>JALGPY010000002.1:186509356-187709356 GCA_023055425.1 Linanthus parryae | reverse complement strand
GGTTAGGGTTGGAGATTGAATACACTCCCAACACTATTCTTCCTACATTGTTTGTCTCTCTTACTCTCTCTCTCTCTCACACACACACACACACAAACATCATTTCACAACACGTTATCAGCACGAATTGCTCTCCCAAAGTAGAGATCCATGAGACACGGGTATGATAAATCTAAAATATCCCCCCGAAAGCAGTTATCGTGAATAGCCAATAATGGTGAGCTTGCCTGCTGAGCAACTAGATCCAATTACGGGACAGTGTTATGTTCTCATCATAGACGACGACGTTAGTGATAGCACTATTGTTTCTTTGCTTATTAAGTTATTGTTCTTATAGTGGTATGAGGGGCTTTTCTTGTGAAACTCAAATATAGGTTTTCAAATTTTAACCTTTATATAATAAAACTATTAGAGACTTGTTTGTTGGATCATATGGATACTACTCTTGTTGATCAGACCACTTTTGCTTTGGGTATGTCTTTTTGGTTAGTTATATGCTGCCTTACTACTGTATTCGATCCCCCCACCCACTATTGTGCTATAAAAAGATTTGGGTTCCCTCCAGAAGAGGTATAACCTTTGACGATTGATTGATTTAAGATATTGAATTTATTTTTCACGTGTTTTTCACACCTGGTGTTGTGAATTACATGATGTTTGGATCATAACTTGAATTTACGACAATATTTTTTTTATGACCTGAAGTTATAGTAAATTTTTTTTACATCTTCAGAAGAGATGTTTAAAATTATCGTAATTATTTAAACCTCCTGAAGAGGCCAGTAGTTATATAAACCTTTTTCTATCTTGCCATATAATTTGTTCATGAAGTAATATATTACATGAAGCTATGTTTGAGACATAGAGTTGTGAATTTTTTTATCATTAGAATTGATCGTAACCTGAAATTGCGAAATCAATTTTTGTTATGACATGAAGTCATAACATACTAGTAGAACTCCAGAAGATATGTTGATTCTGTTATTATTTGATCATCTTGGAGAGGCATTCACTCATGATTGATGACTTGATTCAAGCTATACGCTCACAAAAGTTATGTTTCGCATAAAAGAAGTTATGGAATTCGAGAATTTTGATTGTAACATGAAGTTACGGAAATTTTAAGGATGTGAAGTCATTATGAATTATGAATTGATATCCAGAATATATGTCGAAAACGCCTAAAACGCTTGTTATTACCAAGCCTCCTGAAGAGGTAGCGTTGTGCGTTCTTTAATTTATGTTACTTTTATGCACTTTTATTTTTTGCATTACATTTTTTATATATATTATGGGTATAAACCAATCTCCGGAACAGGTTTCGTATTGGCTATATACATTCATGTATAGCCATGTAGTTTGTTCCAGAAGTAACAAATTACATACAATCACTCATAACCTGCAGTTATGACATATGAATTTTATAACCCGAAGTTATAAAAATATGATAAATAATGATCTCCTGAAGAGATGACTAAAATTAACCACGATCAACCTCCTGAAGAGATGTTTAAAATTGATCATAATCAACCTCCTGAATGGGATCAATTTTTTATAACTTTTATGATTTATATACTCGTTAGTCCTACTTAATATTTTCTTTATTGTTAATGATCAAAGTTAAACATCCAGAAGATGTTCTCAATCCATGATTATTTACTGGACATACGCTATTTTGCATGCGTGTAAAATCATTTTCATACTAAAAGTTATGGAAAAAATATATGAAGATACTTATAAAATTATGTTATAATGTTATGTCAAAAGATCTCTTTAAAGAGGGAATCTACACTCGTCGAACCAGAAGTTTCGATTGCCTAATTTTTTTTCTTCTACTGATTTACATATTTTTTGTGGTTTTATTATTTTTCTCCTATTATTGCTGTTATCTTAAAGGAAGAAAACAAAGATCTCCTGAAGAGACTTGTATACCATACGATGGCAAGTTTAGAAGCAATAGTTATTGTTAACGGGTGCAAAAGATATATTTCACACCAGAAGTTGTGAAATAAAGTTAAAATTGTCAATAACTTGAAGTTATGACATACTATCAAATATTAATGTCTAATTTAAACTATTGTCATTATTCATGACCGATTAATTCAACCCCATTCCCATAAGTGAATGGTAGTGCATTCCCATAAGCGAATCATTTTGTTATATCCGGTCGAAATCCACGTGACTATAGAGGCGGTCATGGCTGTGAATGTGAAAATCTCTAAAAGAGATGAAACTCAGGAAGATCTTTATTTTGTAGAAAGAACATTCAGAAGAAGTTCTTAGTCCACATTAATATTTGTTGGACATATTTCTGACTCATATCATGCAGTCATGGGATAATGTATGCACTGTAAATGGGCGAAACGAGTTTGGGATACCATTCTGGGACAATATTCGCTTCACAACAATTTCAACTCCGTTGGGGAATGGATTGCGGCTAGTCTCGCAAGTCTATGCAGTGAGAAGTGTGGAGCACTTACGATTAGGATCAGGTCGATTTGGCGTAGCCGAAATTAAAGGGTCTTCGAGGGAAGGCATATTGAGGCTTCAGGAGTCATTGAAAGCATCCTCAGAACCATGGCAGCTCTTCGGGAACTTCCGAGTCATCGGAACAAGGTGGTTGTCCAGGCTGTTGCAACACCGAGACAACAAACAAATGTCGAACATGTGCTTTGGTCCATCCCAGCAGCGGGATACACAAAATTAAACACTAACGCAAAATGGAAGGATAACTACCGAGGAGGATTCTTAGACGCTATCATTCAGGAATCTGCGGACAGGTGGGTGGCTGCGATGGCAGCACCCCTAAATGGCGTGTGCTCGACAAGACTTGCGGAGGCGGTTACTATGCGTGAGGGTTTGGATTTGGCTTGAGGAATGGGTATTCAATTTATCGAGGTAGAAACCGGCCTACATAAGCTAATTAACGACCTGAAGGAAGAGAAGCAGGAGATGGACAAGACCTCGCATGGAATTGTGGTGTAGGATTGACGTTTCATGTTTTGGTTATTCCGACAGGTGAGAGTCTCATGGTGTCCTTAGAATTCTAACCAATTAGAGCACCACGCTGCTCAGGCCGGACGTGGTTTAGACGTAGCAAAAGTGTTGATGGGTTGTACCAACTGGTAATGTAATCTTGATCTAACAAGGTTGGGACATATTCTCGTCAATTAATGAATTCAGTATTTGTTTAAAAATAAATGTTTATATCTCAAATACCTAGAAAAGTCAAATGTTGAATTGAGAAAGTTGTACTCCATATGCATTTGATGCCAATCAAATTTTAATTGGCCCACATATGCCTTATATCTGGCATTTGGACAAAATGCTTGATAAATGGCATGCAAATGAGTATTTCTGAAATCTTATGTGACGCAAGGAGAAAGCTATTCCTTTTCTTTTAGTATAATTGGGCGAGAACCCGCGTTTGCGCGGGATATGTGAACAAATAAATGTCGCATATTATATTTAAAATATAGGAATTTTATAATTTCAACAACTTGATTACATTAGATTTTCTTAATGTATATATCAAAGTAAAAGCATTTTCTTAACCAAAAATATTTGTTTTAGTATGACAAATCTGGTGTTTGAACTCAGATGATATACATCACCTTCATAGTCTTACCACGACTTTTTTCTAATGTTATATATAAATAACTTTGAAGAACCCTCATTTATCTCCCATTCAAATTGCCACGAGAATTTATTAATTCAAAGTATAATGGGTGACTATAACTGATATAATCATTTTTCTATTAAATAATCACATTATTTGACTTTTTTTTTTTTTTTAAGTATGACAAATTCGATGTTTGCACTCAGGCGGTATATACATCACATCTTACTACTGACTTTTATTTAAGTTCTTACAATAATTAACTTTTATGAACCCTGATTTATCACCCATTCAAATTATCATGAGAATTATTAATTCAAAGTGTAAGAGATTACTTATGACAGAGAACCCCCTTGCAGTATCAGCTCGATGACACTGCGCTACTAACAGTTTGAGTTTTGGCACATAAGCCCCTTGCAGTATGCACTTCGCTGACATCGCGCACCAAGCTTATTTACGTCGTTAGTTGATATTGATTTCCGTCACTGACGTCGCACTGCAGAGTGAAAAATGACATAAAACCTCCATCCAGTATGGGTTTTACTGACATTGCGCACCAAAAGTAAAATAAAAATAGTTTCTTTTTAAAATAAGTTTATTTAAATTATAGTTTCTTTTTCAAATACAAAATATTTAATCTTTCACACAAAATATATTATTTTATTGAATTAAATATTTTTAATGTTTTAATACAAAATCTAAAATATCGGTGTGCTCTTTTATGGTTAAAAGACATGCGTCTTAAAAAATATTAATCGTAAATATATATATATGTATATATATATATATATTCTCTTTTGGTGTATGTGTGTTCTTTTTTCATCTTATATATTTTGAAAGATCGATGCTATTTACTTAATGCAAAAGAAAAATATATTTTATAAGCACTAATAAAATATTCAAAACCAAAAAACTGTATTTTAGAATATTAAAGTATTGTCATGTTTCATTAATGACGGCTAAAAAGACAGTTTTATAAAACTTTTATATTTCTAAACTAAGACAAAGTTTCTTTAGTGATAACTAGAACAATGTTCGAGGAAGGTCAAATGAGAAATTTATTTTTTCATAATATTAATAACTGTTAAATTTAAGGAGAACAAAATAATAGTATATTCAACTCAATAATAAGCAAGTACAACGAGTCTTTATGTATGCAAAGTACACCGTGCCTTTGAAAGACAAACACGGACAAACACGGATATGACTTAGGCGTACTGAGTATTCAAAATATAAACTGATGAATTAATACATAAGTGTCTCACAAGACACGATCATACATCAGGAAAGTTTCAAGAAATCAATTGATATGAGCAACTCATAATGGAAAGAAGAAAATCTAACAGATGGGGTTAACATCAACAAATTCAACGAGTGATGTTAGGCCTAAAGCTTCGGCTTTAGCTGCCTCTCCCTTGGTCCAGCTCTGTCATCATTCAGAAAATGTCTTTCGAACTCTACCATAAAATCTTCGTTTAAAGCCAACCAGACCTCTACTCCATCCCCATGTTTCGTATCCATCAGGCTCGTCAATTCAACGGGTAAGGATGTTTCGGAAATCCAGATAGGCTTCTCCCAACCAAAGTCGGCAGCATTATAGAAACCCATACCACACAAACTACTAACATCAACAATATCTTCTTCAAGGGGTTTGACCCCATTTATCCCATTGAACTCATCAACCACCTTCGAAAAAATCTCGTCGGGATTCGTTGCTCCAGAGAATACATTCCTGTCTTTTGATATAGCATCCTGGAGAAGATCAATTAATTCGCACAGATCGGTCTCTTTCTCATCTCCTATAGACCAAGCTGTCGGGTGGCTAATAATTGTACCCCATGAATGTGGTGGTATACGGGGTATTATCCGTCGAAGATTCATTGCAAATAAAAGCATAGAAGGCCTTGCGTACCCGTGTTTAGTTTTGGAAGCTCGGATAGATGTCCTCCATAGATGCGCAGTCACCACAAGTGTCTTGGAAGGCGGATATTTTGTTTTTATACCCCTTGCTTCTCGTTTAAGCTCTTCAACGAATGAAGGTGTGTAGACAAAGCACTTGGTGACCTTTTTCTTCGTATGATGGGTACTAGGGGATTTAGGCTTGAGACCCACTAGTTGCCTTGCTGGGAATCGCGAACCTAGCTCAAAACTTGGCACCACGGGTGAATTGTTGAGCCCTAGGCGGTTCGTACCGGACCAATGATCCATGAACATTTTAAAAGAATGCGCATCTAAAATAGAGTGCTTCATCTGAACTCCCACTCCTAGTCCGCCACAGGAGAATAAATTGAGTTGGACGGCTAAACAAGGTCTTGGAACTGATCTTGTTAGGTAGGCTAGACATGGGGTAAAAGTGTCGAGCAAATCAGTGTCAGGCCTGTTCTGGATGACAGTGTCGAGTTCACCATGAACGATGGCTCGTGTCACTTCAACACCATGGTCATCACAATTGATGAAGAAATGGTCTCTGTCAGGAGTACCCGACAACATGTAGAAACATGATAAGGTCTCGGAGAGTGATTTCTCGAGCTGGTCACACCTTTGGGCATTGCCAATGGTGTGGTGTTTTGGGTAGAAAAAGGTAAAGCCAACATATCCTGGCGGTTTCAACTGTTCAAAGAAGGAAAGCTTGTATTTTCTAAGGGAGACTGGGGTTGGGATAGTTGGCTTTATGACCTTCTTTGATACTATCTCAACCTTCATTCTCCAACAATGTGCACAAATCGGGAGAGCCAGAACATGGTCTTATACTAGTAAATCGATCGTCATCTTGGACTCTCCATATAACAATTCAATTATTTCAAGTTGCAGATGCAGTGTGCAAGATATTCCCAATTATGTCGTCGAGATTCCCAATTTGTTCAAGTTGCATTGCTCCATATAACGATGCAATTATTTAAAGGCTTAATAAAAAGGCTTAATTTCTTAATACATACCTCCAGTTTACCGAAACTATCACATTGCAATCCCAGGTTTCTGATTGCATCCCCAATTTGCAAAAAATACGTCAATGTGCAACTGGGAACAAAATTCGATCATTAAATTCGAACCCGATGAAGGTATTTTCATTAGGTCCACATCGTCTATGATACAATCGCATCACATTGTTTGAGATAATATCTTTTTGGGTACGTTAATTTTGCGATGAAATTCCGTTTCCAGTTGCACATTGACGTATTTTTTGCAAATAGGGGATGCAATCAGCTAGTTCTAAAACTGGGGGTTGTAATGTGATAGTTTTGACAAACTGGAGGTATGCATTAAATTATTAAGCCTAATAAAAAACCCATAGTGAAGTGACCTTTCGCAGTATAAGAATTGGAATTTACTCCATCGTGATGCTAAATGGTAATCCACTTGCTACCGGTTACATTGTTAAATGTGGATGTTTAAGTTCGACTTTTATTCAACTAATTTAAAATTAAGGTTGACGATGAGTGCACCAAACAATTTGATCAGAAATTATACTTTCATAAATTAACTAGTCGTTAGCCGCGCGATGCGCGGGTGTAATGTGACGCTGAAATGTAATTATCATGATACTGGACACTCTATGAATTGTATATTAATTTTAGAAAATATTTGTTTGTTGTGGACATATAGAGAAAGGATATTTAGAATTGACAGGTGAATGACTAATTTAATTGAGGTTATTCTTTTCATGTTTCTTCTCTTTCTTTCTATTTTGACTTTTACCACAATTCATAGTGTCATTTTGACTCGGTGATTTTGATAGTAAAATGATGTAATCTTTTAGGATTTTTTTCACGGTGCCGTGAAAAAAAAATACTTATTTTCAATCGAATAACCGGATCAAAGTAACATGATTACGGATGAAAAAGTCAAAAATGGAAGAAAGTGAAAAAAATACCAAGTACATTAATATAACAATGTTGATGACATTGCTAACATAATATAACAATGTTGATGACATTGCTAACATAATATAACAATGTTGATGACATTGCTAACATAAGAGAGCGAAATGCCTCTCTTTTATTATGTCTCAAAGTTTACCTAAACTTCTACAGCTTTTTTATTTTCTTAGCCTTATCATGACTAAAACTTTCATTATCTTAATGGATTTGAGATGCTCTTAAGAGAGTACCACTATTTTTTAATGAAAAGAAAGCAGAATTAAGTAGGACTTGAACGGAACCATTAAATTCATTTGATCATAAATGGGTATATAGTTGTAGGTAGTAAAGGTTGGAGTTCTTCTTTTCCTTCTCCGATGGAATATGTTTAGTGTGCATTTATCTTAGTTATTTTTATATTTTTCTCATACAATTATCATTGTTGTTTTTTGCATTTTCTTTTAATAATACATTAGTCATTTTCCTGCGCCATGGTGCGTGCTTTGTAATTCGGATTTTCATCTAGCCTGATTCTCTACCTCTTCAGCTACGGAGAATTGAGAAAGAAACACTAATTTCAAGTTAGCAACGAATTTCACAAAATAGCCTAGTGAAAACAATTTCGCATTAACTGTAACATTTTGGACATTAAGTATATTATTTCAGAAGAGTTAAATAAATTTATCAAATTCAATTACTTTTCCCTTCAGGATTGAATTCAATTACTTTTAGGAAGGTAAGTGACAGGCTAGTATATTCATCGCTCACACGGCATAGTAGTGTAGCTATAATTTAAAGAAATGCCAAAATCTTTAGAAGGATCCTCTTGCAATATTTAGAGTTCTGTATGACACCTTCTGAGACAGTTGTAAGTGATGGAAATTATATAATGTTTCAACGTATTGGGTACGTGTGAGATCAAAGAAATAACAACCTGAGAGAAAAATAAACACATCGTATAATATTGAGTAAGGATTAAAAACTGAGTTTACTAATATCGTATCTCTCTATCCCTACAAAAATGTGCACATATACAAAAAGACGATGATAAAGCTTTTACAATAGTGTCATACTTTTCATTGAAATGTCGTGCTATTTTTTGATGCAGCTTAGTAGATTACCATTAGAGGACTTTAAGTTTCCACCAAAACAGTAACAAAAAATATTAGTGGTTTAATTTCTGTTAATCAGTGGTAGTACTCAAAACTCTTTTTCAAGATCTAGTCTTTTTTTAGGGAATTTTAATATCTTGCTAACTTGTTCAATAACATTCTCAAAGGGAGTACTCAAAGTTATAATAATATTATAGTAGCATATAGTTAACCAATACAGAGTATACTTTTAAGAAGAATGCAACTCCACTGATTACAAGGGTGGAGATGGTTTATAAGTATGAACCTCATATTGTAATGGACTGATTTCATCTATATATATAAAAGCAGACAAGTGTTCAGACTGAACTTAAGTGCGCCATTTGGCACTTAGTAATTCTTCTACAAATGACAAGTGTAACATACACGTGGAAGATATGCCATTTGAGCCAATGAAAAGCTCCCATGTAGTAATCTATATCTATCTATATATATATAAAAACAGACAAGTGTTCAGATTGAACTTAAGTGCGCCATTTGGCACGTAGTAATTCTTCTACAAATGACAAGTGTAACATACACGTGGAAGATATGCCATTTGAGCCAATGAAAAGCTCTCATGTAGTAATTTATATTGCCATGTAAGTTTTGGATATGTAATCATTGAATTTCCATTTATATGATATTAAAATTTTATGCGGTGGTAACTGATATGATACTCACTTAACCATTATGCATTTATTTCGTAACTTTAGTATAACAATTACTACTACAAAAATTACTTCATATAACAGTTAACTCGCAATTTTACCATCAAATCTCCAAGCCACTCACTCAGAAAAATGAACAGGGATTCATTTTGCAAAGCAACTGCAGAGAATCTCGTATATTTTGATTTCCCAGATGTGAGAGAACACCAAGGCAGTGAAACTTTTTGATTTGGGGTACAATCTCAAAACAATAATTTGGACATGAGGCGTACACTATTAGTTCATTTCAGTTTATTTTTACAGAAAGAAGTTATTCATATCTCACATTTCTCTATTCATTTATTATGCTCTCTGTTTCGACATGGTTGTTTGTGTTACTTTTCTCAGATTGGACGTTAGTGTACCATTCAATGCTTTTGGTGTTTATTTTCTTACAGTATGCAAAGCATTCCAGAAATTAGTCAATGAAGGTTTCTTTATACCGTTTTGTATTACCACTAATTTGTTTCATTTTAGAAATAACACTTTTAAATTTTTGGATTACTGCAGGTTCTTTGACCAGGCTCTCTGATAATGATCGAGTGATATTCTTTTGTTGGTTGACAAAAAAAAAAGAAAAACATTCTTTTGTCCTTTTTTGTTTCAACTAAAAATTTTAAGGAGTCATTGCAGTATAAACAAGGGAAAAGAAAGCTTTGGTGATGAGTCATAGGAAAGTTCATCGATTCTTTTGATACAGCCTGGTAGGTAGAGTCAATTGTGAGAACATTATTATATTTTGATTTTGATATTAATTAGTTTGTTTCTCCTGGATCTTTTCAATTCTTTTTCTACCTGTATTCATGCCACTTTGACCCGGTGATTTGGATGTCAAACGACGTAATTTTCTGATATTTTTCCCGGTGTTTTTACTCTACAACGCCACCAAAAAATTTATAAAAGTTACACCATTTGGCTATTTACAAATTACCGGATGAAAATGAGCATGTGAATGGTGGTGAAAGTCAAATTTGGAAGATCCAAAAGAAGCAGAGAAAACAAGATACGAGATGATGAATTTTATTTCAACATATGCAAATCTTTCAAAAGATTATGTAACCCATGTCGATATTTCATTCGAGTTTCTTAGTTCTCGGGTATAATTTCCCCTATGTGACAATCTTTTCCTAGCATTAGTCAAGACTACATGTCCAGTGAAATGGTCTAGCTTTAACAATAGAAATCGTAAATATATAATCTATATCTTTTGAGAAATAATATACGACATTTTAAAAAAGCGTAATATTGACGAATGATGATATAATATAATATTGATCGATCTACCTAATATAGTGTATATTTTAAAATTGTCTCTAATGCTCTAAGCTAACATGCATTAATCACTTCTACATCCAACAAGTAGTATATCCAGAAACCCACGTTGTTGCGCGGGTTCACGAATTGTATACTTATAGTGGTTTGCATGATGTTTTAAGCTTTCGCCGGATTTCTGACGAGTCGTAATTTGTTAGATATCTTGCATATATTCATAAAAGATGCCATTGACAAAATAAGAGCCACAAATAAGAAGAAACTTACATTTCTCCACAGGAAAATAGTAACTAACTTCTTGACATTAGTGGTAACAAGAACTCAACTAAACAAGCTACATGCCTACATCTACTTTAATTAGTTTCAAAATTCCTTTAGCCAAGGAAGGTAGATTAAGCCAGCTACGAGAACAATGCAGACAGTGTAAAAGGAAATTATAATCTTCTTAACTCCCCATTTATGCAAAAAATTACGAAAGAGTAAATGAAATTATACATAACTGTTTGTACACTGGCTCTCTCTGACACATGCTATGAAAATGATGTGATTGAGACACAATTTCTGTGTTTGTAAAAGGTACTACATATTATTCTCAATGGAATGAAATTTGATGCATAAGTGTACCACTCCACCCGCGTTGTAGCAAACTATAATGTCTGTTACATTCTACCAATTAAATACGGATTGGACTTAAGCTATTGAATAGAGAAATGACATAAGATATTGAGGACATACTATAACATTTTCTAATCTATTCGCCAGTCTACCTTCATACGTAGCTAATCGTTATTACTAGTACTTATTTTGATTCTTGGGCTTCAGACCTTCCACATGTACGGGATGAATTAATCTTTAAGGGAGTGTTTCATTTCAAGATTTTTGCTAATACGGACATGAACACTTGCCAATGAAAGGGAAAATAGAAACTTTCAAACCTTCTAATAAACCAATTAGTGATTCCTTTTAGGGATGTAAAAAAGAACAAACCGGCCAAACCAAGCGAACCAAACTGAAATCTTTGATTTTGGACGTTTTTTTTGATGTTCGGTTTATAAACGGTTCAAGTTTTCACAAACCGGTCTAATCGGTTCGGTTTCTAAAGGCACGGCAAGTATAGCCATGATAACAAAAATAATATAAAAGTAGTGATAGCTGGAGTATCTCTTCTAAAATATTTTTGAATCCATTTCACTCTCAATGATTTCTTGTGCGCATCATGAATCACACAACACCAGAAGATAAAAATGCTAGATGCCTGTTGGAGAAGTATATATGTTGGTATTGGGAGTTGCACCCTCATGCAACTGTCATGTCCTACTATAAAATTAAAATTTCGACAAAAGATACAGAATACTCAAGTTTGCAAGGGTCCATAAAATTTTGACAGAGCTAAGTTTACCAATAAAACATCACATTGGTGAGTAATATATGGAGGCAAAAGTGTCATTGAGCTTATATATTGAATCTCGTACCTCAGAAAATTGTCTTTTGTTCTTTTCTTACTGATCGCGGATTACGACACTGGTGTTCCGCTTTTTTAATAGTTGGACCTGTATTGAATAAAACACCCATTGATTTTATTTCTTCGAGAAGTTGGAACCTTTAGCACATAAAAGGATAAAAATAATAAGTAAAAATTCATACTACTCCGCCAAGATTTTGATTCTCCTTTTCTGGGGGGAATGTACGGTTCTTTCCCTTTTACTTCTAAGGGGTATGGGGCTTTCCTTTTACCCCTATCTCCGTGTTCCTAAAAAAGCAAGATAATCACGAAAAATATTGAGATAAAAGTGCAAGGTTGGGTTCTGTACCTGAGTAACTTGTATGTTAATGTTTTGCTCTTTCAGTATTTGGACCTGCATTCAGTTACATGTGAATAATCATATTTTGGTTGAGGGCTTTGTACATTTACATCATAATCGTACTGACCATTGCACACGTAGATGGAGAGTTCAAATGGTAGCACCCAAGATAAGTCCAATGTCGAACTCGTAATGTCAAATTATGTAGAAAGAGGAAATAAGTATGAAATGTTAAGGGGCCATAAAAAATAGAAGTTTGGGAAACACGAAGCACTAAACTACACAAACGTAAAAATTAAAATAAACAACTCAAGTCAATAGAGCTCAATTCTACCCTATGAGTACTGTGTAGTATTCAATTGAACCCTATAAGTTAATTGTTACGCCTGAAGTCAAAACGTTTAAATAAAGGACACATCGAAATCCAAATTGATCGATAGCAAATTTAAAAGCCAAAACTATTGTAGGTTTCTGTAAACAACAAATAGGAGGATTCAAATAAGCAAACCCAATGTACTGACAATTCAGAACATGGAATTTGGGTACCTAGGTTTCTGTAACCCATGTAAACTCATACTGAAATTAGAGAAAATTGATGAATAGGGAGATGATGGGAAACAAACCTGGGCCTTCGTAGCAAATCAACAATCAACAATAGCAAGTCAGGGTTACCTACCAGAAAATACAATACTCAAAATCAAGAACACCAAGTTTGAGGTTTCAGTAACAAAGATACATGGTAAATACGTTCGGGTATATAAACTGTGAGAAAAATGAAACTCAGAAAATCACACAACTTACCCCAAAATATATGGTCTAACAAAACAAATACGAACCAAAAGTGAATGCAAAGCCAGAACTTGACTGATAAGTGAACGTCACACCAGAGAAAGATGTTATATGTGTAGGTTTCCGTATATGTTTGAGCAGATTGTAAGCCTATGGTAATAGGTAGTATCTAAGAGTGAATGGACGATTGCTATCCACAACAACCACCACAACCAGACGCCCTAATACACCGTATATCTCATTAAACCAAAAATGTTGAAACCAAAATTAATATGTCAGTACTCCCCGATTTGTAATCTTTTTTATGCATGTTGAACTAATTAGAAGCAGAACAAATCGAATCGAATACGTCTGGAACAAACCTGAGACGAAAGCCCGAGTATTGGTGATTAGCTGCAGCAGTACAGAGAGAAGGGAGAGCTGGAGCAAAACTGGAACTCTGACAATCACACAATATATGATAAGCAGATTCAGGAACACAAAGAAGAACCAAAAGTGAAGCCAAAACCAGAAGTTGACTTATAAGTGAACCTCAAACCTGTAGTGAAGAGCCGTAACAACGCTCCTTCTAAAGCAAAGGATTAAATCGACGATTGTGCGATTGTGCGGCAACAACTGCGGAGTGATTGTGCGGCGCGTCGGCGGATCGTAGTGTTGTTTGCCGGAGCCCTTTAAATTGCGATTGTCCTGTAGTCATGTTGATTGCCGGAGACGTTCGAGGAAAACCTGCTTCGGCGCGAGGGCTTCGTGGGATCGTGCTCTCCGTCTTTTGTTTGAGGGATTTGAGGGGATATAATGTATTTTTGTAATCTGATGGTTGATAACGCCCAAATAGGGGTTATCTTATGGCCTGAAAAGATGTGTATATGTGCTGGAAAGCCGCGTTTTAGCCAGAATTCACCCTCGGAAAGCCTCGGTTTTAGGAACAAGACGATTATTTGCTCTTCGTGAATTTCTGCATGTTTTGTACTTTTATTGGATATGATCGCGGGTTTTTTCATGTTTTTTCAGGAACATGTTTGGAAAGTGCATTGGGATGCGTGCCGAGACAGAACCGGGATCGCCTCGGGAACGTGCAGAAAACGCTCGGGACAGGATTTGACCGAGACTGGTAAAAATTGGAGTGGAATGGAAAACGGAAAGACTGGATGAAAAACGAGCAGTGAAAACCGACCGAGGAAGCTGAAATCGCCAAAACCGAGAATCATCGGGATGCGCTCAGTTGACAATATCTTGAGATTGACTTGGAATTTTGAAGTGAAACCAGGGGCAAAAGAACGGAGACGTCAAAGAGAAGACAGAATTTAGCAAACGGGTCTTCGAATCTGGAATTGCGCTTTCGTGCTCTCCCGGGATGCTCAGACTTGTCCTTCGGTTGTGTTGTCTGTATTGTGTTATGTATCTCTCAAAACGAGTCTGGACGAGTCTTTAAATAGTGCTGTTTTTTCCCGAAACGCTTGCGCCAGAATTTACGAAAACTGCCATCGGTCCACCGACTCGGGAAAAAAAAGTCAAACTGGCTGCGTATATACGCAGGGTTGCGTATATACGCAACCAGGGGCCCACAACTAAGCATCCCACACCCCCCTGCCTGCGTATATACGCAGGCAATGGCTGTGCCCTGGCCCGGCTTGGTCCTCTGGTGGGCCCGGTTGGGTCTCCTGGGTCCCACTCTTCTGCTTGAAATCTCCGGTTTGCCTTCCTTGGTGTCTTCCTGCTTCCCCGTGCCTCGGCCTGCGTTTTGACCCGAAACTTGTCAAAATTACCAAAATACCCGTGGGTCAAAACCGCTCCAAATTCTGCCCAATCCTGACTCTGGCCATAGGAAAACTGCGGACTGAATTTGGGAGACAAAATCTGAATTTGACTCCAGAAACCCGGGCCCGGTGCCAAAATGACCAAAATACCCCTAGGTCAAAACTGTCCCGGAAATCGTCACGACCTTGAAATAGCTGCTCACAACTCCGGGAACCGAGACTCCGTACTCGGGCGTGGCCTGACTGGGACCCACACTTGACGGGAGTCGGTTTTTCGGCCGGACTCCGTTTCAGCATTATAACCTGTTTCTGGAAAGCCCTTGACGTCTCCGTTCTTTTGCCCCTGGTTTCACTTCAAAATTCCAAGTCAATCTCAAGATATTGTCAACTGAGCGCATCCCGGTGATTCTCGATTTTGGCGTTTTCAGCTTCCTCGGTCGGTTTTCACTGCTCGTTTTTCATCCAGTCTTTCCGTTTTCCATTCCACTCCAATTTTTACCAGTCTCGGTCAAATCCTCTCCCGAGCTTTTTCTGCACGTTTCCCGAGGCGATCCCGGTTCTGTCTCGGCACGCATCCCAATGCACTTTCCAAACCTGTTCCTGAAAAAACATGAAAAAACCCGCGATCATATCCAATAAAAGTACGAAACATGCAAAAATTCACGAAGAGCAAATAATCGTCTTGTTCCTAAAACCGAGGCTTTTCGAGGGTGAATTCTTGCTAAAACGCGGCTTTCCAGCACATATACACATCTTTTCAGGCCATAAGATAACCCCTATTTGGGCGTTATCAAATACCCCCACACTAAACTTTGCTCGTCCTGAGCAAACTCCAGCAATATACTACCAATGCATACTATCCCGAATCAATCCAGAGCAGTGTAACTGCACTTATTTTAAAACAGTATTTCTATAAAAACAGTTTATCTTTTTGGTGAGACTGGACAATCTCTTCAACTCAAACTGGACATCATCAAGTTCTCATATTCCCCTCGATTTCAGAAATTGCGGTGATCGGAAGAGCTCGCGGCCAGCCTAGGTTAGGAACAAGCACGAACACCACTTACTTCCGCTTTTGCACGCAAACCGAACGTATCCCTAACGCACACCTTCTGGGCTTTTACTCCGGGTGTAATGTAAATCTGCCGGCTTTGGGACGGTAGGATAAGTCATTAAGAAGCGATGTCCTAAACGTCACAGCACACTCACACATACCCCAATCTCACACTCCCTCACCAAGATGACGGAAACTGACCCAAATCAGCTAAGATTCTAGACACTCAATTTCCCCTGTCCCGGTGTAACTGCCGTTCTCGCGGCCACAACTGTGAACGAATGTGAAACTGTGATAAAAATTGCCGGCCCGGCGTTTTGAAATAAAATCAATCAAGCACCCTGAATTTTCTGCCTTTGATACTTTTTTCGTTTTTTTTTTTTCTTTTCTCTTTTCTTTTTTTCACTACAAAAAAATTGACAAATACGACGGTCAAAAACCGTCGTTAAAGGATAAAAAACCGTCGTATTAAAAATATACGACGGCCGGTTGACCGTTGTATCGAAAGGGGTCGTATTAGATTATACGACGGCTTCTGACCGTCGTTTTCTTCAATTTACGACGGCATGTGCCGTCCGTCGCTTTTAAAGACCTAATACGACGGGTTTAGAGGATACGACGGTTACTCATATTACCGTCGTTTTTGCTCCTAATACGACGGTTCATTACCGTCGTAATTAAGTTTATCCAAACAAAAAAAATATATCTATTTACATACCTGCGTTACCAGTTTCTGTAGGCCAAAAAAAAAAGTAAACTTATATACCGCTTTGTCAACAAGCTGAGCACAATATAATAGAAGTTTTTATTAAATCATAATTATACTTGTTGATACTACATGTGTTAGCTCCAAGAAAACATCGGTATAACATTTGTCACATAACATATCCAATGAAATAGAGTTGAATCAACTAATTTTTCTATTACAATATGGGTCGTAAAATACAGTTCCTCTTGCACCTGGCCATCTTCTTTGAAGGCAACAAATCTGTCCTGGACAATTAAACATGTACAAGTCAGTAGTCAATATTATAATATATATAATACAACACCATACACATATATATTAATATTTAGTTAACAATTTGGTGAAACGTTGAGATTGGATAGGAAGTGACCTAAATGAAATAATGGTGAAGAGGAAATCACCTCTAATAGCCCAGCTGATAATAGTTGCTATGAATTATGTACATATTTGTTTATATTACTCATTGTATATATTAGGATATAAATTCCCGGGGCACTGGCAGTTAGCAGTAGTGAGTGGCTGACTGGGACAATGTGAAGTGTAAGGATAATTACACTAAGACCAACTTCCATTACAACAATATTAGAAGCACTGTGAGAAACATTTGTGATCTCGTATTTGTAGACGTTTACAAACCAGTCATTCCGCAGATATGTTTTGGGAGTTGTAGACGTTTCACGATCTCGTATTTGTGAGCTGTACCAAATACAAAATATATCATGATTGAGCAACCACATTAAATTGTAAGTACTTCTAGATGCTAGCAATTCAATACACTGTTCGCAGTTTCCAGACAACAGAGACACATTGCACATTGAAAAAAATCAAAAGAACTCAACCGAAAGCTAACTGGCCAAGTGACACAGCTCCCTTATGAAGATGTTTTCAAGGTATTAATATACTCCCATTTGGAAGCCTACCCCAAAATATGGCTTATTTATATGTTATTAAACAAAAAGATATGTTAACCAGCAGTAAAAACAATAATATAACAATGAGAATTGTTACCAGGAAAACCATCAGCATTTTCAATAAGCTCGTCTACAGGTAGAGCTACAATGGACTCATCTTTGTTCTGTCCTAACAAAGTGGATGATGGGTACATAATGGTTCCCATTCCCAAAACTCTGTGTTTCCTTTGCTATAGCCAGTTGATCACCTAATTGAGATTCAGAAGGGTCATGCAGATGAAAAGCAATACACGGTGACCATTTTCACATTTATAAATTGAAAATTAGAGATAAGAGAATATGTCAGTTCTAAAATATCAGATCTCCAGTTAAAAGAATTGACTGAATTGACTGCTCAAATCTGAAGATAATTTAAGTTGGTATGTTTGAAAGAGATACTAAAATAAGGAAATTCGAACCTGTGATCATTTTAAGTTGGTATGTATTGGTACCAATTGACCTAGAGAGTGTGAGTCCTCTTTCCCTCATCAACGCCCCTATTGCCTAAGTTGAATCATCGACTATTCCAAAGATAGACATGGTCGAATCCACCTCTGCATATCATGATAGATGTCAAGTGACTTCAAAGTAAGTGCAGTCTCCGCTAGTGTTAACGGACATAACTATCCTTCCTCTTCAGCACAGGTCCACATATCTGCTATGACAAGGTCATTTATCACTCTTCAAAACACATAGAGAAGATTCCTGAACATCCCCACAATCCAGAGGACGGATGATTGAAACTCACCTCATTGTTGTTAATAACCAGAAAATGCCAGCATGTCTGAACTGGAAGGTGGCCTCGTTGTAGAACCAGAGTCAAAGCTAATTTCATTGGCGCTCAACGGTACATGTTTGCGGACTGTTTCAGCAGGCTGCACAGGCTTAGCTGCAGCTGGTTCCACAGACGATACGGGTCCACTCATCATCGATGCCGGGTTTTCTTCGGAAATAGGGAGAGTGACAAGAGGGGGTACTTGTGTCCCTGAAATATATGAGCAGCTGTCAGTACTATTAGGAGCAGCAGTTAATGTAGCAGGTCATTACATAGATTAACATTCGGAACTGAACATATAAAGAAGTAAATAATAGCCCGGGTATAGAACAGAGTTCATTTAAATCCCGCTGAACAAAACCAAGCCACACCCAATGCTCATCTCCTGTAGACTATAACCAGTAGCTTAGTTTTAACAATGGATGTTTAAAAAAGAAACCAAGTCCCCAAATTTGTAGACTAGATATCCAGATTTGAAAAGATGAAACGTAGTCTCTATGAAACCCATACACCCCAGCATTTGTCATAAAATAAAGCAATAAACTGAAAAAACAAACTGGGAATAGAAAAAGGTCATAAAAGTAGACACACTTCCCCTAATATTTTTTACTTTAGTTTAATTGGCTATTTCTAATGCTTTTATCTTACTGTTTCATTTATGGGGATAGGAGGCAACAATGCATCAATTTCAGGAGGATGACTTTTTTGGGTGTGCAAGTCCATCAGGGTTCGACCCCAAAGGCCCTTTTGATCTCCATGTTGGTATGAAATAGAAGCAAATGTAGTGTATTTTGTAATTGTAAGATCATTCATGCAATCTTTCTACTTACAAAAAAAAAATCAAATAATCATCTGCAAATAATAAATGAGATATTTGAATGTGAGTACCACCTGCCGGCCTCACCTGAAAACCTCTCGAAAACCCTCCCTACACCGCCCTATCCAACACCCTAATAAGGCCCTCCATATCAGTCATAACAGAGGTGAGGTGAAAACCCTCCCTGTGCCGCTCTATCCAACACCCTAATAAGGCCCTCTATATCAATCATAACAGAGGTGAGGTGGAAGGAATTCCCAAGGAGAAGAATAAAAGGAGTCTTTTCAGCATTACATTATGAATAGTGGAAAGCCTAGTGATAACGTAACTGGGTAATTTGACCATTGACATACTTTCAGGCACACACAAATCATGTTACTACTTAAAAATCGTCTTTTTCCCATTGAGGATACATTGTAAGAAACTAATTAGTTGACGATTAAGATGACAAATTCAGTAGTTAGTGAGCCTAATTCAAAGTACTACAACTATATTACCAATTGTAAACTCTGGTGTCTACTTCTCTTCTTTTGCTTATGTTATATTCTATTGAAAACATATCCGGTCAGTATCTTATAGTTTCGTCACTGAATTGCCCACTGTTTCCTGAACCACATCAACCTTATTGTGAAAAGTATAGTTCTACCTTCTCCATATTGATGGAACTGAGTTTGACACAACTTGTTATTGCAATTGAAATATGTGTCAACTAAGCACACTATGCATGTCTCATGATAAATTCTTTAGAGATTGTCAAGTCGTGGAGTATTTACAGAAGTTTAGCTGGCATTTAATTTGTTCTCCACCCAGCAAAACAGTTTCGTACGAGTACAAGATGTGCATCGTCTACCAATAGTTTCAACAGAACTGTTGACTATGCTCATAATAGATTTGTTCCTGCATAAATTTGAAGTCATAAACTTCGAAAAATCCCAATTTTACTGTTCTGGGTTCTTTTTAAGCTTTATCAAAATTAAAGGAACGTTCTTAATACATTACAATCAAATCCAGATAAACAAACAGAGCTACTAGGTTCAACAAAACATATAAACTTCTTTGGATCACAGCCAAGTAGGGGAACAAATTGAAGTTGGAATTGGGAGCTAAACACACTGAAATCTACAAGATCTGAAGTGAAACTGATTCAGCCAGGGATGCTAAATCATACCTCTGGAGATGTTAAAAGGCAGAGCCGGAGAAATTGTGGTATGGATTTCAAACCAGACTAACGGAAGCCCTCCATTTTGTGACCAAAGACAGTGAGCGTGAGAAACCCAAAGCGAGCTGAGACCGGCAGGTCCTTAGATCGACTGCCAAATCGAAAAATTTTTTTTCTGAAATTGTAAACAAGGAGATACCAGAGATCGATTAACATGGGTTGCGACATCTTATTATTGGAGCTAGGAGATCGAGGAACAATGGACTGAATTTCAATAAAGATTTGAAATAAGTTACCTGAGATCGAATCCTGGACACCATATATTGGTCTAATGCTTGATAGAACTTCGATCTACATCTGAACGACACGAAGGGCGTCCATTGACGATAATGGAGATGTGACGGCGGCTATTGACCGGCGATAACTGACCCACGATGACGAGAGAGAGAGATGAAGAATTGAGAAAGAAAGGGGTAAGAGACGACCTAAGACACATAACCGATTGACTTTTAAAATTGCGAATAAGTGTATAATTTAGGGTTGTTCACACAGGCTGAAACGGGGTCGTTTGGCCTTGCTCAATCCGACCCTAGGTATATTAGACCGTCGTAATTGACTATTAAATACGACGGCTGTATAATTGACTGTCGTACTTCATAACAAATACGACGGTTCTAAAGCCTACCGACGTTATTGAAGCTAAATACGACGGTCAGCCTTCGACCGCCGTTTTAAGTTCAAATACTACGGTAGAAGCGACCGTCGTTTTTACTGGCCGTCGTATTTGACTACTTTTTTTGTAGTGTTTTCTTTCTCGTTTTTCTTCTTCTTCTTCTTCTTTTTTTTTTGCGGGACAACACAATAAACAATATAAACCAGGCCAACTCTATGATAAACCAAAAACGTGGGGTGGCAGAAAAATACTGAAATAAAATCTGAAACGACCACCCCCACACTAATTTCGAACCATGTAGTCAATCTGTAAAATAATCGCGCTTTTCCAACCGATCCTCCTCACTACAAGGATGTCTAAATAGCTCAGTGCGTCCTCCAATCAACCCTGTCAACCCAAGTTTCCCATGTCGTGCGGAAAATTTACGCACTACGGCTCTCCTCCTGTGATCACGGTGTAATGTCGTGAGTCACCGCCACACCGAAGTGTGCTTCCGTCACTATCTCACCCTTACACACCCTCAAATATAAAAATAAATCTCATCCACTATCAAATATGACAATTCTGCTCTACCCTAGAAAATCACCCTCAACTCAACTCCCTCGTGCCATGACGCGTAGGAAGGGTAAAAATACTAACAATGATGCGAGTATCAAAAAACGGCTTCCTAGGTCAAACGGTTACCAAGAAAAGGATTAATGGATCAACGGGGCTCACTAGTGGACCTAAGGTGCGAGACAGGACGTGAGGTCCCCTATGGCCTATCACCCCACCAAATGATGTGGTGGTCGTGATGGCGGGTTGACGACTACCTGGTGACGGTGGTCTGGCAGCTAGTCGGATACATGGCTCGGGAGATAGCTACTTGCGTTTTCTGATGTGTATTGGCTCTATTAACTCCCCTAGACAGATTCTCGCAGCTCTTCCTCACCGAAGTTCGTCCACTTCGGGAAATTTTCTATCATTAAGCTCTCTCCAGTTTTAAGCTAAATCCTTCGCCCAGTCTCAAAATTTTCAATTATCCATTTTTTTAATAAAAAGTAATGCAGTTGCAACGCCACCACCCCCACACTAGATGGTGTCATGCCCTCATGGTACTAATCATCAGGCATATAATCTGGATTGGATGAGCTGGCTTGTCTCATCGAATGGGAAAAACTGGTAGCATATGCAGAAAAATAAAGCGGGAGACAGAAATTGAACCTGTGCACCCGGAGTCAGTTCTTACAGGTGCTGACTTTTTTCCGCAGATTCCGGTGGAGCAGGACCGTTGACCGGTCGCCAGAAAATTTCTCGACGGAAGTTGTCAACCTTCCGGGCTCTATATGTGCTATGCGAATGTGCGATCCCCGAGCACCATTGTGTGTGACAATCTGCTCCCATATGGTCGAGTATACTTTCGTACACCGGGGTCGATTGCTCTATTCTGCAGAAAAACTGTTCCTGAAGGATCCCCAACTCATATGAGTCCCTGTGATGGTCGAGTGTGCCAGAACACACCGGGGTCGATTCTTCAAGATTTTGAAAATCTGTCTTTCCGTCTACGAACTTTTCTGAAGTCGCTTCAAACTCCACAGATCTGTGTATGGAGAAGAGAGAGAAAAATGGGGCAAAAACGTGCTGCTGTCCGAAAAAAAATAAATATTTTTTTTTCTTCTGCCTGCGTATACGCAAACAGGGAGCATTTTGAAAAAGATTTTTTTTTTTTTTTTTTAAATTCCAGATTTTCGCTGCTGACTGCGTATATACGCAGGGTTGACGCAGGGTTGCGTATATACGCAGACAGCAGGTAAAAAATTTTTTTTTTTAAATTCTGAAATTTTACTGCTGGCTGCGTATATACGCAGCAGCCTGCGTATATACGCAGGCAGCAACAAAATTCCAATTTTTCATTTTTTTTTTCTCTCTACCCCCTGTGTGCGTATTATACGCACAGGATGGGCGTAAAATACACACACAGGGTATTTCTGCTCCGTTTTGTTCTCGTGTTCTGCTCTGCTGTATCTGAACATGCTCAATTCAAAGTCAATACCCACTCATCTTACCTCTCTCAAAATTCAAAACTGAAAATAAAACTAAAATAATTTAAACTAACTTACTACGTTGGGTTGCCTCCCAACCAGCGCTTGTGATTTACGGTCGACGGCCCGACCCAGTTACCTCATGTTTGCTCAAGGGACGTCAAAACCGCCAGGTTCTACCTTGACGTCTGCTTACGGGCCCAGGTATGGCTTGACCCGGTTTTCGCTCACCCTGCAAGTTGTACTGTCATGCGGATTCTCCAATTCGACCGCATCCCATGAAAGTACTTCTTTGATGATAAACGGTCCTGACCGCCGGGATCTCAATTTTCCCGGGAAAAGCTACTTCTGAGACTCGCTAAGAAGTTCTTTAAGCCCTTCTTGAAACTGCTTTGGCTGTGCTGAAGTTTGATGACTCGGGAGCGGTTTCAGCTCTAGGGTTGGTAGCTCTTTGAGTGACGGGACCAGGACCAATTTCTGCCCACTTTTTCCGTCCAGCTGTAAAGTGGTCCGGTTTTCAGCTCGCATGGCCTGCTTCTCCTGGAATCTCTCCTCGTTCTCTCTGTCCACTTTGTCAATCTCTTCCCAAAGCTCATCCATCTCCTCGTTTTCCCATCCTTCTTCGACTACCTTTACTGCGAAGATGTCTTCATGCTCGTAATAATTCGGCAGTTGCAGATTTTTGAAAACGTTGAACTTCACCTTGTCTTCATTAATCTGCATGGTCAGTTCTCCGCTCTTGCAGGTTATCATGGCTTCTCCAGTGGCCAGAAACGGTCTGCCCAGAATGAGTGGTGCGTCTCCTGCCTCCATGTCCAGAATTACAAAATCTGCCGGAAAAATCAATTCGTCGACTTTCACCAGAATATCTTAATAACTCCGTAAGCCTGCTTCACGGATCTGTCTGCCATCTGAAGCTTGATTCTGGCGGGCCTGAGTTCACCGATTTTCAAAGTTTTGAAAATCGACAAAGGCATCAGATTGATACTGGCCCCTAGGTCACACAGAGCCTTTCCTGTGTAAGCGTTAGCTAGGGTAACCGGTATAACAAAACTGCCAGGATCCTTTCTCTTCCTCGGTAGCCCATTCTTCACACAATTGCTCACTTCTGCCGTCAGGTTTATGGTCTCGAAATCGCTCATCCGTCTCCTTCCATACAAGATGTCCTTGAGGAATTTGGCATAAGTGGGCATCTTAGCCAAGGCCTCGGCAAAAGGTATGTTGATCTGCAGCTGTTTGAACATCTCGAGAAACCTGGCGTAGTCCTTGCTGTCGTCCCTCTTTCGTGTTCGCAAGGGATATGGCACCTCCTTGGAGACATGTACCGTTTCTGCATCTGTCTCGTTCTGCACTGCATCCTGCTCAACCGAGCCCTTCGGCTGGGGGCGGTCGACCGTGCTGTTATCCTGGCCCGACAAGTTGCGTTCTACTTCTTTCGAATTTTCTGCACGTGCGTGGCTGGGATACGGTGGATCCTGCAGTGCCAATCCACTCTGAGTGGAGATAGCATTGATCTAAGCCCGTGGATTGTTTACTGTATTCGAGGGTAGGTTTCCTGGCTGTCTCTCTGTCAGCTGCTGTGCTAACTGCCCCACTTGTACTTCCAAAGCGCGCAGTGACGTTTTGGTTGTCTGCATGTCTGCTGTCAGGGCGTCCATGTGCTTGAACCGGGACTCCATGGTCTGGAACATGGACTCGATCTTCTTCATCTGAGCGTCGTACTGCTGTGCAGATGGGCCCGATTGAGCCTGCTGCGTCGGTGCAGCCTGCTGGGCTGGTGGCCTGTGCTGGAACCCCGGTGCATAAACTGCTGCGTTCGGGTTTCCGTACCGGAACCCGGGATGGTCTCTCGTACCCGGTCGGTACCGGCTCGGGTCCCACTGCTGCTGTATGTAATTGGTGTCTTCGGTCCTCAGTTCCTCAATGGCTGTGTCCAAATCAGGTTCTTCGACTGCTACAACAGTCTTCTTATCCGAGTAGAATTTCTTGACCAAGTCATGAACGATCTTGGCCAGGTTGTCTATCCGGTCATCTTCTGTTGGTTCAGCTCTAGCCGTCATCCTGCGATCGTCAAACAGTCGGGTGTCCTGCTTGGCTAACTGCTTCATCAGGTCATACGCACCTTCTTTGTCCACGTAATACAAGAAGTTTCCCCGGGCCTCTCTGTCAATCATGTCGGCCTTCTCCGTGTCTAGGGCATGGTAGAAAACCTGCAGGATCTTTGCATCTCCAAAACCGTGGTTCGGGCACCGTTTGACCAATCTCATGAGCCTGTCCCATGCGTCCACCACCGTCCCCCCCATCTTTTGCCTGAATGACAGAATCTCGCTCTGTAACTGTATGACTCGGGAAGCGGGATAGAGCTTTGCCAAAAAATCTGCGACACACTCCTCCCATGTGGTGATGGATCGGGGTGGTCGGGATTCGAGCCAGTCTTTGGCCACTCCGTATAGGCAGTATGGGAATAATATCAGCATGAGTGCCTCTGCTTATACCCCCTTGTATCGGACCTTGTTGCAGTAATCCTCGAATTTCCCGATAAAATCGTTCGGGTCTTCGTCGGCTTTGCCATAAAATGGGCAGAGGGTCTGAACCGTCTGGATGGTGGAGGGTTTGATGTCAAAGTGTTCTGCGCTGATCTCGGGCACCACAATAGCTCGTTCATGCCCCCCCCCCCCCCCCCCCCCCCCGTGGGGACTTCGAAATTCTCCACCAATGCCTTCCCAGACCGGTTGTACGTCCTCTGGTTGCTCCGGGCAGCGAATCCTGCTGCGATCAGATCCTCGATGTACCGAGCCATCTCGGCTGGAGTACGTGTCTCGGGCAGTTCTGGCGTTCTCTCGGTATTGTCGCCTATCCAGAAAAAATAGAGATCTCAAGAGCAGTGAGATAACAGAAAAATAAAATTAAAAAAAAAATAAAACTCTGAAAATTAATTCGGACTACTAAATAAAACCTAAAAAGTCCCCGGCAACGGCGCCAAAAACTTGATGCGCAATTTAGCGTACTATTCGCAGTATACGAATCAAGTAATATAGAGAGTATTTTCGACTCGGATTATCGATCCCGCAGGGACTTTGCAGGTTTTTCTAGTAATCAGTTTTAAGTTGCAGAGTGTAAAAAGGAGGAATATTTTGAGATTTTGCTTAAGTACTGAAAGTAAATAACTGAAACGTAAATATTTTTATGAGAATTTTCAGAATAATCTTAAGGTTGTAAAACTAGGGTTTGAGATACTAGGTCCCGGGATCCCCTAGGGTTCTTCAGATTTTCGTTCTTTGTTTGACATGAAAACACACAGCAGTCTCGTTATCCGTGCCACGTACCAATTGTGCAGTATCTTTTCTTTTCCTGCACGCTATCACAATCCTGCAGACTGTCGGATTCCTGTTAAGCTGCCTAAATCTGCAGTCTCGTTCTAAGGCTGCTAGGGTTTCTAACCTGTCCTGATGGCCCGGGTCAGATTCTCTAACAGTTGGTCTGAACGATTTCAGGCTAGTCCTAACTCCCCTTCGCTAGTAGGCCCATCGGGGCAAGGTGCTAAATTCTGTCTTCTCTTCCTAACCGTAACCGGACGTTTTCACCTACCGGCTCGGGTCTGTAGCAATTCTGGTTCGCGACTCCGATCATGCATGAACAGTAACATTCAAAGACAGAATAACTGATAAAGATGCTGATATTAAGATAGTACGATCATGAATTCATAGTCAAAACGTAGAACTAATCCCTGAAAACGAAACTCTAGGTTCACCGAGAACCTAGGTAACAGTTTAGCTACTGAAATTCATAATGTAAATAACACAGTTTTTGAATAAGAGAGAAGAAAAGCAAACGGGTCTTCGAATATGGAATTGCGCTTTCGTGCTCTCCCGGGATGCTCAGACTTGTCCTTCGGTTGTGCTGTCTGTATTGTGTTGTGTATCTCTCAAAACGAGTCTGGACGAGTCTTTAAATAGTGCTGTTTTTTCCCGAAACGCTTGCGCCAGAATTTACGAAAACTCCCATCGGTCCACCGACTGGGGAAAAAAAGTCAAACTGGCTGCGTATATACGCGGGTTGCGTATATACGCAACTAGGGGCCCACAACTCAGCATCCCACACCCCCTGCCTGCGTATATACGCAGGCAGGGGCTGTGCCCTGGCCCGGCTTGGTCCTCTGGTGAGCCCGGTTGGGTCTCCTGGGTCCCACTCTTCTGCCTGAAATCTCCGGTTTGCCTTCCTTGGTGTCTTCCTGCTTCCCTGTGCCTCGGCCTGCGTTTTGACCCGAAACTTGTCAAAATTACCAAAATACCCCTGGGTCAAAACCGCTCCAAATTCTGCCCAATCCTGACTCTGGCCATAGGAAAACTGCGGACTGAATTTGGGAGACAAAATCTGAACTTGACTCCAGAAACCCGGGCCCGGTGCCAAAATGACCAAAATACCCCTAGGTCAAAACTGTCCCGGAATCGTCACGACCTTGAAATAGCTGCTCACAACTCCGGGAACCGAGACTCCTTACTCGGGCGTGGCCTGACTGGGACCCACACTTGACGGGAGTCGGTTTTTCAGCCGGACTCCGTTTCAGCATTATAACCTGTTTCCGGAAAGCCCTTGACGTCTCCGTTCTTTTGCCCCTGGTTTCACTTCAAAATTCCAAGTCAATCTCAAGATATTGTCAACTGAGCGCATCCCGGTGATTCTCGATTTTGGCGTTTTCAGCTTCCTCGGTCGGTTTTCACTGCTCGTTTTTCATCCAGTCTTTCCGTTTTCCATTCCACTCCAATTTTTACCAGTCTCGGTCAAATTCTGTCCCGAGCGTTTTCTGCACGTTTCCCGAGGCGATCCCGGTTCTGTCTCGGCACGCATCCCAATGCACTTTCCAAACCTGTTCCTGAAAAAACATGAAAAAACCCGCGATCATATCCAATAAAAGTACGAAACATGCAGAAATTCACGAAGAGCAAATAATCGTCTTGTTCCTAAAACCGAGGCTTTTCGAGGGTGAATTCTGGCTAAAACGCGGCTTTCCAGCACATATACAAATCTTTTCAGGCCATAAGATAACCCCTATTTGGGCGTTATCAAATACCCCCACACTAAACTTTGCTCGTCCGAGCAAACTCCAGCAATATACTACCAATGCATACTATCCCGAATCAATCTAGAGCAGTGTAACTGCACTTATTTTAAAAGCAATTACTGATTAAAATATAATAATCTCTCCAGAGATTACTGATTAAAGCAATTACTGATTAAAATAAAATTTAAAAATAAATTGCTTTGAAATTATTCGTAATTGATATTGAGATAACTCTCTAAATGGGTTGTTTAAAACTTAAAATATAATAATATCTCCAGAGGACCAACCAATGGTATTCTCCAAATACTAAAAAATGTGTATTACACACAAAAATATAATTATATTATAGTACAAACATAATTAAACCCCTCTAGTTGAATGATTGATTTTATGGCCAATTTAGTAGTTAACTAATTGTTCATATGATATATTTATGTAATATGTTTTGTAAATTCGCTCTTTACTCAATATTTCCAACTACTATTCAAAACTCATGATACAGTTTTATGAATAAATGACATTATATATACTAGTCGGTATCCCGCGCTATGCGCGGGTGTTTTTATTATTTAGGAATGTTTCTTGTTAGTTGATTTATGAGTATTTTGTGGCATTAGGAAAGGCACTATTGCTTGCTGCAATGTGATCATATGGTACATTGTTCCACATCTTATCAGTTATAAATAATGTATCCAAGTTGCCTGATTAGACTATCTGTTTGTGACTTATTTTATTTTATTTCATTTCTGTTTGTTGTAGGCATAGAGCGATTATGCAGTTGTTGCAAAGTTTAGGAATTCAAAACATTTGTTTCTCTTATACATTCGATCAAATATATATGAACTGTGTAGCTTCTTAAAAGTTCTAGTTTGACATTCTAACTTCTACATTTTCCTATGTTAAGAGTTTGCTCGATCAAATATATATGAACCATTGATCTCTATAACGATCACCCGACAAATCTACATCTTATGCTAAGTTTACATATTTTTCGCTATGAAATAATCATTTTCAAAGACGTTAAGGATCAAAATAAACTCATTTTACATTTGTAGCGTGTTTCCAATTTCTATGTCGTATTCACATGTACAACATAATCTAAATCGACTCATTTTGCTTTTGAAGTGTGTTTCCAGTTTCTATGTTGTATTCACATGTTCAATATAATCTCACATCTTGATGTCCGTTAGAAAAAATCTAGGAGTCTTTTTGCCTAATTATTTTCCATGGGAGTCAAGAAAGAGAAGGCCAATATCGAGAGCTACGTAGAAGTATGCTAGACTTTACAATCTTCTACTGAATTTCATGTGTAGTTGTCTGTCTTGACGGTTCCATGGTTCGATATCATTAGCTTTCTGTCAACGAAGGTTCAAATTCTCAATAGTCCTCAAGAAAGAAAATATATTTGAAGCGTCTTCTTACTCATGCTATTTTTTGCTTGTATCTACTCATGACCTATTTATGGATTTAACTTGATTGTGTTTTTGTTCTACCCAAGTTATCACATTTTTATTTAAGTGTACTTGTGTCAACTTCAACAATTAGAGTAACATGGCGATACGGGTCAGCCGTATCCCATAATTACTATTTAATTATTTATTTGTTTAGTAAATATTAGTAAATTAATGATTATTTATTTAGTTATGATTTTTATTTATTTATTTATTTACTTAGTAGGAACGGGCCGAGCTCGTTAGGTCAAATTATCTAGTTATGTTTAGTTAGTTTTCTATTTAAACATTGTAATTTCATTATTTCGGAATCAATCAAAGAAGAATAAAAACAAAAGTGTGTGTGGGTTAAAAACCGTTGTGTTTTCGTGTGTTTGTGTGCTCAGTAGATACTTTTTAGTATCACATGGGGTGAAGATTAAAGAACATGTGGATCCGAAATATTTTTTTGTATTTGTGTTTTCTTTTGAATTTTCTAATATATACGAGAAAGTCATTGTGCAACATATAAAGTATTAAAATAGTAATATGGCTTGAGGTAAATTTTCTCAAAAGTAAGCTGTTACCAAGAATGAACAAATAAATCTGATGAACTAATCTGATGGATTAGTATTTTAACTTGCTTGTCTCAAAAAAAAAGAAAAAAGAAAAAAAAGATTGTACCTTCCCAAATGGATTATATGAAAAAATCTATGAAGGTCAAAGGAAAAATAAATTTAGTCTTTATACAAAACCGTGAATAATTACGTGGCTCGGTGATTCGAGATTTTTTTAACTATACTACTATGTGATGGAAGAACAGATTTGGCGAACAACTAATTTTGTGTAGGCAATCACATAATCACACCCTATTTTAACATTGTCGGGTTTATAGAGCCACATACCCAAAGGAGGAGTTTATAAGACTTGAATTGGAGAAACAGTGAAACACAACTAAGTGGTGGAAGACGTGCACTAACCGGGTAAGTGTTCGGATCTTAATCACTAGATTTTCATTTTCTCTCTTATACATTTCATTTTCTTAACCTCTACCTCTCTGCAAGTACATACATTAGCTTGGCATGTAAAATATAGTTGCTTAAAATTTTGTTTGACCATTTTGTTTATTGATTGATGATCATGCATGATAATGAGTGTATAAGAAAATTTGTTAGTCTAGCATAGTACCTTTTTCTCAAAGAGTCGAACTCTATCTCATTTTTTTCTGTTAATATTTGCAGATGAAGACGAAAAACACCCGGTTGATGGAGAAAAAACAAAAAGAAGAAGAACACCATCCATATCTTGGTTGTCAGCTTCCAATAAGAAGGAATGTTATTTCTTCTCTTTCAGGGAGTGGCAGTGTTAATTTTCCAACCAGAAGCTTTCTCTTTCATGAAGGCATGTTTTAAATAAATTCATGATCGAGTGTTCCCTTAAAAATCCAGTGATTAAGATCCGAACACTTACCCGGTTAGTGCACGTCTTCCACCTTTGTACTACTTAGTTGTGTTTCACTGTTTCTCCAATTCAAGTTTTACGATAAACTCCTCCTTTGGGGAGAAGAAATAACCTTCCTTCTGAATTGAACTTCTTAACTTTTTAAGTGATGATTATAGTGTAAAAGGAGGAAAATCGAAGGAAAGCTGGTGATTGAAACATTGTATTCTAGACAAGATCAAAATGCTTAAACTTTCTTGGCCGGTGTTGCCTCACCAATCCTCTTGCCTTGGTTGTGGTCTATCGAGGTTACGGTACTGCTGATCGGGGCTCCAAAATATGTCCCACTGCCAGTCGGGGTGTTCACCATAGTTATTAGTCGAACACTATTATCTGATTCAAAATGAGCGGGTATAGTCACTATGAATTGCTCACACTGAATTGTTGCCTGAGTTGTTAAATAGAATGTGGAGGTAGATGGAAGGATATGGGTTACATTGTTGGGGTGCCATTAAGTGCCCGCCTAGGATTAGTACATATTCTGTTGGAAGGACTAAAAAAGCCTTCAAGATTTACTTAACCTTGCAAATGTACTCGTATAAGCTTTCAAAAAAAAAACTTGACAATCAGTTTAACGAATAAAGACAATGATACCACTATACTACGTTCAAATTGAAATGACTTTTTTTGGTTATAGTGATTTACTTTTTTCACATATAACCTTTCATCATACCTTTCCCTTTACCTTATTAAGGATGAACTCTACGACAACGTGACCCCGCGCGATGCGCGGGCTTACGACTAGATAAATAAAGATTTATTAAGTCACATGTACAAACAGATTTAACATTCTCTTGGGATTTCGTTTCTAATTATCATAGAACGCCAAACATCTCTACTGGGTCTTCTCTGCTCATCAAGTAGCCATTGACGGTAACACGTCAATAATTAAATTAATTAGAGGGTGATGTATATCAAGAATTCAGTTTTTCCTTGACCATAGACAAACAAATACCATGAAATCTTATTGAACTGGCATTAGCACACACCATTGCATTAGACCAAAGAAGCACGGACACTCCAAAACAGGGTTGTGTTGTTGTTGGACTTGAGACACTCGGACACTAATACGACACTCAGATAATTTTATTAGACCGAACACATGGAGGACATTTTGGGTACACTTTAGGGACACTTGATGAGATACGACATTCGCCCATTTATATAGTGTCTGAAGCCTTTTCCTGTAATATAAATCACAATTACCTAACTTGTTTTCCAACATCCCTAGCTCTAAGATGCCTTTCTTCCGATAGTTTCAGCAAGGAAAAGGATCTACTTTAGTAAGAGGTACAATTAGGATTATTCTAACCAACGGAATAGCAGAACAATAAGATGGCCAGATAAGTTCAAAATCCGGTCTTATATTTCCAAAAAAACTTTTCAAAAAATGGAAGAGAGTGCAAAAGAAGGCCTATCAGTTTTTTGTCGTGTCCTAAAACATGCAAAGGCCTATCAGTGTGAAACATTTTTGGAAGACAAAAAAAAAACACATTGATGATTAATTATATGACCTACCTATGTGTGTTGTAAGTACGTAGTAGTGTGTGCTTACTAACTTAATTGTCTGATGAATTGTGACTTTGTCATACCAAACTGATGGGAAGAAATTAACCACTCGGGAGTTTTAAATCTGAATTCTCCTAATTCCAAGTCACGTACATAGGTAAATTATAACATACAGACCAAGAAGTACATGTACTGTTATAAATATTTACATGAGCAAATATGTTGCATTCATATCTGTTTATTAAAGTAATGGTTCAAAATAATTTGTATTAACAACTTACTTAAATTTATTATGTTCTCAAAGGCATAACGATATAAGATCCTAAAACCGACCGGCCCATTGGTGTAGTTGATGAAGCATAGAAAACATACACCTTAGATTCAAGGGAAAAGTGGAAGTATGGTTCCAAAAGAAAATGTTCCAAAAGAAGATCTATCCATATGCAAGAAGCTGAGTAAATGAAAAAACAGTAGTCACATAGAGCTTGTTTTCTAAATGTTCCAATGGCAAAACTAAGTGGTGAGCAACTGTTGTAAGAATGAGATACTAATAATCACGAAAAAATATATAAAAGACAAATACATTTTTAAAAATATGGATGACGTAGGCCACTTACTTGAAACAGATAAATCTGTGTATGTATAATGTCTATCATTAGCTCGTGTGCACCTTCATTTAAGCATAACTGCATAACATAACATGTGAATTGAATTGATCAGAAAATTAGGAATCAGAACACATAGTGAGGAGATAAGCACTTAGGAGCTCCATGTCAAAGTGTAAACTGAAGACAATTTTGATGGCATGTTGATTGATGATGTAGAATAAAAAGTTGAAAAACAAACAGTCAAAAGGAATAAAAAGTTGAAAAACAAACAGTCAAAAGGAACTCAAATTAGCATGATGGGGAAGCACCTTCATTCTGATTCAATGGACTATAATGGAACGTCAACCAATGTTTTAATGAGATATCCATTGAATTTGGTTAATGACACAGTTGGAGGAGTTTATGAGACATAGAAGCTTCTTGTGTTTAATTTATATTCAATAAAGATAATTGGGTCACTATAATCTAAAAGTTTTAGACTATTACAATTGTTCACATTTGTTCATATTCGTTGCATCATACATCTCTTGCACTGGGAGAATGAAAAGTTTTGTTCTCTAGACAAAGTAACATAAAAATTCTGATATAGAAACACCATTTTCAATGTTGTAGATAATATGACATGTCCCCTAATCCAATTTGGCAACTTTTAATTGGCATATACACTCCACATGTATGCCAATAGGACAAAGAAACATGACACTTGTCATTCATATAATGCTTATCCCAGCTTACGTGGCACAAAGATAGGCTATTTCCCTTGCTTTTATATATATATAAAATTAACAAAAATCATAAAATTTTGATAGATTTGAAACACTATTTTCTTAAATTCATTGAACCTGAAGTCCAATTCAGAAAATAAAACATTGCTACAAAAAGCCAGAATTTTGACAGCGTACCAGAAGTACAACTCATTATGTTGCAATAAGCCATACAAAAGTAAAGCTCGAGCGATTATGAATTGATGAATATGAGTTTGTTGTTTCAATCATCGCAAAGATAAGTCATTCTATGAAGAGGATTTTTAATTATGGGATCTCCATGATATGAGCATACAATCATTCAATGGTAGATTTTTAGAGCAGTTGATATTGATATATGAGATATTTCATGCCAGAAGTTGTGAAATACATGTCATGCCCAAGATTTTTGACATATTATTATCAAATGGAAATTCATTTAGAGTAATTTAACAGATTGAATCATCAACATTTGATAAGTTGGTCCCATTTTAAAAAGTGGACTGTAGAGCATTTCTAGAAGCAAATGTCTGCTCTACAACATTTGTTTTAAAGAAAACAGTGACGCACTCCCTGAAGTGAACCATTCTATTGTGTCAACAATAATTTGCGGAGTCATGGACTTAGTTGCAATGATAAGCACGTTTGTCATATATTGAAGTGCATCCTTATAAATTCTGCGGAAGATAAAGACTACATAAAACAGGGGGAGAAGAGAAATGCACCAATAGTTGCAAAAAGAGCATCCCTTATGAACTTCGTTGCATTCAGCAACTTTATTTATTGGGTTATTTGAGAACCCTCTAGCTCCTTAGCAGATTTAGAGCTACGACTCCATGAATCAAATTTTAATTATTTGGAAAAGAAGGGCATTCTCTACGAAGATATCATTATGAGGGACCTAATATGGTTTGATGGGTTACATCGCCAAACCAACTTCTAGTAATGTGTTGTGTTTTCGTATCAATTCGCAAGAAAATATTAAGAGTTACAATCAAGCCCCTAAAACTGTTTTGATGTTATATTATGATGAATATTTGTTAATGACGCATAGTCGCTCAAAACGTCCAACAAAAATTGACCTACATTCCCATAAAGCGAATGCAATTATTTGTATGTGATCCAAACAGTCTATAAGATGGACTAAGTTATGTTTATGGACATAAATAGTCATTGAAAATCTATAAAAGAGTTTGAGCTTTATCAATCAACCGCTGTAGTGGTTTGGATGTTATCAATCATACATTTAAAAATATTTACATATTGTATGAAGCCTCCTGAAGAGTATAAACTTGATATCCTCCATCTGCGGAGATCCTTTTGAGAATTTAAGCATGTTATCCTAAATATTCATAAAAGCATTTATGCTTGATGGAGGATATAATGATCCAATTTTGATAGATTTATTGGTTGATACTAATCGCAGCAGGATTATATTTTTTTTTTTTTGATTTATTTCTTCTTATCGCGTTCCCCCGAGAGAATGACCAAATTAGCTCATTAGACTTCCTTCAAGGAAGTTCGAGTCATAAAAAATTTCTCAAATAATATTAACTCGTCTCATGATAGTAGTGACTAGAGTTTATGAGAGTATGAAAATTGAAACTGTGACATATCATATCACATGGCCTTAATGTCTGCTTGGATTTTTTATGCCATAAGCATAAGTTGTGACATTATGACAGTCATGCGTTTCACGTCATGAGGGGGAGATAAACCAGGTTGCATGACCTGAACTTATGTTCATCTCATTTACATCCATCTATACTGGTGTAAAGTTAAACATTCCATTATAGACTGAAGTCTAATTGACTAATGTGTGGTTTGAAAGCATGCTAGTAGCATGTAATGATTCTTTTATCAAATATTATGATCCTCCACAAGAGGATGTCAAAAGCATTCAAATCTTGTGCAATTTAAAGTCCCAATTGAGAACACAAGATATGACAAATTCTCATGATTAATGAGAAAAGAAATGATATCATCAACATTAGACCAAAGTCATCGTTGGAAAACAAATAGTCATTGAAGAGGCATGAAGCTCTTGAATAAGCTAAGGTACCTAATTTGAGATTAATCTCACGACCTTGTGGTTGATGATTCTTTAAATTATAAAAGCGCTTGAAATCATATGATTTCCTTACACCACTATAAGTCGAATTGTGTTGACTATATATTGGCTAAAATTTAAGTCAAAACATGTGCGTATACATATACACGACATCTGCAGTTAATCCATAGAGAAAATTTGGGAAGTACTTTGAAGTACTTTAGATTTTCCTAGCATCCATGTTCGTACAGAACAATTTATTCAAATGTTCGCACCCTAATGGTTGAATGCGTGAGACTATTGAAAACGGAATATGCTATAGTGCAAGTGATGTCTAAATGAAATCAATATTTCCCATGGTTATAATTATAGTTATAACCCACAAATCATCTCTTTGTAAAGAGTGATTGTGATATTTCCTTTAGTCTAGAAGATTACGGATATAAAAGTAACTAGTTACATTACGATCGTAAAAATCACTCTATGTGAAAATCATGGAGGTTGATACCCATGAAAGATATCTAGTTACCTGAAGCAACTGAAAATGTACACTAGCGAGTAGTCGAAGTCATATGCATTTTGTCATTTATTGATATCACGTGACATACAATTGCATGACATGCTAACTATTGATTAATAGTGTTTGTTTACTATCTCTATATGGTCATGTACTATTGACATACAATTGCATGACATCCTTTCTCCGGCGAGGTGGCGTTGTATGAATAAAACTCATCTGTGATTCCACCTCCGCGGAAACCTCCGACGATGTAGATCTGAGGTAGCAGAGCGACGACAACAGAGAAGTGCAGAACTCGTAAAGGCATGTCGCCGAAGACTCGGGGAGTGACGACAATTCATTAATTGGTAGATACGTTGACTGCTCCGTCGCCGCCAACGCTGCCGCTGTATGGGGTTGTAAATTGATCGGAGGTACGGCGACCGGGGCTGGTGAGGAGTATTGTGGTTGAAGGCGACGACGTGGATACATAGTGATTTTCGAAGTGGGCTCTGAACTCTCTTCTATGCTGCTTCTTCTTCTTCTACACTTGAAAGAAATTGGGAAGTGGACTCTGAACTCTCTTCCTCTTTCAATTCATAGGCATGATCAAAGGGAGTTATGTTGGGTAAAAAACACTTTCATTCACCTCCCTTTAGTCTGATTGAAGGACACTTGCATTACTTCCGCTTTGGAAAAGGACTATTTATGCTGTCAGCGTCCGACAGCATAAACAATTTTAGTGGGTTTGGCAACAATATTCTCTTAACTAATTTATCAACAGTCGATTTTAACTATATATATTTTTTTTTTACTTTTAGTATTTATCTTAATTGAACAACTATATGTCATATATTTGTCCTTTTACTCTTTCACAACAAGTTTAAATTTTATTAAACATAAAATTATTATATCAATATTTCACCGCATTTTTACGTAATATTTATCAAACAACATTTTATCTAAAAATTTACAGCAATGATCCCACAATGATCTTCACACAACAGCTTCTAGCACCATTGCAACATTCTCAAACTGGCCCCTACGCCTCTTATAGTGAAGCTATTTGTTTGGTGGGGGCTGGCTACGACATATGAAATAGTTTTGGAACAAATTTCTCCCCATATTATGCAAAAAATCTATTATATCTTTGGCTAACCCCTACATTTTGCATAATTTGGAGGTAAAATTATCTCAAAATAACATTGGTTACATATCACAGCTCGGTGTCATAGGTTTTTTGAAATTCGGCACACTAAAGGGGTGAAAGTGTTCTTTTCCAAACTGGAAGGGTGGAAATGTCCTACAATCAAACTAGAGGGCTGAAAGTGTCTATTACCCAGTTATGTTTCATAACGACTAATATTTTTCATTTGCGCAAGCTGGTTAAGGGCTGATTTCGAAACGCTTGTCCTACCGGCATGATTGATTTCTGACAGCAAAAGTTGTTTTCAGTGCGTTTTGTAAAAGTATTGTTTTTGATTTTCTTAATTATTTCTGCAATCTCAAAGCAGCTTTTGGAGATACGCTTTTTTCGAAATCTATTTTTAATTAATTTATTTGCAATCTATTTTAACCTCACCATTTTACTCTTTCACAGCATGTTCATGATTTTTAACTGATTTTAAGTTTTGAGGAAGTAAACAAAGAGACGTGTACAATATTTCTCTTTACGGAACTGATACATTATATATATTTTTATCATTTTACTTTCTCGCGCCATGTTCATAGTTGATTTTACGAAACATGAAACTACTGTATCTTTCTCTCAAAAGAATTGTATCAATTTTACCATATATATATATATATATATATATATATATATATATATATATTCTGAGACTTACCTCTTATCGTCTACTGGGTTCGGACATATTTACCAAGCATTATTTTAACGTAATATTTACCAAGCATTTTATCTAAATTCACATCATCCTTATGACAGTGATTTCCACACAGCAGTTTCTAGCAACACCACAACATTCCCAAATTGGCCCTAACACTTAACATAAAGGTCTGTCTTTGTAGTTTCTCAAACAAGAGAGGCAGCTTATATAATAATCCTTAGTAGTAGTATTATTTTAAGGTCCTAAACTCCGTTGACGGAAAGGACTGTCTGTGTAGTTTCTCAAACAAGAGAGGTAGATTATATAATATTATTTAATTAATGCCCCCATCATGATTATTGCCACACGGCACTGCAAACCCGAAACAAAACAAAACCCTGAATCGGATTTGAGGTGAAGAAGAAGAAGAAGAACAAACCCTAGCTCTCTCTCTCTCTCTCTCTCTCTCTCTCTCTCTCTCTCGATCTCGATCTCGATCGCGATCATCATCATTTGGTTTAGCCAATTCCTGATTTTGACGACGACGGAGGAGCTTTCCGACGACCAATTGCGCCGCCGCTGAAGAAGAAGTCCCAGCCAAGGTTAGTAGCCTCCTCTTTTCTCTCGGAACCCTAGATTGTTCGCGGAGTTATCAGTAACGTGAAATTGAATCAATATCTTACTGTGCGGTGCTTTCAAGTTTGAGAATTTTGAACAGTCTGTATTGAAACCCTAGGTTGTCTCGGCTTATAAAAATCGGAATTGGATTCATTAATCGCATGTCACGAGTCTTTATCACCAGAAGAGGGACTTTTTTAGTTCTTATTATGAAACTGGTCTTGCTCAATTGTGGTTTTGATAAATTTTTGACAACCCGGGTTTTGCAATTTCAAAACTAAGTAACCTGGTACAGGGACTGTTTTAGTTCATGGGAGCTGGGATGCAATCCCCTACAGGATGCGGTACAAGATGGGTAGGTATAGGGATGCAAGTTCAAACCGGAAAAACCGCAATCCGAGCCGAACCGCCCGGTTTGGTTCGGACTTCGGAGGTTTGTAAGCTATTACGGTTCGGCCGAGATTTGCAAAAATCCCAAACTGTATAATACGGTTCGGTTTCTGCTTGAGATACCTGAAAGCGGTAAAAACCGATCCGAACCGTTTATGTAGCATATTACGCTATACAACTACCACACTTGATAACTTCTACGCATATATCATATACAGTAGGTACTGGAAATGATGTAATGTTTGCTACTTTATTTTTAAATTGCTTGACATTGAACTTTTACCAAATATATTAATTGCCGAATGAACTATCAAGAAATTTCAAATGAAATAATATATTTCCAGGAACCGCGATTTAAACCAACCAAATCGGTCCTTCACGGTTCGGTTCAGTTTGGAGCCATGAACGGTCCGGACTAGGTTTAGGTTTTGCCCAAACCGTTACATGCGGTTCGGTTCGGATGGGTTCCGAAACTGGACCGAACTGAACCGTTTTCATCCCTAGGTAGGTTGGCTTCTTTGGGTAGTTTGTATTGGAATTTGATCATATTCTGCATTGAACAACTCATTTTCAGCAGTATTTTCTAGTCAAGAACAGGGTAAGGAACATATCTAAGCTGATAAAGACTTCAATCTCCCCCTATGGTAATGCTGAAGTCAGAATAGTGACCATTTGTCTGATCGCCAAATTGATCGTTCCAGCTCATTACTATGTTTCTGAACACGTGATCGAATTTGACATTTGATAGGGTATCAGAGGTGTGCGTCGACTGTCAACACAGGGTTAGAGTGAAACTAGACGTAAATTTTGTGTCTTTAAAGTACACAGGCTTTTGTCACTTGTTGAATAGTGGGTCTCTTTTATGATGTAACCTTGTTAGTCTTGCGTTAGTGGATTTCTTTTTTATATGAACATTTTGTTCTTATTATTTGAATAAGAGTCGAATACAGTTACCTCTTCCTTAATGTCTTCACACATCTTATTTTGTTCTCATTATTTCATTAAGATTCGAATATAATGACCTCATCCTTAATGTCTTCACAAATAGTAATAAGATGAATGTTTATTACCTTATTTGTGTGTTTCTTTCTAGTTATGTTAAACTATGCCTTAAATAGGAATGTAGGGTCACACTTACCAATTTCAGAACCTCATTAGATATGTGTATGCACAACCCAACAGTTGAGTAGGTTAACAGAAAGATGGTCAGAACTTTCCGTAGCGAAGTTGCTTACGTTAAGGGGAAGGGAGAGAGGTTTGAGAAACATTTGGAGAGGGCATATGGAGACATTTGTGGTGTTGAAGTGAACCTCCATCACTGGGCGATGGATGTCCTTTTATAGGCGAAGACCATCTGACAGTATGTTGTCCTTGTACTGATGGGTACTTGCTTGGAGCAAAGCCATTGGTGTGTTCGACTCCTAATCCTTTTATAAGTTGGTGGCCGTCAGACTAACTTTGTTGGGTCTAGCCCTCCTAGTGTCTCTTTGTGAGCAATGTACTTTGAGGTCGCTATCCTTATAGCGTTACCAACTCCCTGTCCAAAGGTGGCTGAGTCTGGGGATGGATTGTTTCTGAAAAATCTGTAACTCTAGCTTTTAATTCTCAAATTCTAGTGACACTTCTGTGGTGGAGAGACTTAGATTCCGCCATCACCCAAGTCCTAGTTTGAACTTCTGTGGTAAGGGTTCAGTGTTAACCGATGGCTGACCTTGCTTGTTCCCGAGAGTATGGGGGCTGTAGTATGACATTGGAGTTATTGGATTGAATTCATTGTAGGGCCATGAAACCGTCAATTATGCCTTGTGAACTCTATACCATGTTCCCACAGTATGAAACCCATCAACTGTTTTTGAGTGATTACAGTCTTTTGAATGTTAATGAAACTATGATGCTTCTTACTTGTGGCATAGGTCAGACAAAGTCCCATGGCATTACAATTAACATCTCACACCAGATTCCCACCCCTTTATCATCTCCTCCTGTAGCACTTGGACAATGATTCATTAGAAATGAAGGTCCCGAGTCAGACGTTAAAGATGGGTAAACTGACGTAGTGACGTGCAACCCCTCAATCATATACTTAAGCGTCTCCACCAATTGATCTCACCCTGCCAAAATACCATTCCGCAACCAACACCTTGAAGAAACTACAGTTGAACCCTTCGCTCAGCTGCTGTTTGCTTATATATGCCTTATTTGCATGTCAATTCAATTATCTTGAATGCTGGAAAAGTATTTTCCTCTATGTGCTAACTCAAGGTCAATGGACCTGATTTGAAATCACTTTTACTTTGCTTAATTTCATTTTTGCATTCTGAATGTCTGTATTCTGAATCTGTTCTCATGAGCAGTTTAAATTCTGGTTGTTTCAGTTGCTGGATGTCTGCCTGCTTAATTGATGGAGAGTTCTAAAGAAAGAGTTTTATATGATTCATATCCCGATCTAGAGACAGAAAACAGCAAATTCCACATTACTGACCCTGTTTGGGCATTGCCGGGGGGCAATGATAGGTCTGACTCATCCTCAAGGTCACTGAGACAAGCAAATCCATTTAATTATCCCCTTGAACCGGAAGATTTTGTTGAGGATGGATTTGATTCTGTTGAAGATCACTATACTGCTAGAGATCCAAGTGCTCCTCCAGAGGTTAACTTGAAAAATGTTCTGAGTGGTATAGTTGCAATTGTGACTGGTAGTAATAAAGGTTCAGATGTCACTGAAGTTCAGCAACCTTCTACATCAAATGTATTTTTCCTCGGACCTGCTAAGAATGGAGAGTTACATTCCTCTGTCTGCATACCAAGTGCACCACCACTGCTTGAGCCGAATGGGATTAATTATAGTGTTTACAAAGAGGTGTTGGAAGCTGAACCCCAGGAGTGGCTTCCAGACAGCTCTGCTACCATGTGCATGCAGTGCACAGCTCCATTCACTGCTTTAACTCGTGGAAGGCATCACTGTCGGTTTTGTGGAGGGATATTTTGTAGGGCATGCTCAAAGGGAAGGTGCTTGCTGCCTGTTAAGTTCAGAGAAAGGAATCCACAGAGGGTTTGTGATACTTGCTACGACAGGCTCGATCCATTGCAAGGTGTGCTTATCAACACAAATAGCAACGCCGTGCAGGTTGCAAAACATGATGTGATGGATTGGACATGCCTCAGGGGTTGGCTGAATTTACCAATGAGTTTGTCCATGGAACAAGAGATCTATAAATCTTCAATTACGCTGAGGAGTTATTGTGAGGTAATGTTTCACATGTTAAGTTAACATCTCTTTTCCTAGCGGTTTATGTGCTTACCCTGAACCTACTTTTTAGCTTCTTCCTATTGCAGCCCGTATTGATTTTTTTTCTTTTGAGAATTCGACGTGTTAACTCTCTCTCTCTCTCTCTCAAACACACAAACCGAGTGATACACACTCATGCTACACAGACAAACACACCCATCCTTAACTATTCTACTAAGTGACTTCCTTCTTGTGCAAATTTCGATTTCTATGTTATGAAATACAACGTGTTTCCTTTAGTTAATTGTTGACCTTAAACTTTCAACTATTTCTTGGGTATGCAAAACTTTAATAGAACTCGGAACCCGGCATATAGTAATTTGTAGATATTCTTAGTCTTTTGTTGGGAATATCTAATTTTGCTTTTGGCAGGCTGCAAGGTTGAATCCTGAGAGATCCATACCTGGAGCAGTTTTGAAAGGAGCAAAGGGTTTGGCAATAATAACAGTTGTTAAAGCTGGTGTTATGGTTACTTACAAGCTGGGCTCTGGTTTGGTTGTTGCACGAAGGTCAGACGGATCGTGGTCTGCTCCATCAGCTATAGTTTCTGTTGGTTTAGGATGGGGTGCCCAGGTAGGCTCATTATCTCTTGAAATCCTGGATTTTCTGTCATAATGGCTATGTATATTCGGTTACCCCAATATTTTATTTACTGTTCGTCTTTTGAAGCATCTGGCTGCGATTTCCTGTTACATCATATTGTACTTTATTGAGAATGCCCACTACAGATTCAATTGTTCAGTTGATCTTTTTAGAAGATTGAAAGAGGAAAAATTCTCTCAGTGACCTTAGTATGTAGTTCTTTCTTAATCTAGAAGACCGGTAGTATTTGGAGTCCAAGGGGTGGCGGATTTTGGAGTTTTCTCATGCATATCTTTTCATAGTTTTTTCTCAGTTCGATACTACATTAGTACATTATCTATCACTCCTTCCTTGACTATAATAGTGGGTCTTCATGTGTGTTTCAGACTCTCAGTAATGCTACTACGCTTTTGCTAGGCAATGTTCCTCATTTAGAATTGGTAGATAGTAGCGACCTTCTAAGATCAAGAATCGTTATTAATTGAAAAATAAGAAGTATTTCTGGAATCTATTTTATAACGAAATTATACCATGATTGACGGCATTTGTCTCTGAGAGTTGATTATTCTGCAGACATTTTCAATTACTTATTACCTATAAAATATGAAATACGAAGTAAAGATTTCAACATATTCTACCATTCTTTCGACCTGATAAAAAATGTGTAAAAAGGTGATTTAAAATGTTAAACATGAATAATACTTGAATTTGTTAGCAGACAGAAAATTTCAAAAACAAAAAGAGCATCATGCATTGAACTGATATTCCAAAGAATTGCCTTTACTCCTACACATTTTTTAGATATGGCTGTGTTTTATGGGTGCTATGGAACAATCTCTGCAACTCAATTAGACCATCTTGGTTGAAGACATTCCATGAAACTTACAACTGCATTTTTTTTTCTATTGAAGGACGGTTCTATTCTAAGTAGGGTAGGTGGTGACTACTTGACATAAGCGTTGGCATGTATGTGTTTAGGAAGCTGCACAATGTGCTTCACTCCTGTTCAACAAAAAAAAAAAAAAAAATAGATTTCACCTTTATCTAATTATTCTTTTTAGGTTCCTCCAGTTGGCATAGATTACCCTTTCATACTGTTACTGAGGTCCCAAAACTTGCCAGGCTGCAAGGATGTGGACATTCATTTCATGTAATCACTGTATGGTAGCCATCACTCATGAGTTGTCTGGTTAGGGTATAAGGCTTTGATGTTAGTGTAAACATTCTACCGTGGGCTTTCTACATGCAGTTATTGATGATTCCATTGGATATACATGTTTATTCATGTCACGATTTTCTTACTTATATTTGGAACTATGTATTTCTAGGTCGGAGGTGAGCTAATGGACTTCATAATCGTGCTCCATGATTCTAAAGCCGTAAAAACGTTCTGTAGCCGCATGCATTTTTCATTAGGGGCTGGTTGTAGTGCTGCAGCTGGACCCGTTGGAAGAGTGGCAGAAGCTGATTTAAGAGCAGGAGACAGAGGTTCTGGCATATGTTATACTTACAGTTGTAGCAAAGGTACTGGATTTCACTCTCTCTCTTTCTTAGAAGCTGTCTGACCGAAGCCTTGTTTGCCAACACTAAGCATGCATTGTTTGTCAAATGCTCCACCTTCTCTTATCTCGACTCTATGAATTTTATTCTTTTCCTTCTCGCATGATGGCAACTTCTGTTATAAGCTTTATACGATTGTAGATTTAAAAAAAAAGAATAGAAATTATGAAAAATCTAATATTCCTTGCTCCTTTTTTCTTTGCGACGGCTACGAAAATGAAGCCTAAATTCCATTTGTCACTGTTTTAACGTTGATGTTGTGCTGCATACTTCCATTAGTGCTGGACCTTTGATGCATGCATTTCCGTTAAAATGACAGTATTACATGGAATGAACTCAACACTTTTATTCTGGCTTTTCAGGGTTTATTAGTTGCACGGTTACTCCCTTATTTTACCTTCATTTGACCACCAAATTTGGACCATTTTTGCTATGTGTTAAATTGGGGTGGGGGTATTATGTCAACTTTATGGAATACAGGAACAATATGTAATGTCTCAGAACTCTTCCATATTCGTCCACTTAAGATTGCATTCTGTCCCAAATTTGTGCATTGTTCAATGAAAAATGTAGGATAAGACACTGAGTGAGTAATCATTATGACATTTTTTTTCCGAAAGAACTAACATAACTATGACCAAATTGGTCAATCTGGCCAAGTGAGCATTTTGGTCCCTTTCAATTTCACCACCATAGCCTTATGGTAAAACTGCTCTCTAGCCACCTTCCTAACCTCCTTAACATACACTTCAATACTCACTACCCCATTCTGAAGTGCCTTGTCCAATGCATACATCAAATCCTCCAACCCCTTATCAGCAGTTAAACAATCAATAACTACTTTTTCTTCCTCATCGACCCCTTCGAATGCATCATCCACTCCAGCACCATGATAGCTCACTCCATAAACCCTCAACCAATTGATCAAAACGTCAGCCTCCTCCCTCAAATCCATCACTCTCTTACCCAAGTTCATCTTTTCGTGCTCGATCTCTATGATCGCATTCCTTGCTACATCAACTCTGTTCACCATTTCGACCTGAAGGGACGAGAGGGATTCTATTTCTTGCTCTGTTTCACCACTTAAGGCGGCTATGTCGTAGTGTATGGAAATCCAAAGCCGGTCCATGGCCTCCATTCTCAAAACGAGAGAGGGATGAGATAAGCTGCAAGAAGCCGAGTACCACAAAGTGTGATGGAGTGAGAAAAGCCTTGCAAGATTTTGCACAAGGTCTAAGAGGTTGCTTCTTGGATGGGACCAAGTTAGGAGGTAAGGGGATTTGATTGAACCAGAAAGATCAATGAATGGATGGTTAGGATGAATTGTGTATGTCGAGTTCGATGTGATGAAAACCATAGGAGCTGTGTGGGGGTAATTTTCATGGAGCCAAATGGTTAGGGGGATTGGAGGTGCGGACGAGGAGATTTGAAGATGGCCAGAGAGATTGAGGAGGTTGACTGTGTAACCATTGTCATGAATGAAAGTGCTTGTGGAAGGGGCAAAGGAAGAAAAGTTTTGGATAAGCGTAACCAAGTGTCCTCTAATTAGCCATTTTTGGTCAGGATCTGTGGAAGATAGACCATAAGGGCTGTTGCTACTGCAGAAAAGTGCAGTGTCCACGAATTCAATGGATGACTTTGATGCCATTATGAGAGAGAGAGAGAGGGAGAGAAAGAGAGAGAGGCATTACCTGTATTTAATGTGTGGGATTAAGGATATCAGATAGGAATGCACGATTATAAAAAACAAGTTGGTGAAAAAACTCTATTAAAAGAAGACTCGATAAGGATTGAAGTCAATCTTCCTTAAAAAGTTGTTTCATAGACATGTAGTTGCTTGGAAGTTTTCTAATTTCTTTAGTGTCAGGAGATTTCCTTGAACAAATTATACTTCATAACTAACCAGTCAATCTTACTAGGTCGCATATTTATTTAATGTTGTTTATGTTACTTGTTTCCCATGTATTAGCGTTAAGGTACGAGAGCTAGCCTTTCGCTATGACTATTGACGAATTCACACATTAGTATCAAACCCCATGTATGAGTGCATGCCATACATTTTTTATGACATGGAAACACACAACCGCTATCTTTTGGGTGTGCACTGGTTAAACCCCGCTCTAGTGCATCACACCAGAGAGGTAAACTAGTCTGAGAAAACCCTGGCTGACAGGCTCGCAGCTGAGAAGGCGAATAGGTAGCCCTTGAATTCCCCTAAGTTTCGAACTCAAGAAGATTTAAAGCATGCATAGTCAACCGGCTCATCTGCATCCAGACTGGTTGACATACAAATTCTTGTGCCTGCTCGCCGAGACTGTTTTATTTGAATGTTTTTTTTTTTTTTTTTCGTGGGAATCGAATGTTTTGTTTTTTTTTTTTCATCTGGAGAAAGTTGTTTAGTTGACGTTAAATTACAGGCGCTTTTGTTGGAGTCTCTCTGGAAGGGAACATTGTTGCAACAAGAAGGGACACAAACATCCGCTTCTATGGCGATCCTTACCTCACCACAACTGATATTCTCCTTGGAACGGTGGACAGACCAAAGGCTGCCGAGCCGTTGTATACCGCCCTTGAAGACCTTTACTACAAGATCGGGTGTTAGATGGAAAATTGTTTCTGAAGAATCACTCTCTCGCTAGCACCCCAGTAAAAGGCTGGGCCTCTTGTAATTGTACCGCCAAACTTGGTGGAGAGACTGAAATGTTTCGTATTCACAATGTACATATTTATGTGTGGATGTACAAACTTTGATCTTCTTCTGTGCCATTCATTCGCTCAAATCATACATCCGAATTCAAACATCTTTGTGAATATTGTGTAAAGATAAATTTTATTTTCGTAATTACATCTATTGTTAATACTTCTCAGACTGCAGTTTTCTCCTATCATCGTTCTTAAAAATCGTGGATAACGATGTTTCTCTACTTTTGAGGTCCAAATTCATATAATCCTTTGGTAAAATGTTTGAGCCTTTGAGGTCCAAATGCATATAATCCTTTGGTAAATGCTATGCCCTCTATCATAAAATGGGTTTCTTTTTGAAACACCATTTTTTCAAGGGGATATGTATGACTGTATATTTTTTCTCCTTTCCAGCACATTTATAAAAGAAAAAAATATTAGTTAATTTACCCATGTCAAAACATAATGTGGACAATTATTTTGAATCAACTCAAAATAGAAAAACGGACAATTTTTGTGAGCCGGTGGAAGCATTTTTCGTGCATGATATCGAGACAAAATACTAGTTGATGTGAAATGTATATGACTATTTCAGCGAGCTTCTCGTTCCGACTTCAAAGTTAAATTACAAGTATCTTCCGTGCGTGTAATGAGTAAATGATTGCGGAGAGTTTCAAACACGCCATACCGGTCACGTTCAGGATGATAATGACATGGTAACCCGTCTTTCTCATTTAGCACACTTGATCAAACTCACGACAATCAGTTTGGCCAAAACTAGATCATGTTAGACCACGATTAAGAATAAAATAAGTAAAGGGTAAAAGACAAAAGCCACCTTCTATTTATGGAGAAAATACATTTTTCCTCTTGATTTATGGGGAAAATACTTTTTGCACCCCTGTCAATTGATAGAGGTTGGATTCCGTTATAATCCGTTAGTGTAGGGGTGCAAATTGACTTTTTGTGACCATTTTACCCTTATTGCGGACAAATACTACCCTTTTTTTTGTTTATTATAGTGTTTACCATGTTTTTGGTGTTCTTGAGCACCACCTCCGTTGCCGCTACAGCCACCGCCACCACCACCACCACCACCACCACCACCAACAACAACAACAACAACAAAACTGGTCACAAACAGAGGGCACAAACAGAGGTTAACCGGAAAGACCCAGTTTCGAATCCAGAAACCCAGAACCCAGTTTATCGATTGACCACAAACAGAGGTTCTTGAGAACGAAAAAGAAGAAATGGAGCAGCCTTCGAAGAACTGCAAGAACTGCAACTCGAGTCGGGCAAATCGAATCCAGGAGGGGCTAAAGAGGGATTGTTCTTGGTAACCCCAAAATTAACCCCTCATCCATTGATTCCGATGAACCTCCGACCCACAACCCACCGTCGTCGCTCGTCTTTGTCGATCTTCAACCTACAATCAGTGATGTGAGTGAAATAGGAGAGAGAGATAAGAACCAATTGATTATTGGTGAAGTCTCTCCTACAACTACAGATCTGAAAACCCAGAAGAACATGAATTATCATCATTGTCTCTTTACAAACTACACAACAATCTGAACCACAAAGAAAGAAAGAGAAGAAGAAGAAGAAGACAGAGCATAGGAAGCGCCGATTCCTTCTCCACCACCCCCCGTATCCACCGCGCCGTCATGGAGAGGCCTCGCCACTATCTTCGTACCGACCGACGCCGTCCTTCCTGTTTCATACCTTTGCTCATCCAAGAACACTCCATCCTCGACCTCTACCCCTTCCGATTCCTCGGCAGATTGGCCTTTGGTAATAAAATCGAAACCCTTGCCCCCAATCGAAGCCTCACAATTACTACATCTGGTGAATCGAAGTACAGAGTGTTCGTCGGCGGCGTGGAGATTACTCATCCGGACCTCTATAACGATGGAAACATCGTCGTTCACGACCTCCAAGGCTTTGTTTCTCACCTCTCTCCGCTCTCCGGCAACATCGAGCAGATGAGTTCGCTTTCGTTCCCGCCTCTGCCGCCTATGGATCCATGGATGAGGTTGTTGTTGCTGCTGTGAAGGGAGGAAGAGGAGGGAGGCGGTGGAGAGATTAGGCAGAGGAGAGAGAGAGAGAGAGAGAGGTGTTAGGGTTAGAAGAAATGAGAAGGAGAGAATACAGACTTATATACCTGTGTAATTTTTATTCAATGTGAGGATAAATGTGTCATTTAGCCCATTCCGTTAGATTCATCCACTGACAGGGGTGCAAATGGTATTTTCCCCATAAATTATATGGCAAAATGTATTTTTCCCATAAATGGAGGGTGGTTTTTGTCTTTTACCCAATAAGTAAACAATGATATGCAATTTGGTAAAACATTTTGGCATCACACCTTTCTCTCCCCGTAGAGACAATGACACGTTCACCCCTTCTACTTTAGTATTACACTTTCACTCCTTCAATGTGTCAAATTTTTGGACACTTACATTCTCTGACTGTGTCAATCTATACTATAAGAGAGTAAATTTGTCTCAAAACCTAAATTTAGAGTCAAACACCCGAACAACATCACAATTTGGGAATGTGAATATCATAAAAAAGTTGGCACACTTGTCATTTCCCGAACTAGAAAGGTGAAAGTGTTTGTGCATCAAACTTGGGGGGGGGAGTTGAAAGTGTTGTATGAACTTTGAACACGACATCTAGGAAAAAGACACTTTTAACCCTCTAGTTTGATGCAAAGGCGCTTTCATCCTTTCAAATTTGGAAGATAACACTATCTCTCCTCCATTATTACAAATTTTGGGACATCTAAATTCTTGAATTGTGACGTCGTTAGTCTGGTGAGGATCTCACAAATAGTAGTTTTTTGGGACGAATTTGTCCTCTTCGATTATGGAATGACACAATCAGGAGTTGTAAGTATCTGAAGTTTGGCAAATTGAAGTGGTGAAAGTGTCCTTTCCCAAACTAAAAGGGGTAAAAGTGTCCTCGTATCATATTTGAGGGAGTGAAAGTGTCTTTTACCCCACTATTGCACAACTTATTTTTCTCACAATTTAGAACACAAGCTCCTAAGCTAGACGCTACTAGATAGAGACCTTTATGAAAGGCCAATTGAAAATTCCATGTGATGTGTGTAGAGATGTAATTAGTCAACAAAGATAAGATAGTAGGGTTAGGATTAGTGAATAGTGGTGTTGGCACTTATAATTACTAGCTCCATAGATTAGCCTCATCAACCTTTTTATTATCTACCAATGTAGTTAGTGCCTTCACCATGAAGCAATGAGGTCACTGTGTAATTATTGTGTATTCCAGAGTACATGACGTATCTGTACTATAATTTATACAGCACATGACACGTAATAACTTCATACAATGTGTCATGTGTTGTACGAATTAGAGTACGGACACATTACTTACTCCGAAGTACCTAATAATTTGTTCAAATATTGTAGGTCTAATGTCTCATTAGAAAGTCATATCACTTAATAAAAAAAACGTGTAAAATAAACTCTCATTTGAAAGACTATGCTAACTAAATAAGTTATCAAAATATACGGATCATGGATTAATGTACAAATAATGACACTGTTTACTTCTATATTGTACCGAAACACACGACAAGTATTGTAGGCAATACTTCTCAAGGTCAAATGATGCTATACGCCCTATTATTCTTTGCCTACATAATTAGGTTTTCTTACTAATCCTTGTCTTAAACAGCAATATATGTAAACATGAAAGACTTACATAAACTTCCTCAAAAAAAAAAAAAAAGGACTTACATAAACAATTTATAAATACTACTTCAATCAAATCACAATGTGTCTAAAAGAAATCTTAACATAATTCTTTAACATGCACTAATAAGTAAACATGAAAGAAATCATAACATTAATATTATGTTAAGATTTAGAAGTAATATTATGTATACTACCGAAGAGGTCATGTTTTATCTAAATAAATTTTAAATGCTTTCTCATACATAAAACATATTTTATTTTATTTTTTGTATCCAATGATATTATTCCGTACTCCTTCCGTCCCGGCTAATTGTTGTTTTTTCAAAAAATTCCAAAATAGTCCATGTAACTGAGAGTAAGATGGTATTTTTATATTTTAGCTGCCAATTGTTGCTCTTTTAAAGGGTAATATGGTATGTTTCTTATAAAAAGTTGACAGAAGAGGAAATTTAAAAATTGGTTGAGACGTTCAGAATTTTTTTCAAGATATTGACAGAAGAGGAAATTTAAAAAGTTGACAGGTTGTGACGACCGAGTTATGACTAATATGTTACCTTTGGAGTGACAACACCCAATTGCATATTTTAAAGATATTGGGGAAAGAACTTAAAAGTCACAAAATATTCAGTGTCCAACATCAAGGGTAAAAGACACTTTGACTCCCTATATTTAGATACATTGACACTTTACCCGCAGTATTTAGGATAAAGACACTTACCCCTCCTAAATCACGAATGCTAATAGAGGATATTTCGCTTTAAAAGACCATTATTCTCAATATTTCAGTAAAATTATCACCCAACTCAAATATCGTTATAACCGTAGCCAACCCCATGTCTCCCCATCTGCTCGTTACAACAGTGCATCTCTTCTCCATCTCTCATCTTTGTTCTCTCCTTCTCATCTGTTGCCGATCAACTATATCGGCGCTCAGTTTGTGGTGTAATTTTGCTTGTTGGTTAGGGGTGTTATAAGCTTGTTGCATTATCTAGGTGTAAAGTAGCCAAAAAAGTGTCGAAGATGGGCTTAATAGACAGAGACAAACAAAAAAGGGGCTAAAGAGTTCTAACTTTGGCAACAACAATGGAGTAGAGTGCCTTTATCCAAAATACAGAGAGCAAAGTGTCTATGTCCTAAACATAGGGGGTCAAAGTGTCTTTTACCCTAAAAACAAACAAATGGGCAGGGATAAGAGTAGAGTTGCACTTCAGTCCGGCTAAAATCGACCCAAATAACCGATTAAGATGAACTGTTAATCGAAACCGAAGAGAGAACTGAAACCGGCCACCGAACATATATTAACGATCCCGGTTCGGTCATAGGTTACAGTAACTGCACCCAGAACCGGAACCGAACCGAGTTCTCAAGGAATCGGAACTGGTCGGTTTAACCAAAAAATTTCGAACGTATAGTGGGTTTGACAAAGCAAAAGGAAAAAAATATACAAAATACACCAAAATAATTAACCGAACCATTAGGAACCGAATCGATCTACAGGATCTGGTTATACGGTTCTGTCCGGTTATAGCTTATGCCAAATACTCGGTTTCGATTATCCGAAACCGATTTATTGAACAACCCGATTAACCGAACTCGGAACCGTTGGGTCTGGTATTTACCGGTCCAGTTAACCGAAGTTCCAACTCTAGATAAGAGTAGATAAATATGGAAAACTATATCACATTTTAATAATAAACTAATATTAAGAGGGGCACAATCACAAATACCAGTATTAATCACAATTTTTCATTTTTCCTCAATCTTGGATGTCTGAAGACACTGCACCACCATCTTGTGCTCTCACAGTTTTGGTTTTTCATTATTCTCCCTTTCCTCTCTTATCTTCTCTCTTCACAGACCACCGAAAGGCGAAATCTTTCTGCAGCAAAAAAAAAAACCATGTCTTCTCCAAGCAAACGCCGAGAGATGGACCTGATGAAACTGTTAATCTTCTAATCTCTGATCAATTCATTTCAGTTGTCTCACTGATAATCTCTTTTATTTTGTGGGTTTCTCTGGACTGATGGGTTTTTGTTTTTGTTTGGCAAACTAGGATGATGAGTGATTACAAGGTGGAGATGATCAATGATGGGATGCAGGAGTTCTATGTGCATTTCAATGGACCCAAAGAGAGTAAATCCTCATACCCCACATCAATCTGGATTTTAATTGTGTATTTTGAGTGAGAATTTGAGCTTTTATGGATGTTTGCTCTTGTGGGTCTTTTCCCTATTGAGTGAAAGAGTGTTAAATCTTTATACCCGTATATCAATCTGGATTTTAATTGTGAAATTTGAGTGAAATTTGAGCTTTTAGGGTTGTATGCTTTGGTAGGTTTTGCTCTATTAGGTTTTAAGACTAATTCTTCGTATTGAAATACTGTCAATCTGGATGAGAATTGTGTTATTTCAGTTTAAATTGAGCCTTTATGATTGCACCCCCTTGTCGCTCTTTATCGAAGTACATATTCATAGCTGTATATCGATCTGGATGTCAATTTTATGTCTTCTGAGTGAAATCTGAGCTTTTATAGATGTTTCCTCTTGTGGGTCATTTCTAATTCTGGATGCATCTTCACTCCATTTTGCCCTATTGGTCATAAACCCTGATGAGGCTGCTCTTTTTCTTGATCTAGGTGGTTGTTTTTGATATCCTTTGGACATGATTGCTATGCATTTCACATGACTTGTACTATTTTCCATTCCTTTTCCTGGATTTCGTTAGAAATTTTGGTTTTCTTCGTGAAAATATATTTTTGATGGTTTGACCTTATTAGTCCAAATTGCACTATTTGTGGCTTATTTGAGATTGGTGTTCATAGTTTTGTTATGTGTTTTTGTGCTGGTTGTTGCTCAGTTCCCCGGAATGACATGGTTCGACTGAAATGAGTCTTTTTAGACATTAACAGAAGTAGTACCCCACTGGTTTGAGTTTGTCGTCTCATGAATTGGTCATGGCAGGTCCTTACCAAGGAGGTGTGTGGAAAATTAAGGTCGAGCTTCCAGATGCATATCCGTATAAATCTCCTTCCATAGGCTTTACTAATAAGATCTACCACCCAAATGTTGATGAAATGTGAGTAAATGGCGAGTCTTGTTACTTTTCTACAGGGTACCCCAAAACATTGGGTGGGTTTCGTGTGGACTTTTTTATACGTGTTTTAATCCAAAATCAACTTTTTTTGCTTTTGAGATCTTTTGTAAAGGTTTGGTATGGACTTTTTTGAGTAGATTTTGGATTTTTGAGTAAAATTGGTGGAAGAAAAAATTTGGGTTTAATGAGCTTTTTGTGACTTTTTTTCCAAAGCATGAAGATGACAAGGATGCCGTCGACATTCAATTATTACTACACTTTTTTGTGACATATTTTCAACCTTACTGTCCTACTAGTAAGACATTATTAATAACTTTTTGAGTTATACCTCCATGGTAAGGACCTGGCACTCTTGAATTGGTCATGGCAGGTCCTTACCAAGGAGGAACACTTCGACTTATTTTCAACCTTATTCAATTATTAATAACTTTTACCAAACAACAAAACTGTCACATCACTGACTTTTTAACAACACTAACTTTTTTTTACCAAACCCATACATCTTTTTTCTTTAAGTTTTGTGTCACAAACTTTTTTCACTTAATCTTTTAAGACAGTTTAAAATCCAAAAAGTCCACACCAAACCCACCCAATATTTTAAAAAACAGGATTTTTTAGAACTGATAATTGTTGTGTTGATACAGGTCTGGTTCAGTGTGTTTAGATGTCATCAATCAAACTTGGAGCCCTATGTTTGGTAAGTGAAATCAGCTCTGTCTCAAGCTCTAAGTTCCTAAAGCTAAGAAACTACTATTGTGGTTAAAGTGCTTAGGCTAATATCTTTATCCATGGTTTTCAGATCTGGTTAATGTATTCGAGGTGTTCCTTCCTCAACTTCTCTTATATCCCAACCCATCAGACCCACTGAATAGCGAGGCTGCTGCTCTCATGATGCGTGACCGAACCGCTTATGATCAGAGAGTCAAAGGTATCGAACATTGTTTTAGTAGAAAGCTCATCTCTTACATTTGACATTTAACGATTTAACACTAGTATGACTTTGGACGAAAGTTCCCTATAGGTTTCTCTATGGTTTTCACTGAGTTTATATGTCATCATGTTAAATGAGGTTTATAAGCAAAATCAATGAAGAAGGCAGTCCTAGCATTTCTTGTATACTTTCGCATAAGTAACATTCCCTGATCCTTACTCTTATTCAATGATTTGTATACTTGAAAAGGATACATATCACCGCTAAGCTGAAATCATAGGCTCCTACTAAGTATGATAAGTGGCTGTGCCCCCAGATGAGCTATTGGGTGGGTTTGGTATGACTTATTGAATTTTTAAGTCGACTTTTTAGCTTTTTATGTTTACTAATTAAATTATGGTAGGTCATATGAATTTTTGTAGTATTTAAATACTAAAAAAGGTATGGGTATATTAGTCATTTTGTTGTCTAAGAAGAAAAAAGTCCAAAAGACGGTTACCCAACTTTTTTCAAAAGCTAGTTTTACACTGAAAAGCCAAAATCCAAAAGGTAGCACGAAAAGTCCATATCAAACCCTTCATAAAAGTTCAAAACAGATTAAAAGTCCAAAGCCGATTAAAAGCTACAAAAAAGCCATACCAAAACCACCCATTATCTGCATCTTACTTTGGTGATGAAACCCAGAGGCGGTTAGGTTGAACCTTCAGGCAGGGTAGATAATGTCACAGTTCCAATGTATATCTGATGGCTCAGTGTTCTAAATTATATATTAGGTTCGTTAGATATCTCCAGGATCATAGGCTTATAGTCATCTAAGGGGTCTCAAGCATCCGAGTTGTTTGTGATTGTTAGCCACTGTTCAACCCTAATCCACACGCATTCAGCTCTTTGAAGTTGGTCAAGAGTGCCTCAACTTCTCATAAAGCTATGATGTTGACTCTTACACTTATCGAAGAGCAGCCTCCGTTCGTACATTCTGGGATGACGTGCGGAGACTCTCTTGAAGTGGCCGGAGTTTCGATGATCGACGTGCTCCTATGTGGCACTCAAGAAGGAAATTTAGTTTACCTTAAGAGGAGCATAACTTGACCCATTGGGAAATACTTGCTTGATGGCATTGACATCCATTTGAGCCACTTCCCTCTCGTGGTAAGCTATACAGCTCGTGGAATTGTTAAATGTTGCTCTACTATGATGGAGCTTGATGGGTGTTCTGGCTTTGATATTCCGATGAATGTAGGGGAACCTTAAGAGTGGTCTCAGGATCTCTGCACTTGTTAGCTTGAACAATGAAATTAAGTCCATAGATAGTATAGAGAGAGTAGCATTCCACCCTTACTGACGTTGGCTTTTATCGCTTGGGCTTCCGAGCCAGAACCAAGATTAAGAATCAAGGTGTCAAGAGGGGCGGCCCAGGCTTGAAACCAGCCCGGCCCACACTAAAATGAGGACCGCCCCCCGACAACACCCGAATCGGCCCAGCCCGGCACCCCAACCCAGTGCGGTTCAACTAGCCCCCCCCCCCCCCCCCCCACCCCACCCAAAAAAGAGAGAGGCATATTTATTGGCCAGACCCACCCGGCCCCCTCAACCCCTAACCCCACAGAGGTTTAGCGGTGGGGTTCAAGTTTCCCGACCCCTCAACCCGCCTGGCCCGGCCCCCTCTTCCCCTCGACCCAGCCCGGCACCTCTCTCACAGCCCCCCTTTAACCCGGCCCGCACTATTGACATCTTGAATTAAGCACCACGAAAAAGGGTATGGTCTCAATTAGAGCTAGAGGATGGCTCTTAAAGTAGTTCCCAAGAGAACTAAACTGAAGAACTTGCCACCTGGAACAGTAACAAACCACTTCTTTATAGCTATATGGCAGGCTCACCACATTTGAAATGTCCAAAAATCTATATTGGTTCACGGCACGCAGTAGTCTGTCTTTTCTGTTAATGAGTATCTGCTTGTTATTTCAATGACAAAGAGCTAATGAATAAATTGACCCATTATGCCTTTGTGGTTTTCACATATATATCAACTATCAATGCAAACCTTTTAACGTAGTATTTGAAGTTCCTGCCTATAAATATTGGGCATATTTTCTTTTTAGTTCTGGTCCATCTCTATATCTTTTTAAATCCACTGTAACTTAAGGATCTTCCATTTGCCACTTTTCCGTGTTGATATCATAATCTCAATCCTTAAACCAGAGTTCATTTTTCATACAGTTGATTCGCAGCTAGAAACAAGTAAATGGATGATAGTTTTCCTGTGGTGGTGGTCAGGCATTGTCAAATAGACCAAATCAAATTGAGACTTGAAAGTAGAGGGTAAAAGTAGGTTATAAAGATAAACTCTTTTGTCAGCTAAGTCATTGAGGAGGGGAACTGGGAAAAGAGAGCTAAAGTAACCTCAGAAACTGAATCATTAAATCAACCGTTCCTATTTAATGTATATGGTCTGGGTTAGAGCAAGCAGTGGTTCTTGACACACTATGGCCTTGTTTGGGATTGTGGGTTTGGTTTACCTTAACCCAATCTCAAACCACCGGTGCCCGGCTCCTTTCATGTCTGGTGCCCGGTTCTTTTGGCACCAGTGCCCTGATTGTACGGCACTCACTTTTTTTTTCTAGTCTCACAAACATGAAACAACACACAAAAAATGGAAGTTAAATCCGGTTCCCGGCTCCATCATTTCCGGTACCCTCCTCCAAAAAATTTGATAAACAATGGAAACCAAAACCTCAAAGCCCTCCTTCCCAAACACAACACATATTAGGCTAACCAAAACCAACCCTATAGGTGTTGAGTGGCAATAGCTCTCTTGGGCGCCAGTAGTGTATCTTCTACTTTTGCCGGGTCACAATGTTGTCATTGATCCTTTATGCATCTTGTACTTGTTGGGTAGAGACTGGTTTTGGTGATCCATTTCATGTATCTGCGCGGTCCGTGTCTTTACTACGACCCGACTGGAGAAATGCGGCTTGGGCCCTTTTCAGCCGGGGTGTTATGAGTTATGCATTTATTGAGCAGTTTGGGTTCATAGCAAGGGTGTTGAGCGTTTTTCTGATTTGGCTCGTTGTTCTCTCTGAGACCTTTTTGTTTGATTGGTGAAGATTCTCTGCAACTCCGTGGATGTAGGCTGTTCTTGGCTGAACCACGTAAATTTGTGTGTGCTTCTTTCTTGTTTGCTTTTCCATTTTTCATAGCAGTACTTGCACTTCGCCGTTGCAAATCATTATGGTGCCTCTCTTTCAAATAGGTGGTTAGGTCCTTTGTCTTCTAGATACTCTAAATAACCCTGTCGGTCCTCTAATCTACCTTCAGTTCCACAAGTCTCCGACTAACGCAGCAAGATGGAGCAGTTAGACTTTTCATAGGGCTCATATTCTGTTTGAGATTCTTGTTTTCGAGTTATTCATGCGAGGTGGATCCCCTTTTTGTTGCTCATGGCATGGAGGCTATCTTCTCTAGGTGGAAAAAGCTCTTACTGATGTGATCTTCCAAGTTCCTGGCAACTGATTTGTCCAAGAATCAAACATTATGCCCCCACCAGATTCCATTATCTACTTGCCATGAATCTCTGCTCCATGTAGAGAAGCGATAGATGTATAGCGATGCTCATGTGAGGTGGTTGTGGGTCCGTAAATGTGATCTTGTAATGGATTGGAATGCGTGTCGGGTTTATACACTGGTTTATCTTTATTAAGCTGCTTGAAGCTTGTCTAGCTTCCACCTTCTAGTTCGAGTCCTGAGTTGATCGTTGCGATGAGTCTAAGGCTTTGAAAGCTATACTTACTAACTTCCCCTTTGGTGTAGTAACTAGTAAGCATACTGCAATCAGGCGTGACTCTAACTGTCATTTGTCTCTCAGTTATGTGTCATGATTTACTCCATCCATTAATTCTTATGTAATAATTTTAGTAAACTATCTAAGACGATCCCTCATTAATGAGTGGTGTCTTTTCCTCGAACACCTAATCTCCCACTCCTTTGTTTTTGTGTTATGTAAACTCCAAGCATTTCATGACTTACGATTAGAATGCCGATAATTTTTCAGAGTGAAGGTTTATGAATATTCGTAGGACACTCATTTTGGGACATCCAAAATGAGTGTCCTACAGCCAAGAAGTTACTACTTTTTTGACTTCCCTTCCCTCCATACCCGTTTTCAACATTACTTTTTCACTTCCCAACAAAAGTATCACATGAAACAAAGGACATTTTAGTAAATCTATCTTGTCAAAAGCACATCCTTAACCTCTGTGAAAAGTCCACCCAGACACTGACGGAGGGAGTATTTGTTGGGTTTGCGCCTACTAAAGTTGTGCAGCTGGGGCGTCATAACATATATAAGCAACTTGTTTCGTAAGTTTTTTCCAACTTCAAAGTGTTATACTTCAGTGAGATTTGCACCATTTGTCTCTCCGGCAGTACGAACAGAGTGCGCACTATGGTTACAAAGAAGATACCAACATGCTTTTGTATAGGAGTGTTAGCAAGTTGATAGGTCGACGGGGTCACAGGCTCGGAATTGTTGAACAAACTGCTATTGCACCTAATCCCTTTCAAAATTCAATAAAGTGTTCCAAACAGATTGCAGATCTGTTTTCAAGGCTTTGGGAATGATCGCTTTAGTTTAAAGTCGTGCATAGTTTCTCTATCAGGAACCTGATTGCTAAAGTGTTAAATACTGAATTGTGAATATTCTGCCACTGATTTTCATAAACACGACCTATGTCTTCTAGAGAACTTATGGACATTTTGGGCACTACTCTGGAGATATCTACGTCTTTCATGTAAAAGCAAAAGAAATAAAGGTGAATAACTATTGGTGGGCAAGAGTTGCCAAAGAAAGATAATTTTAGACACCTTGGGTCAAGCCTACATAGTGATGGAGAGATAGACGATGATGTTATCGTGATGATCGTGACCCCCCCCCCCCCCCCCCCCCCCCTCTCCCAAATTGGCCTTTACCTTAATTCCGTGAAAACACCGAAATAGGCTTCTTTTAAACCAAATCTTGGTGTCCCAGTTTGAAGCCCAGAAACCAAGATGCGAAGAATCAGTTTCAAAAGAAAGAGGCCACTGGCTTATTTAAAACCGAGTTGTGGATATTCGGATTTTTAGAGCATCACTCGGTCTCAAACGAGCAAGTGGCCTCTGTTGAAACCGGTTCTTCATATTTCGGTACCTAGTTTTGAAGCCAAGTCATGCCGATGCAGTTTAAAAAGAGGCTTAGTTTGGTGTTTTCGCAACACCGGGGCTTATTATCGTCTTTATGTAGAAATAAGGCCTATTTGGGTGGAAAATTCGATCCTGACTAGGTTGAAGGGTATGTTTTGTAGACCCGCTAGAAGACCCACTAATGTATGAATGGAGTGTTGGTCGATCAAGAAAAATAAAATGAAAATGAGTAGCAGAAATGAGAATGCTAATTCTAAGATGGTGAGTGGTGTAACTATGAAAGATGGGATAAGCTATGACACAATTAGAATGAATTTAGACGTTGCACCTATAAAAGAAGGCACAATAAGAGAGTGAGAGTAGTTTAAGGTGGTTTGGACATGTGTATCGTAGGCCGTCGGATGCCCCTCTTACAAGAAGTGATACTGTTCATATCGATGGTGATAAGCGAGGAAGAAGGATACCAAAATGAACTTGGGAGACTATAAGACTCAACTTAGATAAATTTAACCCAAGGGAGGAAATGAGTTTGGACAGACCCAACTGAAAATGTTTGATCCATGTGGCGGACCTCGGTTAAACCGGGATAAGGGCTTGTTGTAATTTTCATCAACAAAATCTGTTTCCCTATAACAATACAAGGCTCATCGTTAAACCCATGCACGCTCACTTAGGTAATAGATGAGGTTACAAGAAGTATCCAGTTTCATATTTCAAGGTGCATGTTATTTGCAGATGATATAGTTTTGATTGATGAAACAATGAGTGGGCTAAATGGTAGGTTAAAATTATAGAGGATTATTTAAAATCTAAATGGTTTAGAATAACTATTGGTGGGCCAGAGGTGCCAAAGAACGATCATCTTAGATATCTTGGTCGATTCTACGTAGTTAGACAATGAAGTTACCTATAGGATAAAAGCAGGGTGGGGGAAGTGGAGGAGTGCATATGGAGTGTTGTAAGACCGCAGGATCCCAACCAGGTTGACGGGTAAGTGTTATAGAACCCCTGTAAGACCCGCTTTAATGTATGAGAGTGTAAATGTTGATTAGTGGTGTAACTTTGGGAGATATAGTTTGTATGGTCATGTTCATCGTAGGGCGTCGGATGCGGCGGTTAGGAAAAATTATGTCGTTTAGATCAAGGGTTGTAGACGAGGGAGAGGGATACCAAAACGAAGCTTATTAGAGACAATAAGACACGACTTAGTCAAATTAAAATTTGAGGGAGGAAATGGGTTTGGATAGACGCCAAAAGAGACACTTTATCCATGTAGGGGACCCGGTTAAACTTGATCCATGTAGGCAGACTGCCGAACCTGGTTAAATTGGAGAAATTGCTTGCTTGCTTTTATTTGGAGCTAAAGAATGGCAATAGACGAACTTTATCATTCATTGTTATTTCGTGTGACTAGTGCTCAATGCAGTCTATATGCATTTTGTGCACATTTTGATCCCGCGTTCCTCTTATAACATGAACTGGTGCGGTTTAAGCTAGTCGTTGGCTTCCAGTTCAAAAAGCTCAGGGGCGGAGGCATGGAGGGGCAACTGGGTCACTCCCCCCCCCCCCCCCCCAACATTTTAGAGAACAACATATGCACCCCCAAATTTTAAAGATTTTTTCAGCTGTGCCCTCTTTTTATTACAAGGGTGCCACCAAGAAATCTCAATTATGTCTAAAATATTGAAATATTTCTCTTCCAAACCATGGCTCCGCCGGTAAATAAGCTTCAGGCTATCTTAGTTCTTTTGGCTGGATTAAGCAATGTATCTTGTTAATCTTGAATATCAACTTATTGATTTTTCTTTTAATAACTCCAGTTTTGTCAAATATTGCAGAGTTCTGCGAGAGATTTGCCAAGCCAGAAGACGTGGTGGGGGAAGCTGCTCCGGAAGAGATTTCTAGTGACGAGGAGCTGAGCGAAGACGAGTACGAATCAGGCGACGACGACATGACTGCTGGGCCAGTGGATCCTTAAACCCTTGGCTTTTTTTCGTTTGTTTGTATCGCTTGTACATGATGTTTTTAAGTTTTAATGTAACAAAACTCTGGAGATGCATAAGAAAGAAGCATTTATGTAAGGGAGAGATCAAAAATGATGTCTCTGCCTCCTGAAGTAGTTTCCTTGGTGGATGTAAATAAATATGGTGTTCCCTAATGTTGGAAAAGGCTGTTGTTGGTTTTGTGGTTGTGGTCTTAACTCTTAAGCCATGCTTGTTTTGTTGTTTCAAGTTGTGTACTTGTGTTAAAGGCATGAAGATGTGGGTGTTTATGTTCTAGATTGGAATTGACTTGTGATGGTACAGGCTGTTAAGTTGCAGTTTTATTCTGGTGCAGAGTAACTTTTTATATCGGGTCTGCGTTTATGCGTCATGCTTTTCTCTCTATGCATTTTGAAGAGGTGATTTGATGACAAGTTTTGACAAAACACCTCTTCCGGAAGAGTGAAATAAAATTGGGAATGGAGGGGATAACCTATATTGGCGTTCCTTGCGAGTTTGTTGAAGGGGGTCTTTATTTTCTTGATGCGGCTAGGGAATACCTAGCTTCGTTTTCCTGACGAGTTTGCTAATACAAGTGGTGCTGGTACAACTTAGGTTGGACCGACATGAGATGATAAAATGTGATGAAAATAAAATTGTTAATATTGCATGCTTTTCCTCTCAATGTACACAAGCATGTGCAATCAGTGCAGAGTAGGCTCATATATTGTACCGCTCAAGAGTACACTCACACGTTATACCACGGTAGAGTTATGTAGTAAGTAATTAAGGGCCACATAAGAAAATAAGAATAATTTTTTTTTGAGGAAAAGAAAATAAGAATAATTAACCGATCATTATGATACTTTTAGGAGCACTAATACAAAATTCTTAAAAAATACGTGTGAAAACTTGAAGAGTGAAATAAAATTGGGAATGGAGGGGAGCACTTGACCGTGCTGGTCCTCAAGAAGCTACGCCCCTACATCCTACAATACTATATCAGATAGTAATGTCTTGCAGCTAGGTTAAACTTTAAGTTCCAGTAATAGTATGCGAAGATAAGATAATAAGATCACATATATTTTAATTGTAATAAAATCATAATGTAGTGCATTTGCTGCAGGTCTGCATTTCTATCATAGCTTATCATGAAATAAAGGATGTGTGCATGGGGGGTTTCATACTTCAATAATGATGGCAAGAAATAGAGTTATCTTTGTGGGGACAGTACTAGTATATCATAACTTCAATGAAACTATGATAGTGTTTTTTGTTTTGTTTGGGGTAAAAGACACTTTCACCACTCAAGTTTGAGAAGGACACTTTTACTCATTCCAGTTTACAAAATGTCACTTCACCTGTTCCAAACTACATGACATTTACACTTTCAGATTGTGTCATTTTAAAATCTAAGAGTGCAAACTTGACCCAGAAATTACGACGAGTGACAGACGGATCCCACTGCGAAACAAATGGTGTCATGATTACGAAGTGTAGGTATTATGTGATTTGAAGTGTAGGAGGTGAAAGTGTCATTTCTCAAACTAGAAAAGGGTAAAAGTATCTTTACATCTGTTTCTCAATAATAAGGCTTGATTGGGGGTTGTAAAAGTGTCTTTATTTTTTATTTATTTACTTATGAACTCTTTAATAAAAGTTAAAAAAGCTATTACTACTTCACATTGTCTGTCACTTGCAATTTTCTAAGTTATGAATTTATCACTTGTCTATTGTATCCCTCAATTATTAAAGAGTACTTTCTTGGTCTATCTACCCTTCTCTACCAATCTCTTATTTGCATACATGTTCGTCTTTTAAAAAAGGCAATTTGCAAACGAATGCTAATTTATATGACTGTATTATTAATAACCAACTGCATCATATCAGATCGGTTAAGAAAATCACTTTATATGTGTTTCTCAAATTAGTTTTAATGACTTTAAATTATCAACTTTAAATCACTTTATATAAATATGTGCTTGCATGCGAAATAAAACCAACAATAAGTTTGTGACATGCATGTTATCTTATAGTCATAATAGAAAATCACTGAAAATGATGCCACATTTTTTTTTGAGAATTAATAATGCCACATTTATTGAATACAGTAAAATGGATACTATTAATTCGCCTACAATTCTATCGGTATGATTTGTTTGTGCTAAGAAATTGGAGATATAAGAGCATCTCCCACAGTTGATATCAAATTTTACACCAAATCCTATATTTGGTGGAGAAAAATGGTTTGACCTCCCACAGTTAACCCTCAAAAACACCATTTCACCATTTTTGGTAGAAAAATAGCACTTTTGGTCTCCCACAGTTTTCAACAAATTTTACGTCAAATAGCCATTTCACCATTTCATCAAATTTAGAGAATGGTTTTTTTAGCCTCCCACAACAAATCATCAAATTTATTACCAAATCATGAATTTCATAACTATCAAAATAAAAAAAAAAGTTATTACCAAAACAATATTACACGAAATTGTAAAATGATTAAATAACATTTCAAAAAAAATTTAATTAACCAGTCTAATCTATTTGACCATGATTATCCCATAAATGTGCAATGAGTCTTATTCTTAGTTCGTTATGAGGTCCTTGGTTTATCAAGTCTCGATGTCGACCTAGAAATTGGATAAATGTTGAATTATTGATATCCCTTGCAACCTCAACATGCGATACAAATGGTGAACTTTCATAATCAAGTTTTATGGGAATGTGAGAAGCATCAATGTGATATTTTCATAATGCAGGCTAACAATGTGATATATTTATGGTGAACTTTCATAATGCAAGCTAAGAATGTGATATATTTTCATTTTTCAGAGTTTATAATAATGCATTATTCTTGTCGTTATTTTTGTTTATATTTTATTTTTTATCACTAAGATTAATTATATTAGTCGTTAAAAATATTTTTTAACACTAATCAATTGTCTGCACACACTTAATAGCTCAGGTAAGTCTTTCTCTAAATTTGTTCCCACTTCAATCTTATTTGGGGGGGGGGGGGTTAGGTGCACATTTTCTTTCTAATTTTATATATTTGCATGCCATACTAAATGGAAATATGTACAAGAAGGTTACTGAAGTTCTTGAAGTTTAACATCAGTGTATTATGTTCGGCCAAACATGTTGCAACTACATTAGTTATTTCATTTTATCATCCCGCAGCATGATGCTGAAAATATAATGTAACACGCTATGGCTCAAAAGTATATTATACAAAGTGGGAGAAGAAAAACGGATGGCGTATATACTGTAAAGACGAAATGCTACACTATTACATTAGAGCATATTATTACCATGAAAGTAATGTGAAAACATGCCTTAAACACTAATTAAAAATTTGGTGTAGATTACACCAAATCCTATTTTTGCCATCAAATTTGATGGTAAAAATAGGATTTGGTGATATAGGATAGGATTTGAGGGTACTGTGGGAGATGCACTTCACCATTTCACAAAAGCTACACCAAATATAGGATTCGGTGATTTGGTATTTTTTTGGTCAACGACTGTGGGAGGCCTACAAAAAAATCACCATTTTTTTGGTGATTTGGTGATTTGATATTTGTTGTGGGAGGCCGAAAACACCAAATTTTACTATCAAATATAGGATTTGGTGCACTGTGGGAGATGCTCTAAGTTTGAACAGTAGTAGTCAAAAACTGTAACATCTACATGTAGTAAACTAAATCAAACCACATACAAGCGCTCTGAAATATATAATATATGTTTGGACTGAATAATTTGATAAGAGAAAAAAATAAGTTGTAAAAAATGATTTACTTGTAAGATTGAACCATTTGTACTTGAACCCGATTATAAACTGGCTTAAGACGTCGTTTAACAGCTCTAAAATTATATTTCATTCTTATTTGCTACTACCTCTGTTTCGCCTGTTTCCGCCTACTTCACTTTTTGTCACTATTCACTGGGTTACTTTCATCCGGTGATTTGATTAGTAAAACGGTACAAGAATTTGGTAATTTTTGCATGGTGTTATAGAGGAAAGTTTATTCTAAAATACCATGAAAAAATTGTTAAAAAATTACATCGTTTTGGTACCCAAATCACCAAGTCAAAGTGACTCAGTTACGGGTTAAAAAGTCAAACGCAGACGAAACAGACGAAACGGAGGTAGTACTCTTCATCACTACTACTCCACTACATTTCATAGGATTACAATCAGGGTAAAAGACACTTTCACCCCTCATGTTTGATGCAAAAACACTTTCACCCTTTCTTGTTGGAAAATGACACTTTCATTTCTTTTCTCCGTCAACTTAGCTGTCGGTCTTTGTTCACCCTAAGACATTTATAGTATACTCGTCTCGTTAGGGGCGGGGTTGCAGACCCATTTTTACCTCTGAAGCTCGAACAACAGCTAGGCCAAAAGTCAACTATCAGCCTGCTCCTCATGAATGAAAGGAAGTTCCCACCAATTAATACAAGAGACCTCACACCCATTAGTCATCATATTCATTATCTCTCTTTTCCTTTCAGAAGCTCTTAGACTATGATATGTCACAACCAGTGGATGCAAGTAGGACTGTAACTCGGACGGGTTGGCACCTCTGTCCTAGCCTGAGTTCTGTCGTGGCTGCCCAAGCTCAGTCCAATCCGAGTTAAGAGCATCGTCAGCCTTTCCGAACCCAATTCCATACACATCAATTCGGGTTCAGGCTGAATTCGGGCTAGTTCATTAAACTCAATTCTATTATTAAAATAGAAGTGAATAATAAAATGTTGGTGAAAAAAATAAATCAACTAGTTCAAGAAAAAAATAATGATTAAAAGCATCACTAATGTTCCAAAGAAAAGTAGCAGATTCATGTTAGATATGCTACACAATTCTTCCAAAATATAATATTAATATGTAGAAGTCATGCAAATCGGGCAATTCGAATTATCCCGTCGTTTAATATTTGTGCCAAGCCTGACCGTAATTGCAATTAGGGCTGAGAATTTGTGTCCAAGCCCGTTCAAATCACTAGAATTATGTGGTCGGGTCCTTTTTAGTCGGGCTGAGCTCTGGTTGGTCGGGTTCAACCCGCCTAAGTTGCACCCCTAGATGCAAGTGTCCTACAGTTTGGAACAGAAACGAGGTGAAAGTGTCATTTCCCAAACAAGAAGGGGTGAAAGTATCTACCTTAAAACCGGAGGAGGGTGAAAGTGTCTTTTACCCTTACAACAATCATCAACTCCCAATACCTTCTCCCTCCTCTCACGCAACCGTAAACTTCCAAAGCCCACAGATATTATTCCGCTAAACGACGTAATTAACCTGCTACACCCGGTTAAACCACCCCTCTCACGCCCCCACATCCACCGGACCTTCCGGTTGCTTTATCTCTTTGTTCTATCCATCAGTATAAATCTTGTCTCCTTTGTCCAATCCCCAATTGTGTGTAAATTCTCCGTCAATCTCGTCGGAACTCCGGTCGCCGCCGATCATCTCTCCGGTTTCTCTCTGTAAGTACTCAAATCACCCTCACCTATTAGTTCGATTGTCTGATTATGATCAGTTTCGTAGAGATCTGGTCTCGTTTTTGATTGATCGGCCTGTGTTTTGGTCGATCTACGCATGATTGTTCTGGTTTTGTGATGGATTTGTGTTGAATTGCGCTTTTTAGGGTCAATTGATTGGTGTTTTTGATCGGAAGTTCAGTTTTTTTTTTCACCGACGATTTGAGTTTGATTGCTGTGGAATAAGCAAAGATGAGACCTTTGTCAGTAGGTTTTTTGCTATTTCTGAAAGATAAAATGAATCATGATCTAGAGGACAACAGCACACAGAACACAACAGCACAGCCTTTTTTTTTTTTTTTGTAAAGTAGATATTTTGATGTCTGTGAGGTGGAATTGGAAAGGTGAAAATGGTTTGGAAGAAAAAAAGGTACACTGATTTGTCTATGCAGTTGAAGGAAACTATGAAGATAGACTATTGACCTGAATTAAGGTTTAATATTTACCGTAAGATGATTTTAGGGAATCTAACTATAAACTACCTTTTATAGTTAGATTGTATATTCACAGACTGTAGACGGGCCATTTCTGCACAGGGTTTGTCCCATCTATTAAGACGAAAGACTAGAAGTATTAGTATCGGCGTTTAAGATACTAACCTAGGAAGCACAGGAGCTTATGTAATATAAAAATATACACACACACAAGTAAATTTGCCGCACCGACCGGCACCCGCACCGCTAACTTTTGACAAATTTCCGCACTCGCACCCCGTACATGCACCAGCACATGTGCTTCTTAGATACCAACTATTTTCAGTAACTTTTATGAAAAGAGGCGTGCCTTTTAAGGTCAAAATCCAAACAACCAAAACAAAGTAACTTACCCCCCTTTTGAATGAGATGTCATATTATTATGATATATGCCTGTGAGCAGTGAAGCATGGAGATGGATGATGGTGTGAACTCTGGTATGATGTGCGTGCACTTAGTCTCTCGCTTTTGGAAACAGGGTATGCGTCTGCTCCAGGGACAGAACAAGTTATGTACATTTTCTTACAATTTGTAGGACATTAAATTTAATTTTTGTATCCATCAACTATGCGAAGAAGGTTGAATCTGATAAATACATTGAATAATAGCTGAAGATAGCACTAGCACTAGTCGATCATCTTTCCAAGTTTTAACATAATGTTACTGAAAACATTCTATCAACAGTGTCTCTCTTTGCTTTTTCTCATCTTTTTTTATGGTTCTATGGTGAGAGAGCAAGACATTAAATGTATAGTTTTGGATGTCTCCTCACGTCTCCCCTACATCTCTAAGTTTATAAAGTTAAAATAAAAGAGTAGACCCATAGTGTGCCGGAGATGCAGGTATAAAAATCCGAAAACAATGTGTATATGAAATATCTCACGCGTAATGTGTCGTCATTTAGAAGCAATGCTTACTCAGCTTGTGACTTAGTATCGCTGTCCTTATTGGTAAGATCTCTTTTCCTATTCTGGGGAGGTATTGGGGCCGAGTTGAGTTCATTTGGTACATGGAACAATGTTAATCAGTTGTAATTTCTGACATGTTCATGTCTTCTTAGTTTTAGGAGTACGTATGATGTAACCTACATGGTCCGTTGGGTGTTTCTTCTTTCCACAAATATGTTGCTGATATATCGTGTCTTGACATTGTATGTTCCATGTGTTCTATATTGTAGTCAAAGCCTTTTTTCTTAAACTTATCTTGTCTCCTATGTTTTGTATGTCTATGTTAAGGATAGAGCACTTTAAAGAGTTCTGATAGATGGCAGATAACGAAGAGGGAGGAGAGGGAACTACCTCTCGAGGAAATGAATGGGAAGTCGTATCACTCACTGCATCAGCATATGCTGCTGCTCCTGGTCCTGAACAGGCCGACGAGAATGTCAATGGGAATAATACAGTTGAGGGAGATGCCGCCGGAACTTCTCAGGCATTGTTCATGTCTCGTCACTTTGTATTTCCACCAAGCGAACATGAAAATTTACCCGTGGAAGTTGAAAATAGTCAGGTCCAGAGTATTACAGGAGTTGAAGATGTGAAGAACCCTGAGCAGGCTTCAGAGGAAGAGGATAATAAACTAGGCACAAAGGCTGAAGATGACTGGAACACTGAAGGATTGACTGTGCCTGAAGATGACTTTGAAGGGACGAACATGGAAGGTCTAAATGTGACTGGTAAAGAACAAGATATTTACAGTGCTCCTGATTTGAGCTCATTCAATGCTGTGACTGGGTCCAGCATATATGATGAGAATCCAGTTATTCTTCCTGGAGAAACTGAACCTGCCAAAGGGGTGGTGGACTTGGAAGATCCCGTGCATTCACCAAAGTCTTCTGAAGGAGATGAGTGTGGCGAACATGAACTTCCTCCTTGTGAAGCTTGGTGGAAAAGAGGAGCGGCGTCTCTGTATGCTCAGGCGAAAGAAGCGAATGCTATCTGGTCTGTTTTCATAGCAGCTGCTGTGATGGGGCTTGTAATTATTGGGCAACATTGGCAGCAGGAGAGGTGGCAGGTGTTGCAGCTTAAGTGGCAGTTGAGTGTCAATGATGAGGTATGCTCCTTCCTACTTTGAGAGTATTTTGCCTTCTTGCAGAAAAACACAATAATATTATTTTTTTCTGAGATTTTCAGCCGCATAATTCTCAATTTTGGAAATTCTACAATTGCTCTGAGATTATTTTGATGTACAGATTTTCAGCTTAAAATTTTGTGTCATAAGAAATGCAATTAAATTAAAAGGACCGATTTTAATCAAATCGGATTGAAACCCTAGTTCACAAACATGTACTGAATATCTATGTGCTCATTCTCGATATATCTGTCTAGTCCACGCTGATAAGGGTGAAATACTTGGGGTTTCTTGTTCTGGGAAAAAAGCAAATTTTCTGGTCTAATTATACCCCCTTTTGAGTACTTTAACACCAGTTCTCCAGGCTTGTTCTGGTCTTTGGGAATGTCAGTTGTCAAGGTGTCAGCGTTCCGGGCCGGGTTGGATTGGGGGGCTGTGAGCGAAGGGGTCGGGCTGGGGCCGGGTATTGTGGGGAAGATGGGCCGGGCCGGGTTGAGGAGTTGGGAAATTTGGCTCCAACCGGTCCCGAGGCCCTAAACGCTTCGGGTTAGGGGTTGAGGGGGCCGGGTGGGCCTGGTTATTAATACATTAAAATGTACCATTTTTTTTGGAGGGGGGGGGGGGTTCCCGGTCCGATGGGGGCCCGACTGGGGATTAGGGGGCTGGGCCTGTTCGGGTGTTGGAGGGGGTCGGTCCGGGTCTGGGCCTGGTTCATTTTAGTGCGGGCCGCAGCGGTTTCAAGTGTGGGCCGGCCCCATCGATACCCTGAGTCAGTTGTGAAATTATTCCTCACTTCAGAGTTGTACCAAATGTATTATATCTCAAGTCCATCCTTACCTTGGGTAGTATGGGGGGCTTAAAGGCATTTATTTTAGCTAGGTGATTGTGCATTTGAAGTTCTTCTGTCCTTAAATAAACCACTGTTACCTAGAATGCGGACTGCTCCGCTTCGTGGATTGGGAAAGAGAAGCAAAACGTTATATACTATGGAATTCAGTACGCTAGGGGTAGGCTTATTTAGATATTTCGCTATAAACTTAATCTTTTTTCCTAGATCATGAGCGATCAAACTACTCAATTCTACAGTGTTTTGGAGTCAAAATTTTAGGGATGTATACTCCCTCTGTCCCATTTATCCGTCGTGTTTGCAGCATAGTTGTCAAAATCTTACGATTCACGATTCGTATCCTACGATTCGATTCGATTCACCCATGAAACGATGCGAATTCCTTAGTGAATCTTTAATGGCCAAAAATATATTTGAATCCCGATTCAAGAGTATGAATCTTACGATTCAGTTGCGATTCAGACCGATTCTACGATTCACCTTCGATTCATCTGAAGGTTTTCTTGAGTTGCGGCATCAGTCTAAGAACTAACACTTCCTACATTACTTCCTAGTTCCTACATTTATGTCTGTTTCGCAACATGCATTTGTTTTAAACTACTAGTGCATTTTCCTCAAGTCCAAGGCCAATAGTTTTCTATTATTTCCAATCTCCTTGGCGTCTTGTAGTTCCTTGCTCCACATGCCTATCTATATCTAGATTATTATTTATATTTTTGATGTGTGAAACTCCTAATCACTAGTTACGGATGCGAGTTTCCAATAATTTGAGCTTTGTTTTTGTAAAAATATGAACATTATGTTCAACAATGTTATAGCTTTATGAAATATTTTATTATATCTACATAAAAATATTGCAAACTGAATCTTTACGATTCACGATTCGATTCGATTTCCGATTCAGTGAAGGTGAACTTCGATTCACTATGTGAATCCCGATTTGACAACTATGGTTTGCAGTGTTTTGATTCGAGCAGCAAAACAATTTAAAATCTTGTTAAACTCTACAGCAAAACTTGTTTGCAGTGTTTCAAGTGTTTTGGACTTGAGATAACTCTACAGCATGCCTGAATTGTCATCCCTACTCATGAGATACACGCAGAACAGAGACAGTTTTCGTTGATAAATTTATATGTTGTGCATTTTCTTACCAAACTTTTCTAAAACCAAGATATTTGTTTCACAATGGTATGTTTGGAGCATTGTGTAGTTTTAAGATCCTCGGCTACTCCCATATATTCCAACAGATTGATTATGAGGCAATTTATAATTTATCTTGTCAATTTAGTGTCACACATGGTGGCAATAGGGCCAGCGCGTGGGCAAAACCGGCCCAGCCCACCCCCAGACAACCAACCCAGCCACCCTAGCCTCCAGCCCGGGACCCTATGAAGCAGCCCGGCCCCGAAACCTGTCCGGGTCGTATTAAGCCCCCAGCGGCCCGGCCCACCCTCCTCTGGTCCAGGCGGGGCCCTCCCAAAAAACTCTCCAATTGACCATTTAATCTGGACCAGCCTGACCCCAAACCCAAGGGCTCTTAGACCCTAACCGGTCCGGATCACTTTCATCCCCCAACAGCCCGGCCCGGCACTCTCCCCTCTTAGCCCTCCTCCCAGCCCGGCCCCCACTAGCCCGGCCCGAGCTGGCCCTTTGACACGTTGAAGTGTTTCTTGTATGCATTCTACCAAAAGAATTACGCATTCCGCTTAAAGAATGTCAATCAGAAACTGAATTAGGTAGTCTCTCTTCTGGTTAGCACACAAATAACTTTTAAGGGGCGTGGAATTGGGATCTTGGACAGAAGTTCTAAAATGTGGCATTGGCGATGGACAAAGGACATTTCCAATCTCCTCTGTTCACAGGATCCTGGCATAAACTGAGTGTTGAAGATTTACGGTTGTAACGTACTTCTATAGTTCTATTTGTTTTTAAGTCTCAACTCTCAAGAATTCCAATCGTACGGAGAGAAAAGTCTAAATGTGTAACAGCAGAAAGACAAATACATCCAAGAGAAGGGAATTTATTGGTCATTTCACCTTGAAGAAAGTCTACTATATTTAGTAAGACTTGAAGGTCCAACACGTAAGCTGGTTATTTTGGATCCACTAGTATTTTAAGACAAATGGATGAAGCCATACGTTTGTAATGCAATATGTGATACAAATGACAAACGAAGGCAGTTTATCACTTGAGTGCTTTGTGGTTGTTGAAAAAATGCGATTTAGTAGTTGGCTAGAGAATGTCTCTCGTGTCCTTTAAGCCGAATGGTAGTTATATTTTATGTGTTTGTAAATGTAAATGTAATAAGGAGAGCATGCACATACTTGCTCTGAAGGCATGTTTGACGTACGTCGACAAGTTTTCGTGGAGTCCTTATATTAGAGATATATTCAACCTGGAAAAAAGTCATAGTTGTTAGAAGCGTCCACGACTCTTTGCTTTCTAGGTATTATAGGTGGATCATCGTAGATGTTTAACTGATTTACATACATAGATAGAGATTAATGATGATTTTACGAGAGGAAAAGCTGGGTGTGGATGAAATAGAGGAACACAATAGGACTTGAAAGTTTCGTATGATTGTTGCACATAAGCAGAAGACACCGGATATGGGTGTTGATATGGATGGCAGTTGCAACCGGAAATAATAAAATTCAAAATCAATGCACTAAAATCTTTGAATTTACAATTTCGAAGACAAAGGTTAGGAAGAAACACTTGATAGTTTGATGTTTCATAGCCAGTCTGGGAAGGAACTCGTGCAGCATATGTGGTAAACAAAAACATTTGATCCATGTCGAGAGGTAACCAACTGGGTCAATTACCATTTACTATGTTTAATCATGTTAAAGCTGAGCTATGCTTTTCTGAAATTACATGAATCTGGAGTGGCATCGGTGAAAGAATGTTTTTTTTTTTTTTTTACATGAAGCTGGAGAGGTATTGGTGAATGGTGATAGAATGGGTTGTTAAATTCTACAAATGAGTGTTTTCTCTCTGCAATTTCGGATGTGTAAATTTTGAAGTCGTTTTTCTTTACAATTCTTACCGTTTACTTTAATGTAACCTTGACATGTTCTTTGTTACACTGGCAGAAAACTGGGAGAATGCTGGGCCCTCTGGCACGCTTAAAAGACGTGATTGTTGGTGGTAACAGGAGGGGTTCTGTTCTCACGGCAGGCTCTTCAACCGAGCGTTAAAAGTTTCTTAAAAGATGATGACGAAAACTTTTGAGAGTGAAAGACGATGTTTATCTACGATGAAATTTGCAAGATAACATGGTGTTAATATTTGGTTACTGTTGATGATGGCTCTCTTATCAGTTTCTTTTATGTTAGATGTTGAATATGTGCTTTCGGGTTTACCCTTCTTTCACTGTGTCATATTTTGTTTGCTGTAGCTTTTTTATTGAGAGGATGACCGAATGCCTCACATTTGGCTATGTCCATTATACCATATATCTTCTCGTTCAATGCATCTTGTTATCTCTTAATTATTTCTCATCCTGTTGATTAAATTCACTAGTTTAACAGTTAGTATCTTGGGCTGTACGTGTACATCAGACTATCAGAGGCTGCTCCCTGTTGACGCATTCCTGCGAATCCTACCAGTTTTGGCAATTCTCTGACGACGGATTATACTCGGTCTCTTTGGGCTACAAGGCACAAATGCTTCTGGACAGTGGTGACCCTTGACCCTTCTACTTCCACAGGTTTGGGGTTCCATGAACTGTTAACGAGAATTTGGGAGTTGGACATTCCGAAGAAAGTTATTTTCCCGCTGTGGCGTATATGGCCCGGTTCATTACCAACAGCTACCAACCTGATCAATTTTAGACAGATATTTGAAGTATTATTCAAGATGCTAATGTATTGATGTTATTATCTTATATCATAACTACAACTTGGAAGCCCCTGCATGAGGTCTCGGGTTCAAACCCGCTTGACGACAACATAGTTTTTTTTTAAAAAATAAAATAACTATAGCACCTGATGGCCTAAACAGTGGACTAAACCACTGCTTTGCTATGCATAAGCCGTGACAAAGTCAAAGAGCTCAGATGATCAAAACACAGCCGCTTATGTTGATTGAGTCCGACCGGCTTTAACACTACTTTCTGAACCACCGAAAATAATTGTTCGACCACCTCCTCTCTCTTAATGCCTGTTTGAACCCTAATTGAAACTGAATTTTAATCTTTTTTTAGAAACATATTTTATTCTTCTGTAAATGATTTGTTTAAAGTAACATATTCTGTTAATGTTCTTGAATGTTCCATAAGGAAACAAATAGATGTACTCTAAACTCTGAATTGATGCATGCATTGTCTTCTTCTTCTTCTTCTTCTTCTTCTTCTTCTTCTTCTTCTCTATTGAGAAAATACAATGTCTTTCATATATATCAAAAAATGACATTATGAACGCATATTTTACAATGGAAGTTAGATTCCCGCAACAGAAATTTCTTACAAACTCTCAAGATTCCCTAGGAAGATTGAGCATCAAACTGTCGTTTCGATGCATGATGCCATGAATTGTTATGATCAAAGCAATTGGCCAATGCTTTGCTGTTGACCCATTCAGATGACAACCAATAGCAGGGATCGTGCAAAGTAGAGGCCAAAGAATATGATTCTGTTGACGTGGATGCTACCTGAAATAAAATAAAACTAATAATCTTGTAAATTAATACATAATAGAGCTGTAAATTGGGGATCAAATTTAGAGAAGTACATATACCTCTGGAATACTTCCAAGGTTACCATTTCTCAGAGCAAAAAGTATATGATTCTGTTGATGTGGATGCTACCTGAAATAAAATAAACCAATAATCTTGTAAGCTAATACAAAATAGAGCTGTAAATTGGGGATCAAAGTTAGAGAAGTACGTATACCTCTGGAATACTTCCAGGGTTTACCATTTTTCAGAGCAAATAGTAGTGCTATCACCTCAAAAATCATTGCTTAAATGTGTTTGTAGTTTTTCATTGCTGGCACACATTTGGGTTGAGCACTTGAGGCAAAGTATTAGATGCAAGCATCATATTCATTTTATACTTCCAGGTGGAATGGAAGGGAAGTATAGAAGGGGTTAAATTTTTAGATTAATATTCATTGAATCACATAGTTGAGCATTTGAAACCAACTTTCTGATGTATACACCAGATTCATTTATACTTCCAGGTGGAATGAAAGGGAAGTATAGGAAAGGGTGAATTTGCTAGATTAATATTCATTGAATCAAGTGTTCTTAGCACAGAAAAACCAAAAGATTTAGTCTAAGGTTTTTATTTCAAGCCTTTGGAAATCCAAAGGTTTAAGTATGAAATGCAATTCTTGATAAATTAAGATGATTACATGTCACATAATTCTAACATGGCAATATTTGATTGGCCTACACATATTACATGTATGCCCCTTGGAGAAATAAGTTGACATATGTGAGGAGGAGAATGCTTCTCAATTTACACATGGCGTAAGGAGAGTCTCATCCCCTTGTTTATATATATATATATATATATATATATATATATATATATATATATATATATTACATGTATGCTACTTGGAGAAATAAGTTGACATGTTAGGAGGAGAATGCTTCTCAATTTACACATGGCGTAAGGAGAGTCTCATCCCCGTGCTTTTATATATATATATAGAGAGAGATAGATATCTTCTCGTTCAATGCATCTTGTTATCTCTTAATTATTTCTCATTCTGTTGATTAAATTCACTAGTTTTACGGTTAGTATCTTGGGTTGTACGCGTGAGTATTTTTGGCCATATACATAGAACTAATAAATCATATCCAAAATTAGAGCTATCGAACAATTAACCATAACTGGAAAGTTCCAAAATTTACAAATCTGATTTGGAAACAATGTTGTTTTCCTAAGTAATCCACCTCCGCCTTTGAATTCCAATTCCATATTCAACTAGTGTTACAATTTGCTTCTCTTATATATTGTGCCTGCCATCAAGCACAACAAGAACTAAATTGAGCAGCAACATGGGTAATCGTTCCTTGATCACCATGTTAATTATTTTCTCCGTATTTCTAGCTACCATAATATATCTTTCTTCTACAAGAACCTCTGACATCTCAATGCCAATAAAATTATTGGGCTCTCAGATATTCTCAAATCCGGAAAATAAAACTAGATACGACGATGATCTGGGAGTAGCATTGAGGGCAACTTCAACTGAAGACAAAACCGTTATAATAACAGTTGTAAACAAAGCTTTCGTCGAGCCTCACAACGGGACTTACCCCTCCATGCTTGAACTGTTCTTGGAGGGATTTTGGGTCGGAGAAGAAACTAGAGGGCTGGTTAATCATTTGTTGGTCGTGGCCATGGATCAGACGGCCTATGATCGCTGCAAGTTCTTGAGACTCAACTGCTACAAGTTAGAGACCAAGGGTGTTGATTTCGCTGGAGAAAAGGTTTTCATGTCAGGTGACTATCTAAAGCTGATATGGCGGCGAATTTTCTTCCTGTCTGAGGTTCTGAAGCGCGGCTATAATTTCATCAACACGGTACGCAATCATGCACCCAACACCCCCATATATAGCTACTATTCTATTCATATAAGAATTAACTATTTAATTATATGAGGGACGTTAGAATCAAGTGAAGAAGTAAAAAACGGTCTTCTAAGAAAAAAGCCTTCTACATCGGAAAAACTGAAAAATTAAATCAGTGGATGAAATATGTCATGTCTGTAATCTGCATCTGTCTTTTGATAGATGTCAAACCCACAAATGAAAATACAATCTAAAATTTTAGAGATTATGAATGACTAAAACATTGTTTCCCAAGTAATAGAGATAGTGACCGCTAAACTGGAAAGAAAAGTTAAAAATACATAAATATTTTATAAAATTTACCTAAACAGTGTCTTCACAGTTCCGGCACATGTGTATGATTCCAATTTATCGATTTTGGTAAATTTTTTCTGCACGTGTTTTCTTGCCAATTTAGGGTGATGATTCTTACCCTTGTTAGTTTGATGGTTACACATAAGTTATGTTGTCATGACAATATGAAAAGGTTAAGAACATGTTTGATGTTAGCTGATTGATTATCCCTTGGAAACATTATAAAGAAGTTCGTTAAAAATCGACAAATGTTTGTCAACTGAGAATTTACAGAGTGATGTTTGGATCACTTGATCTTCTTAATTTAACTTTTACAAAAAATTTGATCGAAATCTTAAGGGTTGTAAAATCAAGCTTGTTGTACAAATCGGAGCACTGAACAATAACGATCCCCCGGTTTCGGACACAAGGAAACCGTATAGTCTTGGTCCAGTGCCAAAAGGTACTTGACAATTGGCTTGGTATGGTGGAAAGTGATCCATTTTTATTTATTTTTATTTTTTTTACTGCAACCTATGGTCTATTACACAGTAGCCTTGTAACTCTCAATGTTTGAACTGCGAAAATCAACATCCCTCTCCATGCTTCTCACCATAACTAACATCGAAGGACTACTCTTGTAGGTGAAGAGAATTGTTTGGACAGAGGCAAATATGCTTTAATTTGTGCGATTCCCTTTCGGCACTGCAGTCCCACTTTTAACATTATTTTATGATAAATTGTATTTTGGATAATGAATGATGAAATAAATACTTTGGGTAAACAAAACTACCCAATTTTTCTAACGATACCCAAAAATATGAAAAATTGATCAATTTTGTTTTATCCACAATTCTGCATTATTCCTCCCAAAGATCAATTTGTAATACCGGTATGCACTTTGCAGGATACCGACATATTGTGGCTCCGGAATCCATTTAACAGACTGCAAAAGCTAAATCAAAACGAGAACAACAAGGATTTGTTTATAAGTATTGATGCTCGCGACAGTACCGCAATGAACGCCGGTTTCTACTTCATTCGGACAAATAAAAAGACAATTTCTTTGTTCGAGACATGGAATGCGATGAAGGACAACTCCACAAGAAAACTGGAGCAGACTGTTTTGGATGACCTCTACGCGAAGGGCGTGTTTTCAAGGCTAGGCCTCCAAGTTAAGTTCTTGGACACCCTCTACTTCAACTGCTTTTGCACTAACACTATAGATTTCCATAATGTGGTTACAGTGCACGCGAACTGTTGCCGAACTATAAGCGCCAAGGTTACCGATCTTATGTCTGTCCTACATGATTGGAAAAAATTCAAGACAACTGGAGAAAAAACTAAAAATGGGGCGCTTACCTCTTTACAGCGCTCAAATCATTTGGCTTGTGCTAAATCCTGGCATTAGATAGCAAAAAAAGTGATTCCAGCGTTGTAACTATACATGATTATTATTTTTGGTCGAATGTAAACATAGTAGGTTAGACAAGCAAATATTTGCGTTATTGTTCGAAGCATGGATACGAGTAAAATTTCTCATATATTCTATGGAATTATATGACATTTCAGCAAAAAACAAGAATTTATATTATTGTTTAGAGGATGGTGCAAGGTTTTATGTACAAGCTCTGTTCTCCTGAGTAATCACAAACACTGCGTTTGGGAATCGAAGCATCACTTGGTTGATATTTCGGAGAAAGAGTCCGCTTATCATATTTTGGAAAAAATCATGTCTCTCGAGGTCAAGCTACGATTGTCTTTCTTCCTTCCACCAAAAATTTCATCATTCCAATATGTTTGCCTCTCTTGAGTCGAAATCTCATAATTTACCTACTTTATAAAAATCAAGATGGCAATTAAACTTTGTAATACCCTCAAGTTAAACTTTGTAATATCGGGCCTGTTTGGATACACTGGTTTTGTTAACCAATTGGTTAACCTAACTATTTTGTGGGTTAGGAAAAAAAACGGTGGATGGTATAACATAGCCGGTGACCGGCTAGAGGAGTGAGAGAATGAGAGAGAGATGAGCGATGGACGGGAGAGAGGAGTGGTGACCGGGAAGAGAGAAAACATGAGAGAAAGAAGAAGAGATTGTGAGGTGAAAAAAGAGACAAGTGGGATCAGGGAAGAGAGAAAAGAAGAGAGTGTGAGTGGGAGAGAGAAACAAGTGGGGACCACATGGCAGAAGAGAGAGAAGAAGAGAGAGTGAGTGGGAGAATGAGAGAGGTATCCGGGTGGAAAAAGAAAGAGCGGTGTCCGGAATTTTTTTTGGCAGTGCCCTCTATTTCTCCTAACTTAACAATTCTATCCAAACACTACACTAGTTGGGTCAACCGAACCCCCCCAACCCCTCTATCCAAACAGGCCCATTATCCTATCACCATCTATATTATATGCTGAATTAATTACCGTAGTATATATTTGTTACAATATTGACATATGAATAGATATAAAGTCTTGACTTCTAACCGTTGATATTTTTCGTTCAAAGAGACACTAGTAAACAATGAAAGAGCCGAAAATGGTTACATTGATATCGACTGTGGCGTGTAGTACTGAGTAACAGGGACATGAACGTATCAAGGAATAATATGGGTTCGGACTTATGACGTCATCGCCCCATGCACTTCTCATTGCATGACCATGCATTAAAATTAGGATATATATACATATATATATATATATATATATATATATATATATATATATATATGCTCCAAAATTGATTATGTTCAATTATCTCCAATAACTCTAATATGTTAGTAGGGAAGAACCTCAAATCTTTTAAATCATGTTTGGTTTTAGCTTAAAATCTCTTGAAAATAAAGCGGAGTAAATAATTTTACTGAAGTTATAATTTGTAAAGTGTTTGGCATATGCTGAAAACATGAATTTAAATTTAATTGAATTTGGCAGCACATGTAATTAACTTCTAATTGACGACAAAGAGGGTAAATATGATATTTCAGCAATCCGTGACCAAAAATTCCCAAAACTAAATAATCGTCAAATCTTCCGATTAGTAACCTCGGCCAAATTTAAAATCTCATTTCAAAATAGTTGGAACAATTAGAATTAATTCTTTGGACGATTTTAATTTAAAATGAGATTATAATCTTAAACCAAACACGCACTTAATGAATATTCAATTAATCCACGTGGTTTTGACACTTTGGTTACATGAGCTGTCCAATAGCTGGATCGGACCTGTGAGACACTAGTTCATCGGTTCAACCGGTCGAACTGGTCGTTTTGGTCCATTTTGTAAATTTGTGGGTGGAAATACTTTTTTTCGTCGTCTATGTCAACGTTTCCTGTGAGTAACTGAATATCATTATTGGGGAAGTAGAATACAAAATGTATGTTGCTTTTAAAAAGTGACACTTTTTTTTGAGAAAAAACTGGTTTCATTATGACATGGGATATGATCCCGATTCAATTACATCAAGGTTCAACGCCCAGTTTGGGAGACAACCCATCCAATTTTTTTTTTTAGGGAACCCATCCAAACTTTAGGACCTTCTAAAGATAGTCCTACTTGAGCACTTTGGTGAGCCATCTTGTTTACATTTCTAGGAAACTAATTTATCCTAACTTGCTGAAAAGACCGAAGTAATCTTCGGCAATCCTCAAGGACAACACCGTATGAAGTCCGATCTACCACCTGCATATTGGACTTAAGATCAGAAATTAAACCAAGGCAGTCCGCCTCCACTTCTATGTTTTGTACTCCCAACCGGCCAGCCAGGTTGATTCTCTCCCGCATTGCAACCACCTCCGCTATCTTTGCCGAAGTAGCTGCGCGCAATGGTGCCGACAAAAACTGCAATGCTTCTGCCACTGTGATCGCGACAAACAACTCCCATACGTCCACCTTGATCATCACCCTTCTAGGCCACATCCGTATTCAGCTTTACAAACTCCGTTTCTAGTGGTTCCCAGTTTCATTGATCATCAGACCCATGTCGTCTCAGGTGCACCGCTCCAATAGTCGAACTCGATGCCCTTCCAATTTGTAGCTGAAAGCCCGTGGCAATCGAAGCCCGGGTGGGATTCGTTTGTTGTGACACCGATGCCCCTTGTAATGAAATCTTCATCCCAGCGATTTCTTCGACGATTCTGGCAACCATTCTTTGCTTTCCTTCGAAAACTTCTAGATTTCGTCCTTGCCAAATACTCCATATGCAGATCACACACGTTTCCAGATCTTCCTTACTCAACTTCTCGATGTTTGCCGAAATCCAATCCATTATACTATGATGGCTAGAAGTGTCGGATATCATGTGTGAGCAGTTTGTCCCACATCGGGATGGTGGACATGAGGTTCATGGTTAATATAGTATGATTTGGGCCCTAACTCATAAGGTTGACATTTTGGATAAGTGGGTTCCCCAAGTCATACTATGGTGCTCCTCTCTCGCGGTGCTTAATCTCCCTACAAGTGGTATCAGAGCCGATGGTTCGTGGGCGCTGTCGTGGTGAATCAAGGGTGAGATGTGCGGTGTTCTCATGGATGGGTCTTCCATGAATGGTGGACCAGGCGTTCTTGCAGACGGTCAAATTTCTGTGTTGCTCCAGCAGGTGGTCTGGCAGATGCTGGTCTGGTGCACTCTCACAAAGGCGATTCCAAGAAATTCGGCGAATGCTTCCGGGCGAGGGGGAGCATGTTGAAGGGCTCACACATGAAGGGGGTGATTGTTGGGTATCATGTGTGAGCAGTTTGTCTCACATCGGGATGGTGGACATGAGGTTCATGGTTAATATAGTATGATTTGGGCCCTAACTCATAAGGTTGACCTTTTGGGTAAGTGGGTGCCCCACGTCATACTATGGTGCTCCTCTCTCGCGGTGCTTAATCTCCCTACAAGAAGAGAGTGTTTCATGGCCCATAATTGCGCTCCAAATCTTCTTCACATTTTTACCGTGAATAAAAATGTGCTCATCAGTTTCATTGTCTCTACCACATGCACCTTGGGCACAAAGTTGTAACATCCTGACCTCGTCTTGCTAGATTAACTTTTGTGGGCAAGGCGTGTTAAGCTCTCCAAACCGTGAACATGGCTCCGCGGGGGACTCCTAGGTTCCACACTTTGTTTAGTAGAGACGTGCTACCGCAACTTGTTTGACAGCTATAGTTCCGTGGTCGCAATTTTTCATTTCTCAAATCCTCCGCCACAAGATAACCTGACTTGACCATATAAATTCCCATATCATCAAAGTACCAAGCCCAAGCATCTTGTTGTTTCGTTGTAGGCAACTGCTGATATTGTAAATGTTCAAGGACAAACTGAAATTCTATGAGATTCACAATTACAATAGTTTATCCCCAGTCCCCAGACACACCACAACCAAGTCACGGAGCCATTGGGAAGAATAAATTGTATTTGAAATAAATTGCTGAAACACTGCTATTTGATTGGACAATCGAAAGCCAAAATTTGCAAGAATACACTACTCCAAATGAAACTCTAACTGTATGATACTTCAAGTGAGGGTGGGGGGGGGGGGGGGGGGTGCACCTATTAAAGTTATTAGTGGTACATAGAGATTAGTACATGAATGTTGATAATTTTAGTGTCATCGGCCATTTGTGTAATCGAATTTACTTACGACCAAAATAGACATTGGCATATACATTGTACACGTTAGGAGGTGTGGAGTACACGCGTGCACACAACTATGCTAATGTCTTGTACAACGAACTCTCGGACGACTGCGGGGCTTCGGGGGCACAACCCCCGGTGGGGTCCAACGGGGAACGCCCTTGGCAGCCGTCGCGCTGGCCGGTCAGCGGGGAAAAATTGGATTTCGGACGTTTTATTGCTTCACAAAAAACGTCTCCGATTTATTTTTCCAACGGACTAAAATCTGACAGTTATAACCACCTTGTCTCCCTCTATATTTGTCAGTTTTGGTCGAATTCAGAAACACATACGAAATCCATATTAGTTCTTGAAGTCTCTCTTTTATCCGATTATTGATTTCGTGTGTATACCACCGAAATACTTTAATCTGAGAGTGATCCACACGACTCAGAGATTATCCAGACCTATTTTTCCGTTCTAAACACCCCAATCTCCTACAATGAATACAACTACTATCCTACTTCTATGCAAAAGTCCAAGAGGGGCCACTGCCCCTGTTAGCATAAGGGTGGTTCCGTCCCTGGACTCGGAACTAAATGGATGTCAACATAGTTTCTGGGTCAAGATATTAATCATGTAGTATCAAGGTCCCGACATGGATTTGTAGTTCAGATAGTCAATATTGGTTGTTTATGTGTGGGAAAGAGCAAGGGATTTGAGAAATAAAAACTAAGGCAGTTCTGAAGATACAATTTGGTGTTGGTTGTAAACGATACACGTGTACTTCCAGTAAAGAGTTTGTTTAAGCACCCGATGTCTTTTTCTTATTCTAGTAGGATCTGAAGCATAGATAGCATATGGATATGTGGTTTTGAATTGCCTTGTCTACCTGTGGGGTGCAATGAACAGCCAATATAGGTTCTTAGAGTTTCTTGCAATGTGAAGGGAAATTGGAAATCCAAATTGTGGATTTTCATGTCAGTGTAATTGCAAGAAATAGTGGGCAGGGTGTTTTTATCCCATTAGAGACAATATACCAGCCCCCCTAATGGTTTAAAAAACCATGACTATTATGTCTAAATGCACACACGCACAATTGTTCTTCCATATTATGTAAATGAGTGCTATAAGTACGTTATACTTGCGTAAGTTGCTTGCATCAGCTGAGGCATGAGGGTATGTGATACGATGTCAGCCTATAGCTACTTGTGAATTTCTTCAAACATTGGGTATATTGACTCTCTGAAAAGTTGGATTACGTTGATATGGATACCGTATCAGTACTATTTAGTTATTTAGTTATTTATCCGTTTATTAGTTATTTGATTTATTTAATTATGTTATTTGGTTATTTAGTGGTCCGGGGTTGGCCCGTAGGAGTCTAGGTTAGGGTTAGAGTTTGTCAACTTATCTATTTAAAGGAGTGTAATCTCTCAGTTTATCAATAAAGAAACAAATCAGTCTCTCTTTTATCTATTTTACTCTTTGTGTGTGTGCGTGTTGAGGTCAAAAAAGCCTCGTGTGTGTGCCCGATCGTTACCCTAGGGGTAACATACGTGAAGCTTTTTCCTTAGACCATGGACATACCCGATGCTCTAAAAGTTTTATCACACTTTATCAAGGTTGATATAAATTCTGTTGCATCCAAGTGCTTCTTCACATACAGTTTAGCTAGGCTTCTACACGTACATCTCATTGACTGTGCCATATCTTGAAGGGCTAAAGGGCATATTTGGTTCTTTGATTTTGTTCTAGGACATTATCTCTGGAATCATAAAAGGCAGCAATTGATAGGAAATCCATGCTCTCACTACCGAACACAAGACCGAGAACCCAAACTGAGGTATTGTTATATTAACATTGTGTTTCATTTACTTCATGAAGACAATTAAATATAGGGCGAACTTGAAAAACCCACTTGTGTGGATAGGAATAGCGGCATGACTATCCGACTTAGGTTTAGCCTCACCAAGCCACTTCTAGATATTCAGTGAATATAATGTCGCTAATTAGACCAAAATGGGAAACTTTTCTAACTTAAGCCAACCAATATCGCTATTCTTTCCTTATTTGTGGAGCAAAATATGTAGTGGATGTCTATTGACTGATCTTGTGGGGTCTATTGCTGCTGCTCAAGTAACTACACTGTCAAATCGAACCTTTGAAGTCCGTTAAATGGATAATTATTCGATCAGAACAGTAAATTGAACATAATTAGAACCGAGTTTGCAGTCGGAAATACAAAATTCTCACAGTTCAGCTACGTATCTTCACGCTTAACGTCTCTGCGAGGTATAATTAAGGATTGTTTCTCTCTACGTACTGAAAGTTCAAGTGATGATATAATTCATATTTAGGATTAGTTGGATTACCTTCAACTCCTTGACTTACATGAGCAATGTGACATATTTGATCCAGGGTGCACAATTTAAACATCCTACAATACTCAAGAAGCAGAGCCCCATGAGCTGCGTGCAGTAGGGAAGAAGAATACCAACGAGCCATCCTGACTTTGTTTGCCGGTTACGCAAATCCTTATATGGTCTGAAGCAGGCTCCCCGTGCTTGGTTTCAGCGATTTGCCACCGTCCTCACACATACTATCGGTTTCTCTGGTTGCTCGTGTGATGAGTCTCTCTTCGTCTACATTCGTGGCTTGGACATCGTCTACCTCCTCCTATATGTGGATGATACCATTATCACTGGGTCGTCTCCGGTTGTCTTGGATCAGATTGTCTCCCAGGTCTCTGGAGATTCTGCTATGACTGACCTGGGCCATCTGCATCACTTTCTGGGCATTGTTGTCACCCGTGATTCGTCCGGCCTGTTCCTGTCTCAGCATCTGTATGCGACCGACATTCTTCGTCGTGCCTCTATGTCGACCTGTAAGTCTACTGCCACCCCTGTTGAGTTAGGAAGTAAACTCACAGCTACATCTGGCCCGCCGGTTGCTGATCCTACCTTATACCGCAGCCTTGCTGGGGCCTTGCAGTACCTCCCGTTTACTAAACCAGACATCCAGTATGCAGTTCGGCAGGTCTGTCTCTTCATGCATGACCCTCGTGAGCCGCACTTTCATGCCCTGAATTTTATCTTACCCTACATCAGTGGGACTCTTGAGCATGGTCTCCGGCTCTCTGCCTCACCTGCTGATTCTCTCACTGCCTACACTGATGCCGATTGGGCTGGTTGCCCAGACACGCGTCGCTCCACTTCTGGTTACTGTGTCTTCTATGGAGACAATCTTCTCAGTTGTTCGTCCAAACGTCAGGCAACGGTCTTTCGCTCTAGTGCTGAGGCTGAGTATCGCGGTGTTGCTAACGCCGTCTCCGAACTCTGCTGGGCCCGAAATTTGCTTCTTCAGCTTCGTGTCACCCCGCCTCGGGCCACTGTCGTGTATTGCGACAATGTGAGTGTTGTCTATCTCTCTGGTAATCCTGTCCAGCATCAGCGTACTAAACATGTTGAGATTGATCTACACTTCGTTCTTGAGAAGGTTCGTTTGGGTCAGCTTCGCGTGTTGCACATTCCTGCTGATTACCAGTACGCCGACATCTTCACCAAGGATCTTCCTCGGCCCTTGTTCCAGCGCTTCCGATCCAGTCTCAGTGTTGGCGCGCCTACAGCTTCGACTGTGTGGGAGTAATAGTCGTAGGACTCGTCGTGTAGCTAGTAAAGGACAAATTGTGTAAATTAGTGTTGTAATTTTCTATTTAAACATTGTGAATAACAAATCAAAGCTACGGAAGATTTCTCCACTTACATGGAGTACACGCGTGCACAAAACTATGCTAATGTCTTGTACAACGAACTTGTGCCCCCCGGTGGGGTCCAAGGGGCAACGCTGTTGGCGGCGGTCGCGCTGGCCGGTCAGCGGGGAAAATTGGATTTCGGACGTCTTATTGCTTCACAAAAAACGTCTCCGATTTATTTTTCTAACGGACTGAAATCTGGCAGTTATAACCACCTTGTCTCCCTCTATATTTGTCAGTATTGGTCGAATACAGAAACACAGAAGAAATCCATATTCGTTCTTGAAGTCTCTCTTTTATTCGATTATTGATTTCTTGTGTATACCACCGAAATAATTTAATCTGAGAGTGATCCACACGACTTAGAGATTATCCAGGCCTATTGTTCCGTTCTAAACACCCCAATCTCCTACAATGAATACAACTACTATCCTACTTCTATGCAAAAGTCCAGGAGGGGCCACTGCCCCTGTTAGCATAAGGGTGGTTCCGTCCCTGGACTCGGAACTAAATGGATGTCAACATAGTTTCCGGGTCAAGATATTAATCGTGTAGTATCAAGGTCCCGACATGGATTTGTAGTTCAGATAGTCAATATTGATTGTTTTAATAGTTGTAGGACTCGTCTTGTAATTACAACAGGACTAATTTGTGTAATTAGTTACACAAATTAGTCCTCTAGTAATTACAAGACGAGTCCTACAACTATTATGTTTATGTGTGGGAAAGAGCAAGGGATTTGAGAAATCAAAACTAACGCAATTCTGAAGATACAATTTGGTGTTGGTTGTAAACGGTATACGTGTACTTCCAGTAAAGAGTTTGTTTAAGCACCCGACGTCTTTTTCTTATTCTAGTAGGATCTGAAGCATAGATAGCATATGGATATGTTGTTTTGAATTGCCTTGTCTACCTGTGGGGTGCAATGAACAACCAATATGCACCCTCCGTCCCACCAGATTGGTGAATAACTTAATCGGGTATTATTTGATCATAACGATTTGGTTAGTCAATTAAGTCAAGAATTTGATAATTTTTGCATGATCTTGTAGAATAAACTAGCCTCTACAAATCCATGAAAAAATTATCAAATTCTTGATTTGTCTGACTAACCAAATCGTTAGGTCCAAATAATACCCGATTAACTTATTCACCAACCTGGTGGGACGGAGGGAGTAGGTTCTTAGAGTTTCTTGCAATGTGAAGGGAAATTGGAAATCCAAATTGTGGATTTTCATGTCAGTGTAATTGCAAGAAATAGTGGGCAGGGTGTTTTTATCCCATTAGAGACAATATACCAGCCCCCCTAATGGTTTAAAAAACCATGACTATTATGTCTAAATGCACACACGCACAATTGTTCTCCATATTATGTAAATGAGTGCTCTAAGTAGGTTATACTTGCGTAAGTTGCTTGCATCAGCTGAGGCATGAGGGTATGTGATACGATGTCAGCCTATAGCTACTTGTGAATTTCTTCAAACATTGGGTATATTGACTCTCTGAAAAGTCGGATTACGTTGATACGGATACCGTATCAGTACTATTTAGTTATTTATCCGTTTATTAGTTATTTGAGTTATTTAATTATATTATTTGATTGTTTAGTGGTCCGGGCTTGGCCAGTAGGAGTCTAGGTTAGGGTTAGAGTTTGTCAGCATATCTATTTAAAGGAGTGAGATCTCTCAGTTTATCAATCAAGAAACAAATCAGTCCTTCTTTTATCTCTTTTACTCTTTGTGTGTGTGTGTTGAGGTCAAAAAGCCTCGTGTGTGTGCCCGATCGTTACCCGACGTAACATACGTGAAGCTTTTTCCTTAGACCATGGACATATCTGATGCTCTAAAAGTTTTATCACACGTTATCAAGGTTGATATAAATTCTGTTGCATCCAAGTGCTTCTTCACATACAGTTTAGCTAGGCTTCTATACGTACATCTCATTGATTGTGCCATATAATGAAGGGCTAAAGGGCATATTTGGTTCTTTGATTTTGTTCTAGGACATTATCTCTGGAATCATAAAAGGCAGCAATGGATAGGAAATCCATGCTCTCACTACCGCACACAAGACCGAGAACCCAAACTGAGGTATTTTTGAATTAACATTGTGTTTCATCTACTTCATGAAGACAATTGAATATAGGGCGAACTTGAAAAACCCACTTGTAGTGGATAGGAATAGCGGCATGACTATCCGACTTAGGTTTAGCCTCACCAAGCCGATCCTAGGTACTCAATGAATATAAATGTCGCTAATTAGACCAAAATGGCAAACTTTTCTAACTTAAGAAAATTGGCCAACCAATATCGCTATTCTTTCCTTATTTGTGGAGCAAAATATGTAGTGGATGTCTATTGACTGATCTTGTGGGGTCTATTGCTGCTGCTCAAGTAACTACACTGTCAAATCGAACCTTTGAAGTCCGTTAAATGGATAATTATTCGATCAGAACAGTAAATTGAACATAATTAGAACCGAGTTTGCAGTCGGAAATACAAAATTCTCACAGTTCAGCTACGTATCTTCACGCTTAACGTCTCTGCGAGGTATAATTAAGGATTGTTTCTCTCTACGTACTGAAAGTTCAAGTGATGATATAATTCATATTTAGGATTAGTTGGATTACCTTCAACTCCTTGACTTACATGAGCAATGTGACATATTTGATCCAGGGTGCACAATTTAAACATCCTACAATACTCAAGAAGCAGAGCCCCATGAGCTGCGTGCCGTAGGGAAGAAGAATACCAACGAGCCATCAAATGCTCCAGCAATTTAGTAGCACATTTCATAGCAGTGTGGGATTTTTTTGCTTCTACTTTCTGCATTTAAAATTTATTAAAAAATTTGTTTCATTTAATCGACGAATGGTAGGATTTTTCTAAACGAAAATCTGGTTCATCGGTTTCGGAGCATATTACACATTTGCCGATATTCAAAACCCACGGACAGCCCGTTGCGCGTGAGGTAAACCTTAGTAACTATTTAACTACAATAAAATACAACTAGTCCTTCCAAAGTTTGGAGAAAGTACAAGGAGTTACCCCCCTCTAAGAACTCAAAGTTCGGCGGTGGCTCCGGCTGTATCCAGTCGGGGTGAGTGGGAGACCGAGGGAGTCAGATGGTGTTGCCGGAGGTGATGGCTCTGGACCGGCTATTTTCCTCGCCTCCTACAATTTTATCGTTTAGAAGGATCTAAAGTTCAACAATTTCATAATTTATTACATTGATATTTTCGTATAAATCTGACTGAAAATTGTTAGTTTTATGTTACAGTTGGTATCTTTTTGAGTTGAAGTGTGAAACCCTAATTTACTTGTCTATGCTATGTGGGAATTTACTTGTCTATGCTATGTGGGTATTTCAAATTTATTAATTGATTGTTCTCTACTATGCAACCTAGTTCAGGTATGCATGTCATTGTTGGGGTTGGACAAGATCAATATTGTATGTCTTTGATAGATTGGTCTTGGGCATGTGGTTGATTTCTAGTTTTTATTGTTACAGTTATGTCGACTTTCATAAGGTAAAAAATGAAGGTGATTTTTCACATTAAGTAAAGAAAACGCGCAGAGTTATGAAGGCAACTCTGCCTAAAGATGTGAGTGATGTTTTACCGTGTGACGGGACTACGAAAAAGCTGGATGATCGATACCGTAATAAAAAGTGTTGTGATTAATAATTTTAGGGTCTCGCCAACTTTATCAGGGACGACAAATTTTAACAAATTTAATATTTAAAAATACTAAGTAAAAATATAAACTTAGAAAACAAAGATTAATTTATAAACTTAGAAATTTAAATTTAAATACATTACGAAAAATATTATTTAGAAAAATTGGGGTATCAAAAAATCCCAAAGTTTATAAATATGATTTGGAAACAAATTTGTTTTCCTACGTAATCCTCCGCCGCCTTGGACTTCAATTTCCAAGACATATTCAAGAAGTGTTACAATTTGTTTCTCTTATATATTGTGCCTGCTATCAAGCATACCGAGAACTAAGTTGCGCTGCAACATGGGTAATTGTTCCTTGTTCACCCTGTTAATTATTTTCTCCATAGTTCTAGCTACCATCATATATCTTTCTTCCACAAACGTCAAAAAACTTATTGGGCTCTCACATATTCTCAAATTCGAAAAATAAAACTAGATACGGCGATGATCTGGGAGCGGCATTGAGGGAAGCTTCAACTGAAGACAAAACCGTTATAATAACAGTTGTAAACAAAGCTTTCGTCAAACCTCACAACGGGACTTACCCCTCCATGCTTGAACTATTCTCGAATCGATTTTGGGTCAGAGAGGACACAAGAGGGTTGGTTAATCAGTTTTAGGTCCTGGCCATGGATCAGACGGCTTATGATCGCTGCAAGTTTGAGGAACGTGCTTTGGCTTCCTCCAATACGTCAGTGCATTTGCATTACCGCGTATACATAGAGACATGACATTATATTATCAATTCTTCGTAATAAATCACTCATCCGATCTGATCTAATATGGCTCATTTCAGGAGTTACTTATGTGTGCTCAGTACGTATGTCTCGAATGTATTCCTCCGTGTCTGTCGTTTCATTCCAACAAAACCGAGTTCATTAACTATATATTGTTATTTTTCACACTTGTATGATGTATGGATATGCACACATATCTAAACTCTAACGGGGATGCACATCATGCAAAAACGTCCAGCACAAGGAGAAAAGATCATAAAGATCAAACATTCTTACTTCTCACTAATAAACAAAGAACGAGTCGACAACATTGAACCATTGTGGCGTGTAGTACTGAACAACATGAACCTAGCAACTAATAAAATTGGTTCGGACTTCAGACATGATCACCCCCAGCAGGGCTTCTCAGAGCATGACCAGGCATAAACTTATGTGAATAGTATCTTGGATTTATTTTATGTATGCTCAAAAGTTGATTATGTTCAATTATCACTAATAAGGAGATATATTCCCAATAGACACTACAAGAAATATAACTTTTTGCAAGGGCATGATACGATAAGGAATGCTCCAAACTCTCGCAAAAAATAACTTGCGAGGGCATTTAGCACTCACATGGTGTCGCAATAGTTATAGTAGGAAAAAACATTTTTGTGAGCAACCATCACAATTAATGGTTTTTGAGACAGTACCATGTCGTTTCAGATAACAATTCACCTTGCTAATACTTGTATTCAGGAGGGCAATATGCTGTCACAAGAAATATAATTTGTCGTAAACATTACATTAACCACATGTATGGGGTATATCATAAAAGAATAGTTTGTGAGGTCTTTAAATTGTTATAATTTGAGTGGTCACAAGTTATCTATCAATGATGTCTTTTTCTGTAACGAATGAAATGCATTCGTTATGAAATTTCTTATTGCTGAGGCTAACACTTATCTTAAAATGAGGTAATTTGTATAAAGTTTCAGCAAAATAATCGACAAAACTCTAATAAAGACATGAAAAAAATAAACAACAATTCACAATATATTTAGGTGTACATTATGAACTCCGATAGTTTTACATTATTTCTATCACCATAAAATGTAAATTGACAATTTCGCAAATATATATTATGAATAGTATTCCACAAATGATAAACAAACAACTCCTATTTGATTTTGCTATCCACATCTAGAGTCACATCCATGATCTTTCATGAGATACAAGGATCATCAACCTGTAGAATTCATTTTTACTGTCAGTTTAGAGAACCAAATGATACAGAGCAAATCACTGATTAATAATAAAAAGATGAGTGTATGCTTACCGCTCTAAGAACTGATGCAACAGGTTTATACCACCCATCCTTCAAAATGAGGTGTGTTCCATACACAACAGGAGGGGAAATAATAGACCCATATAGTCATCCAAAAGCATACACTAAATGAATGAACAAATATATTGAAAAACTAAGATTTGTTCACCTCGCCTCTAACCTTACGGTTGCTACTGCTGACTGCTAATTCATGACGGAAACCTAAAAATCCAACATGATACCATAAGATGCACATAAAATATCAAATATCAAAGAACCTGAAGACCGAAAACAAGAAAGTAAAGGAGGAGAAACAATAGACAAAAAGACAATCAAAGAAGTGAAGAGATGAATCGGTAAAGAGAAGGAAAAACTAAGGAAAAAATTGGCTAAGGTAGCTAGATTAGCGGTGAAATTCCTTCAACTTCGACTCTGATCATCTGAAACAAGTGAGCTAAGTGAATTGCGCCGCAGAGCATGAGAAACCCTAATTTCATCTGCACTTTCTAGTGTTTTACTGGAACGATCCTTTTGAAGCCAACAATATTGGAACTTTAGAGTTACTGCTGAAATCACCCCAAAATTTTACATTATTATAGTTTAGGAAAATTACTTGGAGGCAAATTTCCCTCCAAAATATTTAAATATTTTGTCGAAACAATTAAATTTTGCAAGAAACTTTGGAAATATCAGAAAGAAGGAAAAAAAAGAACGAGCGCCATATATTCCTTCCAACAGATTTTTCTTTTGTGGCAGTTATTTGGCCTTTTACAACTGTATATTCTTGTTATTGCAAGTGAGGAAGCACAAATTTTAAAAATTGTGACGGCGGTTTTTTCTCCTCGCATTAAACATTTTTTTTCTGCAAGTTTGAGTGTTCATCACAAAATTTTGATGCAAATGACCATAATTCTTGTAGTGAGAAAATATGTCAGCAGAGAAGAACTTCATATATCCTAGAGAATGTTTGGTTTTAGCTTCGAATTTCTTAAAAATTGTGCGCAGCGATTTTTTGTTGCTGGATTTATAAAAGGGTAAATTACAAATGAGTGACATGTGATTTGAGTCTGATTCTGTTAAGTTGTGGTTTCAAATGTTCCAGTTAAATGACATGTGGTTTGTGCCGTATTTCATACCATCAAAAACTGTTAAATATTTTATTCAAAAGTACAAAAACCACCCCCGGGGATAGGCTAAACCAAATGTTATACAACCACCCCACAACAACTGAAGAAGATTAAACCGACACCCAGTTCCTAGTATCTTAGGAGAATGAAGAACTAAATTTGCAAACCCAAATCGCACAAGAATTTTGTGTAAATGACCCTAACAACCAGCTTCGAACTAGCCTTATCGGTTCAATTGGAATTGAATCCTACCTTCACTATATATGGCTGAATGAAGAAAACTGTTCAAAGCTCAAATCACACCAGACCTAGGTGTTTATTAACCCAGTCATAAAGCTTAGAAAAAGCAGGAGTTGGTCAGATTAGAGTTGAATATTACCTCCTTCAAGTCTGACTTCAATGTGTCGCTATTTTGTCGCGCCATTTAGGCTTCGGTCTTTGATTTGGGGACTTTTTTTTTCTGGGTTCGAATTTGTGACGATTACAGTTTCTGAAAGAAACAATCTCGTAGTGGACATGTCATGATTCATCTACATGGACTAAAATGCAAACACCCCAAAATTGATAACATGAAACTCTAGTGCAGCAGGTAACGTTGGATCAGATTATGAGCTTCTAATATGATCCATCCATTGAGTTAGTCGTTCGTTCGAACAAACTGAGTGGAACGACGTTCCACTCTTCATCCGAGTCAGCAGTCCAGGTCACCACCGAGCTGTGTTCTGATTGGTTGAGGGTGTCGCAGTTAGCTTAGTTGGCGTTTATTGCATTTTCACCCTTAAACCATTGTGTACGAGAGAATCCTGCAGAGAGAATTCAATATACACCAAGAGCAGGGGATAGAAATAACACAGGAATAGTAAGGTTGTGAGTAGGGAGAGAGTAAGACAATATCACTGTATGAGAGAGAGACATAATTTTGGCAGAGCTTCCGCGTATCTCAGGTGATTCGCCCTTGTATGGAAGGGTTAACGATCCTATATATAACGGAGAATGTGACTGTTGTAGTGGGTTAATGCGCTCATTAATGGCGGCTTAATTAGCTTAACCACAACGGCACGTTTGTCCGCGTATATAGGGACCGTTACGGCACGTTCGTACGTGTATACCGGAACCGTTATGAGGTTGACCGGGTTTATGGAGCTCGTGCCATAAATCTCTCAAAGCAGTTACTAGGGGTCGCGCGCGGGCTTGGTTGTCGCTCGCGCGCGACAGGACTTACTCTAGCCTCCAAACCACTAAGTCCCTACAAGTCCCGTGTGGTGGTATACGAGGGCCCTGTCTCGCAGCCCCCACGTGGATCAGCGCGGGTGGTGATCCAGTGTGTGTGGAGCACAGCTAGGTGTGCTGGATGGTCGCCACGTGGCTAAGATCTGCCTGTCTAGAAAGCACTATCTACATTAGCCCCCTTTCTGCGCGTGAAGACACACAGCCAGATAGGCTTCAATGCGCAGGAACCAATGTACGCGTCGCCATCACGCACCAATTTAAATACACGCAAATTCAGCCCCCATGCGTGTCATTATGACCTAAAATCCCTAGAGTTGTGCCGTCTGGTTTTTTAGGGTTTTGGGCATGACGTCAGCTTGTCCTGTGATTGCGCGATTCGACGGTGACGGTTGCGATTCGACTACTGAAAGGACGCGACCCCTCATTGTTTTTGGATAAATACTCTGTGCTCTCCATTATTGCAAAGCATCACTTCTTTCTCTTAAAGTGAATGATACCCGGAAGCCTTCAAGAGCAGATTCAAGTGATCAATCATCAGTTCTTCCTTGTCAATCGTCTCCTTCAACTGGCTTCATCTAAACAAGCTTTACCAAAACAAAGTTGGCTTTGCTCAATTTCATTTAATGTACTGAAATATGCTTTGAACTGTATTGGATCTGCAAACCCGTGGCTGTTTGAAACATATCATTCGTTGAGAACTGCAAAAAGAGACCTTGTTCTTAAACCCCAGAACTGGTCTAATCACCGGATTTTGAATGTGGGACTTCTGAAATTCCAAGCAATATAAACGATTCCGAAATTCCAAACCCAAAATTGACCCTGGACTGTTCATCTTCTTTTGACAATACATAGTTGCTTCAAACTGAAATTCAAACTGAGTGTGTGTATTTCTCCCCCTTTTTTCTTGCGCTTCCACAGGAATGGCAAAGACAAAAGGAACCAAACCCGTTAAAGAGGCCGAAGAAATACCTGATCTTCCCCAAACCTTATGGCGGAAAGCCCCCTATTAGGGCGGAAAAGATTTTTATCACACTAGGGTTAAGGTGAAGAACCTGCCGACTCCTGTTCCTTCTGGAGAGTTGCAAACATTGACCCCACCTGTTAACGCGGCCATGCTAGAATTGATCGATTCCAAGGATGTGGTTCGATTAGGGGTTGAAAATGGGTTTTTCCCCCATACTGCAATTTCTACCCAAGCGTTTGTCCAGAAATTGGACTTCATGGATGAGTGGATCGACCATGTATTGACCCACCATGCCATCGCATTGAACAATGCTGGCGTCTATTTCGCAGTCCGTGCTATGAAGGGTGCTGCCGTGAAGTTGGACCAGTCCATGCTTCTAAACCTTCTTTCTCGCTATTCGCCCGCGACTCACACCTTCCACTTTGCTGAGTTCGAGGCTGCTCCCACTCTGGAGGATGTGCACATGTTGTATGATCTTTCTCCCATTGGTGAAGTGGATCCTCTGAGTCCTTTGAGGACTGATGCAGAACTTGCTCTGTACAAGCAAATGGAGGAATGCTTGTATGAGGTAAAGAAAATTTCCACACGGTGGACATATGCGAAAGTTCTTCCTGATTGGCAGCTGGTTGATACATCTGCGAAGAACACCTGGGGAAAGTGGGTACAGTACTTCTTTCGCGACTATGCAAGTAGCAGTATCTCCAAGAAACTCCTGAGCCAGAACCCAAAGGCGAAGAATTATGTGAATGGGAAAGGGTACCATCTCACCTTGTGTGGCTTTCTCTGCGCCTGGTTATCAAGGTACCTAATTGATGGTCACCCTCATGATGGGGTCTTCTACCATGTCCTCCCTCTTGCTGTGAGACTGACCCTTGGTAAGAGATTCGCACTTGGACCGTTAGTCTTGGGCACCATGTATCATAGATTGGACCAATTGGTTGTGGCGGCCAAGGACTCTCGCGGTCGCCTTGACGTGTTGACTTATGTTAACATTGCATTCCTCACCATGTGGGTTTTTGAGCGATGGCCTTCCTATGCTCCTGTTCATTCTAAACCCAGCAAATGGTGTGTCCATGGTGCGGAGGATAAACTGGTTCCCATGCGAGGTTGGTCGAATAGGGGCAACAAAATCCAGAGCCCAAGTGTGGAATGGCCATGGTGTCCCCAACGCATGTAGATCTACAGCAGGGGCATGTACGTGGTTGCCTTTGAATTGACACTCCTGGCATCTCCTTACTTCAGCGCGACAATCTGCCTCCGTGGTGGTCCAGAAATAGCCAACTGTGAGGAGTTGTCTGCATAGTTTCGCACCTCCCTGATGCTCCAATTGGTGAGAGAGATCCATCACCTCTTGCGCTTCCTTGATGTATAGGCATCGAAGCAGATAACCCTCGTGACCCCTTCGCCAGAGTATTTTTTCTTGCACTACGTACCGGGCTACTTTCCTTTTCAGTTACTCGACTTCTTTTCTTGACCCAGGCTCGATTCCTTCCGTGAGGAAATCGAAGAGCGCCTTCCTCCAATCCGCATCATCATCAACCAGAGCAATTGTTAAAGAATCCCTGATCAATACGCAACTCTCGCAGTTCCCTTGAATTGTCGCCGCGGCCGTTGACATGTCTGGCCAGTGAATTCCATACCTTTGGGCTTTTCGATAGATTGAAACCTCACTTTCCCCGCAAGTATGCTGGTGAATCTTTTCCAACAGCGCTTGTCCCTCCTGCTGCGAGACGCATCGCATGAGTATTCCACCTGGGCCTTTGTAGTAGAGAGTGTTGTCATGTATGCAGTACCCCTTAGTGGATGCTCAATTTTCTTTACTCGTTCCCTCTGCGATGGCGTGCAATATTGGCTTCCTCCAGTCTGCGTCATCCATGCATTCATCCTCGCATGCGTCCTCTGTCAACGCCGATGACACTCGTACTTAGATCCCAGAGTTGCCAAAGCATCAGCATGCCGATTATCTACTCTAGGTGTATGCTCGTACCTGACATCGCAGAATTGTTGCACCAGCTTCTGTACCAAATTCTGGTAGGGCAATAGATTTACTTCTTTTAATCCATACTCGCCTGAAGCTTGTTTGACGATTAGCTTGGAATCCCCCATAACCGTCAAATTGCTTACTTCCAGTGCCCTGGCTGCGCGGAGACCTGCAATGAGATCCTCATACTCCGCTTCGTTGTTGGTGACTGCGAAATCGAGTTTTGTGGACATTTGTATGACCTCTCCATCGGGTTTGGTCAGAACTATTCCAATTCCTCCACCTTTCCTTGTTGACGATCCATCGAAATGAAGCGTCCAGTAAGGCAACTCAACTGCATAGATCTCGGGTCCCTCTAGTTCTTCCTCGATCATGGGCTCGTGGTTGTTATCAGGGAACTGTGCTAGCAAATCCGCCACCGCTTGCGATTTGATTGCCCGCGGTCGAACGCACGTGATGTCGTATTGGGAGATGGTCATATATCATTTTGCCAATCTTCCTCCGGGAGAGGTATGAGTTAAGAGGTACCGTATGGGGTCACTCTTTGTAACCACCACCACTTTTTGCGAGGCGAAGTAGTGCTTCAACTTTTCTATTACGAAGAATAGAGCAAGGCAATGACGCTTGATATCTGTGTACCTTGATTCGGCTGGTTGCACTATGCGAGAAATATAGTAAATCGGTCTTTCTTGCCCTTCGTATTCCTGGGTTAAAAGTGCCCCTATAGACCTCTTTGTTGATGTTAGGTACAGCAACAGCGGCGATCCAAGCTGTGGTGCGATCATTACCCTTTGTGATGTCAGCAAGTCCTTTAGCCTCCCGAACGCGGCCTCATGTTCTGTGGTCCAATTGTACACAACATTCTTCTTGAGGAGATTGCTGAAGCAGAAGGTTATTTCTGCGATCGCAGGGATGAACCTTCGCAGGTAAGATAACTTCCCCAAGAATGTATTCAGAGCACTTTGATTGTGCGGCGCCGTCATGCTAGTGATGGCTGATACTTTTGCGGGATCAGGCTCGATGCCCTGGCGATGTATTACACATCCCAAGAACTACCCCGAGGTCACTCCGAATGCGCACTTCATGGGGTTCATCTTTAGCTGGAAACTTCTGCATCTTTCAAATACTTTCCGCAGGTCCCTCAAGTGGTCCACTTCTTCCTTGGACTTGACAACCAAGTCATCAACATAAAATTCCACTTCTTTGTGCATCATGTCATGAAACAAAGCCATCATGGCTCGCTGATAAGTCGCGCCTGCGTTCTTGAGTCAAAACGGCATAACCGTATAATTAAAGACTCCTACCGGCGTGATGAACGCAGTTTTTCGTGCATCTTCGGGGTCCATTTTGATCTGATTGTACCCGCTAAAACCATCTATGAAACTGAACATGCGATGACCCGCAGTTGAATCGATGAGTAGATCGATGTTGGGCAGCGAAAAATCATCCTTAGGGCAGAAACAGTTAAGATCTCGGAAGTCTACACAAATGCGAAGCTGCCCATCCTTCTTTACCACAGGCACGATGTTAGCCAACCATGTAGGATGGTGATTTGGCTCGATGAATTTGGCAGTCAGTAGCTTGACAATTTCTTGCTTGATTTTCATGTTTATCTCCGTCTTGAAGCTCCTTGTGCTCTGCTTTACCGGCTTGGATCCCGGGATTACATCTAACCTGTGCATGGTAATGCTCGCGTCCAGGCCAGGCATCTCATCGTATTCCCATGCAAACACATCTTTGTACTCAGTCAGAAGCTGCAGTAGTCTTTCTTCCTCCTCGCTCGTGAGGTCTGCACTCAGAAAGACGGGTCCCTTCTTTTCTTCGCTTGGGCTTAGGAACACTTACTTCAGCTCTTGCTTCTGCGGTTTCGGCTTATCCTCCATGCACTCATGAGCCTCTTTTAGCTTATCCTCCAAAACGTCTGGTGTTGGCTTGTCTAACTCCATGACACGCTCGATTTGATTGATTTGCTCAGGGATATCCCCATGCTCGCGTGGGGGTATCCCCGCGCACCTTCATATGCGGTAGCATTTCTTCCCGTTTGCGTAGAAGCTTTCTATCTCTTTACCCGCGGGATCATGTTTTACTACCCTTTTCAGTGTGTACACATTCTTTCTTTGATAGGCAATCTGCGGTGCCTCTTCTCGTGCGGACGACTTTTCCTTGGCCTCCTCCCCTGTCACCATCACTCCTGCTAGTTATTGATCCTTGATGTCCTCCCATCGAGGCAAAGGATTCGGATTAAGCGGCCCTGGCGTTTGCTCGTCTGCCATTTCAGTGAACCACACTGCTTCGGTGAGGTGCGCCTCATCCAAATTAAAAGGATTCACCGAAGCTGGTATCTCCACTATTCTGTCGTTCCAGATAGCCTTCATCACCTGGTGAGCTGTCGAGGGGACTGCATCGAAGCGATAAATCCAAGCTTGCCCTATGATCATATGATACGTAGTGTTCGCATCGATGACGTAGAATTTGGCTGAACATTTGATTTTGCCTATCTGGACGCCCAGACTGATCCATCCTATCGTCATCCTAGAATCGCTTCCAAATCCCATCAGCGGGGATGGACGTCTGACAATCTTCTGCTCCGGGATTCCCGCTAACTTTAAAGTGTTGAGCGAGACCACGTTGACTGCCGCTCCTCCGTCAACGAATTCCCTTTTAAATTCAACACCGTTGATCACCGTCGTTACATACGAAGGCTTCTGATTGCTCGCATCTGTCTTCTTGTCGCTTGCGGAGAAGGTCATGACCTTTTCTGTGGAACGAGATGCTCTGAAAACTTTCCCATTGGAAACCACGATGTATTCTTCGTAATCCTCTGCTATCCTTAGAATCCCTTTTGTCATTTCTTTCCGGCACCTCTCCGAAAAGTTCATTTCATCGAAGAACTTGCTGAACCCGTGCGACCCCTTCATCCGATCGGCACGTTCGTCCTCTGTGTCTATACTGTAGTCCTCCTCATTGTAGACTTCGGCAATGATGGGTAGACCGTCTTCCGCAATCTCTTCGAGATCCATAATCGCGATCATGGCCACCTCTTTGCCTTTCGGCTCTTGCTCCGCATGGGCGGGCAGTGGATTGTTTCGCACATCCTGCCTCTAATCGCTAACAATCAACTCGCCATCTTTCATTTTTCGGCTCACCATGTTTCTGAGTTTCTTGCAATCAGTCGTGGGGTGCATGATCTTTCTGTGGCATTCGCACCACTTTGGGTCCCTCATCATCTCCTTGGAGGGTATCCTTTCGAGCGGCGGCAAGATACGCCACTGCTTACACAAGTCAGTCGCTTCCTCTACCGAACATGGTAGAGGTGGCGCATCAAAGTTTGTAACCCTGGGCTGCTTTTGCAGCGAGACTGTATTAACCTCAGCTTCGCGCCCCCTCTTGTAGCTGAACCTTCCAATTTTAAAAGTAGTTCCACTCGGGGATCGTTCAGGGGCGTGCTTCTTCTTCTGTCTCTCCACTATAGGCTCTATGTTTTTCGTTCACTCCATCAATTTTGAAAAGGTGGGAGTTTGTAGGTTGATAAGCATACCTTTGTACTCGTCTCGCATACCTTGCAGACACATTTCCACGAGCCTGCCCTCAAGCACTTCATCTCTGCATTCCAAGGACTTGGCTCTGAATTTCTTAATGAATGTCACTCCATCCTCCTCGTGTTTCTGGTACATGCGAGAGAGATGAATCATTGTCACCTTTTCTTCCACCTGGAAGAATTCGGTATAAAACTTCTGAACCATGTCATTCCAGGTCTTCAAGGATCCGGCCTCTAACGTCCTGTACCACTTGTAGGCCACATTTCCCAAAGATTTAGGGAACTCGCGCATCAGTAGCTTCGGATCGGCTCCATATGGTCCCATCACATCAATGAAACGCATGACGTGCTCGTGGGCATTCCCGTTGACATCTTCGAACTTGTCCCACTTAGGAGCTTTGTACCCTGCGGGGTTAGGCCTGAGATAAATTTCTCGTGGGATGGGCGGATCATTGTCGACCTTTGGAATGATGGTGTCAGCAAACGGTTGATTGGCCAAGAAGGTTTCCATGCGCCGCTGCAGCGATGTCATACACTCCGGTGCACTCCCCCCAACAGCAGGAGGAAGGGTTGTTGTAGTCGGAGGCGACACATATGCCGCGGTCGGGCTAGGAGTGTACTATGAATTCACGTTGCGCAACAGTGCCGGTGGAGAAGGTAAGGGGTATTGTGAGGACAGGTTGGGTGCCATAGTTGGTGGTTGAGGAATATGTGCGGTAAAAGGCGGTATTTGAGCCGTTTGCCCCTGGACCGAGGGAAACTGCACCGTTGCCGGTGGGGTTTGCAGATTAGGATTAGGTGGCATGGGTATCACTCCAGTCCCTTGGGTGGTGGAAACTCCTCCTCCCTGAGAGACGGCAGTGCCTGATGTAGGATTCGGGGCAAGGGTTCCCAGAATGGCCATTATCCGTTCCATTTGTGCGGATTGAGCCTGAAGAGCCTTTTCCTGATTCTGAATCGTGGCGTTCAGAGCCTCCAACGTCGGAGTTTCTCCGGCGGCCACAGAAGCGTGACGGGTCTCCTCTCCCGAGGTGGTCTCCGTGGAGGGAGATCTGTTACTGACATCATCTTCATGAGACATGGTTGCTTGCAATGGTTCGATTCACGTCGGGTTCACCAAATGTGTACGAGAGAATCCTGCAGAGAGAATTCAATATACACCAAGAGCAGGGGATAGAAAGAACACAGGAAGAGTAAGGTTGTGTGTAGGGAGAGAGTAAGAAAATAGCACTGTATGAGAGAGAGACAGAATTTTGGCAGAGCTTCCGCGTATCTCAGGTGATTCGCCCTTGTATGGAAGGGTTAACGATCCTATATATAACGGAGAATGTGACCGTTGTAGTGGGTTAATGCGCCCATTAATGGCGGCTTAATTAGCTTAACCACAACGGCACGTTCGTCCGCGTATATCGGGACCGTTATGGCACGTTCGTATGTGTATACCAGAACCGTTATGATGTTGACCGGGTTTATGGAGCTCGTGCCATAAATCTCTCAAAGAAGTTACTAGGGGTCGCGCGCGGGCTTGGTTGTCACTCGCGCGCGACAGGACTTACTCTAGCCTCCAAACCACTAAGTCCCTACAAGTCCCGTGTGGTGGTATGCGAGGGCCCTGTCTCGCAGCCCCCACGTGGATCAGTGCGGGTGGTGATCCAGTGTGTGTGGAGCACAGCTAGGTGTGCTGGATGGTCGCCACGTGGCTAAGATCTGCCCGTCTAGAAAGCACTATCTACAACTATATAATGCTGTAATTGTATTTCATTCCCATATTTTGAATGAAAATACATATACTCTCTAAATTATGTTCCCTTCTCCTTCTCTCCCATCTCCGATCTATTCTTCGGCCATTTCTCTTTCTCTTTCAGGTATTCTCTTGAGCTCCGAACTTGAGGACCTCACAAGTTGGTATCAAATCCAGGTTACGAACCGAATTGGCCGAAAATGACCTCCAGGAAGAAGACACAACAAACGAATTTCGCAAAACCAGAAGCTAGGGTTGACGTTGTGAAGGAACGATTTGTTGACCTGGAAGGCATCATCGATGATCTGCGAGTTAAATTTGTCACTCTCTAAGAAGGTATGAACTCTAGATTCACTGAGATTTTTTCTTAATTGCGTCATGGACTGGAAGTTGGAATTGAGAGATTGGAAATGAAGTTTGAAGATCAATTTAGGAAATTATCTGCTAATTACAAATTGCCTAGTAACCTAAAACATAAGGAGAAGGTTGATGACAATTCTGAGGTTGATAATGGAGGAAATGATTCCCCCAGGGGATGGACTCTTTAGGAGACCTGATTATGTCCATCCTTCTGCTTCAAGGAGTGTTCAAAGAGAAGATAGCTATGTGTTTGTATCAAAATATGCTAATGGCACCATACCACTTCCTAAACTGGAATGTCCAAAATTAAATGGATTTGATCTAGTTGGCTGGTTACAAAAGGCTGAGAGGTACTTTCAGATCTACAACATGAATGATAATACTAGTTTCACTACATTTAGAAGGTGAAGATGAGAGTTGGTTCATGTCTGAAATGAATACCATGGAGGCTTTACCTGGTCTCAATTTTGTGAAATGGTGTGCAAGAAATTTAATTAACCTGGGAATGAGAATTTAATGGGAGAGTTCAGTAAACTGTTGCAACACACCACTGTGCTAGAGTACCAAAGTAGATTTGAAGCACTAAAGTGAAGGCCATGTTTCCATGGATGGATGAAAAGTACTTCATCAACATTTATCTAAGTGGTTTGAAAAGTGACATCAAGAATCTTGTGTAGTTTCAATTTCCTCAAACCCTGTCTCAAGCCAAAGCCGTGGCTAGGCTACAAGAAGCTCATGTAACTTCTTTAGAGCACACTGTATAAGAAAACATGAAGGATTGGATGAAGGAACAGTATGACAGATCAGAATGGAGCAAAATGAACTAGTTGAAAGGGCTTAGTGGAAATAGGGAGAAGGCCCCCATACACCAGAATGAACTAGTTGAAAGGTCTTAGTGGAAATAGAAGTACTATGTGTAAAACACAGCTTATGAGACTTAGAAACAGCACAAGACTGACAAACATGTTTAGAATGTTGAAATTTTACATTCAGAAGAGAGGACACGGACTGGAGAACAGCTGTACTGGGATGACCAAGTCTTGTGTGCCACAAAGATGTGGATGAAAAAGACAATACAGAGAGATGAGCCTTGGGTAAAGATGATGTGGATAATGATGATGGAGTGGTAGATATTGCATACAGACCATTGCTACATGGACCTTGGTGGAGGAGAGCCTTGGTAGCATTGTCCTGAATGACAAAACCATGGTTGTGTTTTGTCCTTCGAAACACTAGTTTTTCATAAATTGTATCAACCCTCGAAAAGGGCATGGATTCACATCCCACAAAGATGAGAGTGTGATGTTATCTGAAATATGTTAAATTGAGTATTGCAATCTGCTCAAACCTTGTTACAATTGTGAACATGAAGCCAAGCGACCTATACATTTTGCACGCAAAGACCCGGAGCTAGTTTAGCAAGTAATTGGTACAGCTTCATAGAGCATGACAGTTGACTAGATTGTACCAAAATTAGTCAAGAGGCCAAAAGATAAGTGAAATCAGAAGAACGTTTGACCTTCAACAAATCTAGTAACAAATTGATTTGTTTCCAAAACATACAATGACATTGAAGTCGGGAGGGTTAAATGTAAAAATGTCTTCCCTTGTTCTGGACATTATATTATTCCAATTTAAGATGGATGCATTTGTTAATTCTTAGTTTCCTCCAATACATCACAGCTTAAGCTAAATTGTGGAAAAAACACACATTAGTGTGCTGCATTTGGGAGTGGCGTTCAAAATACTGTAATATAGTTTACAAGATATTGGGATTCGTCGTGCTAAAACCTTGCATGATATTATCACCAAGAATTAAATGATTATTTTCTGCATCCGAAACGTGCCTTGAGAGATGGAAAAATACATGAACATGAGTTCGTCTAGCTGAAAGAAGGCAACTCCGTTTCTTTGATAGGAAAGAGAAATAAATCAAGCATTCTCTATAACGAAGGTAATATTGAGAAGGTAATTTATAATAAATAATAGGATGAAACAAGCAAACTAGAATTTCTTATCCATCTAATGTGGTCGTCGTGGCTCGGCTGGCTCCTTTTAGCTAATACACGTGGTATCTATATCTATATTATATATAAAAGCTAGGAGGTAAAGAAAAACTCACACTCCATATGCCATTTGTCAATTAATTGTTGTAGGTGAAGACATGTGGAGTGCTTATTTGGATTTTTAACCAATGAACATCATTCTTAGTGCCAACTTATCAAAGTAAATGTCCACCATGGAAAATGACTCATCAAGTAACCCCCACATTTTGTATTTATTATTCAATTCATCAATTTTGCTTTTAATGACAACTACTAACTAAATTGATTATATGAGTTAGTAAATTGCTAATGGTAAATTTGATAATAATTACAATAATAAGATAAGTTACTAAATTGCTAATTATAAGATATTTTTTCAGCAACTAATTACGTATTTTGGATGTATTGTTTGACAAGTAAAATCCATCACTTAATATGCAAATACAAATACTACGTTATCAATTCCATAATACACCGCTTAACCTCTACATGGTCCATCATAGAGCTGAACTGATAAAATTTAATATGAAAATATAAATACTGCATTATCAATGCCATAATACACCGCTTAACCTCTAAATGGGCCATCATAGACTGAATTGATAAAAATTATGTCCGATGACGAAAAATCTATATTATATATAAAAGCTAGGAGGTAAAGAAAAACTCACACTCCATATGCCATTTGTCAATTAATTGTTGTAGGTGAAGACATGTGGAGTGCTTATTTGGATTTTTAACCAATGAACATCATTCTTAGTGCCAACTTATCAAAGTAAATGTCCACCATGGAAAATGACTCATCAAGTAACCCCCACATTTTGTATTTATTATTCAATTCATCAATTTTGCTTTTAATGACAACTACTAACTAAATTGATTATATGAGTTAGTAAATTGATAATGGTAAATTTGATAATAATTACAATAATAAGATAAGTTACTAAATTGCTAATTATAAGATCTTTTTTCAGCAACTAATTACGTATTTTGGATGTATTGTTTGACAAGTAAAATCCATCACTTAATATGCAAATACAAATACTACGTTATCAATTCCATAATACACCGCTTAACCTCTACATGGTCCATCATAGAGCTGAACTGATAAAATTTAATATGAAAATATAAATACTGCATTATCAATGCCATAATACACCGCTTAACCTCTAAATGGGCCATCATAGACTGAATTGATAAAAATTATGTCCGATGACGAAAAATGCTTAACCAGTTACGTTGGGTAAATGGTGTTGGATAATTAAAAAAATCTTTTTATTTAAGAAAGAGAATGAAATTATTATTAGTTGCACAAGAGAAAAATGCATATTTTATGAGTTAATAAAATTTAGAATTACCAGTAGAAATTTATCTGTTATACAAGAAAATTTGATCACTTATATAAATAGAAAACTTGCATCAAATATTGTAATTAGTTGTTTAGTAATGTTAAAAAGATTACATCACGTGATGAAAAATATAATGATTGACAATACTCCCATTCCGACTCCATACAAAAATATATGAATGACAATGAGCAGAATACGTATAATCGTGGCACCATTACGAATCTACACATATTACAGGTAACTATTTATATATTGATGTCTTACGGTTACATTTTCTTAATATTTTAATATGATTAAATAATACACATTATTGTTTTACTATTGTTATCAATTAAGATGCTCTATTTCATATCCAATATGATATAAGAATATATTCGCTTAATCAATAATTCATATATATATATATATATATATATATCGTGTAAGTTTAAAAATCTTGACATAAGAAATCTGGTAATTGAAAAGTTTTGTCCATACTCATTAAGATTTCTCCCAACGGTGTGTGTGTGTGTGTGTGTGTATTATCGTATATGTTTAAAAATCGTGATATATGAAATCAGGTAATTGAAAAATATTGTTCATACTCATTAAAATTTCTCCAAACAGTGCTGAAGATAGGTACAAAAAGAAATAAAAAAATGGAAAAAGGAACATGTACTCGTGGTACCAGTACGACGCCCCACAATACTGCATGTTTGACTATTTGTATAGTGATGATTTATAGTTAAACTTTCTCAGTATGTTGTAATAATTTGGCATTCACATAATCTTTTTACTACTGTTATTACTTATAATATTCTATGTCTTATCCAAAATTCATTTTAGATGACCGTTTTCGCAATAAATGTGTACACAAAACACACAATAGGTATTACATTCAAGCAACTTTTTAACGAGTTTTGCTATGCTCTTGCAATATTTTAATGTGTTTGGTTTGCTGCATGTATAAACTTATGTCAATATTACGTAACTTTATAATTATTGACATTACAAATTCGATAATTGCAAAACATTGTCCGTACTCATTTATGTTGATAAGTTTGCTCTAATTTATTTTTAAGTTACTATCAATTATTTTAATTGTTTTTTGGCATATTTGAAAAAGCTGAGAATAGTATCAGTAGATAATGTCAAGTTTCTTTTTGTCCAAAACTGATACTATAAGGATTACCTTTTATCATAAAAAAGAGAAAAAAATCTTACATTCTTTCATTTTAATTTTCAGCAGAGAAAAAAAATCATATCCTCAGGTGTTGCTCAATTGTAGGATCTTATCAACGTTAATGAATTACAAATGATAGATGCACCATTGAATCAGATTAAAATGGTACAAATATATATATTTTCATCAACTTAGTTCACGAACTGGAGACAAAACTCAAAGTGGTCACATTCCTTGCAAATTAAATCACCACCTCTAGGTCCCAAGACTGATAGAACTATGCTTAGTTATTTATATGAATGATGATAAAATTTTCAACCACGCTTTTACGTGAAATCACCTCAAATATGAAAATACTTATGATAAACAAAACAAAAAAAGTTAGTGTTCATCTAAACCTACAATTTCACTTTTCTTTATGTAAAAGTTGTAATTTCATGACTCTCTAAGAAACATATTATTTTTCATGTTTCAAACTCTTATTGGCACATTCTTTATTTTTTTCTAAAGTGGGATGAGCTGATTTGCATTTCTAGAATAATGATCGGATTCGCTTTTAAGTTGAGATAGTTTGTTATGAAAATTAGGTTAATATTTTATAAATATTAAATAAATAAAATGCTGATTCATTATATTTCTAGGAGTTACATATGAGAGAAATTATGAATGTGCATGAATTTTAAATTTGTCTATCACCTAAACTGTATTTAAATGATTTGTAATTAATATTAAATAAAGATAGAAGTGCTGGTCAAATATTCTTATTCTTTTTTAGAGGAATATCAACATCATTTTTTATCTCATAAAGGAAAAATCAAGGTGAAATAAGAACTTATAATTAAGTTATTTTGTACTATCTTTGTTCTCCATATAGTTGTTTTATTCTTTATGAACATAGTCTTGACAATCAGTGGTACGTAAAATTCACGAACCACATCACTACCATCATTGAGACTTTGCGAGTAAGAAATTGTTAGTATTTTTTTTTTTTTTTTTGCGAGTATCTGCATTTTGAGCAACATAAATCAAACATTTCATACAATATTTGAAGTCATGCCTTTTATGAAAAGGTCATTGGTTTGATTTCTCTTCCTGTTCTTTAGTACATCAAACCACCTTGACAGTGATATAATTTTTGATATTATGTTATTATTTTATGTGAAAAATATGGATCACGATGTGCTTAATTTTCACTTTAATGTTTTCCTTAGTGGTTTTAGAGGATTGTCATGTTGTTCAGAGACAAGACACAAAAGGTATTTTATAAGACATGTTACGCCGTTTCACTTGAAAAAAATAATTGCATTTCAACCATCACAAAGTAACAAATTTTCTTACGTCAAAAAAATAAAACAAAAATGCCTCAAAAATATAAAAAGATTAAATAACTATATTTTGATTAGTTTTCAAATAGATTTTTCATTAAATGAAAGTGATTTTGTAAGAACTAAGTTTTATAATGGTTTAAATTTAATTTAACTTCCTTAGATGTATACTGGATCACGTTATGATTTTCTTTACTTCTCCTCCTGAGATTCAATTAGAGCTAAATTTCAGCAAGACAATTGGTACAAAACATTAACATGCTCTTCTCATAGCTTACTTACCAGGAATTCTGGTCAAATTTGTTGCAGTTTTTAATAATATTTTACCCAATATAGTTAGATAAATTTCTTCTATTATTATTTTCTTAAAAGTGAACAAATTGAACTTATGGCAGAACCGCGCATCGCGCGGGGTATTGCCTAGTCTTAATAGATTGTATTTCCTGTGATTCACTGATTCTTTCATTGTTTTTATCAAGCTGTCGTTAGATTTGCGGTTCATACCTTGGCTGATTCTTCCAGGAATTCTGGCAACTAGTGATTATGTGGTTAGAGCGGCGACTGACCATACATGTAGGGAAGGGAATATGATCCGCGATGCCTTATTCGCATTTGGTCATACTCTTTCGGATGTATCTTTTCACTATTATGTTTTAAGGGAGGATGTGTCTCTCTCAGTTTATAAGCTTCTTGCCCACGAGATGCTTGATCATCGTGCTCAGGGGCGGATTAAAGAATTTGTCGCAATTGGGGTTAAAATAAAATTCTTAAACAAAATATAAATAAAATTTGGATTTTATAAAGTTGAGTGGGAATATAGTATAATGTTTGGGCTTCATTACTTAATGCATACTCCCAGTATAGCAAAACTAAGACATTGCAACCTCCATTTCTAGAATAGCCTTATTCCATCCGCTATTTGTAATAAATCCTACGCTTAATTACTTAATGGGTACCCCCAATATACCTAAACTAACACATTGCAACCTCCACTTCTAAAATAAGCTTATTGCATCCCCCATTTGTAGTAAATCATACTTATTGAAATTGGTAATTTTTTTTGACTATCACGTCCTTTTAATGAAAGGATGCAATTGTCTATTCACTTTCTTGTAGGAGCACTCATAACTCACCACTGGAATTGCCATGCAACCCAGATTCCGGTAACTTAAACCCTGATTTCCGGCGACCAAATCTCAGATTCCGGCGAATGAATGAAATTACATGAGAAAAAGTCAGACAATTGAACCAAATTCACAGAGTGAATAGATGTGAGAGGAAGAGGGAAATACTTAAAATGGTCTATTCGACAAAATAAGAACACCACCACCATCATTGCCAGTCACCACCAACGCCGCTGCACTATACCAAATCCCGGTCACCATACTCACTGCCGCCATCCTCAACCTCCTCCAACCCCAACCTCCACTGAAGTTGAACACCACTACTCCTACAAATAATTCAAATTAGAAATAAGCCTCCAACAAGCCAAAAAACCCAAATCACCACACCCAAAAACCTCATAACCCCTGCTACCATCCCCGCCACATAACCTGTAATCAGCCCGCCTAAACCCAGATCCAGGCGACTCAGATTCTGATCCGTCAATATTTTTTCCACCTCCACCACCTACACTCTGTTTGCAATACAAACTAAAAACGAATAGAAGTTAGATGAATCTGTAGAGCAATCGAAAATAAACGCTCTTTTCTTTGACAGGGGGTTCTCCTCTCTCATATGGATCCGATTTTGGGTAGCACCAACAGTGCTTTGCCCTGGTTTGGGTCTTTTTCGGTAGCCCTCGTCAGGACCATAGATGCCTTTTTCCGGCGATGGCTGGTAGTTGGTTTTCAGTAGAGAAGAAACATAGAAGAAGGTTGCAGTGAAGGAGGCAAAGAAAAGTGATTATTAATAGTAATCATAAAAATTTCATCAGTGAAGTAGGCCGATAGAGAGGGAGGCAGAGAAATGTGAAACAGGGCTTCTCATCTTCTTCATCTAATCTTCATCCCCATTACTTTTATTTAATGTACTTTAAATCTTCATCCCCATTACTTTTATTTAATGTACTTTAAATCTTCATCCGCATTACTTTTATTTAATGTACTTTAAAATTTTAATGTGATGTTTTTTTTGTATTGACGAATTTACCTTCTCTATTTGGATGGTGCTTTGATGGAACTTTTAACCAGTTTGCAATTTGTATGAATTATTGCAAACGGGGATGCACTGAGCATATTCTACAAGTGGAGGTTGTAATGTGTTAGTTTTGATATACTGGGGATATCCATTAAGTAATTAAGCCTAAATCATATATATTGAAACTGGTAAAAAAAATCTCCCATTTAGATGGATGTATGTGTTCATATCTCGCCGGAACGCATATATGGGCATCTCACGACAGTGTTCATGAGTTTAGGGAATAGACCGTTTTACCCTCCATAAATTGACATTTTTTCATCAACTAAAAGAATATTCCGTTAAGTATTGGACATATTTTCCTAGCCATTTTCAATTAGTGTGATTTATTACAAATGGGGGATGCAATAAGTTTATTCTAAAAATGAGGGTTGTAATATGTTAGTTTCGCTATACTGAGGGTATGTATTAAGTAATTAAGCCTAACTCTTTTAGACTAAACTGAAAAGATTAACAAAATTAAAGGAAAATTTTAATATCATATCTTCAAGTATTTCCTTTAATAAACAAGATTAAAAAAATTACATTAACTCATCACTTTTTTTAAAAATTTAATTATGTCATATCATTAAACAAAATTGAACCACCATATCTTTAAAAAAATCTACATTATTTCCAGCAACTACTTCCAACTATTTTTTTGATCATTTTAATCATATATTAAATTAAAAAAACTCTTAATTACATATTTGTGATGATATTAACGTTATTTCGTGAACTTATATTATGTTGTTGTTATGCAAATAAGTTTAGATTAAGTTATTATCATGTTTTTGACCAATATTTCAATCATACTTAAGTTATTCAGTCCCTATTTTACATATTTAATATAAAAAAGATCAGTATTTATATTAAAAAAAACGTGCATTAAACCGGTTGAACAACCGGTCCGACCGGTCCGACTGTAAACCGGTGCCTCGCCGGTTCGATGACCGGTCCGGTTTTTAAAACTTTTCTCCCAAGCGTAACAATGTCCACCTCAAATGACATCGAACCCTGTGATACGAGATGGTATCACTATTATTTTAGTTAACTATTAGTTAATGATTTATTTGTTATTATTATTATTTAGTATCTATTTAGTTAGCCTGTAGAGTAGGCCTGTTAGGTTAGGGCTATATTAGTTTATCTATTTAAGTGATGTAATCGTTCAGTATATTCAGGGAATGAAGTATCAAATCTCTTAGCCCTAAATCTCTCTCCATAATCTCTCCCTAATCTCGTCTCAATTCTAATCTCCCTTCAATTTGTCTATCAATTTCTCTAAACTTCTCTTAAATCTCCTTAATTTCTCTATCTTCGATACGTTTCCGTATCAATTAGTGCTTTCATTGTTAACGACGGTCAACTCCTCTCGGCGTCGTTCGTGTTCTCAAGCTTCATCAAACATGGATTCACCAGTCACGATGGCGGATCTCGTAGTTGTCCTGAACGACTGCCTCAACACGATGTGTCACATCAACAAGGCACTAGGCGAAGACGAAGAGCAGCCGCCTTCACAAGAACAACCTCAGTCGCCGCCGCCGATAGGTGAAGACCAATAACAGTCAGTCGGCGATTCAACTCTCGTCGCCGCCGCAGGAACAAACCCAGCAGCAGATCTTTCCAACTGACCTCCAAGAACATCCGCCACTGCCACAGGAGCAGCAGCAGCACGTCGAGAACCCAACACCCAAAACCGAGCAAGAACAGCGGGTCATGCCGCCTAACCCGCCAGTGACTCTGTAGATTCAGCAATAGGTACTCACCCACCTGCCTCCACCTACGCCAGTACAAAACCATAAGCCGCATATATCGCCAGTGATTCCGGCGACCAAACCATTGTTGCCTCCAACACCGACCAGACCACCAAAACAATCCGGCGACCTCATTCCGACTGGCGTCGTCCTCACGACACCCCAGCAACGGATCGGAGAACCACCAGAGGCCTTCCCTCTGTTCCAGCCAACACTCTGCACCACCGCTTGTTGGCCAATTTTGCCACAACAACCTCTGGCCGGTTCCCCACTCCACGGCGCCACAAACTCCAAGCTCCATCTCCGCTAGAAGCAAGCCGGGACGAGAGGGATGCTACCAGCAGCGAAACTGCTCCTTCAGTCATTAGGGTTCAAAGGGAGAACTCACAGGTTAACTTCTATCTTGCCATCTTGGGAATTAAAAAGGTGGACAAAATGGGGAATTATCTAGGTTGCATTATGCACTTCTCTCTCTCAAAAGGAGAAATCTTCAAAGGTATTCTTAATCGCTTTTTCAACCAGCTTAGAGATTGGAAGCTTCACTCGCTGTTCTTTGCGGGTAAAATCAACCTTGCTGGCAATCCCGTCATACATGTTGTCAATATTTCAAGCCCCGCAATACTTCCTTAACAAAGTTAAATCGATCATTGTCAACTTCCTTCGGTCAAATGGAAGCAATCGAGAAATCCAATGTCGCAAATGGTCTCTTCTCTGTAAGCCTATTTCGGAAGGCGAGATGGGTTTTCGCGATCTTGCCATCCAGAACCAATCTACTGCCAGTTTCTCACTGCACTCCTTCCGATTTGGTGTCGGGCGGTGTTCTTCTAGAGAAAGCATTGGTCTTTACATATGTGCCCAAGCGTCTACATACATGCGGGTTCCAAAGGACGACTCTGCCCTGGAATATTTTGACACACACACTAATATCTTCATTACCAGCCACGGGGAAATAGGCATCTCCTTAGAAGTTATTCATTACATCACCGCCCTATCCATCATGTTCACTGACACTTGGAGAAGTTATATCATTGAACACCTTAACTGCTGAGGTTAACAAAGAAGTGTTTCCTCTAGCTGTAATCCCTACGTAAATGTCTCAAACTTCCCTTTGGCCAGTCTTTTGTTAGGGAACAATTTATAAGCAACTGGACATAATTTGGAAATAGGGGAACTTGCAGCTAGAGTTGTTGCTCTTGCTCAACTCTCGCCATACCGGTGGTTACATAGTGCTGTCAAACATATATGCACGAGCTCAGAGAAGGAGTGATGTTGCAAGAACAAGAAAAGAATTGGCGTGCAAGGGTTTGGCACAAACATTAGGGTTTAGCTTGGTCGAGGTCAAGAGGAAGGCCTAAAAATTTGCTTCAGAGGATAAATCACAACCCCAATGTGAAGGCATCTATGAGAAGCTTCATCAGGTGCAGTGGCAGCTGAATTCTGACGGACACGTTCCTGAAACGTTGCTGGTGCTTCACGTAGATGAGGACGAGGAGAGGGAGAGATTAGGCGGCCAAAGCCTGGCCATTGGCTTTGCATTATACATACATCTCAGGACACCAAGTTGATTTCGACAGTCTATGAATGAGACAAAAACCAGGTGCACCAAATTAAACATGCCACTTTTTCATGTAGGGATTACATGAAATCAAGTTATTTCGATCATCATGATCACGTATACATCAAGTCTTTCTTCAACCTCAGATTTGTCTTCAACTTCTTATGTCTGGTTTTCTTCATAATATTGTCAACCAAACAGTGGCATCGGCAAAATGTTTACCTTCAACATTATCTTCAACATCTATTGAACTTGCAAAGTTGATGTAATGGATCTCGACATTGATAAAGGCTAAACGGGGAAGAGAGAAAGTTTATAGGCCAAAAGATGAACAAAGAAGAAACAAATTAAAGGACATGCACACAATATCGGTGCCTACTCTTGGTTTCAATCTCTCTAAATCCGTCTCTGTGTGTCTATGTCCTCTTGTCTCTCAATCAATTCTCATGTGCCTCGCTTTCTTTTCTTCTCAATTTTTGTGATTTATATTATAATTAGTGTAAGTAGAGTCCCGGTTAAGTCCTCGCTTCGGACGAAGACAGGTAGGTTTCATCGAATTCACGGTCGATTAACCACCGATTGCTAGTGATACTTGTTGAATTATTTCAGTTTTATGGTTTAGTTTCTCTATATTCAACCCCTACTGTGACAGTCGATTTGCCGGTTGCATATTTTCTATGATTTTTCTGGTGCATCTCCTCTTTCTTTTGCTTTGTTAGGTCTTTTTCGTATTTGCGTAAGGCAATCTATCCTTGGTTTTCTCCAATATATCAAATCCTGCATCAATTAAGAATCATGTAGAAGAATTATTCAGAATTAAACAAACATTGAGGGTAGAACTTTCGCAAACTTGTTGCATTTTAGACTAGTCAAAAGATATAAAACCTTAGTCCATCTAATATTGTTGTCGTGCGCACTAAAGATGTGTCTATTTTCGGCATCATATAGATAGAGTGAACTTACATCATGCACAAGGTGGATGAATCAAATAACTGTACATAGACATTTGATGAATTAGTTTTATTCCTTTGGAAAATCAGTTTCGAATAACTGAACTGTCACAAAATTAACAAAATATAGAACCTAAGTTGAGGAGTTATGAGCAAAGATCGGAATTCTCAAAGTCTATTGGTACCTGCAATGTAGCATTGAAAATTTGAGAAGCTTTATAATCATATGAAGACTATTTTACCTTTTGTGTTAAAATATTTATGAAATTGTTTTAACACCTTATGAGCCAAGCATAATATAAATTTTACAAAAAATAACAAGCTACCATCCATTTCAACAAGTACTCCCTTCGTCTGTTTTTAACTCTACACTATTACGAAAAGATCAAATTTTTATATTATTTTACAAGTAACACTCCCAAAGTGTTGGAAAAGAAAAGTGAGACACATTAAAACAGACGAAGTGAGTATATAATTTCCAATACATAACCAAAAGTTGGAAAAAGCCCAAGCCAAGCAGGAGGTGTTGACCTGTTTGGGCCTAATCCACATCATGAGTGAGACACTAAAACTTTCCAGCAGACCAATTATGGAGTTGCTATATTGTTACGTTCCCCAACTGTTGACGCCGAATTGAATCAAGGCGAGGGATCAAACGCAGCAGAACAATGAACAGAAAGGCATAAACCAATAGAGAAACTCTAGGGTTCGAAGAAAATATCTATTGATTAAAAAACTGCTCAATTCTGCCCACAAGCCGGGCATATATAGCTGAAATCATAAAATATGTCAGAAATGGCAAAATCCCGAAATTGGCCCAACAGTTTGGCCTTATTGAAATAAACATGTACGTGAAAGTTTGACCCAAAACGGTGTCAAACTGAGGTCCTAATAAGCAATGGAAATGTTACCAAAAATAGTAAAAAATAACTAAAAACGCCCGTTTGAGAGGTCAAACAGTGGAATTTGGGGATGAAGATGGGCGTCGTGCGTCTCGTCGAGAGCTTTCCGAATTGGGGTGGCTCGCGTCATTCTGATACTCGTAGCCAAAGTTATGGCCCAAACAGTGCGGCGACACCAAAAGCTGCAATTTCTTTCGTCCCTTGTGCTTATCTTCCTTCTCATGGTAGAGGAGCGCCAAATTAGTCGCATCTGACAGTTCAGCTTCATCTAGATCGTCTGCTCCTGCATCAGTCTCCCCGGGATGGAAAGAACTCACCCTCGAGTTCACAGCAATGTCTTCAGAATCCACAAAGCAAGGAGTGAGATGCTTCACATTGAACACGTCCGAGGTCTTCAGGTGACTGGGAAGCCTCAACCTGTAAGCATTATCATTGATCTTCTGCACGATCTCACAAGGCCCAATCTTCCGATCCTTGAGCTTATTGTACTCGCCAACAGGGAAACGATCACGAGTCAATACAGCCCATACAAAATCACCAACATCAAATAGTACCTGACGACGATGCTTGTCCACCCGAGCCTTGTATTTGCTGTTGTTCTCTTCAATCTTGTTCTTCACCTGGTCATGAATACCCCTCAAGTGATCTGCCATCTCCTCAGCCTTAGGATGAACGCGTCCCACGCGCGGAATTGGAGCCAAATCCAGCACCCCTGTCGGGTTCTGACCATAAACAATCTGGAAAGGAATCATTCCCGTAGTTCTGTTCACTGACCTGTTATACGCAAACTCCGCCTGAGCAAGCGCCAAATCCCACTGCTTGGGCTTGGAACCTGCCAAACACCTGAGAAGATTCCCTAGACTGCGATTCACCACCTCCGTCTGCCCGTCGGTCTGCGGGTGATACGCACTGCTGAAGTTCAACTGAGTGCCCAACTTCTCCCAGAGGCTCTTCCAGAATTGACTCATGAACTTCGTGTCACGATCCGAGGTGATGGACCGTGGTACTCCATGCAGCTTCACAACTTCTCTAAAGTAGAGGTGGGCTATCCGCACTGCATCCATTGTCTTCCTACATGGTACAAAATGTGCCATTTTGGAAAACCTGTCAACAACAACAAGGACAGAATCTGCCGCTCTCTGGGTGCGGGGTAAGCCGAGAACCAAATCCATACTAACATCAAACCATGGCGCCTCAGGGACAGGTAAAGGAGTGTAAAGACCTGCATTCGTGAGAACTCCTTTCGATCGCTGACACACATAGCAACGGTCCACATAGTGCGCCACGTCAGCACTCAATTTTGGCCAATAAAAATCAGCAGATACAAGAACAAGCGTCTTGTCTCGGCCAAAGTGCCCTTCCTGGTGAAGCTCCCTGATAGTCTGCTGTCGCAAAGAACAATCTGGAACGCACAAACGCCGTCCCCGAAACAGATAACCATTATGCAAAACATAATCATGGCGTTGACCAGAAATTACCTCAGCAACGATCTTCCCAAAGGAAGGGTCTGCCTCATACATATCTGCAAATGCTTCAAATCCAGGAACCTGGTTGCTCATGGAGGTGAGAAGCAAATTACGTCTACTCAAAGCATCGGCTACCCGGTTCAAACTTCCTGCCTGGTGCCTCAATGAAAAAGTGAATTCCTGCAAATAGGCCACCCACTTGGCATGCCGCCGACTCAACTTGTGCTGCCCATTGATGTACTTCAAAGCCTCATGATCTGTAAACAAAACGAACTCCTTCTGCACTAGGTAATGACGCCAGTGCTTCAACGTCTGAACAATGGCGAAGAACTCCAAATCATAAGTCGAGTAATTCTTTCTGGCCCCGGATAGCTTCTCACTGAAGAACGCAATCGGGCGCCCTGACTGACTCAGAACACCGCCAATGCCCAAACCTGAGGCATCACAGTTAACCTCGAACATCTTGTCAAAATCAGGTAGTGCCAGAACTGGTGCCTCTGTCATCATCTTCTTGACCTGGTTGAAACTGGCCTCTGCTTCATCTGTCCACTTGAAATCACGCCCTTTCAGACACTCAGTGATGGGTGCCACCAAAGTGCTGAAATTTCTGATGAACCTGCGATAGAAAGAAGCCAACCCATGGAAACTGCGCACATCGTGCAGTGTCTTAGGCCTGGGCCAGTCCACAATTGCCTCAATCTTCGAAGGATCTGCATGCACACCATCAGTAGACACAATGAAACCCAGAAATTGCACAGAAGTAGTGAAAAAGAAACACTTCTTCCTGTTAATGAACAAACTCTCCGCCTTCAATGCTTCGAAGACAGCTCGCAAATGATTGAAGTGAACTGCCCATGTGGGACTGTAAATAAGAATGTCATCGAAATAAACAACAACAAACTTCCCCATGAAAGGCCTCAAAACTTGATGCATAAACCGCATGAAGGTGCTAGGTGCGTTGGAGAGACCGAAAGGCGTCACCATCCACTCGTACAACCCATGCTGTGTCTTGAACGCGGTCTTCCACTCGTCCCCCTGCTTGATCCGAATCTGATGGTATACACTCTTGAGGTCAATTTTTGAGAAGACCTGAGAGCCGGACAGTTGATCTAGCATATCATCAAGCCGCGGAATGGGAAACATGTACTTCACAGTGATCCGATTAATGGCTCTGCTGTCTACACACATGCGCCAAGAACCATCCTTCTTTGGAACTATCAGAGCGGGCACTGCACAAGGACTCATACTCTCTCTGATGTAACCCCTCTCAAGTAATTCAACTACCTGCCTCTGTAACTCTTCTGCTTCCTTGGGACTGAGACGATAGGCAGGTCTGTTTGGCAGACTAGAACCTGGAACTAGGTCTATCTGATGCTGGATATCTCTCATTGGTGGCAAACCAGGAGGGAGGTCCTCTGGCATCAAGTAGGAGAACTCATCCAAAACCTGCTGCACCTCAGGGGGTAATTCAGATTCCTCATTACTGGCACTATTATTAGAAGGGATCAACACATAAACAAACTTTTCCCGCTGAATCTCCCCCAAGTACTGGGATCGAGAAAGCAGGTTAGCCGGCGCGGTTGGAGCCGGAGTGGAACCCTCCCGTCGCGGAGCTAGTACGATTTTCTTCCCCTTCATCACAAACGAATGGGTATTCTTGTACCCATCATGGAACACACGTCTATCATACTGCCACGGACGACCCAACAAAACATGACATGCATCCATCTTTACCACGTCACACCAATGACTATCATGATACTTATTACCAATTGAAAAAGAAACAAGACATATTTTATCAACTGTTACCTCGGAACCTCGGATCAACCATGACAGCTTGTAAGGCGCAGGATGCTGCTCCGTCTTCAGCTGCAATTTCTTGACAGCTTCTTCAGAGACTATGTTGTCGTAACTGCCGCCGTCTACGATCATCTTGCAAACCTTCTTCCCAATTGTGCAGGTAGTGTGAAAGATATTGGTCCTCAACCAATCATCCTCCGATTCACCCTTGGGAGTTAGCAGGTTTTTACGGACGACCAGATTCTCATGACCATCCCCGTAAAGCACATCTCATCTCCGTAGTCATCATATACGGGGTCTCCCTGGTACTCCGCTTCTTCGACCTCGTCCGTAGTACCCTCTTCGATGAATAAACTCTTCGACTTTTGCACAATCGGCTTCTTGCACTCTGTCGCCCTGTGTCCTGGCTCGCCACACTTGTAGCACTTGAAGCCGCTACTCGATGCACCTGCCTGGGTGGCTGGTCGGGACTCCTGAGATCGAGTCGATCGATTGGTCTGATCGGCCCTCGATGCAGGTTTTCTGCTCTGTTGCTTCTCCACAGTAAGAGCCCTCTGGTAAACTTCTGAAACCGTCCAGAAAGTCTGCAGGCATAGAACATCCTGCAGTGATTGTCGCAAACCTGACAAGTACTGTGCTACTAGTTGCTCTTCTGTTTCGGATAGGTCATTGCGGGCGATCAACTGGTAGAACTCCTCAGTGTAATCTTCCACCGATTTAACACCCTGCCTCAGTGTGTGGAGACGCCGATATAGGGTTTGGGTGTAGCCGAAGGGAAGAAAGTGAGCCCTCATCTTCTTCTTCATCTTTTCCCATTCAGCAATCTTCGGTTTTCCCTGCTTCTCACGAGAACGTCGCAACTGCTCCCACCATGCCGAAGCTCTGCCCTTGAGCTTGATTGCGACCAACTTCACCTTCTCACGTTCAGAAACTTCCTTGTACTCAAAGATCCGATCCACCTCGTTCAGCCAATCGATGAATCCATCGGCCTGAAGGGTGCCGGAATAACTAGGGATCTCGACCTTGAAGCCTAGACCGCTGCGATGATCGTCACGACCACGGTACCCTCGAACTCGTGTTCGCGATGGTACAGGTTTTCGAGTGACGTCTCTGAGTCGTCGTCTGAGTCTTCCTGATCATCCAGATCTTGCGCCGCCAGGCGTCGTGTCAGCTCTTCGATCCGCTGCTGCTGAACCTGGTTCTGTCGCTGCAGATCTTCTATCCTCATCACGTCTTCGAGGTTACGTTCTCTCTGGGGGGCATCTTCAGCAACCTGCTGCCCACGGCCACGAGCACTTCCACGAGGCATCATCGATGATGATCTTCCTCCCAAGTTGAACTTGCTCTGATACCAACCTGACGCCGAATTGAATCAAGGCGAGGGATCAAACGCAGCAGAACAACGAACAGAAAGGCATAAACCAATAGAGAAACTCTAGGGTTCGAAGAAAATATCTATTGATTAAAAAACTGCTCAATTCTGCCCACAAGCCGGGCATATATAGCTGAAATCATAAAATATGCCAGAAATGGCAAAATCCCGAAATTGGCCCAACAGTTTGGCCTTATTGAAATAAACATGTACGTGAAAGTTTGACCCAAAACGGTGTCAAACTGAGGTCCTAATAAGCAATGGAAATGTTACCAAAAATAGTAAAAAATAACTAAAAACGCCCGTTTGAGAGGTCAAACAGTGGAATTTGGGGATGAAGATGGGCGTCGTGCGTCTCGTCGAGAGCTTTCCAAATTGGGGTGGCTCGCGTCATTCTGATACCCGTAGCCAAAGTTATGGCCCAAACAGTGCGGCGACACCAAAAGCTGCAATTTCTTTCGTCCCTTGTGCTTATCTTCCTTCTCATGGTAGAGGAGCGCCAAATTAGTCGCATCTGACAGTTCAGCTTCATCTAGATCGTCTGCTCCTGCATCAACTGTTCACCTCTTTCTTCTTTTAGAGCATGTCTACATGTGGGGCACTAGGGCAAGATACTGTTCATATATTTTTTGATGTGATATTTCACAAATTTGATAAAATTGTTGGAGAAAGCCGTTGACGGACTTTGAAGTGCACAGAGCAGTTTTGAGGGTAAACGGCACCGACAACCGAACTCGTGCCCTAAGGGCATTTCCTGCCAGGGCACCTCAACCCAGCAAAAACGTATAGTGTTTTATCGAATGATTTTGGTGCTGGAATGAAGTGGTGGCTAAGGAGAGGAAACTGGTGTGACCAAGTTCACTGTGGCCTTAAGCTAGAAGATGGTTGCCACTGCAACAATCAGCCAATCCCATTTCTTGATACCTCATGAAGACAAGTCATCAACAACCTCTAGATGGTTCTCCGGTAAAAATAGTCCGAAAACATTAGGAAGTGTACACCAAAGTTGATTTCGACAGTCAATGAATGGTAAATTACTGTTCGGGATAAAAACTAGTTTCCACCGTATTTAAACATGGGACTTCTTCCATGTAGGGATGTAAATAAATAAATTTATATTTGTCCCAGATTTTTTTCCTGTAAGACGTGAACGTAAATAGTAAAATCTGTGTTTTTCTCATTTTCCATATAGTTTTCTTGACCTCAACTTTATTCAATTACAACAGATGAATATCTATCTATCTATCCAGATTACGGATCAAATTTATTTGTAACAGCGGAGAAGGTAAAAAAAAGCCTCATTCGATATGGACTGCCGAAATGCCAGATGTGATTCCACTGGCTCGAGGATCACCGCTCTCCAAAGAAACTCCGCGAGGATCATCTCTCACTAGCAAGGCCAGAACATTGAGTAACTCCATGGTTTCGTTAGATTACTGCTTGAATCCCCAAATGTGACGGCAAAAACCGCATAGTAGCCTCCAGCTCCAGGAACTCCAGCCAACAAAACCCCTTACATGTTCATTGTAGCATTCAAAAGTTGAGTTTGTGTGTAATAACTGCATTTTTAAGCCTATATTACTTAAGTTGATTTCCTGCTTAGGTTTTAGTCATTTCATAAATGAATTCATAACTTTCAAACTGTAAATGTTAAGCTCGTCTAGAGAGACACCGAAAGTCGCAATATCTTGTTTTATTGTTAAATTAAGAATAAAAATATTTAGGGAATAACTAGTGCTAATCAGTAGTTTAAGTATTAATTAAGCATTGTTTATGAATCTAGTGATATGTGGCTTTTGATATGTTCGACGTGACTAAATTACATGTTTATTGATGCGGTGGTTGAGGATAAGCTTTCTGATTTGGCTAAATAAATATGTGACACGCAGAGGGACACGTGTCACAACATCTGTGACTGTCCCTGCATGCGCGACACGTAGGGGGTCGCGTGTCATGCACTGAATCCATCCCTATCCATGTGTGACACACAGGCCACATGTGTCGGCGTGTGGCACAGCTTTCTTTGCTTGCACGACACGTGTCCTTGTGACTCAGCGCGATCTAATTGGTCGCTGAATTCTATAAATAGGGCCCAATGCTTTAGTTATTTCTCATTCCATATTCTATTCAATTACTGATAAGTGAGATAGAGAGATATTGAGAATATTATGAGATAAAAGATTTGGAGCTACTCATATCATTTCAAAGCAGTCACCATAAAGCTGATATTGAGGTAGGGGAAATATAGTTTCCACGTCTACTGTAATTACGCTCTATGCACATGATTATATGCTTATTTGTTGATTGTTAAGTTAGTGTTTGTTATTCGCATGATGTATAAAGCATGATATTATGTGATTCGTGATCGATGTTACAGTTTAATTGATTATTATATTTCTATGCCAGTGGTTAGGTGGTACCTACTGGGCTTTTTTCTCACCCTAAAATAATTACAGGTACCGAAATAGGTCGATCAGAGAATGGAGACGGGCTAGAATTATAGCTTTTTGAATAATTGTAAAATATGTTAAGATTGTATATTTTGAGATTTGTAAATCATTATTTTTCAAATGAATAGGAAAAATGATATTATTATTCAAACTGAAAAGAGTTGTCTATTTCTAAAGCTTCCGCTATTTATATCGAAAAGCGAAAGGTTTCGTATTTCCGTCATGGCCGAAAAGCGCGTGTTTACTCTGATAAATTCGTAATCCACTTAAAGCGAAAAAAGGTACGGGTCGTGACAAGTGGTATCAAAGCGGTGTCAGCCCGGTGTGTTAAATCCACCTTACCCGACATTTGCGTCCGGGTCTCGGTCTTGGCTAACTTGATCCAAGCGAGGTACGTCGGATACGTCTTGGGGTAGAGTGTGATACCTCCATCGCTCGTCACCTACTCTTGTAGTTTCCGATGCTGATATGGATGGGGATATTGATTCGAGGAAGTCTACATCAGGGCACTTGAACACTTTCGCAAGGAAAGCCATGTGTTGGCAGTTCAGGTTGCAGAAATGCGTTGCATTGTCTACTACTGAGGCTCAGTTTATTGCAGCTACTGAGAGTTGCAAGGAGTTATTTGGATGAAGAATCTCTTATATCAACTGGGGTTGAAACAAGAGAAGTATACTATGTAGTGTGACAGTCAGAGTGCAATCCATCTCAGCAAGTACTCGAGTTTTCACTCGGGATCGAAGCACATCGATGTAGGTATCATTGGATTCGAGATGTGTTGGATGGGAAGTACGTTGAACTTGTCAAGATTCGTACCGACGACAATGGTGCTGATATGTTGACGACGTCTGCACCGACTGCGAAGCTTGAAGTTTGTAGAAGTCTCGTGGGTATGGACTATGGAGTCCTCCATATGGGGTGGGGGGCGAGAAATCTTGGTGTGCGCCCACCGCATATGGTGGAAGTGTCGGATCAGATTATTGCTTGTGAGCGTAATTAGTTTATGAAAAGAAAAATGAAAAAAAATTCAGTTGCTCCAGTAACCACGTTTCAAATGCGGTGTTGTGTTTTCAAATTGCCCTACGTGGATTCTTTGGGACCAAGTGTTGTTTTGAGGTCTCACAATTGTGTGAGCGGGCCATGTTTCACAGCTGGTGTGTGAAAGGCAAAGAGAGGCTACGGGCAGAGGAAGGGAAAAAAAGAGCCAGCAGCCTCCTTGTGAAAAGCCGCCACCAGGGCAGCAGCCTTCCGGTGGAGATTGGACGGTGAGATCATCTCCAATTTGGCTCAAATATGGACCACAAGCTCCTGGTGATGTCCTCTTGATATCCATTGTCGGTTTGCCTTTTTTAATTCCACTTCTAATTTTACCCCAAAGTAAGTGTTTTCTTGTTGCTTATACCACTTTTGACTTGATAATAGTGGAAGTATTTTGAGTCGGGGAGTCGGCTCCGTGGTTTTTTCCAATTTGGGTTTCTACGTTAAAATTTGTCTCGCGCGTATTTTTTTATTATTGTCTACTTGCTTTGGATGTTGCTCCATTTAGTTGCGCGTTTTGTAAGGACGTTAGAATCTTTGGGCGATGTTGCTTTCGTTGCGACGTAGTTGTTTGCGCCGGGTTTCCCAATTGTGAGACAACCAAAACGGCTACAAAGTATCAACGTTGGCCAATTAGAAAACACAACACCACATTTAAAATATGTGGTTACTAGACCAACATTTTGAATTCCTTTTTCTTCACTTTTCTTTTGATTTACTTATTACTATCACGAGCAATAATCTGGAGTGGCACTCCTACCATATGCGGTGGACGCACACAAACAATCTCAAGATTGGCTTTTAGTATAGATGGTGAACAAACATGGAATTCGATTTCTACTGCTTCAACTCTCGTAATTCAAACATTCATATCTCTATTTGCTGAAGCACCCTGTTTACTGACATTCGCCTCTCCAGCAAGATGGATGTAAGGATGAGCAAGTGTTGAAAAAAGTTATTATTGTTGGATCAATTCAGCATTAGCGTTTGGAAGAGATGGCGATCCTTAGTATACTTTACTACTATGAATGAGACTTGTCACTCAAGGGAAAACCATTTTAAAAATGAGATCAATTTATCACGCAACGTAATGAACCTGGAAAGGCTTCAATATGGCATGGAGCCATTGACGATCAAGTAATAAATATAGTCTATATCTATAGGGGATTGATTCTTACACCGGTGATTATTGATGGTTACACCGATTTTTTGTTGTCATGACTTTATTGTCCTTACCAAAAAATAGTAACATTTTCTCCTTTTAATTTGTAATAGTTTACTTTAGGCAAATTTTTATTTTGTTTGTATTCCTGATTTTTCCCCATTGACCAGCTTGCCTTTATCACATAAACAGTGATTCAACTTCGTTCAAATTTCTAGGCAAGTTCATGATTTATATCTTCCCGCATTTTAGCTATAGCAAGTAGCAACTACAATTTTCATGTCAACATGATTTAATATTCTTTACACCATACACCCCATAACTTACCCAGAATTATGTTTACGATTTCTTTGATTACCGCACTCCTCTTTTTCTCTCTATCGGATATCCGGCTCTTCGGCTCTTGAATGTTCCCACTCATTCTGAATTGAAGTTTGTGGATTTGTCATTGTTTCATTTGTTTGTTATTAGATTTTCTCGCAGGGACATCAAGTCTCACTTTTGTGGGTATCACTTGTGGTAATGCAATTTCATTGAGTCGGATAATTGCTTTCACTCATTACGTAACCCCTCGAACTCAATGTTGTTCTGATTTTATGTCTCGCTACTTCGTCTTTCTTCTAGTCTAATCACAAATCACAAAGCATACATACATAACATAAATCACTGAAATCATATGAGTATCTAAGATTCTCTAAGTCTCCTAGGATGTTTTTTTTCTTTCCTTGAGGGCGGGTGAATCTTGTTTGAGTTGAGTTAAGAGAACACACAGAGAGAAGAAAAAAGAATGTCCATGTTAAAACGTTTAGAGAACAAAGTTGAGTCTGATAAAATATGTCAAGAGATAAAATCATAAACTTGCCTAAAGATATGGATGGAGTTGGGTAAAGATTGTATATGAAAACGGTAGGAATATGTTCAAATTATAGAGTTGCCAAAAATAAATTACACAAATTTAATGTACAAAACATTCCAATTGATAAATGAGGACAAAAAGATCATGACAACGAAAATCCGGTGTAACCATCAATAACCACCGGTGTAAGAATCAATTCCCTATCTATATCTATATATATATAAAAGTAAGGGAATTGCCCTCTTCTTTTGCCATGTGTGATTTACAAAGCATCACATGCATGCCATTTGTCAAAAAACAATCTCCATGTGGCATACATGTGGATGAATAGGCCAATCAAATCTTGCCAATCATGAACATATGAACATTTAAGCATCTGACTTTCTTTTGACCAAAACTTTTGGCATCTCAATACAAGAATATTTCATTCTAACTTTTGATTTTTCTATGAGAAATTAAACTGACCTTTTGGGATCCCTGTATATGAACATCTTATTGAAACAAAAACGGTTTCATTCAATGAATGAGACAATGAACCAACTCTCAGTATTCATGATGAATAGTCTAGAAAGTGATGGCAAAAATATCAAAAAGTGGGGATCTGACGAAATCATATGGAACTGGAACATAAGGAACAAACACGGGTGGTCAACTGGCACAACCAGTTGATGTTGGGTTAAGGTCGATCATCTACGAAGCAACTGGAGATTCAACGGCTAAAAGATATATCGAACAGATCGTTGACGGAACATGTTTTCTCCTGCTGATTAATCCAGCGACTATCTACCCCCTTTAACCAGCGACTATCTACCCCCTTTAACCGGTTCATTTCTTCACCCTCTACTCTCTCCATATCGATTCATTAACTTACCATGCAAAATCAGTCTCTTATATTTTTGTTAATCATTTAATTTGTACTCCTGTCAGACATTGCATGAAGAATTTTCTAAGTCTAGAAGCCAACTCCATCGCAGTCTTTATGGCAAGTATTTGAAGATGAAGAAGAAGATTGTCATCCATATAAAGGTTTGTTAATTTAATAGTTTGAAAGAATGACAATTTTGTAGTACTTACTTCGTAGTATTGTTGTAATTTGCCCCCATGAAATTATGTTACACCTGCTATCAGAAAATGATGGGATAAGACGTTTAGTGTTATAATAATTTACCAATAAGTGGCTAAGATATTTTTTCTTTAAAAGTTTTGGGATCCGTAACCAGATTGAACTCATCCCGTGTTTTCTTTATCCTTTCATTATTATGTTTTTGTTTGTCTGGAACACTCAAGGCTTGCATCAAATTTTATGCATATATATGGGTTCCCTAGCCTTTCAAGGTTAGACTATTTTAGGCTTCCTCTGGACAAGGTTTTTTTTTTCAAGTTTTATCCTTAGAACAGCTTTATGCAAATAACATACTTGAGTCGTGTCCTCAAAATATTCTCACATCGTACTTGATGAACGGCAATTAGAGGTGTAGCAGTATTGTGGTCAATAGTACGATTTTGATTGTTAACCAATTTGAACTTGGGTCACATAAAATTGTCTTAGTAGTTTAACTAAAACTTATCCTGAATCAATTCACCACAATTCTTTTAGTAAAAGTTATTGTGTCGTTTGAAATATTGTACTACAAATTTTCCTGGACTAGGTTTCCCTCCATTCTTGAGAGTTCTGTTTTTTACGACTTAAAATCATTTGCCCAGTATAAACGAATCAAATTAATTCATTTGATGTGTATATTCGTAGTCATGCAAGTTTCTTATCTTTTCCCAAATTTGCGTCAGGCTATTTCACATCTCTTTTATCTATCACCTCTTTTTATTACTTTGGATTTCTTCAACATAAGTAAATGTTTTGTAATAAATACCTGATTACATGAGAAAAATAAACGATCTGAAAGTTGCAAACATATCCCTATCTTCAGAGGATATAACCTGAACACTTACCTCCATACAACTACCCATAACGCATGCACAAAATCAACAAACCGGTTACAACTTGCTCATGTGGTATGCAATGTACAAAATATAAATGATCAAGTTAAATGTACAATTAAATTACTTGACTGGCTATGCGCACAAATATGTATGGGTAAGAGGAAGCTAAAATCTTCGTAACATATTTTATGGAGGAACATTGAACAATTTTTTTACAGAATGATGATGATATTAAACAACAAAGATATGTATAAAATTTCTAACTTGCTTTGATATACATGTTTGCATTCTCTATCTTGACTTCTGTGACAACTGATAATTTGGCACAGTTCTAACTGATTGCTATTTGTTAATTACCGCCGTTACGAAGATTTGAAATTCTATTCACACATGTGATAGACCTAAAGGAAACTAGAAAATATGTTTGAAAAGGTAAATGGGTTAATTTTTAGGCTTAATTACTTAATGCATACCTCCAGTATAGTGAAACTATCACATTGCACTACTCATTATCAAAACTTGCTGTTAATGTACCCCATTTACAATAAATCAGTCAATTTAGAAGGAAAATGTGCAACCTAATCATAATATGCCGATTTCTTGAGTAAATTTAATGTTTGAGATATATGACCAAACTCTGAAAGACCTTAAAATAGAAAAATAATAATGTTAATTTGTGATTCTAGCAACTTCAATGCATTAATTATATAACTTTTCAAATGTGCTAGATCATAAAATAAAGAGAGCGGTGATAAAAGAAATAATTCTTGACATGCAGAGATCCAACCAAGCCAACTTGGACAGAACACTTCATGGCTGAAATCCAATACAATTTTCAACATATAGTGATATGCAATACAGCAATAGCAATCTCTCATAACAATTTTTTGGTCCATCTGACGTTTAATCTACTTTGAGCACACATTCTGACCTCTATTCTGATAAAGTTAATTTCTGGAATCCGTAAAATATAATTGTTGTGGCATTCTCCCTGTATTCTGAAAATTTATTTATAAAGTGTAATTAAACACTCTTCAAACTTAACTTACAATGTGATTTCATAGAATAACATCGTAGAACACGATGGTGCCTTTATATTGCAAACTACTCATAAATCAACTGCCAAAAGTATAATGCAAATCTTCAGAAAAATAAAAAGACTCGCGCATAGCGCGGGACATCAACTACTATATATAAAAGCTAAGGAATTGCCTTCTTCTCTTGCCACGTGTCATTTCAAAAGTCTTCTTAAATTGCCATTTGTCAAATTATCTTTGCCATGTGGCAATCACATATTCTATGTGTGCCAATTATTTTTTGCCATCTAACAATTTGATGATATGTAATATTTATAGGTGGCCTGCCTCTTTAAAGAAAATTACTATTAATATATTGGGAATTTCATTTTTCAAAACCCAAAACATCTTAGTTGATTGAATCTAAGACATCATTTTCTGTTCAATGCATTTGACAACTAATAGTACTAGAAAACTTTGTACCAGTTCAATAATTGTTACTCCATTCCCCACAAAAAAATCAGAACACTAATGGTTATTCCTATACAATGGATGGAGTACTATGGATTATATTTACACAACCCCTTAAAATGAATTCTGAATTATAATGATAAAAAAGCACATATTATACATGGATAAAATAATTTACAAATATACTTACTCTAACAACCATTTTTTTAGGAACTGTACCATATTTTATTAGCTTACAATAGCCAGTTTGTCAATTCGTTTTTTTCCAAATAATTTGTCAATTCATCTACTTCATTCATTGATCATTGTGGTACATCTAAATCTTTAACCTTATTTGTTTTCCCCCCATCTGTTGCACCTCCTCTGACTCTTCTCCGTCTTGCTCAGACTCCTTCGATTTTCATACACCCATCCAAGACGATGTCTCGCAATTCAGATTCCGATTCACAGGCGCTCTGCCAACAGGACCTCCCCCCGAGGAAGGCCGCCTCCACTACCAGTCCCAGTTTTCCGCCTCCATAACAAGTACTTGAATCCCAATTGTTGAATTACTTCCTACGCAATGCTTTGTTCCCCCTGTTATGGTTCATCACAGTTCTGTTTCAATTTCTATTACGAACCCTTTTGCCTACAGTCTAGCGGTGGAAACTATCCAACCTCCCTTGGGATTGATAACATGTAATCCCTTTCATCAGCTTAGTTTTCCCATCCCATTCCTTTTTTCTCCTTTTGTAACAGAATGTTTAAACCAAGGTTGAGTTTTTTCCCATGTTTATGGCTCTCTGCTATCTTTCAGTAGCATACAATATTGTCAGTGGGAGATAGTCCCTTCATGGACAATACACATTGTGCTAGAAATGTGAGGATGAAAAAAAAAATGGTATTGCTTCAAAATCGATTATGTATGGTGGATGACGTCCACAGTCAAAGCCATGAAGCCCTTCCTCTTGGCATTCAAATTAAAATCCGTCGCTGACACGAATTCTTACGTGTATACGCTAGTGCACGGTCAAGTAGTATATGGAGTATTTCACGACTCCGAGTATCGAACCCAAGGGAATTTACGATTATTAATTGACTAGAAAGTGGTTATAGGAGATCTAAGTGGCCGGTAAAAAGTTGTTTGAATTTGTAACGTTGTCGCCCACAAACAAGCGACGTAAATTAAATAACAAGTACTAAATATTTTTGTAGGGTTTTCAATTTTTAAACAAAAATAACTTGAGATTGACTACGATTAATGAGAAAGAACTAGGCAATTGATGTCCCTAGGGTTGTTAACGATTTCCGGAATTATGCATAAAACACTCTACTCATGTTCTAGTTATATCGGGTAATACCCATCACGATCTTTTCTCGATCTCACGTGAATTTGTGTAAATAATAGATTTCGGGTCCTCTCGGTCCACCTCCGTCTACTACTACAATCTAATTGATTTGTTAAGCTTATTCACCGGGTCCTATCGGTCCACCGAATTCACTAAGTTCTAACACAATCAATCGAAACTACCCTCACACGATTAATCAAGTTTCTATCTCCTCTCGGTCTCAAGAAACTACAAGATTACCTACAATATTCTTTAACATGTATCAAAGAGTTCACTTTCGTGCAACAATCTCAACGACTAGTATCCTAAGGGTGATCAAGCCAAGAATACTAAGAATGAAGTACAAGAATATGTAGGATAACTAGAACATTCATAAACTTTAAGCAAACGCATGTATCATGTCCAAAATCCGGAAAATCATCCAACAAACCCTAGTTTTCCATCAATCACCTAGCTTTAAGAAGTTTAGCTAGACATAATATGGTTCAACATAAACAAAATCATAGAGTTCAAGAAGAATAGAAGAAGAAAAGATGATCAAACGCTTGAATCTTCAATGTAGTTGATGATCCTTGCTCCAAGCTTGTTCTCCCTTCTTCCCTAGCTCCAAAGTCTTCAAAGATGCGTCAATAACCCTCTCTTAGGTCGTTCTCCCCGTTTTCTACCAGCTGGGCACGCTTTTTAATGAAAATTAGACGAAATTGCACTTCAGCCCCTCTACTTTGTAATTCCCGGACAGAATTCTTTGCTGATTTTGCGCGGGCTGTTTCTCCCTCATACGGACTCGTCTTCGGGCCTACCATATACCGTTGGAAAGCTACGGATGTCTACTTTCCAATGCCGCAAGCCTTGCTTCAAAATTCCTTATAGATTTCCCTAGGAATCGAAAAGAGTGCAGGCTGGTCCTGTGTGACTTTTCCAACTTCTCTTCGTTTGTGCATCTCCTTTTCTCCTCTTCATCTAGCTCCATTCCAAGCATATCCAAGCATCTCATAAGCTCCATTGCACCTATTTTACCTGAGATACACAACACTAAACAACCCGTGCAATTATCATAGCAAATATGAGAGAAAACATGCACAAATAAGCTAGAAACACAACTTTTCACTCTTAGACTTATAAATAGTCAAATTCACATATTTGTGCAAATATTACATATATATCATGTGAAATAAGACTAATAAAAGTACAAAGAAAGTATAATAATAACTCCTAAAAGAGAGTTATCAAATACCCCCACACTTACCTTGTGCTCGTCCCGAGTAAAACCACTATTTACTAGCCGACTCAAGACACAACCGACACAAGACTCGACAATGCAACAATATGATGCAAATGCAAACTACAACTCAATCCTACACAAACTCATATATACAAAACACACTTTTTATCTTTTTGGTTGAGATCGAGCAATCTCCATTGGCTTAAGTCAATTATCATGAAGTGATGAGAATCCTAGGAACAAAGCATGAGTTGAAACTAAACTCGACAACAAGACTCTCCCCTAGTTAGTATAGAAAGCCTAACTTTACTAAGTACAAGAGTACGCTACCTCTTCGCGTGTGCCACGAAATAAGAGACTACGCTAGGCAAAGCCACATCCAAGGTCCGAGCTCCTAATCCGCTAACGGTTTTCACATGATGAGGCTTAGGGACATAAAGATAATCTCGTCGAAATCAAGTCATAAGCGTCACATTCTCACATCAAATCCCACATCTCACACACCCTCACCACGATGATAGGAACCGAAACCCAAAGCTCACCACCTCCGGCCCTCAATTCCCTCAAACCCCGGCACACTAGTGATCTCCGTGGCCATCGTCGTTTGTCGTGCATGAAACGTGAACCGTCGTCGTCAAAGTAGCTCCACCACTCGTTCCAATTCAATTCCAACTCAAACTTTATTTCATCTCTCCTTTTTCTTTTTTCTCTCATTTTTTTTTTCTTTTTCTTTTTTTTTTTTTGTTTTTTTTTCTTTTTTTCTTTTTTTCACAATTCTCTCAAAATACCATCACAATCCAACAATAATATCCGAGTGGTCTTCAAATATAATCAAATATGCTAGGAGAAGGAAACATGTAAATCGATGAATGAATATCACATAAAGAATATCATCTCCTCCTAACTCAATCAAAGTCCATGTCAAGTCCAAGCCGCAAAATCAATGAAGTAAATGTGTGGGAGTGGAGTCGTCGCAAGCTCACTCTCAATGTCCGAAGTCAAAAGTCGACACCCCCACACTCGAATGTAACCATATCCCCTCTCAAGTAGTCCCGAAGTTGAACGTATCTCGTGCCTAATCCAACCGATCCTCCTACACCAAAGTAATCAAAACCGGTACCTAGCACGATCCACCAATTAAGTTCTCCCAACCCAATTTCGTGCGTATTAGATTCACGCACTCACGACTCTCCACAACTGTGTCCATGATGTAATGGCATGGAACACCGCCACACCGAAGTGCGCAAGCCCACTCACTCACCCTCGCATCCCCTCGTAGATAATCAATGAAGTGCAAGCGAGACGTAGAACTCAACGAATTGTATAACCACTCCCTCATCGAACCCCCTCAACTATACAACCCCCTCGTGACGCACTAAAGTGGTGATTCTAATCAATTTGTGATGAAGGCCAAGAATCGTCACCCTAGGTCCGAAGGCTAGCAAAGAATCCAAGGTTCAAATTGGGGCGTCTAATGGTCCTACAAGGTGAGTTCTAAAAGCAGTGAGTGCTCTAATACACACCTCGCACAGCTGTTTCGTGTGCCACTACGAGGCGGGTTGGCGACTACATAAGACGTACACATGGATGTTCGGCTTGTTTAGCTCACACCTAGCTCAGCTCTTGTAAGAAAATAGGCACACACTTTGGCTTTGAAAATCACGTAAGTGTTAGAAATAGGTAGGCACTCCCGTAAAGAAAGTCTCTCTATACCTACTAGGGGGGACTCACGTCGTCACTCTCGGTCGCAAATCATGCTCTACGCCTAAAGTCCTCACACTTCACGATTTATCAAATTTTAGCCTCTTTCGATTGCCCTTTTCTCAAAATTTTCCCTTTTTAATTATTATTTTTTTTTTTGGATTTTTCAATTTTTTTTGATTTTTTTTTTTTTTTGATTTTTTTTCTATTTTTTTTTCCATATAGTTCCTACACTACATGCAAGCCGACACGAACGAAACTACAAAAGACATTCGACAGGGTAGGTAGACTCAAATAAGAAAACGTGCAATATTAAACACAAACACGAACAAGTATATACACTACACGACTAACATATCACAATACGATACACTATCACAATATCACGACACGGACCACATAAATAGACACAATACGACACGAACAAATTATATGCAGACATGGCGATGCAGACACTGACTGGCTAGTCAAGACTAAAACTCCCCCCACACTTGAGCGCTTCGTTGTCCTCAACGAATTTAGAGATTAACCAAGAAGACTCAGCATTCAAATGCAAGGGGCGGTGATTCTACTCGGAGTCAAAGTCACGGCACAAGAAGGTAGCTACAACAAATTTAGAGATAATTCAAGCTACGTGCACGTGACAAGTTGTGTGTACCGAAATTAAGCAAGTACTCAAGTATTCCCTAAGATTCTAACAGTTAATCATAGCGGTGACTAAGCACCGTGACAAAGTAGTCAAAATACAATCCTAGAGCAAGTACGATGTGCCTAAACGGTAAATAAAGAGAGAGAAAAGAAAGTACTCACAAACCGACACAAGGTCGGGGACGAAATCCGATAAGTGCTGACTGAATTAGCAAGAACAATCCCCGAGCAAACATTGTGCGGAACAATGCACGCTCCCTTGCGGTCGAGTGTGTGAAACACACCGGGGTCGATTGATCCTGTTGCTGCTGACGAAAAGAGAACGAAGAATCCCCGAACTCGTTATGTGAGTTCCCTTGCGGTCGAGTGCGCAAGTAGCACACCGGGGTCGATATCTTCGTCGGATTTCGCACAATTTTCCAATTTCGAACTCGAACTAATCCTTATCAGCTGCTCCGTACCCTGCATAATACTCTTGTTGCTTGGTCCTTTCTTAACGCCCCACAAGCCAAAATATTATCACAAGTGGAGACCTATGTTTAGCTCATTCCTCCAACTCTTAGACACTCTGTCCAAAAGTCACACACAATGCTTAGTGTCTTGCAGGAGGAAGCTATTTTCACACAAGTGGTACAGTCCCTCAATTTCTCTGTTCTGTGTCCGAACCATCTACAATAACCCTTCCTAACAACAACCTTCAATTACCAATACCAATACAACAACCTGCAAACTAGACCCATGATCACAACCAATCCACTTTCACTATAACCTTCATAACCAATTAACCACCAAACACCACTCCTACCACTTAGTAACATACCCAAAACCACCGTGAGACCTCCACCACAGCAGCAGTTGCACAGTGAGCAGGGCGAGTAACAACTGGATTCTCAGTCGCTGGTTTTAATGGTGGGTTGATCGGAATCAAAGGCTGATTGGGTTTCGAATTGGACGGCAGAGAAGGGTTCGATGATTTCTGGGTTTTTCTCCTCTTCTGCCATGCCTCTGTTCGCTTCTCTGTTGCTAGGTTGTGCTCTATTAATAGCGAATTGAAGCTCTTGGCGGCTGGGTTGTGGGTAATTCTTGCCGTCGCATTGAATGGAGGAGAGGAAGTTTGGCGATGGTTGAGAGGTGGACGGAATGGGTTCTGGTTTGAGTTTCAATTGGGTTCGGTTGAGTCAGAAAGGGAGATGCTGGGTTTGTAACCGGCGGCTTGGTGGTCGGGGAGAGAGAGCCGCCGGAGTTACAGTCGGATTGATTGCGTCGGGTTGCAGTGAGGGTTCGGGTGAGGGGGTTTCTGGGGTCGCCGGAGTGAGAGAAGAAGGTCGCCGGTGATACAGGCGGCCGGAGGCGCGACGGGGAACCCTTGAGAAACGCCGGAGCCGCGACGGGATGAGCAGAGGGGTTAGGTGGTTCTGTGTTCGTGAGGAAGAAGAAGAACCCCTGATTTTCCCGATGTGTCATCTAAACTATGCCTCAATTACCAAAAATACCCCCGAGTAGTGGCTGAATTGCGCAAAAGACCCTTTCTGGTCGTACGACCACTTGTCCTGGTCGTGCGACCAGCAGAAGCCTAGTTTTTTCAATTTCCCACATTTTGGCTAAGTAAAAAGTGGTCCTACGACCAGTTGACTGATCATACGACCAGTCTGGAGCTGGTGATGTACATTTTTGGACTCCTTAACCTCCCGAACTCCGATTCATGTGCCGTTTTCACCGTTAATTTCCTTAATTCACGTAGAACTCATTCGCGAGTTCCTGAAACTCACGAAAATCCTCCATTCATGCTATTACGCGACTCTTGACTCGAAATCCACCAACTTTTTTTTGTTTGTTCTATAAATTCATCTCTTCGCGTTCGGACCCCGATGCGCGCATTCTCGTATATCACCGGAAATCTCTTGACATACTTGTTTTGCTCACATAAGTATCACTCCTCAAGTTCGAGTGCTTTCTCATCTTTGATTCCTTTTTAAATTTTTTTTTCAAGTGGTTTTCTCGGTTTCTATGCATTCTCGTCGGCGCGCATCAAGAAGGGGAGTCTGAATCACGTCTTCACCTTGTAACCTGCAGAGACTCATTTCGAACGTGAGATCCTCACTCTCTCACCTCTCAGATAACAATACAGTATGAAAAACACACACGAAATTATTTAAAAACTTACTCTCTACACTAAAGCATGAAAATACGTTGGGTTGCCTCCCAACAAGCGCTTGTAATTTACGGTCGACGGCCCGACCATGTTACCTCTGCCACCTCACGAGGGTGGTCTGGCACATTGTGCCGCTTCCAGCTTAGCTTTTCTGTGTTGGATTTGAAGCACTGCTTCGTGTGCGTGCACCGCTGATGGCTTATTTCTTTCCCAGTAATCAGGTGGATCCCCTTGCGACAACTCTGGGATTTGGCGCTTCATTGGCACAGAAAATGGAACCCCTGGCTGATACTCCCACGAGTATTGGGGCGTCGGTTTGAAGACCCGAAACGTCTCCATGTCATCATTGACCCTCATAATCAGCTCCCCATTCTCTACATCAATGAGAGTACGACCTGTCGCCAAGAACGGTCTGCCCAAAATGATAGGCACATCACCTGCTGGCATATCCAATATGACAAAATCGGCAGGAATTATCAGGCTGCCAACCCTCACAAGGACATCCTTTATCATCCCACATGCTCTCTTGGATGATTTTTCTGCAAATTGGAGAGTGATACAAGTTCTTGGAGGCTCCCCCACACTTAGCTTTTTGAATACCGACAACGGCATCAAATTCACGCTCGCTCCCAGATCACAGAGAGCCCTTCCCGTGTAGGCGTCACCCAAGGTAGCTTCAATGAAAAAACTACCTGGATCCTTCTTTTTCTTAGGTAGTCCATGCAAAACACATGAACTAACCTGTTCATTTAAGTTCACTCTCTGAAAGTCATCCACCGCTTTCTTACCAAGGACTGCATCTTTAATAAACCTTGCATATTTTGGCATCTTTTGAAGTGCCTCAATCAACGGAATATTAATGTGAAGTTTTGAAAATACGTTTAGAAAGCGCCTGTATTCCTCAGAATCGTCCTTCTTCTTCCTAGTACGTAATGGAAATGGTAGTTCTGAAGAAGAAGGAGAAGATGGAAGTGGTACCTCGGTAGATTTCTCTGCATCCTGGTGAATCATGCCCTTTGATTGGGGGATCATGACAGGTGTCTTCTCAGAATCGAAGACTTCATGTTCCTTCGCCTTTGAGGCTTCCGCTCTGGCATGACTCGGATATGGAGGATCTGTAAGTGCAATACCACTTCGAGTGGTGATGGCTTGAGCCTGTCCCTCTGATGTGTCAACAATGCTACCCAGTGCCCTTTGTTCAAGTTGTTGCTTTAGATCTTTTATTTCTGCTTGAGCAACTTGAAGTGCAATTGCTACAGAGCTGACCTGTGTGGACATGTCTGTCATGTGCTGAGCCATCGTCTTTATTATCCATGTCATATCGGTCAACTCTAATGGTGGTACTGGCTGCTGCTGATGCATCTCTGAAACATTTGCTTCGTGCACTACCTCTACCGCATTCACCTGAACAGTGTTATAAGCCATCTTTTCATCTCTTACCAATTCCATGTGCCTGTACTGGTAATCCATGCTCTCTTCTTGCTGAACCAAGCATCTCATCAATGCATATGCCCCTTCATGATCACAGTTAAATAAGAAGTTTCCCCCAGCTTCTATATCCATCTTGTCTCTATTGGGCTGTCCAAGTGAATCATAGAAGACCTGGATTAACTGTCGCTTGTCAATACCATGGTTGGGACATCTCCGTAGCAAATGATTGAAGCGATGCCATGCTTTGACAAGTGATTCATCATGCTTTTGCCTGAACATCCATATCTCATTCTGAAGCTGAATCACACGTGAGATAGGATAGAACTTACTCATGAACTGTGCCACACACTCTTCCCACGTTTTGATTGAACAGGATGGCATAGAGTCCAGCCAATCCATAGCAGCTCCCTTGAGACAATGAGGAAAGAGCATCAGTTTGAGCGCTTCAGATGTGACCCCACTATATCGAATTAGCCCACAGTGGCTCTGAAATCTCCCAATGAATGCATGTGGGTCTTCCTCGTCTGTCCCAGAAAAAGTGCACTGATCCTGAGCAAATTGAATTGTGCGCAGCTTGAGACAGAAGGTTTCTGCCTGAATTGGTGGCACCACAATTGTTGGCTCCCTTCCTTTAAGATCGGCCTCAAATGCCTGGATTATTGATTTTCCTGATCGATTATATGGCATTGAGGTCGGGCGCGGTATAGATGTTGCTGCCAATGCTTTCTCTACAGCTTGAGCTACCAAAGCTTGTAGCTGCTCTGTGGTGAGGCTAATCTGCCCTTGACCTTCCGCCATAGCTACCTGAAAAAGCAACACTAGCACACCCGTGAGGTAAGCAGATAGTAACAAAAAGAAACTAAAAGAAGTATCCTAAATTAATTTTTAACTAAACTAATAAACCGTTTAATTCCCCGGCAACGGCGCCAAAAACTTGACACGAATTCTTACGTGTATACGCTAGTGCACGGTCAAGTAGTATATGGAGTATTTCACGACTCCGAGTATCGAACCCAAGGGAATTTACGATTATTAATTGACTAGAAAGTGGTTATAGGAGATCTAAGTGGCCGGTAAAAAGTTGTTTGAATTTGTAACGTTGTCGCCCACAAACAAGCGACGTAAATTAAATAACAAGTACTAAATATTTTTGTAGGGTTTTCAATTTTTAAACAAAAATAACTTGAGATTGACTACGATTAATGAGAAAGAACTAGGCAATTGATGTCCCTAGGGTTGTTAACGATTTCCGGAATTATGCATAAAACACTCTACTCATGTTCTAGTTATATCGGGTAATACCCATCACGATCTTCTCTCGATCTCACGTGAATTTGTGTAAATAATAGATTTCGGGTCCTCTCGGTCCACCTCCGTCTACTACTACAATCTAATTGATTTGTTAAGCTTATTCACCGGGTCCTATCGGTCCACCGAATTCACTAAGTTCTAACACAATCAATCGAAACTACCCTCACACGATTAATCAAGTTTCTATCTCCTCTCGGTCTCAAGAAACTACAAGATTACCTACAATATTCTTTAACAGTATCAAAGAGTTCACTTTCGTGCAACAATCTCAACGACTAGTATCCTAAGGGTGATCAAGCCAAGAATACTAAGAATGAAGTACAAGAATATGTAGGATAACTAGAACATTCATAAACTTTAAGCAAACGCATGTATCATGTCCAAAATCCGGAAAATCATCCAACAAACCCTAGTTTTCCATCAATCACCTAGCTTTAAGAAGTTTAGCTAGACATAATATGGTTCAACATAAACAAAATCATAGAGTTCAAGAAGAATAGAAGAAGAAAAGATGATCAAACGCTTGAATCTTCAATGTAGTTGATGATCCTTGCTCCAAGCTTGTTCTCCCTTCTTCCCTAGCTCCAAAGTCTTCAAAGATGCGTCAATAACCCTCTCTTAGGTCGTTCTCCCCGTTTTCTACCAGCTGGGCACGCTTTTTAATGAAAATTAGACGAAATTGCACTTCAGCCCCTCTACTTTGTAATTCCCGGACAGAATTCTTTGCTGATTTTGCGCGGGCTGTTTCTCCCTCATACGGACTCGTCTTCGGGCCTACCATATACCGTTGGAAAGCTACGGATGTCTACTTTCCAATGCCGCAAGCCTTGCTTCAAAATTCCTTATAGATTTCCCTGGGCATCGAAAAGAGTGCAGGCTGGTCCTGTGTGACTTTTCCAACTTCTCTTCGTTTGTGCATCTCCTTTTCTCCTCTTCATCTAGCTCCATTCCAAGCATATCCAAGCATCTCATAAGCTCCATTGCACCTATATTACCTGAGATACACAACACTAAACAACCCGTGCAATTATCATAGCAAATATGAGAGAAAACATGCACAAATAAGCTAGAAACACAACTTTTCACTCTTAGACTTATAAATAGTCAAATTCACATATTTGTGCAAATATTACATATAAATCATGTGAAATAAGACTAATACAAGTACAAAGAAAGTATAATAATAACTCCTAAAAGAGAGTTATCAGTCGCCGACTTCGTCAATGAATAGTGATGTAAGCCCTCCAAAGAAGCAAAATTAAATAGACGATGTCATACTATCCAGAAAAACAAATAATCATCAAACATAGTGACGAAATAAGAGAACAAATTGAAAAGGTAATATCGATTTTTTATCCTCCATGATCAGCCAACCCGCTCCCTTTAAGTACTTACAATTTCTTATTCTATTTTTATGTTCATAATAACAGGTTCTTACAACAACCACAATTGTTTACTAGCCCGAGATTTATCTTTTGGTATGTACACTGTCCTCCAATATGTTAATTCGCGATCGATTATCTTGAATTACAGCTACATTCAAGTATGTGTTCTAAACTCCTAGACACACGTCTCTAAATGTCACTAACATGAAGCTTCTGAAATCATCCTTAGGCTGTGAAAACCATTCTCCTGACATTCAAAATGCAATGTCATCGTCATTTATGTCATCAAACAGTCACTTCTCCACTCTTAAAGAAGCCATATTAAATAGACGGATCATACTATCCTCGAAACGTAAGCGTTGGAATCATAGCAAAGAGCTTAAAGAACAACTACAAAAAGTACTGCATATTTTATATTAATCCTTACAAACCTCAAACAAAAACCTTCCTACTGGGTAGCCTTCAACATCCAAAAAGACAGAATAAAAAGACATTAATTGTAGAACAAAATGGTGCCTTGATATGACAAAAAGTACTCTTAAGTCAACTAACGCAAATAAACATGCAAATCTTTTTAAAATGAGTAAGACTTGCGCATAGCGCGGGACATCCATTAGCATTTTGTACGTTTTATTTGATCATTCATATCTTAACGATTTTCGACAAATGAGCTACCAATGCTATACCCAACCTATCCAGTTTGAGGTTGTGCAAAAAGCACCGTGAAACTCGGAAATGAGGAATTCTTGCAAAGTCGGGTTGAAGAGTCATTTACACATATAAATGACATGTGTACTGTTCTTTTTGTCCAAGTGGCATTCATATGCCAATCACGTTTTCCACATAACATCTCAGTGACATGTGTTAACCCTAATCATGCAGCCTTTAATATTATATTGGTCTAAATGTTTTTATATTTTGTGCCAATCATAGATTGTTTTATTCAATGTTTTAGTTCATGTATCCCACTATAGTTACATATTTGCTTCTATACATTTGTGAAATCCAAAGTTAAGGTGACTTGAATGGATTGGGTGTATGTATTCAATTAACAATCAGTGTGCCAATTCGTTGTAAAATGATATGGTCTTCAATTTTTCATCCTTCCAATAAAATTAAGTTCATGAATTATGTAATTGAGAACAGTATCCATATTTAGAGTAATCCAATGGTATAGTGTGCATTTTGGATTGGAGTTTTCTCTATATTAACTACTGCTCCAGTATTTGGAGAGAGTTCGCATTTGCGATGAATAAAAGACATACGAGTTCGGAATTAATTAATTGTGTGTACATGCAGCACTGTGTTATTTACTATAACACTATATTCCATTATTAGGACAGACATTAGGTGCTAGAATCTGTGGGGTCGTCTGAACTTTACATAAGATTCGAAACATAACAATGTGGTAATGTCCGGATCTGCGGAAGTACCCCAGTTAGGTATGATGCTGTTGTTATTCCCTCTTTGTCTCAAATTCTTTTCCCAACTGTTGCAGCTTGTTGGATCCTTCAATTTGTGCGAACTTGTCAGGATTTTTGGGTTTGTTCATCTGTGAATGGGTATAGGTAGGGATGGCAATCGGGCGGGTTCGGGCTGTTTCTTCACGTACCCGTCCCGCCCCGCCATTTGTACCATAGTGACTCATTCACTAGATAGACCCGCTTGTTTTGCATACTATACCCGATACCGACCTGCAGTTTGCTTACCCGCTTTGTACCCAAACACCGAAACGCAATTTGCTTACCCGCTTTGTGCCTAAACAGAGAAACGAAAACTGAATCGAGAGAAACACAGAGCTTTGAAGTTTTTCGCCAGTCATTGAAACCCAACCACAATCTCACTGAAAGCAATCCGAATTAACCAATTGAAATCAAGATGCATAACCGAAGATGTAAAATTTTAATCAGAGAATGAAACCCATGGAACTGAAAACCCATCCTCGAATCAAAATCAATGGAACGTAATTCTTTGCTTTCAGTGTGGGTTCTTCCTTCAATGTAATTCTGAAAAAAGCTGCTGCAATTTGGTTCATCATTGTGTAAACTGGGAAAAACGAATCGGGTGCTGTGATGGTCTAGTTGCTGGTGATCGAGATGGGGACATATTTAGATCTGACTGAACTTGATTATTCGATGAGAGAGAGAGAGGGAGGGAGAGAGAGATATGTGGAGGACGCTACAGCGCGGACTTGGGGTAAACATATGAATCCAAACTGGTTTATACGTTTGCTAAGCAAAAAAAAAAAAAAAAAAAAAAAAAAAAAAAAAAAAAAACTTGAAAAGTTTTCATCCAATCAATTCAAGTTATTAGTGAGAATGGACTTAACTAAAGCTCTTTCTCCTATTAGTACTCTTACTGATTCGAACCCATTTTATGCTCCTTCCTGGTAGAAGAAAAACTGGTTCAAGATTTCCCTGCAAAATAACAAACTGATCAGCCAGGCCTGCTGTTGGATTGCCTGCAAATATCAAATTTTCCTATGAATGATTTTAAGGAAGGCCAACATGAAACCTAAACAATATGTTTAAAATATAGAAATGATCTGGTGTAAGTTGTTTTAGATTATTTGCTAATAAACAATCATAGGAAACAGAGTATCAAACACACAATTAGACTTTGCTTAATCATAGGAAACAAAGCTAGCTTTAATAAGTACTCTTGTTGCTTAATTAGTTATGTTCTTCTATTTGCATGTATTATGTATTCAATTGCTACTTTCTTTCTTTTTTAGTTTGACTTCTCAATGGATAAGAGTTGGGTACGTATTACACCAAGGTGTGATCCTGCATATCTTGAAGGATGCGAGAAGTTCTTAGAATTTGCGTACTTGGGGAAGGAGGAGGGGTCAAAAATATGCTGCCCCTGTAAAAAATGTCTTAATCGCTATTACGAAATACGAAGTGTAGTTCGTGGTCATATAATTTGTAATGGATTCCATCCTAGCTATATGAAATGGACATATCACGGAGAATTGTGTGGACTTGTTGAACCTGAGAATGAAGACTACATGGTTGCAGATGACATGGTTGGTATGTTGCACGATGCATTTGGAGTTCAGCTCGAGAACGATTTTGTTAGTTCTAATGAAAGAAGTTCTGGACACGATGAAGAAACTAAAAAATTCTTTAAAATACTAGAACTTGATAAGCGTGAACTGTATCCTGGTTGTAAGAAGTTTACGACATTGGCATATGTTGTCCGGTTGTTGCATTTGAAAGTATATTAAAGTTGCTCAATGTATGCTTTGACACGATATTCAACTAATCAAAGAGGCTCTTCCTGATGACGATAATTTACCTAATTCATTTTATGAAGCAAAGAAGTTGAAGGAGTCATTGGGGTTTACTTACGTGAAGTATGATGCTTGTCCTAAAAACTGCATGTTGTTTTGGAAAGATAAGGCAGGTTTAGATAAATGTGATTTTTGTGGGGAAGATAGATATAAAACATCTAATGAGGTAGAGGCAGAAGATGGAACTACTAAGGTTGGAAGGATTCCTCGCAAACAAATGCGCTACTTCCCTTTGAAGCCGAGGCTTCAACGATTATTTATGTGCTCAAAAACATCAAAGTCGATGAGATGGCATGCTGAAGGACGTGTTAACGATGGGATCGTTAGGCATCCATATATAAGTGGTGGTATTCAGTTATTGCCGTTTTTGGCAACCTCAATTACGGAGGTAGTAACTTTACTGTCGCATAAAGTGGAATCAAATGCAGCAGTAAGCTAATCGAAAGTGACAGGTTTATAGTCGTTGAAGTAGACCCAGAAACTGAGGGAAAATAATGCCATTTATAGTGCAATCAAACACAGCAAGAATGGAAACATATCCCGCGGTAATTATTGCCACTTGTGATTGATTACAAACGGAGATACTATTCCTGGCGGAAATTCTTGCCACGTCAAATGAGCAGAAACGGCAGTAATATATGTCCCGCCCTGATTATTTAAAACGGCGAGAATATCACCGCCATGAAGCAAAAGCGTCAATCCTCTCAGCGGCCGGACCATTACCGCCACAGGTACTGCCGTTTAAAGATAAAACGGCGACTTTTGCTATCGCATTTGGCAATAGTCTCCCGCCGTTTTTGAGTCAAATTCTAGTAGTGTAAAAGGCATACGAGTTCGGAATTTATGCTCCACCTAGACTTTTTACTATTTAAGAACAACCCCAAGTACCCAATCTAAAAGAATCAATATGATGAAAGGTGAAATCTGGGCCTTCCACATATGCTTCATGTGCTACTCTTTGTTCATCCATTCAATTGGCAGTTTATGGTACATTTTCTACTCTTTAGATTTTTCTGTAATTTTCTTTTATTCTATTTTCCCGTCAAGACACGGTGTACTTCCCCTTCCTTCTAGAATTTTTGTCCTCTTCGTCATGTATTTGACTCATTGCTCATGTAATTGCTTTGTTTCTTTCATAACTATATTTGCAGGTAGTCAGGGGCGGACCTACGTAGGGGCAAGGGGGGGCAGTTGCCCCCCCTGAAATCTGAAAATTTCTACTAATACCCATATTTTTTTGTTTTATTATGACTAATTATGAAGAAATATAAAATTTTGCCCCCCCTGATCGTCAAACCCACCTGCTTGTCCGAGCGGTTACTTGAAGTCTTTAGTAAAGTGTGCGTCCTGGGTTCGAATCCCATCCCCTTCAGAATATTTTTGCTTCCGATTAAAACTTGTCACTATCCATATTACTACCAACTAGCGGACAACCTCGCTGACTGTGCACAGCCCCGAAGGTTATAATGGACAATCCAGTTTGTTAGGCATTAATAGTGAAATTGGATTCATTACGCATTTAATAATTTAACCTTTTTTTTTGCAAAGCATTTAAGAATTTAACTTGAGTAAACACTGAGCAGTGATGTAAATTACATCACTAACTTCCAATTTTATTTCAAAAATAAAAGGTCATATTTGTCAATTTATTTAATAAAAGGCCACTAATAACTCTTTAAAACGTAACCAATTATTATTTTAGCACGCTCTTTAACTAATAAACGATTATAGTTCAAACGGGACTAGACTGCAATGACTTTTGTAATGAAAGTTATAAAATATAACGATTTTTTATTTTTGACAGTTGACTTTGACTTTGACTTTTAACTTTGACTTTTGACTTCATGAATCTTGCCCCGGCTGACTTGATTTCCTGGCTCCGCCACTGCAGGTAGTGTCCTACTTAGGGAGAAGACGAGTTTATTTGTCAGAGTAGTTTCCTCCAGGTTTGATGCAAGAGTTTGATTTGCTTTTGCTTTCCTTGCCAATCAATAGCAAGTCTACGCCTTCAATCAATTACGTGTGATTATTTTAATTATGAATTCCTTATTTGAACCAGCAATGTTTTTATGTTCTGCCCACTTATTTTTTCGATATGAATTATCTGCGGTTATTCTTAAATTTAGAATAAATAAATAATAAAAAATACGTCAAATAATGTATAATTTATAATTTTGGTCTGGCTTTGTCATTCAACATCTCAGCTCTTGAGAAGTTCAAGCAACTTATGTACCTTATAGAGTTTGAGAACATACGGTGAACTTGCCTCCATAGTTCCTCTCCAGACAGTTTTTGCTAGCTTTGGTTCAGAACTTTTGGACAATTAACGAAGATTAGACTAAAATATAATGATTTGTTACTTTAGTTGCAATGTCACTCAATATTTTGTTTTTACTTTTTCTGAACAAATACTCTTTATTTTTAAAACTCATGAACAATAACTGTTCTCAATTCCAATGTAATAGTGATGCTGAACCATAAAATATAATTTTAGAAGTTGATTTCAAAAAAATGTCACCCACTTGATGAGTAATGTTTAGAAAAAATGTATTAATAAATCTAAGAAAAGCAATAAATATGTATGAATTACACTTTTTTTAACTCTATGATGTAAAGTTAATTAAAAAAATGAATTAAAAAGTGAAGTTAAAGTTAATTAAAAATGACATCCACTTGATGAGTAATATTCTTTGCTTCTATTTCATTTCTGAAAGAAATTTGATAAGGAACAAAAGTAAGATTTTTTTATGGACAAAATTATAAGAAAATTTTAAGTTGCCAAAAGTTACTTTCCTTCTTCACAAAGTCACTTCAAGCATCCACATAAACATAAAACCACATAAGCACCACCTAAATCAGAACCCTGTTTTTAGTCACAAAAAGACAAATTATCTTTAAAACAATTTAGAAGAAAATAGACTAAAGCATATTTCCAACACCTAAAAAGGAAAGATAAAAAAATTGAATATTTTGATAGCGTTGAACTCTTTTAAAAGTTATGCTTATCTTCTTAGAAAACCCTCACTTTAATCGTATTTTTTATCTTACAAAAATTAACTTTAAAAAATGTTTAATTTAATACTCACTTTGTTTCCAAAATTCATTTAAAAAAAATATTTCCTAAATTTGTACAACACTAATACACATAAGAGTTAACATGCATAATTTTCAGTAGAATAATAATTATGGATTTAAGCTTCTTATATTTCCAATTCTGTCTTAATTGAATTACATCAATTAGACCAACCCGCGCATGCGCGGGCTCACGACTAGTTTTGATTAACAGATGCTACGAAAATAGTGACCAACAAAATAGTAACAGTCCAGGAACTAGTGCCATACCCCAGTCACAAAGCTCGCTTACAATCAACAAAACTGTTAGTTCTGGAATTTTATGCAACACAAACATGATCACACAAGCACAACATGATAGAATGAATACAGCATATGTGGAAAACTAACAGTGAGATGTTTCAAAACCTGTGTATGTCACTAGTAAATCACAAATGAACCAAATACGGCAAATCAATAAGAATTAGAAGTCCTGTGGCATCTTTCTCAGTTCTCCACAATTCTGGCTAGGTCTAGGTGTTCTTCCATAGTTTTAAAAAATATCGCGTAATGTATCGTATCAGTGACCTCCGCTACCGTACACCTGATACTTCCGCTGTGAATATCAATCACACCCGTATCAGCCAATTTGCGCGGTTAAGGTGGAAAACAGAGGGCACGAAGTGTACTAGGTTCTATAAGATATCAGCAGAAGAATTTGTTGGATAACAATCGAAACTGGACCGGAAGAAGGGAAGAAGAAGAGAATAAATACAGAAAAGAAACTGTAAACAAATGCAGAAAATAAATACTTACAGAGTATAGAGAATCTACTGATTAAATCGGAGGCGATCTCGAGCATAGACTCGATGTCCTTAAGGCTTATTTGCCCCTTACGGTACTGCTTGTTATGGATCAAACACCTCGCAGGATAATCGCCTCACCGTGCAGTTTGTCAGTACACTCGCTGCACCCTCCGAACCGCAATGGTATGGGAACTCTCTCTGGAAAAAGCTACGGGTTTGTTGGGTAAGTGCTGTGTGTTGTGTTTCTGGAATCTGGTAAGTGAGGAAAAACTGTTGGGGACGCCTGCTATTTATAGCAGTGTTGGAAGAGCGGTTGTAACTGTTCATGACAGTTCAACTGTCTGTAACGGTTGCAACCGTTCAGTTTGAATATCAAAATTCTTTCTGTAAAAGTCTGGACTGAAAAATTAATTCCAAAGTTGGTTTTGGGCCCAAAAAGTTAAGTATGGGCTTGACTAACAAATCAGCCCAACCCACACCACACCTCGGCCCGTGCCCGAGACCGAGCCGGTGCGCGCATGTGGTGGTTTAACCTTTGTCTAGGTCCTCCCTCCTACACAAAATGTGTATCACCCAAAGGCGTGCCCTTAAGGTGCTACCTTGGAATATTTATGCAACACTTTGTTGCTCTACATGAAGATGTGGGACACTTTTCTTCAAGTGTTTCCAACATCTCTACATCCCACTTTCACACATGAATTTTTCACTCATCCGAACACTATTTTGGACGAAACAAAGTGGTAGGATTATCTCCTAGTCGCAAGGATTCCATAGCCACTTTCGGTTTCCCAAACCGTTAACCCGACTTGTCGTAAACCGGGTTAAAAGTCGACCTAAAATATTGTTTTTCCAACAGAATCAATAGGAAGGCTAATTCCCTACCTCGAGGAAACCCCCAAGTCCTTAATCTGGGAAAAATTCCCAGCCGATAGTTAACTAAAACCTCCAAATCAGCCTGCCATACCTCATCGTATCAAGGGCCGGTCCGGTCCGAGCTGGTATTGGGGGCGAGCTAGTGGAGGGCCGGGCTGTTGGGGGAAGAAGGTGATCCCGACCGGTTAGGGGCTAAAGCCGTTGGCTACGGGCAGGGAGGGGGCGGGCCAGATTTTTTTTTTTTTTGAAACGCAGAAATTTCATTAATTTCGTAAAGTATTGGATACATCCATTTCAGTCCAAGAACGTGCCCAGGAGGGTACTGTTCCTATCCACACTTTAGGAGAATCTAGACCTAGTCCAAAGCTGGCATAAACATGTGCTACAACGTTGACACTTCGCGGACACCATGTTACTGCAACATCCAGGAATCGCCGAGCCAAGTTACGACAATCCTTCATGATGGCTCCGAACGGCGAGCGATCTTGAATCGGCAAGTGATCCGTCTTAAAATAACTGGTAATAGCTTGATAGTCTACCTCAGCTTCAACCTTTCTGGAATCCCAATCTCCAAGCCAAGAGAAGGCCTTCCCTCAAGGCTAGCCCCTCTGTCAGTTGCGGGGATGACACCGAGGGGATGTTTGCTGCCATCGAAGCTAGATTTGAGGCCGAATGGTCCCGGATAACCACACCGACTGCCGCCTGTCCAGTCTCTTCAACCCATGCGCCTTCGCAGTTCATTTTGACCCATCCTACTACCGGCGGCCTCCAACTTCGCGTTGCTTCAGCCACTGAGGTGACCGGCTATGAGTTATTCGTCGCTGCGGAACCATTTGCTAACTCATACTCGTCTTGCCATGCTTTGATAAGGCGGGTAGTACACTCCACCGTACTATGCTTGTGCTAAAAAAACCTCAGGTTCCGCTGCTTCCATGCGTACCAAATCGTTGCGATGAATTGATCTCTCCACCTCCGAGAATCGCAAAATGGAATCATAAATCCAATCCGTGACATTTGAATGTAATGAGTGCCGTGATACATGTCCCAGAACTTGATCCCAAGCCGCCTTCATCGGTTCACATTGGAGAAAAATATGTTCTTCAGTTTCATCATATCGGCCACACCATGAGCAGAGGGAAGGGATCACCATCCCACATCTAATCAGGTTGCTACAAGTTGGCAAAGATCTATGTGCTACTCTCCATATAGTCATGATGGCTCTGATATGTGCTTTGGTATTCCAAAGCTTCAACAATGGTGTTGTTTGTTGCGATGAGGATTGAGCTCCTCCATGAATCTCAATTCTCCACAAATCTTCGGCCACATGGTATCCCGACTTCACAGAGTAGCATCCGTTGCGCTCAAAGAACCAATCCCAAGAGTCCGGCTGTTGAGTAACGGGGATGGTCATTCCTTTCACTATCTCGGCATCAGCAACATTGAGAATTGCTTCAACTCGGTCCATCCTCCAATGACTAGTGTCCCTGTTGATCAAGTCAGAAACATGCAGGGATGAATTAGCTGAATTCGTAGAAGAAACTCGGAAGCTATAGGGTCTTGGAAGCCATCTCCCATTAAACGTGGATCCCTCGCCAATTCTTTGATAGGCACCTCTTTCTAGAATTTTTTTCCCCGCCATGATACCTCTCCAAATTTGTGATGGATTGTTCCCAAGACGAGCGTCAAGGAACTCGGAATTAGCGAAATACTTTTCTTTTATAACTTTTGCCATCAAAGATTCGGGTGAAGAGAGGATCCTCCACCCTTGCTTTGCGAGAAAGGCGAGATTGAAAGATGATAAATCTCGAAAACCCACACCCCCACTGATTTTAGCGTCTTCTTTCGCTCCCACGCAACCCAACAAATTCTTTTTCCCTCCTTACGGTTCCACCAAAAATCGCGGATCAAGCTTTCTATTTTTTCACAAAGAGATGAAGGGAGTAAAAAAACACGACATCAAATAATTGGGAATTGCCTGAATCACAGCTTTGATAAGTATTTCTTTCCCTGCAGTTGATAGAAATTTCTCCTTGAATCCATTCAGACGCTTGTTAACCCGCTCCAAGATTCCGGAAAAAGTAGAGGTTGGCGATCTCCCTACTTTCGAAGGAAGCCCCAAGTATTTGTCAAACATAGATACCAACCGAACCCCTGCTAGTTGACAAAGTTGTTCACGGTCCGAGTTCTGCACATTTCGGGAGAACATGGATGCAGATTTTTGCAAATTGATTTGTGGGCCCGATGCGTGTTCGTAATCGCGCAAAATCGACATTAGGGCATGAACTTCAGTTTGATCCGCTTTAGCAAAAAAATACTGTCATCAGCAAACAACAAATGAGATACAGGAAGGTTAGATCTAGATGCTTTCATGGGCGTGATTGAACCCAACCTGCTAGCATTCAAAAGAGAGTGAGATAATCCTTCAGTGCATAAGAGGAAAAGATAAGGAGAAAGAGGGCACCCCTGTCGCAACCCTCGTTGGGGGATGACTTCCCCCACCACCTCTCCATTAAGCACAAAGGAATACCGAACTGTGGTAACACACCGCATAATCATGGAAACAAAGTTATCTGAGAAGCCCATCTTTAACATAATAGCCGGAAGGTAGTCCCACTCTACCCTATCATAAGCCTTACTCATATCGGCCTTGAGGTCCATCATCCCCATCTTACCCTTCATACGAGTATCCATGGTATGGATCATCTCGTAAGCCACAATAACATTATCTGAAATTAATCGACCTGGCACAAAAGCAATCTGATTTTGGGAGATCAAGCAGTCCAACTCACATTTAAGGCGGTTAGCAATAGCCTTAGCAATAATTTTGTACACCACCATACATAAGCTAATTGGCCTATAATCAGCAGGACATCTCGGCTGTTTAACCTTTGGAATCAACACTAATAAATTATGATTAAAAGATCGTACCTCCTCTCCGTTATTCAGAATGCCAAGACACGTCGCCGTGATCTTCTCTCCGATTATCGGCCACATTTTAAAAAAAAATAAAGGTGGAAATCCGTCGATCCCCGGAGCCTTGTGGGGACCCATAAACTTTAGTGCAGTCCAAATATCATCCGGAGTAAAGGGGGCAGCCAACCATTCAATTTGCACACTATTAAGGATGCTAGGGACATGTTCCACAACCTTGTGAATGGCCTGATTCGTTGGTTTCCTACTTATGAACAACTCATGAAAATATCCCTGCAAAACATGGACAATATTCCCATCCTCTTCCTGCCAACAACCGGTACCATCTTCGATTCCCAAAATAGTGTTTCTTGTCCTGCGCATGCTAGCGCGCTGGTGAAAGTAGCGCGTGTTTTTATCCCCAAGTTGAAGCCAGGAAGTGCGTGATCTTTGATGCCAGATAGCTTCTTAATCTTTTAATAAATCATTATATACGGCATTCAATAGTCGCGTCGCATCTACCACCGCACGCGTCTGTGACCCATCTGCCAGTTGACGCAACCGAGTCCTAATCGTGCGAAGTTTCCTCGGAACAGAACCAAAATTCCGCACTTTCCAGACCTTAAGCTGCTTCGAAGTGGCATTTACCTTTGCAACAATACTACAATGGTCAATACCCCACGCAGACCTTATCACATCCTCCAATCCCTCCCGGCCAAGCCATGCAGATTCATAATAGAATCTTCCACGGGTATTTCGCAGCCTTTGAGCTGCTCTAGGATCAAGTATGAGCTGAATCGGCGTGTAGTCTGAAACCGTTGAGGTAATGTGGTTAACGCGTGCTCCTGGAAACAATTCCATCCAATCTGGAGATGCTACGACACGATTGAGCCTCTCGCTGATCACATTATCATTACATTGGAGATTTGTCCAAGTGAAACAATTCCCCGAAAACCCAATATCCTTCAACTCGTTTCGATGTAGAGCTTGAATAAACGGTGTTAAATAATTAAACTTGAGATTTCGACCCCCTTCCTTCTCATCGTTAGAGAGGACCGAGTTGAAATCGCCTAAAACACACCATTGCTTGACATCCCATCGTCGTAACCGGTCTAGTAACATCCATGTGTGTACCCGTTCCGAAGCAACGCGATCGCCGTAAAGGCCCGTAAAATGCCACACGAATCGGAATTTTGCATTTTTATTAGGCAATCGATATGGAAAAACGACTTAGAAAGAACATAAATTGTTAAGGATTTGTCCCACATTAGAGAAAACCCGCCTCGACGACCTTGACCAAGGCAACTCACATGAGTGCCAAACTGGAAATTACATTGTCTACGCGTATACTCCATCTCCGCCACCGTCCGCTTAGTTTCCATCAAGAACAATATATTTGGCCGCTCCCTCATAACGAGTTCGCAGAGAGCACGGAACGTACAAGGGTTACCCAGCCCTCCTACGTTCCATCCCATCGCAATCATTGCGTCCGACGGTGGTGCTCATCACCCACCGTCGATATCTCCAAGGTATTGTCTTTTGCTGCAGTCAGCTCTTCCTTACTCTTTTTTCATCATCGGGGACCGAAACATGAGACTCCTCCATCGACGAAGCTTGTTTAGACTTTTTCTCCTGACCTTGTCTGGAAATAGTGAAATCAAAGACTTCGAAGACCTCTGCTGTTTTACGCTTTACCGCCCCTGTGTCGTCCTCGGCAGCCCCAACCTTCTGCTTCCCCCTTCTAATTTGAGCTCTTATGGCCGCCAGGTTATATTTTTTTTTTTTTACCAGAAGATAAAGTTCCATTGAAATCAAGAAGAAATACAAGAACAATCTTCCTCAAGAATGCTAGCTACTCTTGAGGTAGTACATAGGACCAGTTAGGAGGTAGAGCTCCTTTCCTATTTTTTGTGGCTATCCAATTGGCAACTCTATTACAAGTTCTTGGAACGAAATTGAAAGCAAAATCTCTATTTTGACAAACTTCCCATATGTCTTCAATCAATCTCAGGATCACCCAAGGGGGCTTACTAATCTTCTTCACATCCTCAATCAACACCTTGGAATCTGATTCAAAAACCACTTGTTGAAGGTTGAGAGAAATGGCCAGATTGACACCCTCTAGTAGTGATTTGGCTTCACCAAAGATTACAGAGGAGCACCTGAATTTAGAAGAGTGTGCTACTAGAGATGAACCTCTGCAGTCTCTAATCATGATACCAGAAGCACCAAAATTGGATGAAGCATTAAAGCCAAAGTCAGTATTCACCTTGTAGGTGCTACCTTGTGGAGGGATCCATTTAGCAGGGACTTGAGAATTGTTGCATTTAGGCTTTGGATTAGTGTTTGAGGTGCCTACAGAATTGAACTCATTTAACTGCATCCATACCTTAGTTAGAGTAACTTTTAAAGAGGGTTGAATGCCACTGAAAATCAAATCATTCCTGCTTTTCTAGATATTCCACAGAGCCATGGAGATGAATTTGTTGAATTCTTTATCACAGATGGATAAAAGATCATATAGCCAGCATCTCATAGAGGTAGCAGAAAGAGGCACTTGATGTTGACCCTTATTAATATTCCACCATACATCATGTAACCAACTGCATCCCAGAAAGGTGGACCTCATCTTCAACTTCTATTTTGCAAATTGGGCAAGCTGGGGAGGAGAGAACTCTCTTGTTTGCTAGTTTTATGCAAGTGGGAAGAATATTGTGACATAACCTCCATAAAAAATGCTTGATCTTTTGAGTAATGTCCACCTTCCATATAAGGGACCAAACTGAGTTTAAATCATTACTGGAGCTTGAGCCTTCTTCATACTTCTGATAATGTAGCCATTGGTATCCACTTTTGACTGAAAATTCTCCAGAAGGTGTAAGAGGCCAAATGAGGGCATCTGTTTTTGGTGAAATGGGGAGAGCAATACCCAAAATATCTTGCACACTAAATCCTCAAAAACTTCAGCAAGTAGTGCCTGGTTCCATCTTTGTGGGCTTGGAATGATGAAAGCATTGACTTTGTTGATATCTTGCAGTGGAATTGATGAGTGCTCTTTCCTGATGAGATTTTGTAGACCAGGAAGCCAGTGATCTTCAAAAGTTTTAATGGTTGTGCCATCAACGATAGACCATAGGCCAGCCTTTGCAATGATATCTTTCCCATGAACCAAGCTCTTCCAGCTCTAGGAACCTGAAGGTGGCTTCTTAGCTCTTATAAAGTAGTTGTTTTTGAGATATTTTGCAGATAATACTCTTACCCATAAACTATTGGGGTTGTGTAAGAATCTCCATGTTTGCTTGACTAGTAAGGCATCATTCTGCAAATTGGAGTCTTGAAAGCCCAACCCACCTTTCTCTTTGACTTGCGTCACTTTCTTCCAACACAACCAGTGTTGTCTTTTTTCACCTTCTGCATTGTTCCAATAAAAATCCATAATCTTACTCCTAAGAGCATTGCAAAATTTGATAGGGAGTTTGAAGACAGACATAAGATAGGAGGGTTGAGCTTACACTACAGCTTTAATAAGGGTATCTTTACCACCAGGGGAGAGGAGTTTAGCTTTCCAAATCTGTACTTTAGAATCCACTCTTTGATGAATGAGCTTCCTTCTTTTTTGACTCTTCAGAACTTGTGTTTGCAATGTTTGAGGCTTTGCTTAGCTTCTTTGCTTGTCTTGGAGAAAGCAGAGGCTTATCCATGGACTTGAAGACCATTGGGCTTGGTAGCTCCAGTTGGTCCAGTGGATTAAACATACCCGACCCAGCATCATGTTGATTCTGACCCGACCCGTCAATCTTCAAACCCAGTAATCGATCATCAATATCCTTATTCGGATTCTGTGCTGCTGCGTCCTTAATGGGATTCTTCGAACCAACGTGAAATACGGGATTGTCGATCACCTTTAGTTTTCCAGCATTCACATCCCCAACGGCCGGAGTCTTCAATACTCCTTTATTGATACCATCTTCAATGTCAGGAGCGTTTTCAATCGATATCATCGCCAAAGTATCTTCCAGATCGTAGTCATCGTCAGTTACCTGTAATCCTGGAGTAACTTTCGGTAGACTCGAACGGTTGCCACTCCTCTAACGGTTATCGAATGGGCAATCGGCACCGGCAATATTCGTCTTGATCGGTTTCTTGCCGGAATCAGGAGCCTTGTATCCCTCCGGTAGGAGTATCCAGGAGCCGTAGCTCATAGCATGATCCTCCATGGGTCCCTGAATCGGACAATTACTCAATTGGGGGAGATAATTCCACACCGGAAACAAACCGACGGAATTCGTTCGTAACGAAAATCCACTATGCACTTCTCCCCCATCCCAGTATCTACTGAAGCTTTCTTCCTCAAGGGTTTAGCGATAGGGATGCGGACACGAACACGTAGCAGCTTCTCGCCATTGTTTTCGTCAACGACGACATTTGTCTTCAGTGCTTTCCCCAGCCCGGTACCAACAAGTGTTCCCACATTGTGATTGCGCAAATGAGTTGGGAGGCCAAACACTTGGAGGGGGTTCCGGGGAGCCGTCCCGACCGGAGGGGGCTGGGCTAATCCGGAGAGGAATTTTGCTTGGAGGGGCGGGCCGGGCCACTGGGGGCTAAATGCGACCCGGACCAGTTTAGGGTCGTGCTACTTCGTACGTACTTACTTTTTAGATTGACTCAATTCATCCTCCCTGAAAGCTCACTTAATTTCATTTTTCTCTTTCCGATCAGTGGCAGATCATCAGCAGATCATACCTCTGTACCCAAAAACAAGACACCATGCTTTGAACACAGCAGCTACGCACGGAAAGGTTATATGCAATCCGCCATGTGCATCAAGTGCTACAGCCACCTGATTCTCAACATGACGCTGGCTGTGGTTAAATCCCCGGCAGCCCTACAACTGCTTCTACCTCCGCATTTGCAAGCTGCCATGTGCATCAGGTGCTACAGCAATCTCCGAGAACACATACTGCGAAGGGGGGATCGACGGATCCCATTTCTGGACCACGAGAACCACCTCATCGAACGACCAAGGACCACCGGCAAGGACACGCTCCATGAATCCGATTGAATCAAACATGAACATGAACAATGATAGAAACTGAGAACTAAAATGTCCGTATGGAGCGGACAAGCCTCCCAATTACTCAGACAAATATTAGACAAATATTCAGTACATAGAATTGGATAAGTCTGGGAACATATTTAAGGAAAACACAGGAAATAACTGCTAGGTAACCGCTAGGTAACTGCTAGATAACTGCCTACTGGCTAAATGCCTGGATGGACTGGATGAGTGTCACGTGTACGTCTGCTGGAATACATTCCTATCAGTACACCCCTCCTGGAAAACCGTCTTGTCCTCAAGGCGGAACTTTCTCTTCCTTGTGCTCCATCTGCGGTACTCCTTGTATTTTGTAATGGCGACCATTCATGTTAAATATGAGGAACATCTTGTTCCAATTCGCTTGAACAGTATTCAAGGACGCCAGCCATTTGATGCCCAAAATAATATCAGCACTCCCAATAGAGAAGGGATAAAAATCGTCGGTAATTGTTAATCCTGCGAGTTGCACTCCAATATTGGGGCAAAAGCGGTTACATCGTATCACATCTCCATTGCCAATCTGGACTCCAAATTCTGCCAGTTCTTGTACCGGAAATTTTAGATTTTCCACTAACGTGTTAGAAATAAAATTGTGAGTTGACCCGCTATCGACCAACAGGATGACCTCTCGGCCACCAAGAGTGCCTAATAGCTTCATAGTATTGTTATTTTGCTTACCCAAAATGGCATGGAAAGAAAGCTCTGCAAGGTTGGCAGAAGTTTCTTTATTTCTGCTAGCGTCGTCAATTTGCTCCTCCGTATGTGAACTTTCTGTAAGTTCCATGAGGGAAAAAGATGCTAGCTTGCAGCGATGGCCTGGCGCAAATTTTTCGTTGCAACGAAAACACAACCCTTTAGCACGACGATTATGTCGTTCAGAATCCCAAGAACTGGTGTTGGATGGCTGGATGTTTGATGAAAACTTCTGAATTTTGGCTGGGGTTGAAGAACCTGGAATACCAAATTCAGTAGGAAACTGGCTGGATCCTCTTGTTCCCCATGTCTGACTTAATTTGGATTCAAACTCCATTGCCAGACTCATGGCTTTGTAAACACTCCTGGGTTTGTGTATGCGCACATCAGCTTTGAGATCCTCTTGTAAGCCATTAAAGAACACGCCTAAAAGGCAGTGTTCAGGCCAATTTGACACCCTTGATGAACGCTTTGCAAACTCTTGCCGATATTTTTGAACAGTCCCTGTTTGACGAATATCGCACAAGTGTTCATCTGGATTCTGGAATTCTGCAGGCCCATAGTTTTCTTGAAAGGCTTTCACAAGTTCTTCCCAGTAAACTAGGGTGCGCTCATTGTTGAGCCAAGAAAATAAATCCAGGGCATCTCCTTCGAGATACATGGCGGCTATGTCAACTTTCAATTCATTCGGGGTCTGATAGTAACGAAAATACTTTTCTGCCTTTAGGATCCAACCTCGTGGATCCCCTCCTTCGAATTTTGTAAATTCCATCCTTGTATGCGGCCTCCGTGCAGGAACTTTTGGCCACCAAGGATTTTCAGCATTATCTTCTTCCCCTTCCGACCATAAAGATCGGCGGGATTTCTCAGGGATTTCCTTATTTTTTCCTCTGGCTGCTCTCCGGAAAGAATCGAGTTGCTGGCCATCATTTGTTGGGCTTTGAGTGCAGCCACATCAGCTTTCAAGGCGTCAATAGCATCGAGACGAATTGTTATGGCTGAAAGTTAGGCTGTGATTAGGTCAAAGTTTTGGGGAGGCGGGGATGTGTTGATTGCATTTGACATGGTATTGGTGGGTGGGATTGGTGGGTTTGTAGCGGAATTGCGTGTAGTAACCATTTCAGATCGAATGGCTCTGATACCAAAATGATAGAAACTGAGAACTAAACTGTCCGTATGGAGTGGACAAGCCTCCCAATTACTCATACAAATATTCGACTAATATTCAGTACATAGAATTGGATAATTATGGGAACATATTTAAGGAAAACACAGGAAATAACTGCTAGGTAACCGGTAGGTAACTGCTAGATAACTGCCTACTGGCTAAACGCCTGGATGGACTGGATGAGTGCCACGTGTACGTCTGCTGGAATACATTCCTATCAAACAACTTGTCCCCTTCTTTGGTTATTGATTCAGATGTTGTCATATTCCAAATACGTTTCAGCACTTCCATCATCGGTTTCTCCTTGATTGGTTGATCTGAGAGCAATTTGCCCACGAGACTTGCCGCATATGCCTCTTTGGCTTTTTGGCAAAGAAGATCTCCAATTTGAATCTGTATTTCATCGTCTGCAGCAACGATAGAGCTTGAAGCTGTGAGGCCCCAGTCCTCACGAGCACCGTCGCCGGCGGATTTGGCGCCGGAAAAGAAGAAGAATCGGAGAATTTCTCCGATTGAATCAGAGTGAGAGAGATAGTGTTAGAGACAGTGCAGAAATTGGGGAAGAAATGTGAATTATCATAAAACGTAATATTTCTCTTACAGCCCCAGCTTTTATAGTAAGGGGTAGGTAAGTGCAATTACCCTAACTAGCTAACGGTTACCTATGTCAGCTCAACTCAGACCTGTCCCAGCCAATCAAAGAGGAGAGAGGGAATGACGTGGTCGTCCACAGTGGCGGAGCCAACATTTGACCGAAGGGGGGGGGCACAATCCAATATTTGTACTGTTATTTAAGGTAAATTCAATTAAGTATCAAAAATGATATGATAAGCCTACTGTCTCAGTTGGCAAAGCTCTGTCCTATATACCTCGGTGACGAGGGCGAGGGTTCATATCTCAATGGGAGCTATTTATCTTGTTTTTTAGATTGACTCAATTCATCTCTCCAGAATAATCACAATCAACGCCTATTCATACCATAATCTCGAAAAAGTCAAACCTTCCATATTTCCGGCAACCTCCATGATCAGGGGTTCAAGAGGACATCATGTTCTTTTTCTTTTCTTTCTTTCTTTCTCATCTTTATTGAAATGGAGTGATTAAGAAGCGTGTCGAATCAAAAAAGTATTCTAAAATAAGAAGTTTAATCATCAAATTTTATTTAATTGATGGAGAAATATGTCAAGTCAAAAAACAAGTGAGTCACATTATTTCAGCACCCACCTGAGTGTAGTGTAATTGTTTTGTGGTAGTAGGTTACTTGGCAATCGACCAAATGGCGTTAATACATAAATTATAGAATTAATGAACCACTTCTAATGTGGCTGTTGAAAATGTATTAACGGAATCGTATCATTTCAAATTATTTACTCAGTTCATTATTTTAAAAAAAAAATCCAAAGAAAATGCTAGCAAATCTCAGAAAGGAAAAAAAAATACTTAGTTCTCGTAACAATATCACCTAAACAAAATACGTTTGCCGGAGTAAAAATTCTGCAGAATACTTTAGATTCAAAAAGGAACTCTTCCTCTTACAATGTCAGTGCGCTCTAGTGCAAATGCTAAAGTTAAAACTGTTGGTAGATCATGTTCTAAAAGTATGTCTTAATGAGAATTATTAAGGATTAATAATCTAATAATGAATATTTTGGAAGTGACATGATGAGTAATGCCCCAAGTTTTATTTATATAGAATGAGTGTCCATAAGCCAATTACATGTCTTTACTCGAGAAGAAGGAGCTGACGAATCGCATCATGTAGTTCATTTTGAGCATTTTCCTCATTTAATGTTATATAGATTAGTGTAACTAGGCTCCTTTAGGATTTGATTATCGAATCCAGGGTTGATTAGCTGTCGTTGAATTAGTCAACCCCTAAACATGACACTCAATTTGCCAGTTACAACTTCTTGTTCCTTTCCTTGGTGTGTCTCATCTTTTCTGTATTTGCGCAAGGCAATTGTCTATCCTTGGTTTTCTCCAATATATCAAGTCTTGAATCAATTAAGAATATTGTAACGGAGGTAAACAAAACATTGAGGGTAGAACTTTCGCAAACTTGTTGCATTTTAGACAAGTAAAATGATATGAAACCTAAGTCCATCTAATATTGTTGTCGTGCGCACTAAAGGTGTGTCTATACTGCTCATCATATGTATAGAGTGAACTTACATCATGCAAAAGGTGATGAAGGGAAAAACTGTACATAGACATTTGATAGATTAGGTTTTATTCCTTAGGAAGAAACTGCTGAAATCAGTTTTGATTGATCTGTCTCAAAATTAACAGAAAATATAATCCAAGTTGAGGAGTTATGAGCGAAGGTCGAAATTCTCTAAGTCTATTTGGTACCTGCAATGTATCGTTGGAAAGTCGACGCTAGTATGTTACCTTTTGGGTTTAAATATTTTGACTTAGAACCAAATTTGGCAAGAATTTGGTCCAAGGAAAAGTCAAAGCCACTCATTTGGAAATAACTTCTAGTCGGCTCAGACAGGAGGTTGCTACTAGTGATCAACAAACAGACACCCCTCTCTGGCAAGCCTCTCCCAATGGAATCTACACTGTTAAATCCGCGTATAATCTGCAAAACTACAACAATTCTTCTCCAAATCTTTCCTTGAAAAAAATAACTTTCAAACCCATTTCCTATTCTCCACAATGGAGAAAGTTTTGGTCTTCAGGTCTCCCAGCTAATATCCAGCACCTGTTTTGGAGAATTATTACTGATTCTCTTCCTTGTCTTGCTAATATCCATCTTAGAGTTAGTTCAATTAGTCCAATGTGTCATGTTTGTCTTGATCAGCCTGAAACTGAGCTCCAGTCTTGTCACATGGCTCTGAGAGTTTGGAATAGGGCTCCTCTTCCTCCTTTTTGCAAGCCTTTGGGTCATACTCACTTGCAGACTTGGCTTCTAAAATGGATAAGGAAGAAGAAAGATTTAACTAAAGTTAGTAATTGGCATTGGATTCCTGCAATTTTCTGGATTCTCTGGATTACCATAAATAAAAGGCTATTTGAAGATTACAGGCCCCAGGAGTCACAAATTCTCTTGCAAGCAGAGGCCTTGGCAAACTGCATTCTTGCTACTTTGACTAATTAGCTCTTGTCTCTTTACCTCTTTGAGTTGTTTCTGAAAAATGGGTTGAGGTTGCAGTTCTCCCAGGTGCTTCTAACTGGATGCCAGGTCATTCTCAATCTTCCTCATCAGCTGCAATAGTCCCTGTTTCTGGCGCCTCCCCTCTTGCTGTTTTGCCTCCGGAGTTTGGACAAAGCTCAGCTGGATTTTCAGGCTCAGACCCTAAGACAGCAGCCTCTTTCATCCCACTGGAAAGCTCTTCTGCTGCAGCGTCCAATGATGCCATTGAAGCTTATGCTGATCACACCTCATTGCCCCCTATTCCTGGAGATGAGCTCATGTCAGCCATCATCCCCTTCATTGATGGTTAATCTCTCAAGATGTAAGGGTATCCTCAGCGGTCTGCTGGAAATGCTTTTGTCCTAAGTGGTGGCATTCTAAGTTCTATGCTTCCCTTTTGCAAGTTTGTTATCTTTGAATATTTTGTTTGAACGCTATGTTTTTTTTGGTTTGGGATGTTTTTCTTTTGCATGTGCTCAAATTGGCTGGATCATTGAGCACTTAGTGCATTTAGCTTGTTTAGTTAGTGGTTTATTTGTTTTATTTAGCTTGGTTTATCTAGGAGGTTGGCTATCTGCATTCGCTACATTAGTCAAATGGCATGTAAGGCTTGTGATCTTGCCATGTAACTTTCTTATTAATGAAGTTCTCCTATTTCCGCAAAAAAAAAAAAAAAAAAAAAAAAAAAAAAAAAAAAAGTGTATTTAATGGATTTGTTTTCTTTTTGTTTGTTACAGACACAGAGTACCTACCTATCGTGGCTCGTTTCTTTGGTGCTTTGGAGCTTTTGTTCTGTGTCATGGGTGGTTTGGTCAGGTGGCTGTCGTGGCCGTTGTGGCCACGGCGTGCATTGTAATCGGGTTCTCTTCTCAATAAAATATATGGTTCTGGTCGTGGAGGTAGCTAGCGGGTTCGTTACGAATTCGTTAGTGAACCACGTTAAATATATGTCTCGTTTTTGTTTTACATTCGTCGTTCTTGCTCGAATATCCCCAGGTTATAACAAACTGGTATCAGAGCTCTGAAACAGGAGTTCTATTACGACAAACTGGTATCAGAGCCTGGTTCAAAGATTCGAGTGGAGCTAAGAGCTAGGGTTTCATGTTTTGGTGGTACTCAAAGCTAGGGTTTCGCGGTTCAGGTGGGGGAGGCTATCAGGAGGTTGGGTTTCGAGATTCCGCCAAGAACTATGTCTGGTTTGGCCATCAAGATCAATATGTTCGTGAGAGAGAAGAACGTACACCCACCATCTGAAGCCCCATAGAGGGGGCTATCCAGGCTCCTTTCGGAGCAATCTGGCCCACATCTTATTAGTGCACGATCTGGCAAATCCAGCACGCATTCGGTACTGGCGCGAATCTGGCATTTCACACGCATCTGGCGTTCTGGCTGAAGGGAAAATTCGATGAGATTTGTCCCGGACCACGTGATTTATGCAAAGAATTAATCATAGGCATTCAAAAAAATTATTGTGGTAAGTTAGCTTGCGGAATAACTTACCACAGTTCATCCGGACTAGGACGACACGAATCCCGAGACTTTGACCATCCACTGACGAATCTCTGTTCTGAATCTGACACATGGACTTGTGCCATTGTGTCAGTCTCGTCGAGATACACGATTATCATATATGGCTTGTCTTCATCCGACATCTATAGCTCCAGTTATGCTCCGAAAACCGAATTCAGATCCTGCTGAAAATCAATTTCGGACTAGAAACTTTGCCGGTGATATCTGGAGTTATACAACTCCGATCGACGCATCGTTTATTCCTGTCTCTTATTTTTTTCGATACCTACAACTTTCGTGTTTTACCAAAAGCGATCTGAGATCGTTATCTTGGCCTAAACAACCAAAAACAGAATCTGGCATGTCCGGAAGCCTTCCGACGTATGATCCAAGCTCCGATTCAAGTTCAATGGTGATTCGAACATGAAAAGCTCATGGATGCACAGCTAGGATTTTCTTTCTTGTGTGGGAAAGATGTATGATCAATCATCATTACTTAAGAACTAACCCTAATATTAGGGATACCCATAATTGCACACAAGTCCCTTGTAGAAAAACTTTACATAGCAAGTCCCTCCCTACAAACTTTAGTGTAGCTTGCATTTAAGTCATAATCATATGGTTTATAGTAATACCCATCAACTATAAAATACCAAACATAATGTCAATTTACATTCCACACACTTGAGACTCAAAAACACTTGTGAAACACATGATCACGCTTACGTTGGATTACGTCGGGGACCTTTGGAGAAAATAAATGAATCGGCTCCCAATAATTTTTTGAACTCATAATTCAACCCGAATTAAATTCGAAACTAATTATTAATTATTGTTTACTCCACCATAAAACTATAATTGCACTCCGACATTTATTCTCATCATTATGTATGAGTTCCTGTTATTAATATCAGATAACTCCCCACATTAAGATTACAGATACCCGTTAATGCTGATCTACTCTTGCTGAAAATTTCGATCTCATCAACATTTTATGTATTCCCTGATCTAAATCGCTCAACCCTTATTCGTTATGTCGGGTTACAAAGGCCAGACTTGACATAACAAAACCTAGTGAGCTCCCAGGAGGGTACATCATTCTCATACGAGTCGTGAATTCCATGATTCGTTTAGCTTTCACCAAATCATAACAATCATTATCCAATATACCAGGATTATTGACTCGCATTTGAATCTCACTCAATATATCAAAATAATGATTAATCAAGATTTGTGTCCACATAAACAATCATAGATTAAGAGTTTCCAATATTACCAATAACAATGAAATATTATATTATCTGACTTTGGTCAGTCCGAGATAATTATATTTCATATGGCGGTCCTATTCAACATATACAAAGTATGCTACTGTAACAAGTTGAAACTATACTGTTTCCTTGACCGAGATGTGTCACTATAATGTTACACTATGTTGCGTTTTGACGTAGGTAACGCAGCGGAATAACAAAAATTAATCCTACTTCAAAGCCCACCACGGATCGTCAGGAGGAGACATCATAACATGATAAAGGACATAGTATTGTGTACCTTTTGATTTGTGAGATCACACGAAGAATGATGTCCTCGTCTCTACGGTTGATCCACGTCTAGAGGTGAGATCTAAATTCTTCCTTCAAACAAGTGCTAGCTTGAACACGGAGGAAGAGGGAAGAAGATCAAAGCAACAAAGGACCAAAGAGAGGTTCGGCTCTCTCTTTGGTGGCCGACGGGGTAGGGGACGGGCTAGGGCTTCGGCCTTAGCTTGTCTCTTGCTCTCTCATTTGCTCTATCCCACTCTCTTGTGTTATGTCTAATAACATTAAGTGGAAAGAAATCTAGAGCCTCCTTTATATACTCCAACAACTTCTTGTTGTTTCCATAAAAGAGTTTCCTAATTCTAGATGAACTAGAATTATTCCCTTCCTTGCAAATTAGTCCCACTAAGTTTGCAAGGTGTTGCACAATTATCCTTTCATTAATTAATCAATATTAATTAATCCCAAATCTAGCTCTACTCTATTTGACGTGTGACCCCATAGATTTCTATATAGTTGGTAGTAACTTTTACTAACATGGAGCGGTGCCTAGCAACACATCCATGCCACCCAACTAATAGAAATAGTCAGTGGTCCCGACAAACCTCTTGTGCCCAATATCTTATATTGCACTATCCCTTTGTCTCCATATCCGGATTGGACACGAGACATAAATGGTCACACTTGTATATCCAATCCATAGTTCCTCGATCCTGGGAATATGCTTATGCTTGCAGATAACATATTTATCTCCATATTGATTTATCTGAGTCAGGCCAGACATTCAATAAGCCTCATCCCTGGAGTGGACGTGGATATTTACCCCAATTATGTGGGAGGGACAAATCATATCTACATCACTACGATCTCTAAGCTTGCTTCCTATCATGCCCAATAGCCATCTTTATGATTACCCAGTTACGGTGTAACGTTTGATAACATCAAAGCACAATATTCCACAACTAGAGTATCTAGTGACTTCAAGTCTAAGGATTGCAATTACATTAGCACTACGAGAAGCGATTGTGACTTGACATAATCTAATGTATCCTTCTCGTTGTGGGTCAATTCAGTATGCCATTACTCCTAATGCATACCCATGTGCTAGACTTGATATCTCCATATCAATCTATCCACATACTAGTCTATATTTGATCGACCTATTAATCAATATAGTGGACTAGGGATATTTAAGATAAACAACACATTGTATCTAAGGACTTCATTATATTAAATATCACAATAAATAAATGAATATTCTAGCCAAAACAATGTTCATACTAAATCTACGGTTGCCTCTAGGGAATCTATTCCAACAGTCTCCCACTTGCACTAGAGCCAATCTGGCGCATCTCGTATGCCTATAGATCTGGCGTGCCCTTCATGCTTTCGCTGCGCAAGAGGTTTTGTGAGCGGATCTGAAACATTGTCATCCGTTGGAATCTTGCACATCTTCACATCTCCTCGATCGATCATATCACAAATAAGATGGAATCTCCTAAGTACATGCTTTGGTTTCTGGTGTGATCTTGGTTCCTTGGCTTGTGCGATTGCCCCAGAGTTGTCACAGTACAACTCTATGGGATCCACGATGCTAGGGACCACACCGAGCTCAGTGATAAACTTCTTTATCCAAACTGCCTCTTTTGCTGCTTCCGCAGCAGCAATGTACTCAGCTTCTGTTGTAGAATCAGCAACTGTCCCTTGCTTGGAACTCTTCCAGCTCACAGCTCCACCATTTAGGCAAAACACGTATCCAGACTGCGATATGTAGTCATCTTTCTCGGTTTGGAAGCTTGCATCAGTGTAACCCTTTACACTTAGCTCTTCCTTACCTCCAAATATCAAGAACACATCCTTAGTTCTTCTCAAGTACTTTAGGATATTCTTGACAGAAATCCAGTGACTCTCACCCGGATTGGACTGGTATCTGCTCACCATACTCAACGCGTATGACACGTTTGGTCTAGTAAATAACATGACGTACATGATGGATCATATGGCCGAAGCATAGGGTATCCTACTCATGCAGTCAACTGAAGCCTAAGATCTAAAAGGAGAATCTCCTCTAAACAAACTAGCACTATCACACTTAGCAGACTTAGCTAGCAGATCTACAGAACTATTAGCCTCTCTTTGAATCCAACTAACCTTCCACTGTTTGTCATGAAGAATTATTCGGATGTCATTAATCACAACTTCAATATCCCAGTATTTAGCTCCGTTGTTGACTGCATCAGCCAGTTGCAAAGTATCCACTTCAATAACTATCTTCATATCAGAGCTCTGAAACAGAAATTCTGTTACAACACACCTTATGGAAACATAGTCAATATTTATCACCTCATATGCAGGTCCTAGATGCATGTTTTCTTTGTCAATATTTTTTTAAATTTATTCAAATAAGGTAATAAGTTTTTAGTGACCACATTTTCGCCATTTTTTTGCCACTAAAAATTTATCACCTCATATGTATATTCCGACTAAGATTGATGACGGTAGTTATGAATTGAGTCCTTCTTTTTTAGTCCAATAAATTAGGTTATTGTGAAAATGTAATATATGATTTGTGAACATGTTATGGTTATTGTGGTTATTTTTACACAAATAACCATGGTAAAGATAATATTGAACTTCATTGGCTCACTTAGATCTTACAAGTCTACTAACCACCTAAAATTACAAACAAATCCGCTCTCTACTTTATAAAAATTGGAAAATGGATAGTTAATTTTTTCGTGTCTTATCTCTCTCCTCTATATTCTGATTATTATTTTAATTTAATTTCTACAAAAAAGAACTAAACTTTAGCTAAATTTTACATAGTATCATTTTTCTTAATAATATTTTGTTTTACCTCGGGTTTGAACTCGGGACCTCAGGCAGGGACTTTTAAACGGTCTACCACTGAGCTATCATTGTAGATCATATGAACTTTTTTGAATAATTAAAATAAAGAATGACAATTTTAATTAAACTATATATGATTTTTAACTACTAATATTGGAGATGCTCTAAAGCATTTTCTTGCAATACCCGCGCAAAGTGCGGGTTATCACCTAGTTATTATTAAATATTTAAAGTTCTAATGACCCGTTTGATCAACCATTAGGTTATGAAAATACTTAAAGCAAGTTTTGGACATGGAGATTGGAACTATTATTTTTAAAAATTAATAGTTTAATTATTAGTGCTTAAAGGAAATACGAGCGGGACCTCAAACCTATAATTAATTGGGCACTTGCATACCATATAGGAAGTGCATTATTGAGTCTATGGAATTGTGCTTTATTTATTAGAGATCATGTGTTTGTAGGTGACACACATTTTTAACACCTTATGCGCAAGTCGTACGGTCAAGTACTAAAGATGGAGTACCTTTCAGACTCTAGGTTGTCGAACCCACGACGAGAGGTTGTGAACTTCTTATTGAGAACTAATTTAATGCACTTCAACTAACATGAAGAAAGTTTGTGATTTGAGAAGTTGTCACACCCAATCAAGTGACTGAATGTAAATGAATGAAACACAATATTTTTGGATTTTTGGATTAAACTGGCTTTAGTTAAATATAGAGAAAACTCTAGGCGACCTATTGATCACCTAGGGAAGTAAACGCATCCGGTATTGTATGGAACACGTATCAAATATGCTCTTGATCACGCTTAACTACTTACAGTCTTCTGCCGATCTCGTGTAAGCATGTGCTAGTTTAAGTAGTCGTCATCTGTCGATCCATAAACTACGTCACCTAACACACATTAAGAGTAATTCTACATATTTATCTAAACCATAAAACTTCTCATTCTGGTCCATCATGATAGGGGGTTTATAAGCAATCCTAAATTCACAAGCTAATTAATCTTCACCTGTTGGTCAATCGATCTTTGACTATGTAGACTAGTTTATGACGCTAGGTTAACATAAGATAAAGCGCAAGATTACTAGAAGATGCAAGTCCAATGTTACTTTAAGCTAAGATACCAAATATGTATTGAAAGTTCTCTCATGATCATTCATATTACGTGTCAATGGCGAGGATTCGAGAATACCCCAAAGATATAGAATCAATCCATAGCTAGTATCCATAAGCGTGAATCAAACCAAGATATACGGAAATCTTGTCTAACAAAACCTTGGGCTCTCCATATGCCTAGCTATAAGTTTAGCTACTCATAGTAGAAGTAACAGAACTAAATATCTCCATAGATGGATTAAAGAAATAGAGAAGAGAAATCAAACGCTAGAATAGTGAATTCGGCGATGATCCCGAGCTCCAAGCTTGGTCTTTTTCTTTCCTCGATATCTCGGTCGTATATTAGACCTCCAGGAGTTTATTTCCCGTCAAAATTTGTGGCCTTTCCCCGAAAGTTCTATTCTCATTCTGCTTTCCCATTCGTGTGAATTGAAATTCCAATTCGTGCGCGCGAATTACTTTTCACACATGCACGTTGTTGTTTCAATTCATGTGAATTGCATTTCCTTTTCCTGCGAGTTGCAGCAATTCGTGCGAATAGATGATACCAATGCCCACGAATTGAACTCATAAGAATCTGTGTAACTCACTTTATTTCCAATTCGTGGAAATTGATATCCCAATTCGTGCGAATTGGAAGTAAAGTGCCTTCTTTTTTCAGCATGCTTTCTGCGATTCATGTGCACTTGTACTACCAAATCCTGCGAATTGCTTTAGCAATTCATGTTAATTGCTTTCCAAGACTCTTCCTCATTCTTGCATGCAACTTTATCTCCTCTCTTTCCTTGAAAATTTCTTCATGCTCTCTTCCATTCAGAAGCTCGTTTCCTATCTCCGATCTTCTCACGAGCCTCCAATACCTGCAACTCACAACACGAGCATATACCGGCATCATATATGACAATTAAATAGCTCAAAATATTACAAAAACACCCGGATTGACTAACACATCACATGAGCTCAATTTCTTGGATCGTTCACAAATATGGCCAAAAACTCGATAAAATGACCCGGGGAACACGCAAAACGATAGTAAATTGCAGCAATTATAACTTCTAATGTCAACTTTTAGGAGCTTTATTTTTAGGAAAAGTCTAAGTGAACAAAAATTCATACAAAAAGTTGAACATAAAGTGATGTGTATGGAAACATGTCATAAATATAATTCCGTAGTGAAGATTATGAAGGAAATAGAAAGAATGAATATGGGTGATATTTAAAAAGCTACTGATGTGGCATATGCCACGTCACTTTTTGTTCAAATTTATGTTTGATTTTTTGTCCCCCTAGCATGGCTCTTTTTTTTATTGCTTTGCTATTTGGATTTTAAGGTAAAAATTCATGCCTTGCTTTGTATGTCAAGCTTCATTCGTGTCATGTGTGATATTTATACGTCTCACAAGGAGCACTTGATGATCTTCGGATTTTTACACGGAACTTTTGGATGCACGTGAGATATTGGATTTTTTACTCAAAAATTGTTTCTTTTGGAAGAACTATCATACGAATGATAATGAATTCATCTTAATGAAAGTGGAAAGAGTTGTACGGTGAAACACATGATATAAGATACTTATAGGATTGGCCAAACGACTAACTTGTAGTACTCAGCCGAACTTAGTCCTGGGTTACTCATTGTACTTAATCATTTGGCCACACGAAGCCCTTGTTGTTGTTTTTTACACTCATGGTCTTGGATGTTCGAAAATGGCTATGAAACGGTTCTTCTTGTATCAACAACTCTTCATAGAATTGATTTTTTTATACTTATATTTTATGGAATTGGAAAATTAAATCGAGTTATTATTTTGTAATTATTAGGAGATCCTAATGTAGTAATGGATTGGATTACTTTACAAATGCTAATTAGGTAATGACTTGGATTAATTTACAATCCTAATAGTGTAATGATTTATGATTTTAGATAAATCATGAAAGAGTCACGGAATAGTTTTCGGATACACCCTAATACAAGGGATTTATTATTACTTTCAATTTATCTTACATCGATGATTTTTTTAAAATAAATACGTACTTTTTTCATCTTACAATGAGTTTATTTCCGCTATGTCAATGAGTTTTTAGCTCAAGGGAACACCTCTGTGACTTACATGCTTGCATGATTCTTACTCAATCTTTGTGTTCGACTGTTCAAACTGTGGTCTATGTGTGTGTCAATTCCCTACCACAGGTACAGGTGTTTGAAGCTGGGTTTAGAGGCGACGTTGCACTCGCACATGCGTTAGTGGTGAATATTTTGCTGGTCTTTCCGAACTAGTATGGAAGACTTAGTATTTCACATTTATTTTTGCTTGAGTGGTTTGTCGCCTGGTTTTGCGACATAGTTAATAATGCCGCATTTGATACTATTGATTGTAACATGTACTTAATACTTCAATTGTGGCTGTTTTTGTTTAGTTCAACTGTCGACAAATCTCCTAATGTTCGGATATCGACTTGGGTATGGAGTAGCACCATCCCAGTTTTCCGACTAAGATTTTCCGGGGCGTTACACAACGCCTAAACATGACACCCGATTTGCCAGTTGCGTCGTCTTCTCTTTCTTTTGCTTTGTTAAGCCTTCTTTATATTTTCCTAAGGCAAGTGCCTATCCTTGGTTTTTTCCGATATATCAAATCTTAGATCAATTAAGAATCTTGTAAAAGAATTATTCAGAAGGAAACAAACATTGAGGGTAGAACTTTCGCAAACTTGTTGCATTTTAGACGAGTCAAAAGATATAAAACCTTGGTCCGTCTATTATTGTTGCCCTGCGCACTAAAGATGTGTCTATTTTTCGCATCATATAGATAGAGTGAACATACATCATGCAAATGCTGATGAAGGAAGAACTGTACATAGACATTTGATAAATTAGCTTTATTCCTTGGGAAGAAAATGCTGAAATCAGTTTTGAACAACTGAACTGTCACAAAATTAACAGAAAATAGAACCTATGTTCAGGAGTTATGAGCGAAGATCGGAATTCTCAAAGTCTATTGGTACCTGCAATGTATCATTGAAAATTCGAGAAGCTTTATAATCATATGAAGACTATTTTACCTTTTGTGTTAAAATATTTATGAAATTGTGTTAAACACCTTATGAGCAAGCATAATATAAAATTAACAAAAAATAACAACCTACCATCCATTTCAACAAGTACTCCCTTTGTCTGTTTTTAACTCTACACTATTACAAAAAGATTAAATTTTTATATTATTTTACAAGTAAAATTCCCAAAGTGTTGGAAAAGAAAAGTAAGACACGTTAAAACAGACGAAGTCAGTTTATAATTTTTTTGAAAGATAAGCAAATATTATTAATAAGAAGTCAAAGTACAACATGCAACCACAAACAAAAGTTTTATGTTTGCTACAAACCACTGAAAAAGGAACCAAACCAGACGAGTTACAACATAGATAATAAAAATGATAAAAACGTGCTGATAATTGAAAATGAGGCTGGCAATGACTGGCGTTCTTCTTGACTTGTTGTTGCATATATTAACCGATCGTGATACTTTTTTATCGGTGCCGGATTGGCTCGACCAGATACGAGAAAGGGGAGGTAAGGTAACTCGAGCAATATATGTGCCGAGAAATGGCTATTTGCGACCCAACAGGTTAGATGAACAAAGCATCCAGTTTTGTTGAATTCAGACTAAAGCCGATGTTGCCAAAAGGCAATGAAGAAGCAATTCCACGCTTCATTTGAGGGGACGGTCCTTGCACAAAAACACGCTTGAGAGGCACGCAACGAGGAACAACGAGAAAAGAAAGAGAAATCCTATATCCAGAAACCCGTGAAAGTGCCATGACGAACATCACAAAAAGAAGCAGTAGCATGTTGGTTGGGTAAGAACACAAGGCAAGCAAACCGTTCTTCGGAGAAAGTATTGCAGAAATCGTAAAGGAACACAAACTTTGTTGATCGAACTATGCAAGATTGTTCCCACTCTTGATAGTTCCAGCTTAAAACTATCATGATTGCTGTAGATATTGTTGAGGAACAATCTCCAAAGACCCGGGGCGAAAGAAGTGATCAAGAGTGGCAAAAGATGACACCTTACCGTTAGGAAAGTTTCCAAGTTTGAGGACCCCAAAAGTTGGAAAAAGCTCAAGCCAAACAGGAGGTGTTGACCTGTTTGGGCCTAATCCACAACTATATCCATCTGAGTAATTAAAGTGATTCTAGCCCAACATTCATAAATTTGGGATCTTTCTACTGGGGGTGGATAGTGTGTATTTAAAAAAATGATTAATGACGCCGTTTTGTTACCCAGTTTCTATCAAGCACAATCAAATGCTTAGACCAACATTAATATGTTCTTAAACTAGGTAATAAGAAGATCGATTCAATATCTTAACCGTCGAAAACCATTAACGGATGAATGAGAAATTAGGCGTTGAAGTTTGCCACTTCACGTTGGGGTGAATTAGTGCAGTAAAACCATTAATCTCACGAGTGAGACACTAAAATTTTCCAGCAGACCAATTATGGAGTTGCTATATTGTTACATTCCCCAACTGTTCACCTCTTTCTTCTTTTAGAGCATGTCGACATGTGGGGCATCAGGGCAAGATACTGTTCATATATTTTTTGATGTGATGTTCCACAAATTTGACAAAATTGTGCGAGAAAGTCGTTAAGGGACTTGGAAGTGCATATAGCAGTTTGGAGGGTAAACGGCACCGACAACCAAACTCGTGCCCTAAGGGCATTTCCTGCCAGGGCACCTCAACCCTGGCAAAAACGTATAGTGTTTTATCGAATAGTTTTGGTGCTGGAATGAAGTGGTGGCTAAGGAGAGGAAACTGGTGTCACCAAGTTCACTATGGTCTTAACCTAGAAGATGGTTGCCACTGCAACAATCAGCCAATCCCATTTCTTGATACCTCATGAAGACAAGTCATCAACAACCTCTAGATGGTTCTCCGGTAAAAATAGTCCGAAAACATTAGGATGTGTACACCAAAGTTGATTTCGACAGTCAATGAATGGTAAAATTACTGTTCGGGATAAAAACTAGTTTCCACCGTATTTAAACATGGGACTTCTTCCATGTAGGGATGTAAATAAATAAATTTTATATTTGTCCCTGATTTTTTTCCTGCAAGACGTGAACGTAAATAGTAAAATCTGTGTTTTCTCATTTTCCATATAGTTTTCTTGACCTCAACTTTATTCAATTACAACAGATGAATATCTATCTATCCAGATTACGGATAAAATTTATTTGTAACAGCGGAGAAGGTAAAAAAAAAGGCTCATTCGATATGGACTGCCGAAATGCCAGATGTGATTCCACTGGCTCGAGGGTCAGTGCTCTCCAGAGAGACTCCACGAGGGTCTTCTCTCACGAGCAAGGCCAGAACATTGAGTGAACTCCATGCTTTAGTTAGATTATCGCTTGAATCCCCTAAAGTGACGGCAAAAACTGCGTCATACCCTCCAGCTCCAGGAACTCCGGCCATCAATACCCCTTCCACGTTCATTGTAGCATTCAAAAGTTGAGTTTGTGATTCAGGTTCAATCTGTTGATTCGCACAGGAAAAGGCATAATCAAACAGTCATTGTCAGGATCATCAATACACAATTGGGTATATCTAGGAACTTAAAGAAGACATGCACTGGAGCTGTCAAAGGGCTGGCCCAGTTCAAGGCGGACCACCAGGCTGTGAGGCGGTCCTGGAGTCCGATATGCAGGTCCTAGATGCCAAAACCTCAGGCCCGGCTCGACCCACAGCACTGGACCCCCAAAGTCAGGAACCAGCCTGGACCACTGCCTAAGGGGGCTAGGGCCAGTTCAAGACCAATGTGGTCCCGCAGGTCAGTTCAACCCTGAAAAGAGCCGCTCCCATTGACAGCAGTAGCATGCACTGTCCTATCAGAAATGGAGGGCAAGGGAATCACAAGTCAGTTTGCTTGTACCTTCTGCAATAACCTTCTGGATAATTCATTTCACAATTTTCCTATTTAGCATTTTGGTCTTTAATTCTAGCCCTGTTTAGGCATTACTGTGCCTCAATTTAGGCCTTGCTCGGTTCTCAAAGTCTTGCTTGATAGATGGGAGGTAATCCTGGAGACAATGACAGATTTCGTAGGGTATGTGTTCATGCCATCTTCTTTTAGGTTTACCCTTGCACTACCTTTACTCGGATACACGTGCATATAGGAGAGAAAGAACACCTACCGGCACACTTGCAGCCTCACCCATCAGCCGCATTTGAGTCCTGATTTCAAGCATAGTGTTTCTTGCTTCCAACAGAGCTTTCACAATTTCTCCTTCTCTCGGTTCGCTAATTTGCTCCATCCACTGTTCAAGAAACCAGGGATAATAAGATCGTCTACCGTTTCATCAATGAATAAATACGAGATACAAAATCACAACACTTCAATATCCTAGATGACACAGAAGGTGATCTATTTGAAGAAACTCCCATGCTTTAGTAAGAACAATGTTCAGTGGATATTGCTGCACTTGCAATACAATCAAATAGATCGCCTTGTGTCATCTGCAATAGAATCAAGCAAATCGCGTGATAGAAAGAAATGCCTCCCACTGCGTCACAGTGCTGTCTTTTTAGTGCATTCTTAATACTGGTTTTCTCTTTAACCATACTTTTCATTAATGAATTAGTCTCATTTGAAAGCATGATATAACCACACAGACTTAATTCAGAGAATCTGGAAGAGCATGTCGAGTCATGAAATAAATTATCTCTACTATTTTGATGCATGAAATATTTTTCTCTAATAAAGAAACCACTTCAGAAATATGAAGTTACCTTTTCTGATGTCCATCTGCTGCACTTGTCTATAACGGATTTGTACGCATCCCAATGTTCTTTTGCGATTGTGCTTAACAAGTTGAGACACAATTCAAGTGCTGTGTTTGCTTCTGACAACTTTTTCCAAGTTTCCAAGGCTCTCTGAGGCTCGGCCTTTTGCCACTTCTTGACAGCGCCCACCATTGATACAGTGGAAGATCCTCCAGTTCCCGGTTCTCCTAGTAACTGCAAATGTATTATAGTAACTATCAACAGCTGACAAAGGAGTAAGCTCGCGAGTTCAGGTAACAGAAAAAAAAAAAAAAAAAAAAAAAAAAAAAAAAAAAAAAAAAAAAAAAAAAGACAATTCACAACTTTTTCAGGATACAACAATGATAGAGGATTTATTGGTCTGAACAGTTTAACAGAGTAAAAGTGACTCCCTAAACGCTGTTTAATGGCTAAAGAGTTTTCTCTGCCTATAGAAGTCATGTGTTGAGCTCATAATATTTCCAAAAAATCAGCCGTCAGTCTAATTGACCATTGAAGTCCTTGATATAGGTTTTTGGCTTCACATCTACAGATTAGGTTTTAGTATCGATGGTTAACAAACTTGGAATTCGGTTTCTGGTGCTTTAAGTCTCGTGATTCAAACAATTACATCTCTATTTGCCGAAGCACCCTGTTTACGAAGATTTGCCTCTCAAGCAAGACGGGATGCAAGGATGAGTAAGTGCTGAAAGAGTTAATATTGTTGACCCAATTCAGCATTAGCTTTTGGAAGAGACGGTGATCCTATATTATACTTTACGAATGAGACTTGTTTTCGAGGGAAAACCATTTTAGAAATGAGATAAATTTATCAGGCAACATAATGAACCTGGAAAAGCTGCAATATGGCATGGAGCCATCGAGGAACAAGTAATAAATATCATTCTGAATAACAGATGCTAAACAAATACAGACCAACAAAATAGTAACAGTACCATACATGTTTGGTGATACCCCATTCACAAAGCTCACTTATTATAATCAACTACACTGTCGTTCTGAAATTTTATGCAACACAAACGTGACCACACAAGCACAAAGGCTAGCAAAGTTCTCTAAGAAAATATATTTCAACCCGATACATTCTAACTAGGCAAAAGTAAACATTTTTGTCATTTTAAAATTAGTCCATATAAAGTATCTCATCAGATGAACTTGAATAAAACCATAAGTAATGAAGCAATGTATAGTACTTACAAGATTCATTAGTGGAGGCAATGAAAATTTATTTCTCTCATGGTCCCACTTCCGACTTAAGACATTGGCAATGACTTCCTCTGATGCTTTTCCTTTGCTCGCATCCTGCAACTCCAAATAGGAAAGGTATAAATAACATATAAGACATGGTCAGGAAAATTTGCACAAGGATAGAAGAAAACCACCATTCACCCTTCCAAGATTAGATCAAAAGAAGATGTAAGCAATATATAAATTATTGGGTAAAAGACAAAAACCACCCCTTGAATAGGGTTAAATACAAAGCAGTCCCTCGTGTTTGGGAATATACAAATACCCCCTGTCAGAGTTAAAAGATAACGGTGCACTAACGGAGGGAGGAAGTCAAAAATACCCCTGAAATTTAAAGAAATTACCCCACTATAAATCCCCTTTCCTTCCCTTCTCCCCCCTAGCCACCAACCTTATCTCTTCCCCTCTCTCTCTCTCTCTCTCTCTCTCTCTCTCTCTCTCTCTCTCTCTCTCTCTCTCTCTCTCTCTCTCTCTCTCTCTCTCTCTCTCTCTCTCTCTCTCTCTTCCTCCTCTTCAACAGACACTCTTCCTCCTCCTTGCTTCCCTCACCACCATCTCCATCACAACCTCCAAACTCCAGCCCTCTTCAACTTGTGGATCCGACGTCCCTCCCTCCAAGACCACAAGATCTGACGCCTAATTTGGGTCTCAGCGGCTGGGTAATTGACGTTGTCGCGCGGAAGCTGGACGAGTCAGCTGAGCCGGAGGCACTGGAGAAGGTATCGGTGGAGGTGAGGCAGGCGATTCAGAAGGCGAGGATCGAGAAGAAGCTGAGTCAGAACGATTTGGGTGACGGCGGTTCCGAACCAGTCGGTGTTGACGAAGATGGAGAAGGTGTTGGGGGTGAAGCTGAGAGGAAGGAAGTGATTTAAGGTTTGATTTGATGTTAGATCTGTGTGGAATTGTGATGTTTTTTGAAAAAATCTGGTAATTGTGTGTGTGTGTGTGTTTTTTTTTTTTTTTTTTTTTTTTGAAAGAACTGAAGATGCATTAATAGGGGCCATCACAGCCTAAAAAATTACAAGCCAAGAACAGATCTGGCACAGCTATGAGCTAAGAGATTTGAATCTCCAGGAATGAAAAGGAAAGCACAAAAAGAAAATTTTGAAGCAAGAAGCCAGCAATCCTCAACAACTGGAGCAATGACAATTGAGTGTCGTCCTCTTACTGAATTAATGGCATCAATGGAAATTTTGAATCTGAAGATACTGAGATTCTCTGCCATCCTTTTGAAATTGCATATCTTAACGCTTGCCTTATAGCAATAGCTTCCAAAACTAAAGGCTCAAATATTCCTGGGATAGTTGATGCAAATTTTTCTTGACAAGAGCCAGCCTCATTAACACAAACTACACCAATACTACCACACCCCTTCAATCTGTCCAGAGCAGCATCAGTGAAGATGTTCATATCAAGCAAAATATGAGAAGCTACCTGGGACCTTACAGGGATGGTTGTGTGCTCTTGAATTTTCCAGTATCTATTTTGCTTTTTTTCCCACCGCATTAATCAGGAATCTATACGAAAATATCAAAAGAAAATCAAAGCAACAGAGTTTATGGTGCTGGGTTTTATTTTTGAGTAGAGATGGTGATGGAGAATGGTTTAGTTAATGTTATTAATAGGTTGGCTAATTGGGTTTGAGATGTTTGGCAGAGGTGATGGTAGTTGAATTGGCTATGGTGAATTCGGGGATTTAGTGGTGGTGCTGCTGGTCAAGAACACCATGGACATCAAGAACATGAACAATATAAACACAAAAACACGAATAGGGGCAAAATGGTCATAAAAAGTCATATTGCACCCCCTACTAACTGACATTAACAGAAGGGTGGTAGTTGTCCAATGTCCGTCCACTGACAGGGGGCTTTTTGTCTCTGACAGGGGGGTATTTGTATATCCCCAAAAACCAGGGGCTGATTTGTATTTAACCCATACTCAAGGGGTGGTTTTTGTCTTTTTCCCTAAATTATTTTATCAATGTTACTTCCAGAACTGAAAGCACAACAAAAACCAAAATGCTCAACTAGTAAATCACTAATCTTAGCTGTTCTTATGGTGACGCAGTTCTGTTCTCACTGTAAAAGGCCAACATCCTCACTATAAAAATATACGAAGTGACAGGAGCTATAATAGCATTTCCAAAAGTTAACAGCGCCCTCACCATAAAAGGACTATAAATAAAATGGATCATTCTGCGGAGTCGATTTGCCTTTTATAATCCTGGAAAATCTGTTAGAATGTTCTCCCTCCAAATATTCCAGAAAAAGCTAATGGGGGTAGCTTTTCAAAATCATTTGGTCGTTCCTTAGAGCAACTAGCTTTTTAAAATCAAGACTGAAGACCTTCTAAGTCTTTATGATCTTAAGTTACAGCAGCATACGCTTCATCATGTAGCTTATGAAATAAAAAATTCATGCCGTCCCTCAATAATTGATAGAATGAGTACAGCATATGTGGAAAACTAACAGTGAGATGTTTCAAAAACCTGTGTATGTCAGTAGTAAATCAGACAATACGGCCCATCAAAAAGAATAAGAAGTCATTTGGATGAAATTATAAAATAATCTCCCTATAGCGTCTTACTCAGTCCACAATTCTGGTTAGGTTTAGGTGTTCTTCCATCAATTAAAAACAAACGACGCGGAATGTATCCTATCAGTGGTCACCGCTACGGTACACCCTACATATTCACTGTGAATATCAGTCACACCCATATCAGCCGATTTCCGTGGTTAAGGTGAAAACGGCCTGTTTGTACCCTTACGCTGTTACTGCAAGGAAAAATATTAAAATAGAGAGGACATGAAGTGTACTAGGTTCTATAAGTTTTCTGCAGAAGAATCAATAAGAAGGCTAATTCGATACCTCGAGGAAAACCTCAAATCCTCAATCTGGGAAAAGTTCCCAACAGATATTTAAGTAAGATCTCCAAATCGGCCTCCCATGCCCCCTGAACCAAAGATCAGGGCCCCAAGTGAGAGAGAGAGAGAGAGAGAGAGAGAGAGAGCGAAGGAAACTCCAAAGTCCAGACACCTTGTTCATCGGTCGAATCGAGCTCCCAGGCTCAGGCCACTGGCAGGATCTGGTTCTTTCTTTCCTTCACATTCTCTCTTCATTTTCTTTCTCACGCACTCTCACCCTCTCTTCATTGTCTCTTCGTCTCCGTGTTGTCTCGCCTCCGTGTCAATTTTGTGTCTGCGGGTGAAGCCTAACATGACCCGATTTATCTGCCTCATTTTTTGTCACCCGAATATAAGGCTTATCAAGTTAATAATTAATGCATACTTACTTTTTAGATTGACCCAATTCATCCTCCCTGAAAGCTATCCTCTCTAACTTTCATTTCTCTCTTTCCAATCAGTGGCAGACCATCAGCAGATCATACCTCTGTACCCAAAACAAGACAGCCATTTTATGTCCATCCTTCGAACACAGCAGCTACGCACGAAAGGGTTCTATGCAATCCGTCATGTGCATCAAGTGCTAATCACAACCGTTCTGTGGTGTGGCGCGGATGGTACTGAACTAATCCCATGTTGATTAATAGGTTTGAAATATGTAGAGTAAGAGTACATTAATTCAGAATTAACATTATTCGAGTTCATGGAGGATATATCCAAAGTTCATTTAACAAAAATACTAATTACAAAAGAGGCTACAGGATTTATCACGGACATTCCTTGTGCAGTTGTGTACGGGTCGCAGCTGTTCACCACAAAATACAGGTATGAGATTAACAGATAAACAACCAACCAATCATATTGTAGATAGTACATGCACATGCATAGAACAGCTATGCGAGTATAAACGGATGAATTACAGGATTGGGCAGATCGACATTTTCTCGGTACTAATTCGACCACCCATCATTTAATACGAACCAATCTAGACCAATTAGCACCATTTCTTCAACAGCGAGGCAACGAATTGAAAATTTGCACATGTGGGAAAATCATGATGTGGACATCTATGCCATTCCTACTATGCTTCAGGCCTACTCCACAACACCGCCATCCTCTTTCTGGAGTAGTAGTGACGTGACTAGACACAACTTGCCCTAAGACAATGGCGATCTAGCCCCCAACGTCGAGACAACTTTTAACCGTGTACAATCGTAATAATTTTGTGATGGTTGGGTGAAGCCGAACAAGACCAGATAAAAGCCTCAATTGTTTTGTCGACCCAAACATAGTTGTCAAAATCTTACGATTCACGATTCGTATCCTACGATTCGATTCGATTCACCCATGAAACGATGCGAATTCCTTAGTGAATCTTTAATGGCCAAAAATATATTTGAATCCCGATTCAAGAGTATGAATCTTACGATTCAGTTGCGATTCAGACCGATTCTACGATTCACCTTCGATTCATCTGAAGGTTTTCTTGAGTTGCGGCATCAGTCTAAGAACTAACACTTCCTACATTACTTCCTAGTTCCTACATTTATGTCTGTTTCGCAACATGCATTTGTTTTAAACTACTAGTGCATTTTCCTCAAGTCCAAGGCCAATAGTTTTCTATTATTTCCAATCTCCTTGGCGTCTTGTAGTTCCTTGCTCCACATGCCTATCTATATCTAGATTATTATTTATATTTTTGATGTGTGAAACTCCTAATCACTAGTTACGGATGCGAGTTTCCAATAATTTGAGCTTTGTTTTTGTAAAAATATGAACATTATGTTCAACAATGTTATAGCTTTATGAAATATTTTATTATATCTACATAAAAATATTGCAAACTGAATCTTTACGATTCACGATTCGATTCGATTTCCGATTCAGTGAAGGTGAACTTCGATTCACTATGTGAATCCCGATTTGACAACTATGGACCCAAATCTAATGCTAACCCCTTGAATATCAAAATTGACCCTAACAATTATCAGCTAAGAAGCATGGAGATGGTTACGGGTGTCGGATACGATACGGGATCAGACACGGAATACATCATTTTCTAAAAAATAGAAGAGTTATGATGGCATTCCTATCATATACTGTCTACATCATTTTGATAGGAATGGCATCAAAAAGTGATAGATTGAATAATAACAGTTGGTTTCTTGCTAGAAAAATAGAAGAGTTATGATGATGGAAAATATCAGAGTGACTCCTATACTGTCTACACGATGATGTTGGCTTAACCGGTCTTACTCGGCTTCTACATCAGATTATGGTTCTACGTCTTTACTGAATGTTAATCTTTTTTTTTCCAATTAAAGTATGCACTTTTATGAACTGAGGAGATGGCCTGAAAGTATTAGAAACACTGTCAGCAAGCTCGAACGGTCACATGCATTAGGGCCATAGTTGTCAAATCGAGATTCAGATCGCGTATCGAAATTCCATTTTACTGAATCGCGAATCGAATCAAATCGTGAATCGTATAGATTCGGTTCAAATCTTCTTAGGAATATAGAACATTGCATATCCCTTAAATAAGTAAGCATGTGTGAATAATATGTTCATATTTCAACAAGTAAACACAAGTTCTCTGAAAATTGAAGCCACAGTGGGTGATTAGGAGCCTTGTGCATCTACCCAAAAGTTAAAAAAAATGACATATATAAGAAGGTATGCATGTAGAGCAACATAAGACACCAAAATGATAGGGAAATCAGTCATCTTGGCCTTAACATGTGTACTAGCTATTTTGAAACATAACAAGGGTATCGAAACTGACAGAAATAGGGAACTGACTACTTAATTTGGCCCTGCCCGCATCGATGATATGAATCGGTCTGAATCGCTAGGAATCGTAAGATTCAGGCACTTGAATTGGGATTCGAATTATTTTTCTCCATTCAAGATTCACAAAGGGATTCACATTGTTTCATGGGTGAATTGAATCGAATCGTATGAATCGAATCGTGAATCCTAAGATTCTGACAACTATGATTAGGTCCATGTTTGGAAATGAATATGGAAGGTGGGATAAGATTTTATGTCCTTTGTAGTGACACAAGAGGGTGTATGGATTGGCTACATAGGGCACAGGTGATATCCCTGTCGCAGATAGGGTATTTTTCCCCTTATCCTACCCTTCTATACCCCTAATTCAATATGGCCTGAAGGGATGAGCAGGATACCGCTAAAGTAAGGTCCTGAACAGAAACTTCTAGAAAATAAAGTGAACTATATGACGATAAAGAACAAGTGACATCTGAAAACCTAAAAAAGTTACAATGTTGACTAGGTCCAAGATTGAGGGGTCGAAGCCTCAAGGCCTCTCTTGCCAAGTATAGCACCCTTCAACACGCTATACCACTGCACAAGGGTCGTAAAGGGCATGTGTATATGTAATCTTAGACTGCAGATACACATTTTATTGTGAAAGCAAGTGAAGCTGAGCATGATCCGATTTTTTTGAGTCCTTTTCATATCAGCCTAATTATAAAACACAGACGAGTTCAATCTCATCACTAACCGTCTAACCCTATAATATAATCTTATAGGGCCTATGATTAGGGGTGCACAAGAGATCAGACTACTGCAGATTGACTTCAAATATATCTCAACATGTGTGTAACATATGGTGCATGATTTTATATAACTTGGCACAAATTAGGTATATTTTAGAGTTAATTAATTCATACCTATTTAATCATTTAGTAAAAAAATGCTTAGTTGTTCCATCCAAAATAAATACATCATAGATTGTTCTACTTCTACCTGCTAATTGTTCGTTTTGCCCTGTTTACTATTTTTATCCACAACCAAACTGGAGCTTTCTCTCACTCTTTTCTTTTAAGTAGAGGATTTGCTATAAATTGTAACAAGTTTTGGGCAACAAATTTATCAAACTTGTTGAAATTATTCATATCTTAGGGAATTTCCTAAGATTGATCTGATTCCTAAGATTGATTTGACACTCAGAATAAATTATGGGATTTGTGATTAATATGGTCAATGGGGTAGATTAGAGGTTGCCTAAATTAGGCTATTGTAAATCTCTGTAATTATTGCAATTACTCTTTACCTAGAATAGCTATAGGATCGATCATGTATATAAACTACTGATCCAATAGAAGAAATACTGAAGTTTGATTTCTCAACTTGGTATCAGAGCAATTCAACCTCCCAATCTCAACATCCTGCCATAACCTTTTTTTTTCTCATCCCAAACCACATTTTCCAATGGCTGAAAGCCAAACTCCAGCTGTGACAACCAATACCCATGACAACCCAAATCTTCAGATAACTACAGAAAAGTTGGGTTCCCGTAATTATCTTAAGTGGGCTCAATCTGTGAAGTTATTTGTTAAAAGCAAGGGGAAGATGGGCTATCTTGATGGAAGTAAGAAGATGTCAGCCAAGGAGGATGCAACAGCCTATACAAAGTGGGAGGAAGAGAACTCCATGTTGATGTCCTGGTTGATTAACTCGATGCAACCTGACATTGGGGGGACATATTTGTTCCTAGACAGTGCAAAGGACGTGTGGGAGGCTGTGAAGCAGGCGTATTCAAAGGTTGGTAATGATGGACTTATGTTTGAACTTCGAAATTTAATTAGGGACACCAAGCAAGGGGACTTGTGTGTTACTACCTACTTCAATAAACTCAAAGGGTTATGGTTAGAACTTGATTACTATCAAAGTTTTGAACTTGAATCCATATCAACATCTGTCAAGATCTCTCAAATGTTGGAACGGGAAAGGATCTTTGATTTTTTGGCAGGTTTAAATCAAGAGTATGATCAAATATGCTCGATGATTCTCGGGAGGAGCCCTCTACCTTCTCTCAATGAAGTCTTTTCCTATATTCGAAGTGAGGAAAGTCGCAGAAGTGTTATGACAAGGGAGAAGCCTCAAAGTTCTGCGTTGGTAATCAACAGAGAAAAGAATGGGCCCACTGACATTAAAAAGGTGAAGGATGGCTTATGGTGTGACTATTGTCGCAAGGCCCGACATGATAGGGCATCATGCTGGAAGTTACACGGGAAGCCAAATCAAACTGGATTCAAAGGAATGCGAACAAGTCCAAGGGCAAATATGATCGAAGCAGCGGATACAACGAGTGCAAAATCAATGTTTACTGAAGAGCAAATTGAGGAGCTTAGGCGCCTATTGTCTTTAGAGAAACCAAAATCTTCTGCTAGCATTGCTCAAGCTGGTAACTATCCTTCTGCTCTCAATGTATTTACAGATCTAGATCAATTGCCATGGATTATTGATTCAGGGGCAACCGACCATATGACCAGTGATTCCTCGCTGTTTTCAAATTATTTTCCATGCTCAGGAAAACAGAAAGTTCGAATAGCGGATGGCACAGTTTCAGCGGTTGCTGGGAAGGGAACCATTCGAGTTTCAAGCAACTTGATACTGAAATCTGTTTTACATGTGCCAAATTTATCCGTTAATTTGATTTCAGTCAGTAAACTAAGTGGTATGTTTTTCTGCTTCTGAATGCTATTTTCAGGACTTAGTCTCGATGAAGAAGACTGGGCTTGCTGAGAAGAGAGGTGGGTTGTTTTATGCGAAGCATGGAGAGGACAAGAATAAAACTTCTGGATTTTCGGGAAGCAATCTGGATGATACTGGAGAGGTTTTGCTGTGGCATCAACGTCTTGGTCATCCCGCATTTCCCATTCTTAAGAAGCTATTCCCTGCTTTATTTAGTCGTATTGATGTTTCTAAGTTTACTTGTGAGATATGTGAACTTGCTAAACATCGTCGTGTTTCCTACCCTTTGAGCTATAATAATAAGTCCTCTCTTCCCTTTTCAATTATTCACTCCGATGTTTGGGGACCATCAAGAGTACAAAATGTTTTTGGACACAAATGGTTTGTCACCTTCATAGATGAGCACACAAGAACTACTTGGGTGTATTTAATGAAGGAAAAGTCTGAAGTTGTCCAATTGTTCATAAACTTTTATACTATGGTCCAAACTCAATTTGGTGCCAAGATCAAAATCTTACAAAGTGATCATGGCGGAGAATACATAGAAGGTAGTTTGAGTAAGTTTTTTGATGAAAAGGGAATATTACACAGAATGTCCTGTGTTCAAACTTCGCCACAAAATGGATTAGCGGAGAGGAAGAATGGACACCTCTTGAGCGTTGCTCGCAGCCTTCTTTTCACTAAAAATGTTCCAAAACGATTTTGGGGAGATGCTGTTTTAACAGCAACCTATTTGATAAATAGGACACCTTCAAGAATGTTGGGATTTAAATCCCCTGTCCAGGTCCTGAAAGAAACCTACCCCTTTTCAAAAATCTATATTGACCTACCTCTAAGAATCTTCGGTTGTGTGTCATATGTTCATATTCACAAAGAGGGAAGAAGTAAATTGGATCCGCGAGCTAGAAAATGTTTGTTTCTGGGGTACTCTCCTAACCAGAAAGGATACAAGTGCTATTGTCCAAGCACCAGAAAGTTATTTGTGAGTCGAGATGTTACATTCAACGAGAATATCTCGTTTTATCCGAAGTCTAATCAGCAAGGGGAGATTGAAGACTTGGAAGTTGGTCAGAGTAAGGGTCCTCTCCCTATGGTAATACCTCCACCTATCACTACCGAGGAACATTCTAATTCAAGAGAGGTTACAACAATGGATGTTCGGAATCATGAATTATCATGTCGAGATCCAGTTTGTATCCCAGTAAGGCCGAGGCATGAAAGACCTCTACAAGTCTACCAACGGAAGAAGGCAACACAACTAACGACAACGAAAGAACCCACCTCTCACTCGCAAGATCAGTCAGATTCATCTGAGGTAAGAATTTCTGAACATACTCATTCTGATTCAGAATTAGATTTACCAATTGCAGTCAGGAAAGGTGTTAGAGCATGCACAAAATATCCGATATCTAATTATGTATCCTATCATCGTCTAACTCCATGTTTCCGAGCATTTACATCAAGCTTGTCAAGAGCAGAAATACCAAATAATGTTCAAGAAGCTCTAAGGGTGCAACACTGGAGAGAAGCAGTTCAACAGGAACTTGATGCATTAGACAAGAACCGAACATGGGATATTGTGGAACTTCCAAAAGGAAAAAGACCAGTTGGTTGCAGATGGATTTTTACAATCAAGTACAAGTCTGATGGGACAATTGAAAGATATAAAGCCCGATTGGTGGCTAAAAGATATACTCAAACTCATGGTATTGATTATCTTGAGACTTTTGCTCCAGTAGCTAAACTTAATACTATCAGGATCTTATTATCTCTTGCAGCTATTTTTGATTGGAAGTTGTTCCAATATGATGTCAAAAACGCCTTTTTGCATGGAGATCTTGAAGAAGAACTGTATATGGAGATCCCGGACGGTTTGAAAAGGCTAACGAGTGGAAATAAGGTGTGTAAGCTTCGAAAAGCACTTTATGGGCTGAAACAATCACCCCGTGCTTGGTTTGGCCGTTTTGCAAGATTTATGACTAAGAATGGTTACCATCAAAGTCAGGGTGATCATACACTCTTCATCAAAAACTCGCGAGATGGTAAGATTACAGCCCTAATAGTCTATGTTGATGACATTGTAATCACTGGAGACAATCAAGTAGAGATGAATGATCTCAAGAGGAAGATGGCACAAGAATTTGAAATTAAAGATCTTGGAGTACTTAAGTATTTTTTAGGCATTGAAGTAGCCAGGTCAAGTCAAGGGATTTTTATCTCTCAACGCAAGTACGTGCTTGATTTGTTAAAAGAAACTGGTCTTTTGGGCTGCAAGCCTATCACCACTCCCATTGATATCAACACTAAGCTCAGGCCACGTGAAGAAGAAAGTCCTGCCGTAGATCGAGGAAGATATCAACGACTAGTTGGGAGGTTGATATACTTGTCTCATACACGGCCAGATATTGCGTTTGCTGTAAGTTTGGTTAGCCAATTCATGCACAATCCAGGGGTGGAACACATGGAAGCAGTTTTCAGGATCTTGAGGTACTTGAATTAGATCCGGGAAAAGGAATTTTCTATGCTAGAGGTGGAAACTTGGAGGTGGAAGCTTATACAGACTCGGATTGGGCAGGATCTATTATGGATAGACGATCTACCTCAGGCTATTGCACATTCGTTGGAGGAAATCTCGTAACTTGGCGCAGCAAGAAGCAAAACGTGGTTGCACGGTCCAGTGCTGAGGCTGAATATAGAGCGATGGCTTCAGGAATATGTGAGTTACTTTGGGTTAAAATCATCATGCAAGATTTGAAGGTGAAGGTTCACAGCCCAATGAAACTTTATTGTGATAATAAGGCAGCTATATCTATAGCTCATAACCCTGTACAACACGATCGCACAAAACATGTGGAGGTAGACCGACATTTCATCAAAGAGAAAGTCGACAGAGGTGAAATATGCACTCCTTACATACCAACTACAAAGCAGTTGGCTGATATATTGACAAAAGGGCTTGACAGCAACTCTTATAGTTCTATTGTTGGCAAGTTGGGGATGATGAATATTTACTCACCAACTTGAGGGGGAGTGTTGAAATTATTCATATCTTAGGGAATTTCCTAAGATTGATCTGATTTCTAAGATTGATTTGACACTCAGAATAAATTATGGGATTTGTGATTAATATGGTCAATGGGGTAGATTAGAGGTTGCCTAAATTAGGCTATTGTAAATCTCTGTAATTATTGCAATTACTCTTTACCTAGAATAGCTATAGGATCGATCATGTATATAAACTACTGATCCAATAGAAGAAATACTGAAGTTTGATTTCTCAACTAAACTAATGAAGTTTTGGATTACAGAAGTGTAGGTGCCTATTTACCTGTTAAGTTTAGGTTGTAGATGTATGTTAGTATGTAACTGTTATTATCTTTTCCTTTCTTGGAAGATACCACTATATCTTATTAGAACAGATAGTGAAGTTTTAATTGTGTCTTTAAGTGAGAAATGTAATATTATACTTCTGATGTAAACATACACTTAAAGTCAAACAGCTAAACAAGTGCTGTTAAATGGACTAGAAATCTGTTTAATATACTTAAGTTTGCTTTAGAGGAATTTTGTATATCTTTCAATGAGTTTTAAACATACGTGCAATCGTTTCCGATTCCTGTGACAGAATGTCAGAAACGGCCTGATTCCATGGTTCTACTTGGTACATTTAAGATTCAAATCTACTTAGTAATAGTTTTCACAGTAAAAACCCATGATTCACCATCCTGCCCGCCCCAAAGATAGAGCTGGAGAATATTCCATTTCAAAAATCCAATTTCCATTACTTGGAAAAAACAGTGATTTTTCTATGTGGAATTTACTTGCAAGTGAAGATAACAAAAAGGTAATATCTGAGGAATTAAATTCGGATTAAATGTACAGGTAAAAGATGAGAGAGAGAGAGAGAGAGACCTGGGCAGAAGAAAGCACATCTGGTGAAAAGCGGACATAGCGTTGACTCCCATAAACAGCTGAACTGACATCAAAACCGCTTCCCACTTTCCCTTGAGCAATGCAATGAGCAGTTTGAGCTATCACATGCACAACATCAAGATCTGCAGTGGTATCCCTTTCCTGCATTTGATTTTCCGATAAAGGGGAAAGATCAACTACTCCAAGGTACTGGAGTAAAGCGGCAACCACTGCAGTTGTCATAGCAGCAGATGATCCAAGTCCAGTTTTTGCTACTTCAGGTTTACTATTTTCCCCATTTGCTTCTTCACTGTTAAATGTAATTGAAGTGAACGGTGGAAGTGCAGCCAATGATTCTGGGGTGAGAGGGAGTTTCCGTGCTTCAATCTACAAAGTTGAAAAATAACAAGGGTAATGATATGATATCTAGCTTTGTAAATATGAGGATATGAAATCAAACACAATTATTCATTCGTAAACTCAAAGAACACCAGGTGTCGGGTGATCACATATGACCACATTCAAGTTTGATTGCCTTATTTTATAACATATGATCACACAGATGCAAAGAGAGAAAACTGCTGTGCATGCAGGTTATCAGACGAATAGAACATAAACTTCCTTGGAGAAGAAGTCTGAGCCAAATTGAGGCAACAATATAATCGGAGCTTGAAAAGTGCAATGATCTAGTTTAAATTGGTTCCAGATATATAAAGAAAATAAAATTGGACATTTTTTTCGTAGAAAACAACTGAAAACCAGCATCTTAAGAAAGGAGCCTGCACTATCTTAGTAAGTCTTTGGCCATGACAAACCTACTAAGAGCATCCACAGTAGAATACTAGAAGTTATTACTAAAATAGCAAGTCAATTTGAACAAGTACGGTCTGCAGTAGACTAGCTAAACCAAACTCTATTTTGGTATCCTAATTTAATGCTAGCTGAATGTGGCGAGTCAACATATCCTAGCTACTTTTATATTTTTGTTTATTATTTTTAGTTTTAAACATTATTGGTACAACACTACGGGAGGAAAACCACCTTGCTAAAATGAATAAGTTCAATTTAGACTAAAATTTAGCTAATTTGTGCATAATATTATTGTGGATGCTCTAACACTTCAAGTATTAAATAGCATTCCCAAGTAAATTATCATTTTTTTTCTTATAAATAATAATGTTGGTAAATTAATGGTGGATCGCTGAGACAAGATCACGTTGTCATACAAAATTTGGGACAAGAATACTCTTTTATATCTGAAGTGCTTCGCTATGGGCCCCCACCTCTTCACCTGGCATTCAGTTGGTATTCAACTGGCTCCAAAATGAGACATCCCTTGCAAATCCACCGTGTATCGTCTCTAACTACAAAACTCAAACTGGAGCAAACTCTCGTAAAGACTTTCTTTCAGACCCCAACCCCTTTCTCATGAGGGCTTGGCGTTTTTTTGTAGACACCCTACCCTGTTTAACCAATCCACTCCCTGAAATGTAGGGGCGGCGCAACTTTGTAGAAGCAAGCAATCTTGTTTTATTCTGGTTGATTTACCTTCATCAAGTCCCGGGACCGGGATTTCGTTTTCCATTCTTACAATATTATTTCATTGTTATGCCTGTTGTTAGATGCTATACAAAATCAGGATACCATAGTTTCCATAGCAGTTAAATGGGCTTTGCATCATCAGCTCTTGTCTGATACTTAAGGGACCCTGCAAACACTTCTTAAGTTGATATTACAAGTGTAGGATTAAAACCAACAAGCAGAATTTGAATTTGAGGCCAGACCAACTAGTAAGCTCGCAAAATGCTCAAAAGCATTCTGCAAAACATTTGTTGCGGGATAAGTGATAGTTAAGTTTTGTTTGTTGCCGAGTCCTTCCTGGCTATTGACAACTAGATCAGTGAAACAATTGAACATTTCACGCAATCATTGTTCAATACTTTCTGAAGACGCACACATAAAAAAAATGAAAAAATAGGTAAGGAAATGGCGTTACAGATAGATTCACTGTATATTTCTGGAAGTATATTTGGGGGGGGAAAATTACCAGATTCCGGTACGAGTAGAAATCATTGCTACCTAAGATTGTAATATCAAGACCTGCAGAAACAATTCTCTATGGATCCTTCAGATGTTCAAATTATTCATACTAATGAAATATAATATCAAAACCCAAATGTGAAACTATTTACCTTGTAAAAGTAGTTTGTTCAAAGAATCCTTCTTATCCTTGCCAAGTCTTGCTCTGGCTGCTGCAACAGCATATTGCACTACATACTCCACGAAGGGGTTCCTTAACTCACTGAGATTAACAAAAAAACATATAAGTACCGCCATCGTAATCGTTGTTGCATTCTGTCCCCTTAGTAAAAAAAATTCTAATTCAACCATCAATTAAAGAATCATACTTCTTCTATCATGTACCTCATTCATTGAGAGAAACATATTAACGGATGAAGGATTTGCAAATAAATAGACAGTCCATCATATTCATATGCCGAATCGGTGGAAACTTGCCTTGAAGAGACACACTGGAGTGTTAAATGTCTTAAAGACAACTTGTACGTTGTTTCTCTCGACATCTGAGGAGAGGTTAGCTTCACATCCGTCCACGCCTGAAAAAGTATTTGAGAAGACACATATAGTACAACATTGTGAATCTAATCTTTCGAACAAACCGGGGAAAACTTTTTCAGCAACTAAGTGAATATAAATGCTGATAAACAGAATTGATATCAAATGTCATCAAAATGAGGGAATCTAATTTTTCGAACAAACAGGGGCGGAGCCATGTAGGGGCACGGGGGGGCACGTGCCCCCCCTAACTTTCCCGGAAAGACTAGGATATCCCTATATTTTTAATTTTTTTAGTTGGGCCAGAATAAAATATATACGTGTGCCCCCCCTGTTTTGACACAATCGGTATCTTGGTCCAGTGGTAAGAAGTTTTGTTTGCAAAAGATAGGTCCTGTGTTCGATTCCTGGAACAAACATGTTATTTTTGGAAAAAAAAAAATCACAGCGTTTGTAGTATATAGGGGTACGCCCACGTACAACACATGTCATACCTTGGTCCAGTGGTTAGTAGTGTGGTTTGAGAGCACTAGTTCTCAAGTTCGATTCTCGGCACAAGCATTTTTTGGAGAAAAATAGCACCACCTATTTTATATACACAATTAATCCCTTAATTTTTCATAAATACACAAAAGACTATGGTATTTACTACACTAGCACATTTTTTTATTAATTAAAAATATATACCCTCTACTTTCAATTTTTTTTGTGCCCCCCCTTAACCAAAATCCTGGCTCCGCCACTGCAAACCGGGGAGAACATTTAGGTAACTCAGTGAATCTAAATGCTGATAAACAGAATTGATATCAAGTGTCAACAATGAAGCCCAAATCAGAAAAAAAAAAAAAAGGGATTTGAACTCACCCATGCCCAGGAGTCGGGCTTAAGCTCCTCATAAATCGGTTTCACAACTGCATAAAACCGAGCATTCGTGCTAAGTACGATACCCGCATTGGGCCTTTCAAGGACGAGATAGCCCCCAGTGATTAAGACCTTCCCAGGTGCAGAGGCAACACTACACAAAACCAACCCCAACATAATAAGGAATCAAATCAAGTAAGAACTCCACACTCAACAGAGCTCATAGGGCAATAAATTGTGCTTCACATAAAGGAGAACACACACACACACACACACACACACACACACACATATATCAGATCGAACTTACACTTCCATTGCTTTATATTAAACCCTCAAAATCCAAAATCAATCCAACTGAAACAAACTGCGGCCAAATCAGAAGGAGAACACGAACTGTGAGAAACTGAAACAAGCTGCATCCAAATCAGAGGAAGATTATGAAATGAGTAAAATCTGCTTACGGAACTGGAAATTTTCAATTACACGGTAAAGTCCGCAAAAGGAAGCTCGATTAGCGCGATCGATGCTTGACGGAGGCTGAAGGGAAGGGGTTAGTGACGGCGGAGCAACCGAGAACGCTGCCGAGCTCGGTGGTGGAGATGGCGGTGGTGTCTTTTTGTTTCTCTGTGTGTATTTTGAGTCTTTGACTATAGGTTGGAATTGGGGTAAATGCCCGTCCTCCAGCTTTGAACTCTCTCGGCTGTGTAAAATGACCATCAAACATGACGGCTTGACGCAATTGTTTCAAGAGTGTGGATGGTTGAGAACTCGGGTTGACATGCTCGTAATCAAAGTTTAAAAAACCGGACCGGCCATCGAACCGGTGAGGCACCGGTTCATTGGATATTTTTTATTTTTATTTTTTGAAGAAAAAGAAGAACGGAAAGTGTTCCAAAAAAAATCACATTGCACGATTTTCTCAACAAAAAATCACATCCCGCGATACTCTGACTTCTTCCTGATTCATTTACCATCTTTGTTCTTATCTTTTCATGTATCTGTCTCTCTCTTTCTCGTCTCTTTTCACGCACCTCTCTCTCTCCTATCTGCCCTCGTCCAACACAGCATATATCTCACCTCACTACCGTATGGTTCTCTCTATTCCTCAGACTCCTCATCGCTTCCACCTTTTCTTGTACAAAGACGGCGCGCATGTCACTCGATTTCGATTTCTGAATCTTCGATCTGTAGCTAACGGTGCCCTCTTCGATTTGAGGACGAGAATGTGAGGCATGAGTTAGGGTTTGACTTTTTCAGGGTTTACTAATGTCAAAACAGGGGTGAGTTTTGATTTTCAAACTTTTGTGCAAAAAACGGATAAACCGGTCAGAACCGGCCGATTCACCGGTTCCGTGAAAACCGCCGGTTTTGACCGGTTTTGACCGATTTTTTACATACGCGGTCTATTAGTTAAACCGGACCGGTTACCCACCGGTTCACCGGTCGAACCGCCCAGTCCGGTTCGGTTTTTAAAACTATGCTCGTAATTGAGGAGATTGGTAGGCAGTCTTCGAGTGACACCAAGGTTCAAACTCACGATGTCAAGAGGGTTGGCACAATTCGGCCTGCAAACTACCAACCCGGCCCCTGACCGCCTCACTACTAGCATGGCCCCTTACGAAGCAGCCCCGCCCCAAAATTGGTCCGGTTGCATTTAGCCCCCATTGGCCCGACTCGGCCCCGTCTTGGCTCTGAACCTAAGGACTTTTAGCCTCTTACCGGTCTGGATCACTTTCCTTCCCTGACAGCCTGGCCCCCTCTCCTCCCAGCCCTCCTCCAAGTTCGGCCCCTATGGCAGCCAGTATCGGTCTTTTTGACACCATGAGTACAAACACCCAGAGACTCAAAAATGCTACCCAATCAACTCAATTATACTCCGAAAGGAATGAATTTTTAAATTTAAAACAATCTGGACTTTTAAATGTGAAACAACCATACAAGATGAAGTGATGAACAGTTGGACATTGTTTAATAGCAATATACATAACTTAATTTTTATGGACTTGTTTGGATAAGCAAGTTTAGGGGATTTGAAAATTTAATTACATTCAAAATAGGTGCTAGCTCGGTGATAGACCGTTTGAGGCATTTGCATGAGGTCATGGGTTCAAACCCGACTGTACGGTTAAAAAAATACGTGTTGTGTTTGTTCGCACCACCAGGTTTGGAAAACTTCGTTTCCCGGTGGCTGGGTGAGGTGGAACAGCTCACTGACTAATTTTGTATTTCTATTTCGTAATTGTACAAGCTGGACATCGGATTGGATGAGCTGTAAATTCTACAGACCTGTTAGTTTTACATTTATTTTTTCGTAATTTTATAACATGGTCAACGAAACCACGCCACTGATGCCATCCGGGCACTGAAATGTGTTACAGGTCCGCCACCTCCCTCTCACCGGTCACCTACTCCACCCCACCCATCCACTAATTTGGAAAAAAACACAAAATAGCTTAATTTCGGTTGAGGTTTTACAAACCTACTTATCCAAACAACCACTATATATAGATTGAATGTGAATTAGCGTTCAAACTTGCATATGTTTGTGAATTGGACCAACTCGACTCAGACATTTTAAGGGTCCGGGAACCGTGTTATGCATAGCATGTGTTCACGTCCCAAGTCTAAACTTCTATATATTTATTATTTTTTATTTTTATACTTTTTACATATGAAAACTTTTTTGCATTTCAAAAAAAAAACACACACACACACACACAAAAAAAACCCATTTTGTGTAGGTTTGAATTTAGGTCATGAATTTGAACATAGTTTGTTTTACTGGTGATTGAATCATGCAGTATTATGATATTAGGGTTAGTTAAAGCACACGGTTTTTTTCATTTGATCTTCTTGCAAACATATTCAAAACTAGGAGATTGCCCGTGCCTGAAGGCACTATTAAAAAATCACGTTTCATAACCGATTTTGTTGGAAGAGAAGATGAAAATGGGGTCCCCAGTAATTTTATATTATATCCGTCAAATCATGTTTTTACACACTTTTGATAAATTAATCCGAGAGAGAGGGTAAATTTTCAATTAGTGGATAGTTAAGTGGGTTGTAGGTGAGATATAAGTGATGGGCTGATTTATTTAATTTAAAGACTGAAAAGTCATAAGTTAATTAAACCATGCTGTTTTATTAAATAGATGAACCTCATTTCTTTTTAGAAACAAAATGAACCTCGTGTTTTAGGAAAGATTAACATGCCAATTCAAAGTCTACATTTTTAATACTTGCAATCATACCATGAAACTTTCTAAAACTCAACAACAAGCAGGCAGCTGCGATTTTGGTAATATTGGAATGGATTAAGATGTTCAATAGCCGGCAAAGATTAAACTTCTCCCAAATGTTGAAAGAGCTCAAATTCATACCCGAATAACGGAATATTTCGTAAACAGTTAGCACCCCTCTGTTAAGTTCCGTTAAAAAGTAGATGATATAAATTTTTCGGACCAAATAATCCTTGTGTTTTTTTTTCCCATGTGTATCTTCAAAATAACAAGAACACCAACACCAAAAAAAAATCAAACGCCAAAAACATATTCCGTTTTGAATACAAAACACCAAGAACACACAAAATTTGCAAATTTATTAAACCAAGAAAAAAAATTAAACAGAGATTGAAGCTTCATTAACAAAGAAAGATATCTCAGTCAATCCAACAAAGACATTACAAAGAGTCCAAACAAAGTTTTGAACTTGAATCCAGAGAACTCCTGGCTGAAGAATGAGCCACTTGGTTCAAAACATGAACCAAAACTTACATCTTTTCTCTTCCATACTTGAGAAAAAAATTGAAGAATTTAAAGCACAACTCTCTACTATTTAAAGCATAACTCAGCATAACTCACTACTATTTACTAGGGCTGTAAGGAAAACCAAACAAACCGGTCAAACCGACCGAACCAAACCAAAATCCTCGATTTTGGACGGTTTTTTTGGAGGTTCGGTTTATAAACGGTTCAAGTTTTCACAAACCGGTCTAATCGGTTCGGTTTTTGGTTTGTAAAAATATCACACCGCACCAAACCAAACCGAACCGATATGTGCCTAATATACTTTTATTAAAATATATATTGCGTAAAGTATATTAAATAATCTCAAAAAATAGAACACAAGTAGAGAGATTCAATAAAATCATCATCTTAATCTTAATCTATTCCATTTCTCACATGTTCAATCGTAAACGATAATCGTGCAAGTTTATTTTAGGCCTATTTAATCTCTTTCTCTCTTAAAATTTGAAATTTGTTAACAATACCGTACTAGAATATCCATTCAATAATGTTTTTTCAACCCGACCGAACCGTACCGAACCAAACCGATTTTTTCCGGTTCGGTTCGGTTCATCCTTTCAAATGGTTTGGTTTGGTTACAAAATTGGTAAACCGATGTATTCGGTTTGGTTTATGGTTTTTGCACAAACCGCACCAAACCGAACCGTTTACACCCCTACTATTTACTTCAATTGAAGAAATTTATAGATTCTTTTTTACCAATCAACGTTAGGTCATCCCTGGGTGCCGCAGCAAAAGGCCCAGACGGAATTCGCTTCCTCTTAGCCTTGGACGAGCCTTCTCGAGATCATCATCCATGGAGTCATTGTGCTCGACGTCGTTAGGGTTCCAATCACTCTCCTCTGAATCATTGGCACCGGCAGATTTGGCAGCTCGAATCAATTGCTCGGGGACTTCACCCACGACGGCTTTGTTGGATTTTGACGTAGGTAACGCAGCGGAATAAAAAAAAATTACTACTCAAAGCCAACCAAGGATCACAGGAAGAGCTATCATAACATGATAAGAGCATAGAAGATGTGTACCTTGGTTTGGGAGATCACACGACGAATAGTGTCTTCGTCTCTATGAATATCCACACATTGGATTCTTGATTGGATTCCTTCTCACTGGGGTGTGCTAGCAACGGTAGAAGGAGGAAGAAGATCACGCGAACCGAGGAGGAGGCGCAGCCAAAGGGAGGCCGACGACTCCAAGGGGGCGGACGGGCAAGGGGGCCGAACCTCCTTGTCTTTTCTCTCTCTCTTGCTTTGCTATGTTATCTCAATAATGACTCACTTAGAGAAATAACAAGCTAGAGTTCCTTTATATAGTCATAACATTTTATTAACTACATAAAAGCCCAAATACTAATCATGTCCTCACATGGATTAGCCCACTTGTAAATTAGTCCTACTAAGTTTGCTTGTGGTTGCGTTATGATCCTTTTATTAATTAGTCCAACTAATTAATACCTATATCCGATTTAATCCATCCGTGTGTGACCACATAGGTTTCTACTTAGTTGGAAGTAACTTATTACTAACATGGAGCGGTGTCTAGCAACACATCCATGCCACCCAACTAATATAAATAAGTCAGTGATCCCGACAAACCTTGTGCCCAATATCACATATGGTATTATCCCTTTGTCTCCATATCTGGATTGGGCACGAGACATAATAGTCACACTCGTATATCCAATCCATAGTTTCTCGATCCTGGGAATATGCTTATGCAAGCAGATAACATCAATATCTCCATATTGATTTATCTGAGTCTGGCCAGACATTCCTATAAGCACCATCCGTCGAGTGGCCCATGGATATTTGCTCCCATTATGTGGGAAAAACAAATCCTCTCTACGTCACTACGATCTCTAAGCTTGCTTCCTATCATGCACGATAGCTATCTTTATAGTTTCCCGGTTAAGGCGCAACGTTGGATAACATCAAAGCATGATATTCCACAACCAGAGTATCTAGTGACTTCAAGTCTAAGGATTACAATATTATTAGCACTACGAGAAGCAATTGTGACTTTGACATAATCTCATGTATCCTTCTCGTCGTGGGTCAATCTAGTATGCCATTACTCATACTGCATACTGATGTGTTAGACTTGATATCTCCATATCAATCTACAAATATACTAGTCTATATTTGATCGTCCTATTAACCAATATAATGGACTAGGGATATTTAAGATAAACAATACATTGTATCTAAGGACTTCATTATATTAAATATCACAATAATTAATAAATAAGTATTATAGCCAAAATATCGTTCATACTAAATATAGATTGCATCTAGGGCACCTATTCCAACAGTCTCCCACTTGCACTAGAGTTAATCTGGTGCATCTCGTATGCCTATAGATCTAGTGTGCCCTTCATGCTTTCGCTGTGCAAGTGGCTTTGTGAGCGGATCTGAAAGATTTTCATCTGTTGGAATCTTGCACATCTTGCACATCTCCTATATCGATCATATCACGAATAAGATGGAATCTCCTAAGTACATGCTTCGATTTCTGGTGTGGTCTTGGTTCCTTGGCTTGTGCGATCGCTCAAGAGTTGTCACGATACAACTCCATGGGATCCACGATGCTACGACCACACCAAGCTCAGTGATAAACTTCTTTATCCAAACTGCTTCTTTTGATGCTTCCGCAGCAGTAATGTACTCAGCTTCAGTTGTAGAATCAGCAACTGTCCCTTGCTTGGAACTCTTCCAGCTCACAGCTCCTCCATTCAGCCAAACCACGTATCCCGACTGCGATCTGTAGTCATCTTTGTCGGTTTGGAAGCTCGCATCAGTGTAACCAATTACACTTAGCTCCTCCTTACCTCTAAATATCAAGAACGCATCCTTAGTTCTTCTCAAGTACTTTAGGATGTCTTGACAGCAATCCAGTGACACTCACCCGGATTGGACTGGTATCTGCTTACCATACTCAACGCGTATAATACATCTGGTCTAGTACACAACATGGCGTATATGATGGATCCTATGACCGAAGGATAGGGTATCCTACTCATGCGGTCCTTCTCAATCTCACTGGAAGAACAGTCAGTCTTAGAGAGAATGACTCCATGCGACATGGGCAAAAATCCCTTCTTGGAATCTTGCATGTTGAACCTTTTCAACACCTTGTCTATATATGTATTTTATCTTAGGCCGAGCAGCTTTCTAGATCTATCCCAATTTTACTTAATACCAAGTATAAGTTGCATCTCCTAAGGCCTTCATTACGAAAAACTTTCCTAGCCAATCTTTAACATATTGCAAAGTAGGAATATTGTTTCCAATGAGTAGTATGTCATCCACATACAAGACCAGAAACACTACAGAGCTCCCACTAACCTTACTGTAAACACAGGGCTCATCTTCATTCTTGATGAAGTCGAGCTCTTTGACGGCGTCATCAAAACGTCGATTCCAACTCCTAGAAGCTTGTTTTAATCCATAAATGGATCTTTGTAGCTTACAGACTTTATTGACATTTTCTGGTTCCTCAAAACCCTCTGATTGTGTCATATACACATCATCGGGGAGGTTCCCATAAAGGAACGATGTTTTGACATCCATTTGCAAAATCTCGCAGTCATAGTAAGCTGCAATAGCAAGTAGGATTCGAATGGATTTAGTCATGGCGACTGGTGAAAATGTCTCATCATAGTCAATACCATGAATCTGTCTATAACCTTTAGCCACCAATCGCCCCTTGTAGGCAACTACCTTGCCATCCATGTCGGTTTTCTTCTTGAAGACCCACTTGCACCCTATGGGCCGAGCCTCTTCAGGTGGTTCCACCAAAGTCCATGTTGGAATTGTGCCCTAGAGGCAATCAATTAATTGTGACAAATATATGGATTTACGATTCATTATGTTATCGATATGGAGATATGCTAACATGAATGAAGTCCTTAGAATATAAGGTGTTATATTCTTAAATATCCCTAGTCAATTATAATGATTAATGGGACAATCATCTATAGACTAGTATGGGGTTGGATTGATATGGAGATATCACGATCCAACACATGGGTATGCATTAGGAGTAATGGCATACTGGATGACCCACGACGAAAAGGATACATTAGATTATGTGAAGTCACAATCGCTTTTCGTAGTGCTAATACTATTGCAATCCTTGGACTTGAAGTCACTAGATACTCTAGTTGTGAAATATTGCGCTTTGATGTTATCAAACGTTACACCGTAACTGGGTAATCATAAAGGTAGCTATCGGGCGTGATAGGAAGCAAGCTTAGAGATCGTAGTGATGTAGATAGGATTTGTCCCTCCCACATAATGGGGGTAAATATCCACGGCCACTCGAGGGATGAGGCTTATTGAATGTCTGGCCAGACTCAGATAAATTAATATAGAGATATTAATGTTATCTGCAAAGCATAAGCATATTCCCAGGATCGAGGAACTATGGATTGGATATACGAGTGTGACTATTTATGTCTCGTGTCCAATCCGGATATGGAGACAAAGGGATAGTGCAATATGATATATTGGGCACAAAGGTTTGTCGGGATCACTGACTATTTCTATTGGTTGGGTGGCATGGATGTGTTGCTAGACACCGCTCCATGTTAGTAATAGTTACTACCAACTATATAGAAACCTATGGGGTCACACGTCAAATAGAGTAGAGCTAGATTTGGGATTAATTAATATGGATTAATTAATAGAAGGATCATTGTGCAACACCTTGCAAACTTAGTAGGACTAATTTGCAAGGAAGGGAATAATTCTAGTTCATCTAGAATTAGGAAACTCTTTTATGGAAACAACAAGGAGTTGTTGGAGTATATAAAGGAGGCTCTAGCTTCCTTCCCACTTAATGAGTTATTAGTAGACATAACACATAAAGAGTGGGAGAGAAAAAGAGAGAGCAAGACAAGGTGCTAGGGCCGAAACCCTAGCCACCCGTCCGCCCCCTACCCGACGGCAAGGAGAGGGCCGCCCCCTCCCTTGTGCCTTGGTGGTTTGTTGCTTTGATCTTCATCCCTCTTCCTCCAAGGTTCAAGCTAGCACTTGATTGAAGGAAGAATCTAGATCTCACCTCTAGACGTGGATCAACCGTAGAGACGAGGACATCATTCTTCGTGTGATCTCACAAATCAAAAAGGTACACATCTTCTATGACCTTAATCATGTTATGATGTCTCTTCCTGTGATCCTTGGTGGGCTTTGAGTAGGATTATTTTTGTTATTCCGCTGCGTTACCTACGTCAAAACCCAACAGTGGTATCAGAGCCACAGGTCGTAGAGCATAACATGATATTATGTGTTTACGATTTCAGTTCATACACCATATTATTGTTTATTACGCGAAAACTGAAAAATTGGCATAGTAGATGCAATATTGAATTTGATTCAAACAAACAAGACCCAATTTAACATTGGATGTTAGAATTGGTGAGTTTAATCACATAGGATGTGAATAATTGGGTTCTTGAAAATTAGGGTTCATGGGCACATGCTTGGAAAAGGGGTTTTCCAAGTATGGAATTAATTAAACTTGGGCAACAAGGAATAAGTTGTTTTGGAAACAACTAAACTTGGGAAACAAGTAAGAAGTTGTTTATGGAAACAACTAAACTTGGGAACCAAGGAAAGAATTATTTTGGAAACAATACCATAAGGGTGTTTTGGAAACAACCCAACAAGGAAGGAATTGTTTATGGAAACAATTCCATATATTGTTTTTGGAAATAATTCCATGAATTGTTTATGGAAACAATTCCATGAGGAGAGGTGGCCCATGTAGGGACCGCCCCTCTCTCTCCTTGCCGCCCAAGTAACACACGGCACAAGAGGGGCCGGCACACCCTAGCACACGGCCTAGCCGTGTGGGCTAGGGGCCGGCCGGCCCGGGCCTAGTGTGGCGGTTCCTTGGTTGATTTCGGCCATTCTTTGGTAAATCCTTTGGACCGTTGTGAAACCCTAGTTACCCAATTTCATTAAAATTGAACAAGCGCGTTAAAAATTGGTTTTAACTGTATTATGTGCTTTGTTGCATGGTGGATGGATATGGCCTAGGATTGTGGATGTTTATTGTTTTGTGGTTTGGTTTACGGCCTGCGAGCTGATCAAATTAATGTAATAATTAATTAAGTTTCACGGCCTGCGAGTCGTCTTTTTCTCCTCGACATGTGAGGCTTTTGTTATCTATTTATTCTAGATGTTAGGCTAGAATTAGAAATATTTAGTTGATAGCCAAGAACATGGAGAAGAAGACCGGAGAACCAAAGGAGCCAAAAGACATCCCTAGGAGCGCAGCTATGGTGGAGCACATGGAGATGAGCTTGTCACTTTAGGGCATATAGATATTATCATTGGCTTGGTAATATCTTAGTCTAGGGGCCATATCCATGCCACGTTATTTTCTTTTGTGGATGTTTATTATTTATGTCTTGTTATTTATTTTGTGTGTATGGCGATACTAGCAAAACGTTAACAAGATAATAATAAACAAGGTTGGTCTTTTATTGTGGATGGCCCAATCCAAATAAGTAGACCATGTTGATAAGATCAACCAAACAATTTAAAAGGAAATCCCTCAATTAAATATTGCGTTTTGCCTTCTCTTGCCAAAACACCCTTCATGATCGTGGGCTATTAAAATTCGGGCTTGCCAAAGCAAGGCGATTTTAATTTTCCATGGTGTGTTGCGGACGACGCAAGCAAGTAATGCGTGTATGTTGAAAGCAAGAGGTTGGACGCAACTAGGCAAGAATCAATTGGATTGATGAGCTTAGAGGCATGACAATTAGGAGTTATCCAATTGGATAAAGAATAAAGGAATTTATTCACCTAATTGGACCAAGAGTTGCATGGGATGCAATTGGAATGGTTCCTACCTAAATAACCAATTCTTGGGTGACTTGCCAAAGCAAGCTCAAGAAGAAGTGAAAAAGGGATCTTGGACCCACTAGAAAATATATAAGATATTTTCCGCATTAATGGTGAGGGCTATTAATCCGAGAAAAATAGTGGGAGCTATATTTAATAATTTAAATCCTTGTTGAATATAGTTATATGTCACAATGCTTTGCATAATCCTATAAGTGTTGAATACCCATCGCATTAAACAAACAAACGCGACTTTATGTCCATGAGATGGACAAGATATCTGGAATCAATTTTCTAGATTGGTATAAAATCGAGAATTGTTCTCAAGTAAAGGAAATATGTTGTACATTGTAGAGCATAAATTTCTCTTCCCAACAACTACCAAAACGCACTAAAGCCTTATGGAAGGAACATCAAAGAATGGTTCTTTGGATGTAACTTGTCTCATGTCAAGCTCCCATGGACTCTGAGCTTTGGAAGCAAGATGAGAAATTTGGGGTATGTGATATGATCATACGAGCTTGTCATGAAAGGCTTAAGGAGTTGCTCCACTTTGCAATCTCTTGCTTAGCACTCGTCATGATCAAGATGGAATAAGCAAGGCGACTTAATTCATCGAGATATGACGCGACGACACAAGTTAGTAATGTGTGGCTGCTGAAGCAAGAGGTAAAGCGCAAACTAAACTAACTCAATAGGATTGAAAGCTTAGATATTGGGAGTTATCTATAAGATAGATAAAGAATATATAGTTATTCTCCCAAGTGGACCAAGAATTGCAATGGATGCAATTACAGTTTTGTTTTAAAGATGATTTACTCAATATGATTGAAAAATCACTAGACAAAACACTCATAATGGGCATGGGCAAAAACTGTTAAATAGTTAACAGCATGGGTAAGGGCAAATGGTTTGCGCCGACCCCATGGGTATAAAGCAAGCCTGTTGCTAAAACCAAGTTGCCTTGGAGTCCCATAGGTGGTGTAGAGGAAGAGAGACTACCCAAAGTACATGGAAGTAAATAATAAAGGAATTATGAATTCCGACTTGGGTATTTTGTTATAAAATTCAATGTGTCTATCTCATCATCAAGAGTATATGATACTAGATGAGGATCTCACATTTATAGAAATGTGGAGGATCTCAAGAGACGAAGACAAATTGAATAAGGAAGAAATAATCCTACACGTGGGGCTATGAAGCAAAGGGTTGCTGAAAAGCCGTAGGAAATTATTTCTACCTTTCAGAAATTGTTCATGAATTAGACGAAAGGGATAATGTCCCTGCTATGAGTGGGACCATTATCATAGTTTCTTGTTGGACAAGAAAGCTCCTTATCATAATAAAAGGACAAATGTTGTTCCATTTATTATGGTATGCATTATTGTAATGCAATTTTGTCTAAGTGGATTCTATATCCATGATCATGATAATTTCATAACATTAATACCTAGAGGTTTGCATATAATGATATGAACTTCACTTATCTTTAGCATTATAGCTTAGGCCCCATAAATAAGAGATACATATCTAGAACTCCATTAGGATGGATTTCTGGAACTCATTTGATTATTGAATCATATGAGACATGTAAGACTTATTAGGCAAAGATATGATCTTTTGGGAATCATACATATTGATGTATGAAGGCCACTAAGCACAAATACTAAAGATGGTTTTAGTACTTCATCATATTTACTGATAGGATCAGAGAAATATGGATTTGTGTATCTTATGAAGAAACAAATAAGAATCCTTTGAATTGTTCAAAGTACTTAGGAATGAAGTAGAGAACCAACTTGGCAAAAGTATTTAGACTCTACGATTGGATCATAGAACAAAATACTTGAGCCAAGAGTTTGACAAGAATCTATGGGAGTATTGGATATGATCCAAAACTCGCTCCACCTAGCACGCCACATGGGTTTGGCGTGTCTAAAAGGAGAGTTCGAACCTTGTAGGACACGGTTCGGACCATGATGAGTCAAACAGAACTTCCAGTTTAATTTTAGGGGCTATGTTCTAATTACAGCAAATTTCGCCCTTAACCTTGTTCCATCAAAAACAGATTATGAAAAACACCATATGAGATATGGACTAGGAAGTGTCCTAATATGTTATTCATAGATATTTGGGGTTATGAGGTTTATGTAAAAGAGTTTACAAATAAACTTGGACCCAGGTCGGATAAATGTTTTGTGGGACATCCTGAAAAGGATATTATTTCTACAACCTAATCGAGAACAAACTGTTTGTTTCTCGAACCACAGTGTTTCTAGGTAGAGATTGTCTCTAAAAGAAACAGTGGGAGGACAGTAGAACTTGAAAAGTTCAAGAACCACAATAGAACATTGATCCGTTTGATGGAACATGAGCAGGATCACAAGGTGTTGTGGAGCAACCTACTCAGATAACACAAGAACCTCGTAGGATAGGTAGGATATGTCAAGGGACTGGAGAAATAAGGATTTCTCATAACCCGTGATATATTGCTCATCGAGATGAGCCTACAACCTATGAGAAGGCCACGTGTGGGCCATACTCTCAGAAATGGCTTGGAACCATAGGATAGGATATGGAATCCATGTATACCAACAAAGTATGGACTTTGGTGGAACCACCTGAATGGGTAGGACCCATAGGGTGCAAGTAGGTTATGTGGAAACCAACATGGATGGTAATATGATTACTTTTAAGGGACAACTGGTTTGTAAGGATTTCATGTGAGTTCATAGTATAGACTATGACGAAATCTTTCCCAGTTGTGATGCTTAAATCCATTCATATCCTGCTTGTAGCAATCTGTTTATAGATTGAATCAAGCTTCTAGGAGTTGGACTCTTCAAATTAATGATGCAATCAAAGGAGTTTGGTTCCATCAAAATTGAAGATGATACTTGTGTTTACAAGAAGGTTAGTGGGAGCATAGTTAAATTTCTGGTCTTGTATGTAGAGACATACTAATCATTGGGAACAATGTCTCTACTCTGCAATCTGTTAAAGATTGGCTAGAGAAATTGATTCCAATAATTGACTCAGGCGAGACAATCTATAAGATCTATGGAGATAGATTGAAGTAATTGTTCAGCCTGAGTCATGGTACATATATTGACAAGGTGTTGAAATGGTTCAACGTGAAAAGAATATTGATTCTTACCCATGTCACATGGAATTAGTCTTTGGAAGGCTAATTGTCTTACCAATTAGATTGGGAATGGACCGTATGAATTAGATTCACGAGATACGCCATGAGATGTACAAGGCCAGACGTGTCATAAAGCATGACACAAAGATACCAATCAAATCCAAGTAAGGTGTCACTTGATAATTATCAAGGTTATCCTTTAGTACTTGAGAAGCACTAAGGATGAATTATTGATAAATAGATAATATGAAGAGTTTGCTGTAAGGGGTTACAGTGATGCGAACTTCACATCTGACAAAGAAGATTTCAGATTATAGTCAAGTTTTATGTTTTGTGCTTAGGGGAGTGACTGTGAGCTGGAAAGGTTCCAGGCAAGATTCAGTCACTGATTCTAACATAGAGGACTGAGTAAATTAATGCATAAGATGCATTTATTCAGAATATTCAATCTCAATCAAATTGTTGATGGAGGAGATGTGAATATTTGCAAGGTGCCAGCATATGTCTCGCCCCTACGCAGTGTAAGCGTGGAGAACCGCGCTAGATCAATGGGCATATGATGCAGGAAATTGACTCTAGTGCAAGTGGGAGACTGTTGGAATTGTGCCCTAGAGGCAATCAATTAATTGTGACAAATATATGGATTTACGATTCATTATGTTATCGATATGGAGATATGCTAACATGAATGAAGTCCTTAGAATATAAGGTGTTATATTCTTAAATATCCCTAGTCAATTATAATGATTAATGGGACAATCATCTATAGACTAGTATGGGGTTGGATTGATATGGAGATATCACGATCCAACACATGGGTATGCATTAGGAGTAATGGCATACTGGATGACCCACGACGAAAAGGATACATTAGATTATGTGAAGTCACAATCGCTTTTCGTAGTGCTAATACTATTGCAATCCTTGGACTTGAAGTCACTAGATACTCTAGTTGTGAAATATTGCGCTTTGATGTTATCAAACGTTACACCGTAACTGGGTAATCATAAAGGTAGCTATCGGGCGTGATAGGAAGCAAGCTTAGAGATCGTAGTGATGTAGATAGGATTTGTCCCTCCCACATAATGGGGGTAAATATCCACGGCCACTCGAGGGATGAGGCTTATTGAATGTCTGGCCAGACTCAGATAAATTAATATAGAGATATTAATGTTATCTGCAAAGCATAAGCATATTCCCAGGATCGAGGAACTATGGATTGGATATACGAGTGTGACTATTTATGTCTCGTGTCCAATCCGGATATGGAGACAAAGGGATAGTGCAATATGATATATTGGGCACAAAGGTTTGTCGGGATCACTGACTATTTCTATTGGTTGGGTGGCATGGATGTGTTGCTAGACACCGCTCCATGTTAGTAATAGTTACTACCAACTATATAGAAACCTATGGGGTCACACGTCAAATAGAGTAGAGCTAGATTTGGGATTAATTAATATGGATTAATTAATAGAAGGATCATTGTGCAACACCTTGCAAACTTAGTAGGACTAATTTGCAAGGAAGGGAATAATTCTAGTTCATCTAGAATTAGGAAACTCTTTTATGGAAACAACAAGGAGTTGTTGGAGTATATAAAGGAGGCTCTAGCTTCCTTCCCACTTAATGAGTTATTAGTAGACATAACACATAAAGAGTGGGAGAGAAAAAGAGAGAGCAAGACAAGGTGCTATGGCCGAAACCCTAGCCACCCGTCCGCCCCCTACCCGACGGCAAGGAGAGGGCCGCCCCCTCCCTTGTGCCTTGGTGGTTTGTTGCTTTGATCTTCATCCCTCTTCCTCCAAGGTTCAAGCTAGCACTTGATTGAAGGAAGAATCTAGATCTCACCTCTAGACGTGGATCAACCGTAGAGACGAGGACATCATTCTTCGTGTGATCTCACAAATCAAAAAGGTACACATCTTCTATGACCTTAATCATGTTATGATGTCTCTTCCTGTGATCCTTGGTGGGCTTTGAGTAGGATTATTTTTGTTATTCCGCTGCGTTACCTACGTCAAAACCCAACAGTCCATACTTTGTTGGCATACATGAAATCCATTTCGGATCTCATGGCTTCTAGCCACTTCTTGGAGGGCCTTTCATGGCCTCCCAGTAGGTCGCATGCTCATCATCCATGAGTGGTATGTCATCGGGCTCAGTCATGAGAAGTATGTACCTCTCTGGATCATGACGTACCCTTCTTGACCTACGGAGTTCCTGTGTCACCTGAACAGGTTCTCTTATAACAACTTGCGGTTCCTATTCATGCTCCATCATCGGTTCAGTGGTTTGTGTCTCTTGAATTTCTTCAAGTTCTACAGTCCTCCCACTTGCTTCTTTAGAGACTAGCTCTCTTTCTAGAAACACGCCGGTCCGAGCTACAAACACTTTGTTCTCGGTTGGATTGTAGAAATAATATCCTTTAGTTTCCTTAGGATATCCCACAAACTTACACTTATCCGCTTTGGGTCCGAGCTTGTCTGTTTGTAAACGCTTTACATATACATCGCAATTCGCAGCCCCAAATCTTCATAAACGACACTATGGGACGCTTCCTAGTCCATATCTCATATGGTATCTTCATGACTTATTTGGATGGAACACGGTTAATGGTAAAAGCTGCACTCAATAGAGCATATCCCCAAAATAATATTGTAAGATATGTTTGACACTTCATCGATCGCACCACATCTAATAGCGTATGATTCCTCCTCTCGGACATGCCATTCCATTGTGGCGTTCCGAGTGGAGTGAGTTGGGATACTATCCCACACTCTCTAAGATATTCGTCAAACTCTTGTCTCAAGTATTCTCCTCCGCGATCCGATCGCAAAGCCTTAATACTTTTACCAAGTTCCTTCTCTACTTCATTCTTGAATTCTTTGAACAATTCAAATGATTCGGATTTGGCCTTCATAAGGTATACAAATCCATATCTACTGAAGTCATCAGTACCGTAATGAAGTAGGTGTAACCACCTCTGGCAGGCGTGGGAAACGGCCCACATACATCAGTATGTATGAGTGCTAGTAACTCACTAGTCCTCTCACATTTCTTATTGAAAGGGGACTTTGTCATTTTTCCTAACAAAAAAGATTCGCATGTCTCATATGATTCCAAATCAAAAGAGTCTATAAATCCATCCTTATGGAGTCTAGATATGCGTTTCTCGTTTATATGGCCTAACGACAGTGCCATAGATATGTAGGATCTAAATCATTTGTTTTAATCCTTTTAGTATTTATGTTATAGATGAAATTATTTAGATCAAGGATATACAATCCATTAGACAAATGTGCACTACAATAGTGCATACTATCAAAATAAGTGGAGCAACACTTGTCCTTTATTGAAATAGAAAAACCCTTCTCGTCCAAACAAGAAACGGAAATAATGTTTCTGCTCATAGCAGGCACATAATAGCAATTTTCTAATTCTAAAATAAGTCCAGAAGGCAAACATAGTTCATAAACGCCTATAGCTAATGCAACAACTTTTGCTCCATTCCCGACGCGCAGATCTATCTCCCCTTTAGCCAATCTTCTACTTCTTTTCAAATCTTGCACATTTCGACAAATGTGAGAACCACATACAGTATCCAATACCCAAGATGAAGAAATAGATATATTGACGTCTATAACAAAAATACCTTGTGGTGGTGGAATCACTATTCAAAGCTTCTTATCCTCCAGATAATTGGGGCAATTCCTCCTCCAGTGACCCGGCTGACTAGAGTAGTGACAATCACCTTTAGCCACATCCCCACTAGGCTTTAGGGATTCCTTGGACTTTGCAACTTTCTTGTGTTTTCCTTTAGAAGTAGAGGCAACTCTCTTTACCTTCCTCTAATTCACCATCATTATGGTCTTGCCCTTGCCTTTGTTGAGGCTCTGTTCAGTTGTCTTTAGCATGTTCAGCAAGTCTGACAGAGTCTCACTGATCTCGTTCATGTTATAGTTCATGATGAACTGGTTACAACTGTCAGACAACGATTGCAAGACAAGATCAGTAGCCAACTCTGGGCCGAGTGGGAAACCTAGCCTCGTGAGGTTCTAAATGTTCGCGATCATTCGGAGTACATGATGCCCAACTGGGTTCCCTTCTGCGAGATTGCTCTTGAACAGTGCTTTGGACACTTCATACCGGTCATGGCTTGTCTGTTCTTGAAACAACTGTTTCAAGTATATGATCATATCATAGGCTTCCATTCTCTCATGTTGCTTCTGAAGCTCAGAGGTCATGGTGCAGAGCATGAGACAAGTCACATAATTGGAATCATCTATATGTTTCTGATGTGCTCTCACGGCAGCTAGAACAGACCCATCCTGGGGTGGTTCTGGAATAGAATTGTCTAAGACGTACAGTTTATTTTCTTGCTTAAGTGCGATCCTTAAGTTTCTGTACCAGTCAAGGAAATTTGTTCCAGACAGTTTGTCCTTCTCAAGGACAGATCGCAGGGATGAAGTCGATGCGTGATTGTTTGCCATTTGGAATTCTACAAAACGAGAATTATATAAGTTTAGTATTTTGAACAATTTAACTATATTCAATAATGGCTAGATCATTAAATATATCTTCCACTATTTTTCTCGGATTAATAGCCCTCACCATTAATGCAGAAAATATCAGACATTTTTTCGAGTGAGTCCAAGATCCATATTTCACTTCTTCTTGAGCTTGCTTTGGCAAGTCACCCAAGAATTGGTTATTTAGGTAGGAACCATTCCAATTGCATCACATGCAACTCTTGTTCCAATTAGGCGAATAACACTTCTATTCTTTATCCTTTAGATAACACCTAATTGTCATGCCTCTAGGCTCACCAATCCAATTGATTTTACTCAGTTGCGTCCAACCTCTTGCTTCAACAATCACACATTATTTGCTTGTGTGGTCCTCAACACATCAAGGTAAATTAAAATACCTTGCTTTGGCGAACCTTAATTTAATAAACCTTGATCATGATGGGTGTTTAGGCAAGATAAGGCAAAACACAATATTTCAATTGAGGGATTTAATAGTCATTATCCGTTTGGTTGATCCCATCAACATGACCTACTTATTTGGATTGGAAAATCCACAATAAAAGATCAAACTTGTTTATTATATCTTGTTAACGTTTCGCTAGTATCACCATACACACAAAAATAAATAACAAGACATAAATAATAAACATCCACAAAAGAAAAATTAACGTGGCATGGATATGCCCCCTAGACTAAGATATTACCAAGTCAATGATAATATCTATATGCCCTAAAGTCACAAGCTCATCTCCATGTGCTCCACCATAGTTGCGCGCGTCTAGGATGGGACCTTCATCGTCTTTGTGGCTTCTTTGGTCCTCCGGTATTCTTCTCCATGCTCTTGGCTATCATCTAAGTATTTCTAATTCTAGCATAACATCTAAAATAAATAAATAAATAAAACTCACATGTTGATAAGATGATCAGCTCGCAGGCCGTAAAATTAACTAACTATTACATTAATTTGATCAGCTTGCAGGTCGTAAACCAAACCACAAACAAACACAAACATCCACAACCTAGGCCATATCCATCAACCATGCAACAAAACACATAATACAGTTAAAATTATTTTTTAACGCGCTTGTTCAATTTTAGTTGAAATTGGGTAATTAGGGTCACAACGGTCCAAGGAGTCCACCATCCACTATGGCCGAACCACCCAAGGACCAATGCTAGGCCTTGGGGCGGTCGGTCGTGCCTCACACGCGGCTAGGCCGCACGCTAGGCCGGCCCAACCTGCAACACCCCCAAATCATACGGCCGGCCGAACCGTATATTTGGAAAGATGCCTCCGTCCGAGGAGATAAACCCCACTGGATACGGAGCAGGATCGCCGGTTCTTAGTTAATACAACCATCGATAATCCAAATATAAGTTATTATACATTCATAATAAACCAGTGACATTGTCTGAAAAACATAAGTACATTACATTCGAAATGAAAATTTACTAGGTGATGTACTATACAGCCTGATACTTTAGCCATCCGCGTTGTGAACGTCCCCCATCTTACTCGTAACCTGCGGGTTTTGAAATAGCACAAGCCGACCGCAGGAAAATTTTAATCAGTAAAAACTGAGTAAATTCATACTGCAATAAGTAAAACGAGTTTTTGGCACAAAGCATTTATAGACACGTGATATGTAGCAGAAATCCACAGTAGTTGTTATCATTATTCAATTTTTTCGTTCTCGTCATTAATTTGGCTGAGGCGTATTAGAGCCCAGCGGGTAACGAATGTCCACAGAGGGGTCAAGATGCAATATATATATATATATCACAATAGGGTGCCTCTCGGGATAACGTGATTCCCAATTCACCCGAGCGTTGTGGGAGCCCCTACGTCAATCCCCGCTCGTAATCATAACTATGAGACCTTAAGTGTCGACACCCCTATACCGTAATGACCCATACTGGTATAAGTAGTACTCTATAGTTTTCACATGTAAATAAAACCCGGGTGCACGAAGGCTAACCACGGGGTAGGGTATGTAATCTCGTGGATTAGCACCCTAGGAGGATCGACTCACATGCGCCTCCGGCCTTAGCCTCCACACACATCCTCTGTACATCGCCCCAATTATGTTATAGTGCATTATTCACTGTCGTTTCATAATAATCACAACCGGTTCCAAATCATCATTTCTCAAGAGTATCATTTGATTCCAACTTGTCATCACATACAAATATCATTGGTTCAAGATTCATATTTTCCAACCGAATATTCAAAAGAGGATTCTCAAAACTCATTTCACAAACATTCGATTTAATTCCAAGTATCGGGAGTTATAACGAGATCATTTTATACGCACACAAAATCACATTTGATAGTTAAAGTATTGCACATATGAACTTACCGGTAGCAAGCAGCACGACAAGAGAAGTCCTAGTACTCGTACTCGTTCTCGACAAATTCGTCGTCTACGAATTGAGTGTCTACAAATACGCAATAAGTTCTTATCAACACATAGCTTAATTACATAACGACTCTAGTCGTGACTTATATGCAATGCGTGTCCTTGATTAATCTCCCAACCCCTTGTATTTATAAAAGCTTATTACTTATTATTTATTATTATGATAATAATAATAATTATTATTATTATTATTATTATTATTATTATTATTGTTATTATTATTACTATTATTATTATTATTAAGCAATTATTTTAGAGCAAAGTAAATATGGGAACATGCTTATGATCCTTATTTTTTTATAATTTGAGTGCTTACCTATTACTTGGAGGCTTTATTGTTTTTTTTTTTTTTTTTTTTTTTTTTTTTTACACAACACCAATTAACATATATTCTCTTTTTTTTTTGTACATAGTTATAATTACAAATAATTACATATATACTAATATTTACTTGGACTTCTTGTTATAGAAAAATATTTTACTTATTTAATCATAGTGTAATTACATTCTTTCTACTATTTATAAAAGGTGATTTATAAATAAGTTTTAATAACTTATAAAGAAGGTACTACGAGTGTTTTTTTTTTTTTTTTCAAGTGATTTTAATATTATTATTATTTTCAGAAAAAAAACCATAATTTATTTAATATTATTATTATTTTCAGAAAAATAATCTATTAGTTGATTTAGGGTATTTTAAAACTACAACTAGTGTCCAAACCAGTTTACAGAAAAGACACTTTCACCCCCACCTTCTAAAATTCAGTTTGTATGTAAAAATTAGTCACCCCCCAACAGTTTCGGAAAAGACACTTTCACCCCCCGATTTGTTTTTCACGTATAGTCATCAACCCAATTCACTCAAATCGAATTTTTCCTAACAAGACTCGATTTTGATCATTGTAATGGAACTAGGAGGCGATTTAGAGCTTACCCACGCGAAGAATCACGAAAAACGGTCAACGGACGAAGCGGGTCGAGCCTCCGACCGTCGGGTTCGGAGGTGGAGATCGCCGATGATGGTTTCGGCGTTTCTGGGTTCGTTCGAGGCTTTCACTGGTCTCGTCGGACCTCCTGGAGGCGAGTGAGATGGGTTTTAAGTGGTGGGTGCGTCGGTGGTGGTTGGGCAGAGCTTCACGCCGGCGTCCATGGAGGTGGCGGCGTCGGTGGCGGTTCTGGCGTGAGGTGAGGCCGCTGCTACCTCTCTGTTTTCGACAGTGGGGTGGATAGCAGAGAGAGTAGAGAGCTCGAGAGAGATGGAGGAGGTGGGGTTTGTTGATGGTGGTGATTTTTGTTCTCGGTTTATTTCTCCGGCGAATTCTCCGGCGTGTTTCCGGCGGTTCTGTGGCTGGGCAGAGGTAAGCCCAGAGAGAGAGAGAGAACAGAGGGGGTTGGGTTGAGTGCTCTGTTGGAGGTGGTGAAGGGAAGAGAATGGTGGTGGTGATGGTGGTGCTTTCGTCGGGGAAGGCAGCGGTGGTGGTGCTATGCCACCGCTGCTGCTGCTTCTTTTCTCTTCGCCGGCGAAATCAGAGGGGAGTGAGGGAGCAGAGAGTTCGAGAGAGAGAGGGGAGGCAGAGGTGAGAGGTGGAGGTGGTGATGGTGGCGTCCATGGGGGTGTTCCCCGTTGGTGGTGATGGAGGGGGCTGTTATGGTGGTGAAGGGAAAGAAGAAGATGATGGTGATGTTGGGTGTTTGCCGAGGGCAAGGAAGAAGAGGAGGGTGATGGTGTTGAGTTGTTGTTGTTGTGTTGTTGGTGATGAGGAGGCAGAGGAGGTAGGGGGTTTTTATAGGAGGGGGAGTGAGTTGGGTCGGGGAGAGTTTGTGAGTGTGTGGGTGTTTTGTGTGCCGTGAGGGATGAGAGAGAGATGGGGAGAGTTTGTGTGTTGTTTTTGGTGTGTTGCTGTGAGGGGGAAAAGGAGAAAAAAATGAGAGAGAGGGAAAAAAAAAAAGGAATGCATTTTGGTGTTGTTGGGTGAGTTATGTGAGAGAGAGAGAGAGAAAAATGGGGGAGGGGATGATATTTGTGTGTGTGTTTGTGTGCTTCCCGTGGAGGAAGGAGAGAATGAGAGAGAGAGAGATGGTTGTGACGGGGAGAGAGAAAGAGAAGGGAGGAGGGTTTGTGATGGATGAAGAAGAAAACAACAAAAGTGTGTGTGTGTGTGTTTTGTCCGGGAGAGAAGAGAGGAATAGATGGAGAGTTGTTTGTGTGAGAGGAGAAAAAGGTGGGAAGTGGATGGTGATGTAGGGGAAGGAGAGAGATTGTGTTGTAGTAGAATTATTAATAGATATTAGAATTGTTTGTATTATTATTGTTAATATTATTTATTTATTATTATTATTATTAATATTATTTTACTATTATTTTATTATAGTATGTATACGTATATAAGCCTCGTATTATACGGTATAAGAATACGGTATTATTATACAGTATAAATACACTATTATTTATATTTATTTATGTAAAAGACAACTATTCCCCCCTTAGTTTCTAAAATGCATGGTTTAGCCCCCCCGTATTTATAGTAAACGTTTTAAAGAAATTGCACAATCGCCCCCATTAGGTAAATTCGGGTATTTCACAACCTTTGGCCGAGCCTAGCTTGGGCGGCAAGGCAAGGGGGGGGGGGTCCCCATAGGGGGCCAAACCTCGTTTGGAATTGTTTCCAAAACAGTTCATTGCCTTGATGCCCCAAGCTTAGTTGTTTTCATAAAGTTGTTTCCATAATTGAAAAAATCCCTTTTCCCTATTATGTGCCCAAGAACCCTGATTTTTCAAGAACCCAATTATTCACATCCTATGTGATCAAAATCACCAATTTACACATCCAATGTTAAATTAGATCTTATTTTTCTTGAATCAAATTCAGTTTGCGTCTACTATGCCAATTAATTTCAGCTTCGCGTAATATGAATAAAATTGTGTGCGCTACGATCTGTGGCTCTGATATCACTGTTGGATTTTGACGTAGGTAACGCAGCGGAATAACAAAATTTTCCTACTCAAACCCCACCAAGGATCACAAGAAGAGCTATCATAACATGAAAAGAGCATAGAAGATGTGTACCTTGGTTTGGGAGATCACACGAAGAATAGTGTCTTCGTCTGTATGAATATCCACACCTTGGATTCTTGATTGGATTCCTTCTCACCTCGGTGTTCTAGCAAAGGGAGAAGGAGGAAGAAGATCACGCGAACCGAGGAGGCGGACGGGCAAGGGGGCCGAACATCCTTGTCTTGTCTTTCTATCTTGCTTTGTTATGTTCCCTCAATAATGACTCACTTAGAGAAATAACAAGTTAGAGTTCCTTTATATAGTCATAACTCTTTATTACCTACATAAATGCTCCAATACTAATCATATCCTTACATGGATTAGTCCACTTGCAAATTAGTGCAACTAAGTTTGCTTGTGGTTGCGATATGATCCTTTCATTAATTAGTCCAACTAATTAATACATATATCCAATTTAATCCATCCGGTGTGTGACCCCATATGTTTCTACTTAGTTGGTAGTAACTTATTACTAACATGGAGCAGTGTTTAGCAACACATCCATGCCACCCAACTAATAGAAATAAGTCAGTGATCCCGAAAAACCTTGTGCTTAATATCACATATTTTCTTATCCCTTTGTCTCCATACCCGGATTGGACACGAGACATAATAGTCACACTCGTATATCCAATCCATAGTTTCTCGATCCTGAGAATATGCTTATGCAAGCAGATAACATCAATATCTTCATATTGATTTATCTGAGTCTGGCCAGACATTCCTATAAGCACCATCCCTCGAGTGGCCCATGAATATTTGCTCCCATTATGTGGGAGGGACAAATCCACTCTACGTTACTACGATCTCTAAGCCTGCTTCCTATCATGACCGATAGATATCTTTATAGTTGTCCGGTTAAGGCGCAACGTTGTATAACATCAAAGCATGATATTCCACAACTAGAGTATGTAGTGACTTCAAGTCTAAGGATTACAATATTATTAGCACTACGAGAAGCGATTGTGACTTTGACATAATCTAATGTATCCTTCTCGTCATGGGTCAATCCAGTATGCCATTACTCCCAATGCATACCCATGTGTTAGACTTGATATCTCCATATCAATCTACACACATACTAGTCTATATTTGATCGTCCTATTAACCAATATAATGAACTAGGGATATTTAAGATAAACAAGACATTGTATCCAAGGACTTCATTATATTAAATATCACAATAATTAATAAATGAATATTCTAGCCAAAATATCGTTCATACTAAATATAGATTGCCTCTACGGCACCTATTTCAACAGGCTTCTCCCCTTTTCTCAACTGCATATCCACCACCATCTCCTCCCAGAAATACCCCGTCCAGAAACAATGCGTCCTCCTCCTGGGCTTCCTCTCCGAAAATCACGGCGACGCCCTCTCGACCCACATACCCAATATGCTCTCTGTCGTCCTCCACCGCCTCAGGGACTCCGATTCCGCCGTACGCTCCGCCTGCGTCGACGTCGTCGCTTCCATTGGCTACCCAGATCACGAAAACCCCTTTCTCCTCCTTCCTCAAACCCCTCGTCGACTCGATACTCCACGAGCAGGACAACAACTCCCAGATCGATTCCACCATGTGCCTCGTCGTGGTAATCGAGGCGTCGCAGACCCGGAACCTGCGCAATGGCAGAAGTTGTTGCCGAGTTGGCGAGGAATGGCTGTTTCAAGGCGAATGCGGCGTTGATTTCTCTGATGGGTAGTGTTTCATTCTGGAGAATGATACCATACTTCGTGGGTTTTGGATCTGGGCATCTAATGAGGAAGATGAAGGGTGAAGAAGAGGGAAGCGTCAGTGAGAGATAGAGGGGAAGAGAGAGGGAGGAATTAGGTTAGAAATGAATGAGAGAGGGGTTAGGGTAATATACATGGAATAATTTTATAAAATTTTATGGGTAAAATGGTCTTTTTCCTCGTATTGTTAGTCAGCTGTTAGTCTCCATCCAAAAAAGGTACGAAGTGTCTTATTCCAAATACAGAGTAGTAAAGATTAAGACAAACAAAACATAGTACTAGAGGTGTTCGCGGTCCGGTTTGGTCCGGTTTGGGCTCAAACCAGAAACCAAACCGAATATACCGGTTTGGTGGTTCACCAAACCAAACCAAACCATATCATATAAAAATCCAAACCAAACCATCATATATTTTATCGGTTTGGTTCGACCGGCTTTTCAAACGTCGAAAATAACAAAAGAATTTGACTAAAACATATAATAAATCAATTAAAATATAAAATACCATGCAAATTTTTTGTATAAAAAAGAAGCTGAATGATTTTGTTGTTGTAACAACCAAAATCTTACTTAAATGCAACTACAGTGAACCATGATACATCCTTACAGACATAATGATAGAACTGTTTTCATTTTTATTAAGCTTTCTGTTAGAGAAAGTAAACTTACATTGATGGTACGAAGTGAACCTTGGCAACTGGAAAGCATATCGCACACTCCACTACCATGGTGTGTACAACCCTAATCGACGGTGAATCTGTGATATATGTACATTATATAATACTATAATTTATTAATTATATAATAACCTATTATATAATGTGCGGTCGGTCGGTTTACCGCGGTTTTGTAGCTGCACAAACCGGGAACCGAACCGTTTTAAACGGTTTTCCCAATATTAAACCGTATGTATACCAAATCACGTAGGAAACCGACCAAACCCACTAACTTCGGTCCGGTTTGGGCGGTTGGTCCGGTCCGACCGATTTTTTGTACACCCCTACATAGTACATTCAACTAGTAGTATACCCAAGATTTAATTCACATATTGAAACAATAAGTTAGAGCCTCACAGACTATGTCTTTGAGTTTAGGATTTTCCAATGCAATCGTTACTCGTTTTTTAACGTTTAGCTATTTATTAACCGTCGGACAAAAACCATCAAATGAATTAAATCTGGACCAGTCCAATTATTGCAATGTAGTCTATGTTACCTTTCGAAGAATAATATAGTCTATGTTACTTTTCGAAAAGTTATTATGAAAGAGATAAAGAAGGACAAGAAAGAAGGCATTTCAAATTTACATAAATGAATAAAATCGTAAGTTGCAAGTCTTTAATATTCATATTAACTAATAAGAATTTGAACAATTGTCAACTCCCATTAGAGTTCCTACATTAAAATCTAATCAACTAGTTGATGCGCTGATAGAATTCCAGCCAACTACACAATTGAACCACTTATGCTATTACAACTCAATCAACTAGCCGAGTACCCTAGTAGTAAGTTTAATTTAGAAAAAAATAGTTACTACTAAAGTCAAGTGACTTTACCCCCATCGATGGTGTGAATGTTGGTCCAACAACACTTTCGGTTTTGTTGTTTTAAAATGTAATCACATAGGAGGGAATGTTTAGTTTTCTCCAATATATCATTACATGAATCAATAACAAAATATACTTGGACAATAATCTTAATGTCAAGTCAAGATCGAGGTTCCCATCTCTTAGCTTGTTGAGTGTTGTAAGCTACAAGACATAAACATAAGTTCGTAATATTGTTGATGATTGCACGAAAATCATGAGTCATGAGTAATTATGCCTCACCAGCTAATTTGTGTGAACTAGCATCTATCATGCAAAAGGGTCCTCAATGCATACATTGTCACAAATAACTAATTTAATCAATTGGCCAAATTCTTGAAGTTTCTTGTTTCTCGAAGTCTATAGAAGGAAAAATGGCATAGAGCTTCTCCTAATACATGATATGAAAAGAACGGATATAAACTGGAATTTCTCAAAAGAGGGCGTTATGATAAAAATGTTTAACTATTGTATCTAAGGAGAAGTGAGCATGTACACAACTAAACTAGCTTATGCATCAATAATGTTCGAGCTATTCAAATGTTGTTGTTACATCTTTCAAGTTTTTTTAATACGAATCATCCTAGCTAGCTAATTTTGTTTGAGCTTTCCGATTTATGATGCACATTTAATACAAATCATCTTTACTTACAATAATTTTCAAGCTGACAGTGAGATGAAGGTGAAGACAATAACTATTATAATTTTTTTGAGAAATTATTTTGTCCGTCAACCGGTTTGAACTCGGGACCTCATGACGAGGCTTCTAACACTCTACCACTTGAGCTACTACCCTAACTGTTGCTGAAGACAGTAATGAAAAGCATTCAATTGTACACCGTTACATGTTTTGCTGAATTGGAGGGACTATTATGTCACATTGTTCCTCCATATTGTGAAGATAGTATGGAATTGCTTCAGTTCCATGCTGAAGAAATGGTGCAACGGGGAGTGACTGGCTGGCGATGATGATGATTTCTACCAGTGGATCTTTGACCAAAACCTATTAAAGAGCTAGCATTGTCTTATTACTTCTACCTTCGAGTAAGTTTTTTGTCTGAGACATTGGCCTCTTAGTGTGTTAGATTTTGGTGATTCAAACCTAGCATAGAAAATTGACTTGGTCCAAGGCGGCTAAGGATTGTTTCCTTATTCGTTTTGGAATTGTTTCCTTGTTCGTTTTGGAAACGTTTGGACGTTGCTTTGGGCACAAATCACTAGTTTAGGCCTATATATGGGTGTAGGACTCTTCTATTGACATGTGTGGTGTGTCTTGGATTGTAATTGACTCTCTCATCAATAAATTGGTTCGTTTTGGCCGTGGATTAGCTAGTCTCAAAAACTAGTGAACCACGTTAATCTTTGTGTTGTTTCTTCATCTTCTTCTTCGTCTAATCGGTCTTCTTGGGTCCCCAACAACTGGCATCGTGCTTCCGCGCGCGTTACTCTAACATAGTGGATGGTTCAGTGGGTTCATAAAGCAGCTTTTAGTTTGGCTCTGTGGTCCAAATCAGGGAGATACTAGAATCTCGCACATCTTTTCTTAATTTCTTAACGACAACGATATTTTCGACGGGGGTTGAATATCAGGGTCAAGGGGTCAATTATTTATTCCTCAAAATTAAAAGAGAAATTAAGAATAGTATGATAATATTTGGGTTGTTTAGTGTTTTTGACATTATTAGGGTCAGTTTATAATTCCATAAAAAAGAAATCGATGTGTATGTAGCTGATGAGGAAATTAGTGTATTGCTTGCAACGATACGATTCAAGTACAAAAGTGAGTATTTGCGACTCGGGTGATCGTTCCCACGAGAACGGTTTTAGGTTTTCTGTAGCAATAAGATGTAATAAACAAAGTGTAAACGGGAGAGTATTTTGGTATAGATGATTACGAACTACCACTCTGATTCTTCTCTTTTCCATCAATTTGACTTTTACCACTATTCATTGGATTACTTTGAACCGCTCATTTGAATAGTAAAATGATGCAATTTTTTATGATATTTTCATGGTGTTGTAGAGTAAAACTTACTCTATAACACGATGAAAAAATTTTGAAAAAATTGTATCGTTTGCGGTTCAAATCAACCGGTCAAAGTGACTCAGACACGAGTCAAAAAGTCCGGATGATGAGGAAAAAAAGAATTCGAGTGGTAAGTTACTGAACAGTATGTATTTCGCGGTTAGGTTCCATAACAGTAGTGGGCGTGGTTGTTGTTTCTTGAAGTGAAATATATCAAAATCTCAACGAAAATTTTATGAGAGAAGTTAATGACCCAACTAGTTTTAAATCCCAAATACATAAGAAGGTTAGACTTCTACCATTCGTACAATCAGATTTGGCCATGATACAGGATAAAAGGCTCAGACAAGCCCACCTAGTAAGAAGAAGGAAACAAATGGTGATTCGCAGAATCAAATAAGCAAAGAACCATACTACACAAAGAAGCATATTTGAATTGGTGACAATCCAAGGCCGAGAAGCCAGATAGCAGATGAGCTTTGCGCTTCTTTCGCTCAATTGACTACCTGAACAAGGAACCTGACAATGTTTATAGTTTCCTCCAATACATCATTGGTGTTCACACAAGATATTTCCAAAGTCTATCTGTCTAGATAAAAAGTTTCACTCAGTGAAAAAACTTCCTAAGTAGTTGTTTTTGAGCTTTGTTCAATATATACAAGTATGTCGCTATGCATACTTATAATATTAATAACATATCAGCTAGAGAGAATGAACATCATGCAAACCGCGCGATGGCATGACACAAACATAAAATATGGGAAACTTAAATTTTAGGACGTGAGATGAACGGCTGATTTGTGAATACTTTAAATTAATTGAGTTGTGCTTGCCTCTTCTATAAATTCATTTGTGAATCTTTAATCCCTTGTTCCATCCCCATCACAAGCCCTCAAATTTGCAGAGCTAAATTATCAGAGAGGATTATAGCACTATAGAATTCTATAATTTTTCACTAAAATAAAGAACATATTAATAATCTAATTGATTACAGGCACATTAATATGGTTGGGAGTTAGATAAGAAGGAATATCTAGGGAATTATTGGTAATCTTCCAATTGAATGCATCTGTCGACTCGTTTTTCATATCTTTCAATGGACGTTTTCATATCTTTCAATGGACAAGCTATAACGTGTCTTGACAATGTTTCGCAGAATTGATAGATGGTTCTGTCCTTAAACACGAGGTTCAGGGTTCAAACTCTGGAGCTTGTATATAGAAATGACTTTGTTCGGAGGCCCGAAACCCTCTTTGGTGGTGTCTAAATTTCGGAAGATAAGTCTTTGGCTACCGGTTAGAGGACACCGCTTGATTCACACCAGACAAAATTCACTATAATTAGAACTAGTTTGGTGATGTTTTCTGCTCTGTAAATCCGAAAGCAGGTGTTGATGTGTTTAGTAAATTGTTGTTTATTTGCTTTTCGGACATCACCTGCTTTCCCACCGCAACTTTTGAGAAACAAGGGAGGGTTGTTTTTCCGGACATGCCTCTTGATAATGTTATTAATAGACCCCTTTTTATCCATGCTATGACAATAAACTCAAATATTGGCTATCTAATTGCAATAAAGTCCTATAATGTATGATATTGTCATTTGGGCACTTACGAAAATTCTTAAACAATAATAACAAAATAAAAAAATGCAAAAAATATTTTTCCACAGCAGGTTATATATGAAATTGACCAAACACTTTATACAAATTTCTACAAAAGTTGAATTCTAACAGCAACTTTGCCACACCTACTTTCTAAAACACCACAACATTATGAAGTTGGCCATTAGTCAATTGAGCTAATACCCTCACATAAGAGGGTACTAAATATATGACATTAAAGTTTTAAAAATCAGATCGACTATTCAACCGGTGAGGCACCGATTTGTGGAACCGGTTGGACCGGTTGTTTAGCCACACATTTATTATAATATATAAGAATTTATATCATATAAATATGTGATATTTTTATACTTACATTCAAATGTAATGTAAAAACACAAGTATTCTCTTGGTTTAGTGAATAAAGAGCTTTTTTAATGAAACATGTTCGTGAGTTTGAACTCTGAATCACTGAAAAATATTCAAACCGGTCGATTGGCGGTTGGACCGGTGAACTGACCGGTTTTTACCTATTTAGTGCACCGGCGGTCCGACGACCGAACCGGACCGGTCAGTGACTGGTTCACCAGTCTGACCAGATAAACCGGCATGTCCGGTGGTTTTTAAAACTATGCATTAAAAACCCATTACTATTCACTACTCACTATGGGTGCGTTTGGCACATTGGTTTATTTTGGTTTTTGGTGGAAAAACCAAATGGTTTCTATTTTGTGTTTGGTTGGTTTAAAATCTGTTTTTTAAATCAGTTTTTTTTTTAAGTTCAGGCATGTGAAAAAAAACCATCTTTCTGTGATTTTTTTCTACTTTTTTCCTACTTTTTGGTAACCCCATATTATCCTCATATATTCTTGATATTACCAATGTAATATCTCTATTTTAGGATATATTACGTTTTATTGCTTGATAAGGATAATCGTCCTCCAAATTAATTAACATTGAGGTTTTGTTATTTGAATAGTTGCAATTCAGATAAAGTAATATATAAATTTTGCTTTTACCAACAATCTAGGGGCACTGGACATGATGGTATCCTTCATTATTCCAAAGTTGTTCTTAATAATTATAAATACTTGTGGGTACATATTTGTAGGTATCTTACAGAAAGAAAAGACAATAATAATTGTAATAATTTTATTTAGTAAAAATTGGATAGCACTGTAATTTTATTGTGAGACAAGTATAGTTAGACTTTAACAGTTTCAAGGTCTTTACTACGTAGTAGTACATGTATGTAATATGATATTTTAGAAACTTCCATGATTTAAAAATAAATATAAATGATAATTAAGAACATTTTTATGTAATATCAAGCATCCTTCAATGTTGTTGAAAAAGCTATATATTATTTTCTTTGGAATCTAATTATTAATCATTGTCATTAGCTTTATATTCAACGGTCACCTTGTTCTCCAACAAAATTTCTTACGTGAACTGAACTTTGACTAGAACAATAAATTATCTTGTGGCTGAAGCAATTGAGGTTCATATATTTTGGGTCAATTACATCCTTACATTTCCTTGTAACTAAGAAAAGGAAGAAGAACAAATAAGTTGGCTTATGATGTGGCGTGGGTAACACTTAGAGGTATATGAATTTCACTACTGGATTACTTAGGCGGTTGTCAGATCTAAACCATTTAATAATGAGAAGTGAAATATAAAAGGAAGACAAAGTGGAAATGTCTTGTTGGACGTAGGTTGAATGGTTTAAGGGCTTGAGTGGCAAAGTTTGGTTAAGCTTCTTTCATTCTTCAGTGAGGTTATGACTTATCCATTGTTCAAAATATTTACCAAGTAAATAGGGACATTGTTTGAAGAAGGTTGCCACGTTAGCTAATGAGAAATGGAACAGAAGGGAAGATAGGAAAGAAATAAAAATAATTACAATAAAGGGGCAAGCAAATTTGTTTACTACTTGGTCGTTGGTGACTAAGGAAGAAGACAAGAAATGTGTAAGTGTTGCTACTTGGTAGTATACCTTCACATGGTGATAGGTAACGTGGCATAAGCTCATTGGCCAAGACCACATGATACTCGTGGCACTCTCCTAGACTTCACATGAAAACTTTGGGGCTAAGGTTGGCCACTTGCATGGTCACGGCCATGTGGGCCCCCCCTAGTTTCATGCGCGACACGTCGCGCTCATCGTCGACTCGCAGACGCTGGCCAGCCAGCAGCGAGGCACGTGTCTCCCTGCGTGCCGCGGAGTTACTCGTCGGCCCCTCCTATAAATAGAACCCAACATTATAGTTAATTCTCATTCCAAATTTCGACCAGTACTAGAGAGAGAAAGCTAGTGAGGTTAACGGAGGGTATTCTCGATATAGTATTCGGAGGCTCTGGAGGTTCTATATTATTATATTAGCAGCTTCGTCGAACCGAGGTAGGGAATCTCAACGTTATAGCCCTAAACGTATTGCGTTGCCTGTTTATATGCTAGTCGTTGTACTGCTTCGATATAACTGTTAGAATTATCGAATTGTTATTACTGTGTCGATGTTATGCCTGATTATTGTGAAATTGTAAGTTGATATATGATTCATGTGGAGGTGTTGTCCAATTATTATTTGAATATCTGAATCATACAGAGATGCTGCTGAAATTGCTATTCTATTATACTGTTGATATTCATGATACATGCTATCAACTGTATTGATTGTTGATATGCTGTTAGCATGATATTGTCGATATTGATGCTCATGCACGGTTTGCATGTGAAATTAAATATGAAAGTGGAAAGATAAATGGACGGGGTTAGGGATTGTACATCCCTTGGGTCAAAGACCCTGATTGCACCCGAGGCCTGGTGCAGAAAGCACTGCCGGCTTGATGGCAGGAGGGGCACTCCGCTCCCAGTTGAGAGTACGTATGCGGAGGGCGGCTGACTCACTCCGGGCTGCGACCGCGCATGTGAGCACCCCAGGTTCCATGAAGATAATAACGATGAAAGATTTGCATATGCAGGACTTGACATACATGTCTATATTGAACTGCGATAGCATGCTGATGTGATACCTGTATCATGAAACAATACGTGCTTGGACTGTTTCCTTGATGTTCTCTACTGAGCTTGCAGTAAGCTCACCCCTAACATTTTACAGGCACAAGTTATGGTGGTGGTGACGGTTCAGTCCCTCAGTTGTCTTAGCTGCTTGGAGTGCTAGTTTATCTGTAGCTTTTGAAACGAGTCTCAACTCGTTTTGTTTGTAACATAGTTGGGTTGGGAACCGTTAGTAGCTCTGACTACTCTGCTGTAACATATTTCAGTTTGTGTAATAAAAGTTTGAGTTGTTCAGTTCACCACTCGTTCGATTAGTTCCTTCAGTTTTATTTCAAAAAAATTCACCCCGGTTTACGTGTGTGACAGCTTGGTATCAGAGCTTAGGTATACGAAACATCTCGGGCTTGGGGTAATGGTTTAGGAATCTTATGTGTTATGTGTTCTATGTGCTTGACTTGATCCTACCTCATAAGTTTATAGGTATGACATTTTAGATGTTTTTGTTGTAGATGGCTACAGCAAACTTGGGGAATGGGACGAATGGAGATAGTAGTGCTTCTGTTCCTAATCAGGGTTCTAACCCTGATACTATGAAGGCACTTAAGGAGTTTAAGAGGCAGAATCCACCTATTTTTCGAGGTAGCCCTGACCCAGTTGCAGCTGAGCATTGGGTAAGACAGATTGAGAAGACTTTTGTTGTTATGGGGATTTTGGGAGATGAAACTAGAGTAAGATTAGCAACTTTTCAGTTGGAAGATGAGGCTGATCAGTGGTGGTATTTGGTGACCTCTAGCCTTGACATATCACTTATCTCGTGGAGGACCTTTAAGACTATGTTTTTTAAGAAGTTCTTTCCGGAGGTGGTTCGGGCAGCTAAGGCTCGGGAGTTTTTGAACTTGAAACAGGGTAGTATGTCCGTGATGCAGTATGAGGCAAAGTTTACTGAGCTTGCCCGTTATGCCCCTAATATGGTGTCTGATGATAGCGAGAAGGCTAGGCTGTTCGAGTGGAGTCTTGTTCCATCTATTCGGAGAAAGATCGCTGTTTTGCGCTTGGAGTCTTATTCTGAGGTTCTAGAGTCTGACTTAGTTGCTGAGAGGGAGTTGGCAGATTCAAAGGTCTTATGGGAGAATAAAGGTCAGAACCGAGCTTACCAACAGAAGGGGAGGCAGTCTAACCAAAGGGAGAATGATTATGGCAAGAGACAGAGGACGTTTTATTCCCAGTCCCAAAGCCAATATTTTAGGCCTCCTCGTCCACAAGGTCGTGGCATTCAGGAGAAGGGTAATGTTACATGTTGGGGGTGTGGTCAGTCAGGCCACTACCGTAGTGAGTGTCCTCGTGGGTATACTACAGGTCTTGGTGGGGGATCTCAGCAGGGTAGTGTGAACCCTCAGTCGCAGTTTCGTCCTGCACCATCTGAGCAGTCTATTAGGCCACCAATTTCACAGACTTCTGGAGGATCCCAGCAGACGGGGTATGGTCTAGGTAAAGGGAAAGTTGGTGCGCAGAGTCAAGGGTCTCAGGGCAGAGCTTTTGCACTTTATCCAGTTGAGGAACCCTCATATGATCACTCTGTTATACGAGGTACATTTTTATTGCACAATACATGGGTAGATGTCTTGTTTGATTATGGTGCTTCACATTCCTTCATATCTGCTGCATGTGTTTCATTGCTTGGCTTATTTGCGGAACCTCTACATGCTGTTTTGGGAGTGAACTCACCGTTAGGTGGGAGATCTCGAGTAGATAAAATATGTAGAGACTGTGAGCTAGTTATTTCTGATACTCGAGTTACTTTTGACTTGAGAGTTCTAGACATGGCCGAGTTTGACATCATTTTGGGCATGGACTGGTTGTCTGCTCACTTTGTTATATTAGATTGTCATGAGAAGCGGGTGACAGCAGTTACCCCAAATGGTACTCGTTTCCAGTTCACCGGAAACTTTAGAGATGTATTGCCTTCGTCATTGAGACACTCTCAGTGGCGTGATCATCGGGATGGGTGGTTATCCAGCTTATCAGGTTCTGATGAGTCTGGAAAAGTCGTTGCCTTGCCACGTGTCGTTAGCGAGTTCGCTGACGTATTTCCTGATGAGTTACCCGGTTTACCTCCTCACAGAGAAGTGGAGTTCTTTATTGACTTACAACCTGGTACTCAACCTATCTCTATTACACCCTATCGTATGGCTCCAGCTGAGTTGAAGGAGCTTAAGGTCCAAATTCAAGACTTATCAGATCGGGGGTATATTAGACCTAGTTGTTCACCGTGGGGAGCTCCTGTGTTATTTGCTAAGAAGAAGGATGGGACTTTGAGGTTGTGTATTGATTATAGGCAGCTTAACCGTGTCACCATCAAGAATAAGTATCCTCTACCCAGAATAGATGACTTGTTTGACCAGTTGAAGAGTTCTAAGTGCTTTTCGAAGATTGATCTTCGTTCGGGGTATCATCAATTGAGGGTTAGAAAGGAAGATATACCAAAGACTGCCTTCAGGACTAGATATGGTCATTATGAGTTCTTAGTGATGCCATTTGGGTTGTCTAATGCTCCAGCGGTATTTATGGACTTGATGAACCGCATTTTCAGGCTTTATCTTGATCAGTTTGTGATCGTATTCATAGATGATATCTTAATCTATTCTCAGTCGGAAGAGGAGCATGAGGAACATTTGAGGTTGGTATTACAGTTGCTTAGAGAAAACCAACTTTATGGTAAAGCCAGCAAATGTGAATTCTGGCTTACTGAGGTGAAATTTCTTGGGCACGTAGTGTCTGAATCTGGAGTTGCAGTTGATCCTAGCAAGGTTGAGGCTGTTATGAATTGGGAGAGGCCAAAGACTGTATTTGAAATTCGGAGTTTTCTTGGGCTAGCTGGGTATTATCGGAAGTTTATAGAGAGTTTCTCTCGTTTAGCAGGCCCATTGACAAAGTTGACTAGGAAGGGAGAGAAGTTTGTTTGGAATGATTCTTGTGAGAGAGTATTTCAAGAGTTAAAGAAGAGATTGACGAGTGCTCCAATCTTAGTGGTTCCAGAAAGAGGTTTGGGCTATACTGTTTATTGTGACGCTTCTAAGGAAGGTTTGGGATGTGTATTGATGCAGTTAGGGAAAGTTGTGGCTTATGGCTCTCGACAGTTGAAATCTCATGAAGTTAATTACCCTACACATGACTTGGAGTTAGCAGCTATTGTCTTTGCGTTGAAGACTTGGAGACACTATCTGTATGGCGAATGCTTTGAGGTATTTTCTGACCATAAGAGTTTGAAGTACTTATTTACTCAGAAAGATCTTAACATGAGGCAACGTAGATGGATGGAGTACTTAGAGGATTATGATTTTTCTTTGGAGTATCATCCAGGGAAGGCCAATACTGTTGCTGATGCTTTGAGTCGGAAGTCTCGAGGAATTATTGCAAGTATTTTGATCAGAGAGTGGCATATGATTAGCTCAATCAATGAGTATAACTTGGGTTTAGAGGAGCATGATGACTTGTGTTTCCTGGGGAGCTTAGTTGCTACACCTACTCTTCTTACTAGAGTCATTGAGGCACAACGACTAGATTCTGAATCGGAGGAAATTAAGAAGCAAGTTAAAGAGGGAAATGCAAAGGAGGGTTGGTCTATTCATGCAGATGATAGCTTGAGGCTTAGAGGGAGAGTATTCGTTCCAAAGGTGGGTCAGTTGAGAGAAGAAGTACTTAAGGAATTCCATTATTCTCATTTAGCAGTGCATCCAGGTGGAACTAAGATGTATCGTGATTTGTGTCGTCAGTACATCTGGAATGGAATGAAGAGGGATGTGTCCCAGTTTGTGTCTAAATGTTTGACTTGTCAACAGGTTAAGGCAGAACACCAGAGACCAGCAGGATTATTACAGCCCTTGCCTATAGCTGAGTGGAAGTGGGAACATGTTACTATGGACTTTGTTTCAGGATTGCCTAGATCTCCTAGAGGACATGATTCAGTTTGGGTTATTGTTGACCGTTTGACTAAGTCGGCTCATTTCCTGCCCATTCGTGTGACTGACTCATTAGACGTCTTGAGTCGATTTTATGTCAAAGAGATTGTACGTTTACATGGAGTCCCAGTTTCTATTGTTTCTGACAGAGACCCTAGATTCACTTCTCAGTTTTGGCAGAGTTTGCAGCATGCTTTAGGCTCTCAATTATGTTTTAGTACTGCTTTTCACCCTCAGACAGATGGCCAATCTGAGAGGACTATTCAGATATTGGAAGATATGCTTAGAGCTTGTGTCATGGATCTCAAAGGTAGTTGGGAAGATCATTTACCACTTGTGGAGTTTGCTTATAACAACAGCTTTCAGGCTAGCATTGGGATGGCACCTTACGAAGCATTGTATGGTAGGCCGTGTCGATCACCATTATGTTGGGCTGAAGTTGGAGATACACCTATTTTAGGACCTGAGCTTGTCATGGAGACAACCGAGAAGATCAAGCTTATTAGACAGAGGCTTCTTACAGCTCAGAGTCGTCAAAAGAGTTATGCAGATCAGAGGCGTAGGCCCTTATACTTTGAGGTTGGTGATCACGTTTTCTTGAAAGTAATGCCTAGAAGAGGTCTTATTCGATTTGGGAAGAAGGGAAAGTTATCGCCACGTTTTATCGGTCCGTTTGAGATTCTAGAGAGAGTTGGTGATGTGGCTTATCGTTTGGCATTACCACCTCAGCTTTCAGGTGTTCATAGTGTATTTCATGTATCGATGTTGAGGAAATACGAATCCGATCCATCTCATATTTTGCATTTTGAGGATTTAGACGTATCGGATGACGTATTATTCGAGGAAAAGCCAATTCGTGTTCTGGACCACCAAGAGAAGATCCTTCGAGGACGAGTCATTCCATTAGTAAAAATCTTATGGAGTCGTGGTGGTGTTGAGGAGATGACTTGGGAACGCGAGTCACTAATGCGAGAGAAGCATCCCGAGTTGTTTATGCATGAAGGTACGATTTAAATTTTGAGGACAAAATTTCTTTAAGGGAGTAGGGGTGTAATATCTCCATTTTAGGATATATTACGTTTTATTGCTTGATAAGGATAATCGTCCTCCAAATTAATTAACATTGAGGTTTTGTTATTTGAATAGTTGCAATTCAGATAAAGTAATATATAAATTTTGCTTTTACCAACAATCTAGGGGCACTGGACATGATGGTATCCTTCATTATTCCAAAGTTGTTCTTAATAATTATAAATACTTGTGGGTACATATTTGTAGGTATCTTACAGAAAGAAAAGACAATAATAATTGTAATAATTTTATTTAGTAAAAATTGGATAGCACTGTAATTTTATTGTGAGACAAGTATAGTTAGACTTTAACAGTTTCAAGGTCTTTACTACGTAGTAGTACATGTATGTAATATGATATTTTAGAAACTTCCATGATTTAAAAATAAATATAAATGATAATTAAGAACATTTTTATGTAATATCAAGCATCCTTCAATGTTGTTGAAAAAGCTATATATTATTTTCTTTGGAATCTAATTATTAATCATTGTCATTAGCTTTATATTCAACGGTCACCTTGTTCTCCAACAAAATTTCTTACGTGAACTGAACTTTGACTAGAACAATAAATTATCTTGTGGCTGAAGCAATTGAGGTTCATATATTTTGGGTCAATTACATCCTTACATTTCCTTGTAACTAAGAAAAGGAAGAAGAACAAATAAGTTGGCTTATGATGTGGCGTGGGTAACACTTAGAGGTATATGAATTTCACTACTGGATTACTTAGGCGGTTGTCAGATCTAAACCATTTAATAATGAGAAGTGAAATATAAAAGGAAGACAAAGTGGAAATGTCTTGTTGGACGTAGGTTGAATGGTTTAAGGGCTTGAGTGGCAAAGTTTGGTTAAGCTTCTTTCATTCTTCAGTGAGGTTATGACTTATCCATTGTTCAAAATATTTACCAAGTAAATAGGGACATTGTTTGAAGAAGGTTGCCACGTTAGCTAATGAGAAATGGAACAGAAGGGAAGATAGGAAAGAAATAAAAATAATTACAATAAAGGGGCAAGCAAATTTGTTTACTACTTGGTCGTTGGTGACTAAGGAAGAAGACAAGAAATGTGTAAGTGTTGCTACTTGGTAGTATACCTTCACATGGTGATAGGTAACGTGGCATAAGCTCATTGGCCAAGACCACATGATACTCGTGGCACTCTCCTAGACTTCACATGAAAACTTGGGGGCTAAGGTTGGCCACTTGCATGGTCACGGCCATGTGGGCCCCCCCTAGTTTCATGCGCGACACGTCGCGCTCATCGTCGACTCGCAGACGCTGGCCAGCCAGCAGCGAGGCACGTGTCTCCCTGCGTGCCGCGGAGTTACTCGTCGGCCCCTCCTATAAATAGAACCCAACATTATAGTTAATTCTCATTCCAAATTTCGACCAGTACTAGAGAGAGAAAGCTAGTGAGGTTAACGGAGGGTATTCTCGATATAGTATTCGGAGGCTCTGGAGGTTCTATATTATTATATTAGCAGCTTCGTCGAACCGAGGTAGGGAATCTCAACGTTATAGCCCTAAACGTATTGCGTTGCCTGTTTATATGCTAGTCGTTGTACTGCTTCGATATAACTGTTAGAATTATCGAATTGTTATTACTGTGTCGATGTTATGCCTGATTATTGTGAAATTGTAAGTTGATATATGATTCATGTGGAGGTGTTGTCCAATTATTATTTGAATATCTGAATCATACAGAGATGCTGCTGAAATTGCTATTCTATTATACTGTTGATATTCATGATACATGCTATCAACTGTATTGATTGTTGATATGCTGTTAGCATGATATTGTCGATATTGATGCTCATGCACGGTTTGCATGTGAAATTAAATATGAAAGTGGAAAGATAAATGGACGGGGTTAGGGATTGTACATCCCTTGGGTCAAAGACCCTGATTGCACCCGAGGCCTGGTGCAGAAAGCACTGCCGGCTTGATGGCAGGAGGGGCACTCCGCTCCCAGTTGAGAGTACGTATGCGGAGGGCGGCTGACTCACTCCGGGCTGCGACCGCGCATGTGAGCACCCCAGGTTCCATGAAGATAATAACGATGAAAGATTTGCATATGCAGGACTTGACATACATGTCTATATTGAACTGCGATAGCATGCTGATGTGATACCTGTATCATGAAACAATACGTGCTTGGACTGTTTCCTTGATGTTCTCTACTGAGCTTGCAGTAAGCTCACCCCTAACATTTTACAGGCACAAGTTATGGTGGTGGTGACGGTTCAGTCCCTCAGTTGTCTTAGCTGCTTGGAGTGCTAGTTTATCTGTAGCTTTTGAAACGAGTCTCAACTCGTTTTGTTTGTAACATAGTTGGGTTGGGAACCGTTAGTAGCTCTGACTACTCTGCTGTAACATATTTCAGTTTGTGTAATAAAAGTTTGAGTTGTTCAGTTCACCACTCGTTCGATTAGTTCCTTCAGTTTTATTTCAAAAAAATTCACCCCGGTTTACGTGTGTGACAACCAAACTCATATAGGTTATCTGTTTATCATCCTTATCCACTTCCGTTGCTCATTCTCTTCTTATGAGTCTCTTTTACACTTTGGATATGTTGAATGCCCAGTTGTTAGATAATAAAGTTGGGTAAGAGCATTTTGGGTTTTGAAATTAAGTTGAGACTTCTCTCAGGTTCCCTCACCGTTTCTCCTCTACGTCAAGCACTTTGATTTTACTCAGATGAAGCAGTTACATATCCAAAATTTCTTAATTTTATCCTTCAAATATTAGATAAAATTTTATAAGTAGAAAAAATGACCCTTCATTCTCACAGTACCATGGTTGCTTCAATTGTACCAATAACATTTTTTGAGCTTTGTTGAGTATGAAGTTTGATTTTTTTTCGTCAACTTTTTGTTATAATAGTATGAAAATTTAATTTTTTGGATGACAAAAAATATCGTTAATTTGTTCTTCAATTTGTCAACTTTCATGAAACCGTCGCAACATATGAAATCGTTAACTTTTTGCCTCACATTTGTTCTTGAATCTATAAAAGAAAAATAAGTGGAGGGTATATTTGTCATTTAGTCTACATAATCTAATTTAAAAACCACTACCAAATACATTTCTCTAGTTTTTAATCTAGTTTAAAAACCACTATCAAACACACTGGTTTAAATAAAATCTCTAAAAAAAACCAAAAAATTTTCACCACAATCTAAAAACCAGTTTTTCCATAGAAACCATTCTACCAAATTAAACTCACCCTATAAATGCTTAAAAATGGTCCGGACCTAACCAAACAGGGTATGACCTATGAGCAGTTTCTTCTGGAATGAGATGTGGCTTGTTCCTGTGGAGGTTAACTTCTTCTAGTGTAAGATGAAAATGACTTGCCAAGTGGCGCGAAATCCGAATAGGGTAAGGTTTTGTTCTACCCAGAAAACCATGGCAGGAGAGTAAGTAGAGTTGACTTTTGTCACTGCAAGGGAATATACTCTTTGAAGAAGATGAAGCTTGAAGAAAAAGTCAAACCTGTTCACAAAAACTGAGAGCAATAAAAACCCTGATACTATCTCCGTTTCTTCTCTATCACACCGGTTTGACTTTTTGACTCGTATCTGGGTCACTTTGACTGGATGATTTGGGTAGAAAAATGATGCAATATTTCGATAATTTTTCCCCCGTGTTATAGAGCAACTTTTACTCTACAACACCATGAAAAAATTATCAACAAAATGTATCGTTTTGCTACACAAATCACCGGGTCCAAGTGACCCAGTGAATAGTGACAAAAGTCAAACCGGTGTGATAGAGAAGAAACGGAAGTAGTAGTTCTTTTTATTTTTCTTATTTCTTTGTAGATTTGAATACGTGAAAAAGCTAGTAGCTAGTAAACGATAAAGATGAATTATGGGTGACCTAAATTCATAATGTGTTCAAGTAAATGAATGTTTCCCAACATTTTGATGTTATTTCTTTTGTTTTCAGCCATCGTTTGTCGAATTCAGTAGCGCATGAATTTGTTAAGTTTGGGCTTTCTTTACCAAACAAACACATATAGCTAGATAGTAATCCAAGTTGGGCCCAAGAAATTCTTCAGAAGGATGTAATGGGAATTTATAATCCCGGTACTTTGCATTAATCGAAGTTATTTTTTCCTAAAAAAAATGTTTCCCTCATCTATTTAGAGAACTTTTTGTTTGCTGTGGTATATTCTAACTCATACTGTGCAAGACATTTTTTTTAATCTTGTACGGTATGAGTTAGAACACTGTACAAGAGTGAACACAGATGAAATATGGCAAATTTAAAACACCACATACTACGCTGGAATACTATATTAAAGCAACACATACTAATCAACATGTTTGTAATGGACCCTCCAATCTTTAATTTGAGTAATTTGACTCCCTAGTGTAAGTTTCAAGTGAAATAGTAGATCTACTAATCCTCTAATAACCTCTAACTACAGGTTTAAAACATTACTATACGAATAATCAATACGTAAATTTGGTAAGGCATGCATAAGTATTGGTACACGAAATGAAAAGATCGCATGCGAAACTATATACAAATACATTATTTAACAAGGACTGCAATGTTTATATACTCTTATGACAACGATATAATAACAGTGTACTACAAAATAATTGATACTCTTATGACATACAGGTATGCATAAGTATTTTCAAAAAAAAGGTATGCATAAGTTAAATAGCTCGTTCATACATGGTATCATGCCATAATATAGTCGTTTTGATTAATATATACTCTTTCAATTTGATTTATCTTAAGTAAGACCGTAATTGTAGTAACTAGTAGCGTTGGCTCCTCAGCAACTTGCATTGGTAGTAATTGTAGTAACTAGTCCGACCGATTTTCTAACTCTAAGAATCAAATGGGCCCTTTCTCATAGCTCATTTAAACTGTACCCGAGATTTTTGTTACCATGTCCTATTTGGACCACATGTTAGCTATAACTCCTAAAATAGCAAGAATAACTCTTAAAAATGCATTTCTTCGGTTTCATCTCTTTTTCCGGTTTGATTTTTTGACCTGTAACTGGGTCACATTGACTCAGTGATTTAGATAACAAAACGATGTAATTATTGACAATCAACAAATTCCGTTGTTTTGCTATCCAAATTATCGTGTCAAAATTACCCAATGAATATTAAAAATCAAACTGAAGGGAATAAGAGAGCAACGGAGGTAGTATTAAAATCGATCTTATCAACTTATCATAATGATATACTCCTTGCATTGGTACTGTGCACACGGCTTACACTTGGATATGACATGGACTTTAGGTTAGGACTCTGGACATGGGACACTTATAAACATATTCTAAACAGAACTACAATAAAAGTCGATACTATCATATATTGATACAGGCAGATACCGGTACCACTTTGTTTCTTCTCTTTATCTCCGAGTGACTTTTTCACTCGTAACTGGTCACATTGACCAAATAATTTGGATAGCATACGATTTTTTTGATACTTTTCTTATCGTGTTGTAGAGTATCATACTCTACATTGTAGAGTATGACACGGAAAAAAAATATCAAAAAATCACATCATTTTGCTATATAAATTACCGGATCAAAATGACTCAGTGAAAAATAGTAAAAGTCAAATTAGGGAGAAAGAGAAGAAACAAGTGGTAAATAACAAATCAAACATGTTTGAATTGAAAAAATGGTTTAATAACGGAGTTACCAAACATGCACTCAGACGAGCAATAAAATCGGATCGCACTCTGTGATTTAAATCAAAATGCATTTGGCATAACTTATTCTTGAAGCTAAGGTGTTGTTTTCTTCAGAAAACCATGGCAAACCAGTAGGGTTGACTTTGCTCACTCGAACATTGAAGACGATGAAGAGAAGAAGTCAAAACTGTTCAAAAACGGATGGCAATAAAAGACCAGATAGTGATTTCTTTTTTCCTTTTTCGTATGGATGAGCTGTGTAGTTAGGAAAAGATAAAAAAGATTTATTAGATTCACATGGGTGACCTAAATTCATAAATAGATTGAATAAAAGTTTCCTCCTCAGCTGGGTGACCTAAATTCATATATAGTTTGCATAAAAGTTCCACCCCAGCTTTTCACATATTTGGAATGGACCCTGCAATCTTTGATTTGAATCAATTGGCCACCCTAGTGTAAGTTTCAAGTGAAAATGTATGTTAGACATTAACATTATCCCCAAGTCACCTTGCATCTTATATCGACCGAGTAGCTATTTCGTCGAGAACATGAGTTCCATCAACTTAAAAAAATGCGATATTTTGTGACACAAATGTTCTGTTATCTAGATGATATTGAAAAGAATCACATGCAAAACTAAATCATAAAGTATTAAATAGAAAAGATGATGCAATATCAATAAAGATGTTTGAATCACACGAGCAACTATCATATGAAGCTCACAAGTCTCCCATGAAGGGAGCCTCCTTTTCTATGCCAATTGCCTACGAACTGCATACCAAAGTAGTGCAAGTATATAACTCATCCAACTTTAGCTAATCTAGCTAAAACAAAAATGCCATATTGTGTATAAAAATTAAAATTCTACGCCATCTGTTTCATTGCTTTCTTCTTGGTCCATTTTTTTACTACTTTACAACTATTCATCAGGTCATATTGGTACGCTGATTTGATTAGCAAAATGATGCAAAATTTTGGTAATCTTTTCATAGTATTGGAGAGTACACTTTAATCCAGAACAGTAATGATAATTACTAAAATTTTCTATCAAAATCAACAATCAACGGATCAAAGTGATACTCGGTTACAGCAGAAAAAGGTCAAACCATGAAGAAAGAGATGAGACGGAGGAAGTACTGAGTAACAGCCTTACAACAAGATATCATTGTCGCAATTCTAGGCGGTCAACTTCTATGTCCGTTATTGTTACGTCTCGATTATGGTATTGGGTGAAATTGATAGTTTCTGTTAAGATGACCATTCTAAAATTTTCTAGCCTCACTTCATCAACGTTTAGCTAAGACGAACAAAAATTGCCATAATAATCATAAATTTCATTGAAGAACTATCACTGATCAGTAAGATATCTCTTGTCAAATTCAAGGCACTCGCTTTCTGAACCAATCGTTGTTGCGTCCTAATTTCTTATACGGGGATGATTATAGAGTTTTCTATATTTGGGAGAGGTGGGTTTCCGCAATTAGGGTATAGCTAGGGGAAAGAGTGCATTCCATCCACTTTTAACAAAAAAAATCGTTGGTGAGTCTGCTCAACGAACCCTAACTAGTCATCACATCATCAACCTCATTTTCTTTCCTTCTATGTTACTAAATTTTTTAGCTTTAATAAGAAACTCTCTCCAACACCATTAATAGAGAAATCAAAGAAAGATAAACAAACAACACCACCCCTCCACATTATCAAATTTTGACTTCTCTCTCACTCTTTTCTCTGCATTTTGTAGTTTCTCAACTAATCACATTTATATCCCTCACTCCAGGCATTAAAGAACCAGCTCCAATCCCTGCATTATTAGTTGTAGAGAGAGAGAGAGAGAGAGAGAGAGAGACCCCATTTACTTAAGTTTTTCCAACGACCTCTGTTCTGTGTGCATTAATGGTTGTGCATCTGGTGGTTAGATAGAGAGAGAGAGAGAGGAGGTGAAATTCAAGGAACAGACTGGCCTCAGTTATTGCATTTTGCAGCGTTTTTTCAGCTATAAATCTTCTCTACTGTCTCCACTCCATTTTCGTACTCTCTCTTTCAGAAAAAAAAACCTTCTCTTCCTCTGTTTTCAGATCAATTTCTCTCTGTAAATCGAAGAACTGGTGAAACTGAACCAGACCCATTATTCTTGAAGCGGATTCAGATATTGGGTCTTCTTCATCTTCCTCTGTTTCTCACCCTTTCTCAAAACCCTAGACTCCTCTGTTTTTTTCTTCTCTCTCTAGAAACCCACTTGTGGATTTGAAGAACAGTGAAACTGAGCAAGACCCATCATTGTTTGAGTAAATTCAGATCTTGGGTCTTCTTCATCTTCCTCAATTTCTTCCCCTTTCTCAAAACCCTAGACTCCTCTGTTTTTCTCTCTCTCTCTAGAAAGAAACCCAGTTTTGGATTTGTTGAAGAACAGAGAAATTGAGATTAACCCATTATTGTTTATGCAAAATCACCATCTGGGTCTTCCTTGTTATTCAAGTTAGGGCAAAGAAAACAGAGAAAGCTATGGATGGGGTTTCTTTAGCTCTGTTTCTGTTCACTGCCTTCACCAGTTATCTGCTGTGGTTCACCTTCATCTCAAGGCTCCTCAAGGGTCCACGTGTCTGGCCCTTATTGGGCAGCTTGCCGGGACTGATCGAGAACAGCGATCGCATGCATGAGTGGATTGCAGACAATCTCCGCGCGTGTAACGGCACGTACCAGACCTGCATCTGCGCAATACCGTTCCTGGCGCGTAAGCAGGGCCTCGTGACGGTCACGTGCGACCCGAAGAATCTGGAGCACATACTCAAGACCCGGTTCGACAACTACCCCAAGGGCCCCACTTGGCAAGCCGTGTTTCACGAGCTTCTCGGGCAAGGGATATTCAACTCCGACGGTGACACGTGGCTGTTCCAGAGGAAGACCGCAGCGCTCGAGTTCACGACCCGAACGCTGCGACAGGCGATGGCTCGGTGGTTGAACCGAGCCATCAAGCTCAGGTTTGTCCCGATACTGAAATCGGCTGAGCTGGAAGGCAAGCCGGTGGAGCTTCAGGATCTGATGCTCCGGCTCACCTTCGATAATATATGTGGACTGGCTTTCGGGAAGGACCCGCAAACGCTGGCGCCAGGGTTTCCAGACAACGTCTTCGCTATCGCGTTCGACAGAGCGACCGAAGCGTCGCTGCAGCGATTTATATTGCCTAAGATTATGTGGAAGGTCAAGAAATGGCTCCGGCTCGGCATGGAAGTTGACCTGAGCCGGAGCCTGGCCCACGTGGACAACTACATGTCCAGCATCATCGATAAACGTAAGACCGAGTTGATGAGTCAGCAAAAGGACACGAACCCACACGATGACCTCCTCTCTAGGTTCATGAGGAAGAAAGAAGTCTACTCTGACAAGTTCTTGCAACACGTGGCGCTCAACTTCATCCTAGCTGGACGCGACACGTCATCGGTCGCGCTGAGCTGGTTCTTCTGGTTGGTCATCCAGAACCCAACCGTGGAGGAGAAGATCTTAAAGGAGATATCGACCGTCCTGATGGATACACGTGGCGATGATGTGGCGGCATGGTTGGAGGACCCACTCGTGTTTGACGAAGTTGACCGTTTGGTTTACCTCAAGGCGGCGCTCTCCGAGACCCTCCGGCTGTACCCGTCGGTGCCGGAGGACTCGAAGCACGTCGTTTCTGACGACGTGTTGCCGGACGGAACGTTTGTTCCGGCCGGATCGTCGGTGACGTACTCGATCTACTCGGCGGGGAGGATGAAGAGCACGTGGGGGGAGGATTGCTTGGAGTTTAAGCCAGAGAGGTGGCTGTCACCTAATGGTAAGAGCTTCATAACCCATGACCAATTCAAGTTTGTGTCTTTCAATGCTGGCCCTAGGATTTGTTTGGGGAAAGATTTGGCTTACTTGCAAATGAAGTCGATCGCCGCGGCGGTGCTGCTCCGCCACCGCCTCTCCGTGGTGGCCGGCCACAAGGTGGAGCAAAAGATGTCCTTGACATTGTTCATGAAGTATGGTCTTAAGGTTGACTTGAAGCCGAGGGACTTGACTGCAATTGTTGAAAGTGTTAGGATGGAAAAAGGATGTAACGCGGCGGCGGTGAAATTCGGTGGAGGGTGTAGCACGGCGAACGAAGTCGGCGGCGTTGGTGGTGGTGGTGTGGTGGTTGGGGTTGCTTGAAAGGAATTGAAGGATGCAGTTGAGGTGGTTGGGTTGGTTGCTGACCTTTTAAATGTTACACATTTACTCTTATATTTCATTCATTATTACTTGTAAGAAGGACAGAAGGAAAAAGAGGGGAGAGAACTTTTCACTTTGGCCCCTGGGGTTGAAAAGATTTACAAGAGAGGTAAAGTGACACAACTTTGTCTTCTTTTTCAAGACTTATGCACATTCCCATTTTGTTTTTACTACATAGTTTTCAAATTTGTTTTTCTCTATTCATTTTCACTCCTCAATGTAAAACTCTATTTTGTTTCTGCTTCTATAAATAAAGAGGTAATATGTGATTACTTTACTGTTTGCTCTTTCTAGTTGTTACATTGAAGTGTTTGGATTAGCAATTTGAGGCTTTGTGGCATCTTCACATAATTCACTAGACCCCCACTAAAAGCCTGTTAAATGCACAGTGGCCTCAAAGATTATTGTATGTGCGAAATCTGACATGAAGATGTGTCTGTCTTAAACATACAACTCATATGGAAAAAACACGGCGTCGCATTCCATGACCTCCATTTCAATAAGCCCAATTCACTACTCACCCGGGGTGATGGCGATTTCTGATATGAAGATGTTGGCCTGTCTTATGCATAGGAGTCGCCGTATGGAACAAAACATTGTTGCATTTTTGTTGAGCTGTATGGAACAAAACGCGGCATCATATTTTGTTTGTCAGGCGTACAATTGCTTATCCAGTTTCACATGCTCGGTTGCGCGAACCACATGGGTCACCAAATAACTGCACCACTAATGGTTTTGGCATTCATGTTCTATTAATTTCTTCTTCAGCCCAAGCATGGCTCAGATAGGTTAAGTGGTTTAGCATCATGGCAACTAGCACGGGCTAATGGCCCGGAGTGTGATTCAAATCATGTGTTCCAACAAATTAAAATAATTAAAAATCCAGGCACAGGCTGCTTTTTTGGTATGATAGTAATAGTTTTGGGGACATATTTGCTCTCTTCCACTATGAAATGACACAGTCAAGAGGTGCAAGTGTTCTTAAGTTTGGAACACCGAAGTGGTTTAAGTGTCATTATCCAAAGTGGAAGGGCTGAAAGTGTCATTGCATCAAATCTGAGGGGAGAAAGTGTGTTTTACCCTTTATTAATTTCTTCTTCATGCTCCTACTTCTTTCCAATTTCTTTTCTATTATGTCCTTTTCAACAATAAGAACTACACAGTCCTTAGCATAAAGTCTCTCCAACCATTGCAACTACTGCTACTACTTTTATTGGTCTCACTGGTGACATTGTTCAACCACACAAGAAAAACACATCAATACAGATGCCAAAAACATGTTCACCGTTCACAGGCCCTACTTATCCTGAAAGTAGTTCAACCCTATTAATAACTTTCTATATAATTCACTGAAAGCCCCCCATGTGTTTGAAATTTTGAAGACATTGTCTGGTTGGAGAGTACACAAACTCTAATGGGTTGGAAACATTTCATTCCTCGTTGTCTGAATTCATACAAGGATGTAGCAGATGTTAATAATCCTGGGGTTCACCTCAAAATTAGGGAATAGCACAAATATCTTATCAAACACATAGGTGAAACAGACGAAGTCTTGATGACAAACAATGATTCTCAATAGGCCCTCTCACTGGCAGCGTGGAAAACAGGTAGACAATATCATATTCAGACAAATCGACAGAAACGGCTCCTGTACCATGTTAAGAATTTTGGGGTTACACCTCAAAACCAACCCAATGAGGGGAGTAGCCCAAACAAGCGAAACATACGGATCACGAAGTCCCAATGTGGGACAAACAACGATTCTCAACAGTAGAAAATAGCGCTGTTACAGAATCTGTAAGAAACACGTGGACATCACCAACAAAACATGACTGTGATACCATATTACGAATCCTAAGGTTCCACTCAGTACCGGTTGGCAATGGAATGACCAGAACCTAGTCAAACCACTGCCAGAACTCGCGTAAGCATCATGTGGGACAAACAACAAGAGAATACACGAGTACAGTGAACCTAACCTGTCGGCTTCAAAGGGTACTTGGTATCAGACAATACCAGAAAGAAAAATAAGAACGTGTTTCGAAGAAGGTGAAGAAAGAGGTTGTTTTGAGCCTACCATAGTACCATTGAAAAACTTGAGGTCGATATAAGGTTTCCTTTTGACAGATTACACAGACTAATGACGCTCTGTTTACATCTAAAATATAAGAGAGCGCGAGCTCGCGGGTGCAAATTACCCAAAACTATAGAGATTGAAAATGACTAGATAACATAGACGATATCCGGGAAGGTGGTATCTCCATCTGGATCCAACCCACAAAATTGACTGGAGATGATGAATTAGCCGAAGCTGGGCAGTAAGAGAGCCACGAAACTTCTGGTATCTTGGCCACACCCAGGGTTCATGTGGTTGACGTTTCATAGATTTCGTTGCTTATCATCATTATTCATCTGATGTCGGCTTCATCTCTCTTATGTTCTTGGCATTGTTAGTCTAGAATCTTTTCTCCGGTAGCAAATAAGTTCCAAACGATGGTGCCAATGAGGTAGAGTGCAACGGATACTTTGAACACATCATCCCAAGAACCTACAATTCGATAGTCGGGAAAGTAGATAGTTATTGGAGTACCCATAATACTCAATAGTGATGTTCATTTAGATATATGACGAGTCCGGTGTGACTTATAAGGAGCTTATAAGTATGTTTTGGATAAAAGTTGAAATCAGCATGTAAGTCTTGTTCGGTATTGACTTAAAAGCTGATAATTTGGATTTGGACTTGAAAGCGTGTGAACATGGGTTGTAAAAAAGTTGGGTTTTTGAAGTTTCTCTTGGACTTTTTCACTGCACAAACTTTTTCACCAAACACATCCATATTCTTTTTCTACAGCTTCTTTATAACAGACTGTTTTCATGACATAAACCTACAAGTCAACCTAAGCTGAAAATAAGTCATACCAAACTCACCGATAAGGATGATTTATGTCTTCTATTGGCTAAAGGCCATTAAACTGGTTAAGGTTTTCGTATTCAGCTTTTGGATTCTGCCAGCTGAAACATAGTTTTCAGATAACAAGTTCAAGGAATTCTTATTTTCTTGAATTTTGTATCCTTCTCACCTCATGCAAGAGCTTTTGTTTCATAGATGAATCGAATGTAAAGCATGGATGTACCTTTTTGGAGAATGTATCCGGTTGCAGCTGTTCCGAAGACGCCAGCAAGGACTCCGGCAGTGTTAGATAATCCCAACAAGACTCCCTGCATTTCAAAATTACGATTGAAGTTTTTGTTGTAATATACTTTGAAGTACTAAAACTTGTATATGAATCAGTACCAGGTAGAATATTACTCTTTAGCCGCGCTATACAAATCATTTGACTTGTACATCCTAACAGTTTATGGATGAACTCTATTTCTAGCCAACAGAAAGCACACTAAAAGAAACAGCACAGTACGAAAACAAACAGAATAAACTGATCTTGAGCGTTTATGTTGAAATTTTTCGCAGTTGAAAGGTAGCAATTTTAAAAAGTAGTGATTGAAAGTCGACCTGGTATCTCATATTCTCAAATGTTTTACCCTAAAGGATACATATAACTCACAGCATATCGAGGCCCGATGTCTTGGTGATTTGAATAGAGGCCAGATTGTGAAAATGCATCTGATCCCTGCAAGACAGCGATATATAGATTCTTATCAACTCCGGATAAAGTATCTGAAAACTTAATTGTTTGTTTCACAAAATGATTACTAGTAGCAAAATAAAAAACATGAGAAATTACAATGCGCAGGCCAATGCAGTATACTAAAAAAACAGTTCTGGAAGTTCAAACTTGCTCTTGAGAAAACTAACTAGAGCTAGGGATAGCAGTTTTGAACACTATCGTACAATACGGACTCTGTAGTCATCTAACGTATACCCTTGCAACATGGCAGTCATCTGACCTTGATTTACACTGATAGAGGGCTAGAAATATTATCTTATCTTCAAGGTGAACCATTAGTTTTTTTTCTTCTTTTTGACGAAGACAAGAGCGCTTTCAACAATGGATTCCTCCCGCAAAGTTCAAACCTTGGTCATGAGCATGGCATACAAAAGTATCTATCACCAGCTTAGCAATCGAACTCGAGCCATTAGTCTTCTAAATTTAATGTTTCCTAAATCCAGTTACGGCATGAAAGGATTGTATTCACGCCATCAACCTCACATTAAATTTAGAGCAGGAGAGTTGCGTGTATGCTCATTGATAATATTGAGTACGGAAAATGTTGCTATGAATATTTCTTCAAACTTGGAAGTGATGCTTCATGGTGTCAAGAGGGCCGGTCCGGGTCGCATTTAGCCCTCAGCGGCCCGGCCCCCTCCAAGAAAAAGCCCTCTCCGGATTAGCACCCCCCCCCCAAAAAAAAAAAAAAAAAAAAACTCCAATTGACCGTTTTAATCTGGCCTGGCCCCGATCCCAAGGGCTTTTAGCCCCTAACCGGCCCGGATCATTTTCCTCCCGCAACAGCCCGGCCCCCATGCCAGCCCGGCCAGGCCCTTTGACACCTTGAGTGATGCTGATGTATTTGAGCAAGCTCAAAGGGGAACGCACATATAGCTTGAGTGCAGGTTAAAGGTCAACATCAATTAAAGGTCGGCTTGTGGCATGCCAACTTTAGAGAAAAGTTCTCACAGAAACCTTGCCTGGTGTGCAGATTATGTGATCAGTCACCTACAACTAGTCAAATAAGGTGTTATCTCTTGCACTTTATGAACTGTTGACCATCTATGAGATAACATGAGAGTTGTAACACGGCTTATTCAAGGGCAGAAAATTTGGTCTGTGAAATTTGCAATACGCGGATGCATAATAAGATGCTTAATTAAGCCGATGATACTCCTAGTGTTTGTAACGTCATAAATGAATAGGTAGGACAAACCTGACTGCATGCCATGCAAAGCACTGCTAATGCAGGTGTCTTGACATAGCTCAATTGTGTGAGGAAAAAAGCAGGCCCCAAAAATCCAATAGTCTGCATTATCTGCAATATTGAAGATTGAGGTTATTATCAAACCTGGAAAGATCGACAGAAAAGATGTTGCCTACTAGTTGCAGTTTACACATCATTCACTTTTGTTTATAGAAATCCAAATAAAGAAGCTTATGCTCGTCAAGCTCAATTCATTTGCAGGTGTAGATGCTAGTTAAATTTGCAGTTAGACCATATAACAACCAATAGAGAACAGAATCTTCCTTGCCTTGCGAACTGTTGTTATGGAATAACCTCTGCTAACAAGTGTATCAGCAATCCATCCTCCTATGTTTGCAAATATAGCCATGGTCAACCATGGCAATACACAAAGAAGTCCAGATTCAGTGAGATTGAACTTCAATACCTGACATGATGAAAACCACTAGTTAACAGTGCAAAGAACCCAATACTAAGAACGTTAAGCATAAAGAGAACCCGACGGCACAATAGTCAAGCAATTACATTTCGCACAGAAGTTTGTGAAGGTTTCTCGTAAATGCAACAGAACCTGCGCCAACTTTCTCAATTCTCACTTTCTCAGCAGTCGAAGTAGCAAGTACTTGCATAACAAGTCCCATGAGCAAAAATGGAGTACTGGCATACAACATGATAGGAACACCAGTAGACATGGTATAAGCATGTGAAATAAAGTTTTTCTGAGACAAATACATTGGTTACTGCCCTATTGATGTACAGCATCTTTCTGCAACATATTTGTGGAAAGAACCTTGCGGAAAGAAGTTCGAATCAAACAATTTAGAAATTAGGCAGCTCCACTCAGAATTCAAAGGTCCAAAAGATCCTAAAATCGAGAAGCATAAAGGAAGAAGACCTATAAGTAAATGCTCGATTTGATTCAAATCATTGGCTATGGTATTTTAAGTAGAGGGTTTTTAAACAATTTCAGCTTTTTGCATATATGTACTTTGTTGTACTTTTTTAACAGCGTGTGTTTTTCCAGAAAATCCCTCCTCCTCATTGATGTAATTGTTCCTGACTTTTTCGATTTTGCGGATACTACATATAAAACGATTCCAAACCAGCCTCTTCAAGAGAGGGATTTGCGTCAAATGCCCTATTTTTACTACTTGATAACAAAACAGTTCCTTCTTAGTTGACCAAAAGAACAGAAAGAGAACAAAGCAAATTGTATCAAGCCACGAGGCTACATTACCATCATGTAATGGTAAGAAGGTAATGAACTTTAGTCTCAAATGGTGGAAAGGCCCTCTTATGCGCGTACGCAAAGTTGAAGTTCTCTATTGTGAAGAGATGAATTTACAGCATGTAATTTCCCAAAAGCCGTAGATGCCAATGAAGAACCAGCTACCAAATTTTGTCTAAGGTTTTGCCAAATCGGCATTACATGTTTTATTCAGGCAAGGGAAAGCCTACCCATCATCTCATCGAACCACTGAAATATGCTGCCTTCCAGTATGATTTGGTAATGCAATAAACACACACAGACAACATAAAAACTATGCCACCATACTCAAACAAATTTCTAAATGATCCAAATGCAAAATCATGATCTCTCCTGTGAGTCTGCACTTGATTCTTTGCATCCTAGTCTTCCAAAACATGGTTCTAAGTTGTAATCAATAAAGGATAGGCGCCCAAAATGGGCAAATGTCAGACTCACAGGAGAGCGATACTGTGAGGACTCTTGATGCATACACAAATCCTTCAAGGTTCAAGAATTAATTCTGAAGATGTTTAAGGAGCTATCTCGGTTCGGTGATCACATGTCTATATAGGTTGAGCCTACTATATTGTACCATCGTTCCAAGCATATTCAAGTTTATGCATATACTTTTGGCAAAGGCATTTGACCTGTCACTCATGAACGATAGGTACAAAACAGACTTTGCGGACAAGAAATTGATTTCCAGAGAGAGCAACTCTACCATGAATAGAGCAATATGATCTGAGCGAAGACTGCATAAGTCAGCACAATTTGTTTATGACCAAGTCTTAGAAGATAGACCTCAAAAACGCACAAGGTTAACATGAAGCCAAAAGAAACTTCAGAACATTCATTTTCATGATAAGAGTACGTTTTTAAGGACCAAACATGAATATGAGGAGTAACTTTCCCGTGTTCCTTCATGTTCTTAATATGATCGCCACCGAACATGAGTTTCTGTGGATACTCCAAATTTTTCACCAAATTAAACGCAGAGGAATACTTTAACATAGACAGCCAGAAAATAGAGCCCAAGCTGCTGGTTGACTAACAAACCATGACATATAATTGAGAAGCAAGGACGAGTTTTAACACTTTGCAAGTCCAGTAAAGCATGAAAACACGTATGAAATGAAGAAGATTCTAGCTTTAAATTCTAGTTACTTTTATGTAAATTTACAGTACATAAATCATGTAAAAGACGAGTAAAATGTACAGGATTATAGAGTTGCCATAAAAAAGACAAGAGAAACACGAGTTGTTAGGATACACATGCAACTATGCAAGCAATAATGAGTACATAATATATTCAAACAATCATCCGTTCATATACACAGCTATGTAAATCAAACAATCATCCATTCTTAAGAGCACTATATACCTGATTATAGTATGTTGGCATCCAAGTGAGAAGAATGAAAGTTCCCCAGTTATGGCAAAAGTGGGAAATAATAAGAGCCCAAACAGGCGCCTTCGATAAAATTAGTTTCCATGGAATAACTTTCACAGGTTCCTTAGAGGTACCACCCCCCATAATGAGCTCTTTCTCCTCTGCACTAAGCTCTGGATCTTCTTTAGGTGAACTGTGTGCCTAAGAGAACCAAGGCGAGAATTTCAGATGATTTTCAGATAGTTGTCTTGTACTTAAACAAATTTGCAAAGGGTAACTTGAGGGCACACGCCATGATTACAAAAAATAGCCAAGAGATACTAGTTCCCTCCACTTCTTCAAAATTCAGTGTCATGTTCTCATTTATGTTTAAGCATGTTTGATACCCACATAGCAGTTAGAGACTACAAAGGATTGTTCCAACCAAAGTTTCTTAGATAGCTGGAGACTGACCAGGAAAGTGATATAAGTCAATGTACTCTTCTGTTGCTATTTTTGAGTTACATCATCTCCATAAATTCAAGGCATTGCATTATTCGTCAAGTAACAGACTGTCAGGTGTTTTCAATTATAGGAACTGATATTGAACATAGACTTGTTAGTTCTAATGTAACTAAAGAGGAAAACACTTACTTTGCTGAGCCATAGTGCCAGCCAGATACTTCCAAGGGAACCAAATGAGTAAAACACCGACGGCCACCCGAACTTCTGAATTAGGAAAGGAGAGAAAGCCAACCCTGTAACGGAACCTAGATACATGCCGCTGTATACAAATGCAAGAGATCTGCTTCTCTCGGAAACAGGAATCCACTTCGAAAGCATGTTATTCATAGCAGGCATTGCCACACCCTGGTTAGAAAAATATCATAACTTAATGTGTAATCAACATCGAAAAAATGCAGTAAGGAAAAATTGCCAGAATCTTGCGTAGTTAGAAACAGTTAGATCTCTACCCCATGCGAAAATGAATTACTGTACCATAGCCCAAGACATGATTGACAAAAAAAATCACTATAAACACCAAACACTATAATTTTGAAATCTACACCATACAAATGAGACTGCTGCAGCTAGTATCAATTTTTTATATAGTTCATTATCAAATTGAAGTAAAAAGAGCTCTAGTCTCAAATGTGCCTAATTCATATTACCTGACATCTTCATTTCTACCCATTAGTGTGTTGTTTGATAGACTGTCATTAAGCGTGTTGTAATACTGGATAATTTTATAGTGGACAGTGTCAGACCTGGATTAAAATGTTTAGACAGGTAGAATATTTCAAGAAAGTCGGTTAACTCTCTGAAGTCTGGACATCCCACAGTAGAAGTCAACGTGTGGACAATCTTCCCTAGAGATCAAGAACGAAATTTATCAAACAACAATACTCTGGCAAATCCTTTTGACATTAAAGTCAATCGGCTTTCTATTCCAGCAACTTTCTGTCCTTGAGACTCAAGTTGGAGGATGGCACTGTACTTCCTCCCTATTTTCCCTGCAATTAGCAAACCAAGTTCTTCCTCACTCTTCAAATCGCGCTTAACTTTTGCATCCATGGGTCTAGCAAAGCCTGTTTGCCTCCTAAGATAATACACGAGCGACGTGCACGAATGTTAGGGCCGATTAGATGTAAATTTGAGCAAAACGGTATGACCTCAACTAGATGAAACTACCTAGAGCTAACTAGAAGACTCAAGTAGATGAAACTAGGAACCAGCAGGGTGGCTCAACTAGATGAAACAAAGAAGAAACTAACAAACAGGCTCGAATTGGTGAAATCAGAAGCAAAACAGCACAGGACCCAACTAAAATAAGAGTATGAGCTAACGGGGTAAACCAGTGACTTTCTTGTTGTTTATAAAGTCTAATTATACTATTAACACCCTCTAAGATAGACCCAGGTCCAGACTGGGTATGTTTGGAGCTCAAATATTTAGATACCTGTGAAATAAAAAGAAAATCGTGATTGTGGTCAGGAATTTTGGAGAGTTTTTGCATCCGTTCCTGACACCATTAATTAATTAATAAAAGTAAAAAGAAGAAGCATAAACAAGAGGCAAACCTCGCCAACACCCATGAAGGCACGCGTGATGAGTAAGAATGGGAGACCAGCTCTAGCAGCAATAGGAGTCACAATTGTTGCCATTGACCACCAGATCACACCAAACCCCAGCACTAGCTTTCCGCCAATTTTATCTGCCCATATACCGCCAACAATCTATTCGTCAAAGAAACAAAAAATCATGTTAACTGAAAATATCAATTCAATTACAGATTTGACATTTCAGAAAAATAAATATTGGACAAGAAATAAAAGCAGAATCACACAAAGGCTATCTTGCAGAATACTTTATTAAAGTTTCTAGTCGGTCAGGCAAAATATTGTGTAGCGAAACTGGACATAATTACACAGAATAGGCGAGTAATAAAGTGAAAACAGCTATTTTATATGCTTATGAACTATTTTAAAATTTCTCTTGCCACCAAGGAAACACGGGTTTGAGAAAGTGAATCAAACCTGTGTGAGCAGATATCCCCAGAAGAAAGAAGACTGAATGAGACCGACGGTTGCACTGCTCCAGCCAAATTCCTTTGACATTGGAAGTATCGCGATGCTCATGTTCACCTAAAACAAAATATATAAAGTACTTAGAATACCAAAATACACTGTGATGTCAATCTGAGTACTAGTCATCCCATAGAAGCATGTCTGCCATTGCAACTATCTGAAGAGAAAACTCTTCATAGTTGAGTCAAGTAGATGATAGGCAAACCATATTTGTCTTCAATTGCATAATTTACATTAATAATTGTGAGATAAAAGGAGATATGACTCACTCGATCCATGTTGCATAACAAAAATGCAACAAAGCACAGAAGAACAATCACCCAGCGCTTAGGGAACCGCTCCTGCCAAGACTTCAGTTGCTGGTTCCCTTCCACTAAAACAGCCTCAGTTGAACTCTCTGCTGACACAAATGAGTCCATATCTGATCCAGTTATGTCATAATCCTCAGATCTATAATCAGCACGGGTCATGTTTACTTTCCCATGCTGTGACAGCTTACGTTGTATGTTAGAGAGCCCAAGCTTATCCAGCTTTCTTGACTCAAACCAACTGCTTTTAGAGGGAGTTGAAGGAAGAGAGCAACCACATAGGCCTCTCACTCTTTGCCTAGGATTATTGATTTGAGTCATCCTGCTATGTATCAGGGACATTGAAAGAGGATAGTACCCGTCCTCATGCAACATTATGTCTGATTTCAGAGTTTTGTCGCTTGAGAGTCCCCTCGCACGAAAAGATTGAGGATAGGAGTATCTCGACAAAGAGCATGTTACTAAGCTTTTGTAAAGTAACTTCTTTGGCTCATTCTTTACAGCATGACCTGATAGTTCTCCTGGATAATATAATGTAGTTTGTTCTATTTGAGATACTTTCCCTGCCAATCATAGATATTGAGTTAGAAATGGAAACAACACAATGCCCTACAACATAATCCTAATAAAAGTAGGTATATTAAATCAAAAAGATACAAGTATGCAGATTATAAACCCCAAGTAGAAGAGATTCCCACCAAGTAAATGAGCCGGGGCCTTAAGTTTCAGATACATTATGAATCATCGCTTTGGCATATTTATGAGATTTTCTTGTAGCTTGTTAGCCGAATTTGTTTGTTGACCAAAGTTTGTTAGCCAAACCACTTCCTGAGTTTGATAATTTTCCAGAAGAAAATAATCCACTCAACTACGCCAGGAACCACTAACTTGCATTTGAATCATCACATTGACAGGAGAAACAGGTTCTCAGATCATTAAAATTAACTTAGCTTGGGTCTACAGACAAAAACATTTTCAGTAGAGAATAAAGTTGGTAACGTTTAATATTACGTTCCTTGCAGGCTAGCAAAGTAGCAATGTTCAATTACTTGTGAACTTCAACCGAAATTTACTGGCAATGTTTAAATTATTTATGAAACTTCTACCGAAATCTCCAGAAAATAGACACTGTGGTAGTAAGAACACAAGAAAATGAATTCAATTGCATGCTTCTCTTCTAAAAATTCCATACCTTGTCCGGAATTCCTGCAAACATATTTTTCCCACGACCATGTACCATGCATCCGCAGCTTCCACCATATATAGTGGGCCAATAGGACAATCGCACAAAATATTTTTACAATATATTTTTTCTTAAAGTCCTAGACACCTAGTGTATGACTTTTTATGTACCATTTGCAAAGCAAGGTAATTAAGAATATACTTGAAATAGGGTTGAATCTGACAAGCTTTGAACACTGAACCAAGTATCTGGTACTAAATCGATTCCTTCTGTTATCTATTATTCCTTTAATCTATTTATATACACAATATCTTTTTAGGTGGTCTTCCTCCTTATCAACCCAAAAAGCTAGCTCGAGGGGTGAGGTTCTCTCTAACACATAATAACAGACCACCGGCCTCTCCCACTACGGCTATTCGATAAATATTTGAACCGAAAAGACAGCTGTTATGTTTTGCCCTTCAAATTTTACATCTTCTGCGGCTTGAAATGATGAGCAAACAGATTTCCAAATAGTATGTCCGAAACAAAACCAATCATTAGAATAATCACAATGCGATGCGGCCTAAACCATAAACCCTATGACAGCTAGGTCATTACTATTTTGAGCAATTAACACCTAGTACTTCACAAACGCCGCGCCCTATCCTTCTGAATTTGGTGAAATTTCTGTTCCTTTTCCAAGGATATCTACCTATTAGGTCAGGCGTTATAGTGAGGTGTTTCTCTCTGAAAACTCCAATAGTAATATAGTAAACATACCCAATTTTTCGGTTGAAACTATAATTTTACGGAAATTGTTCGCATTCAGCAATTCACAGTGCAGGAGCTCATAAACAAGTGGAACCAATTCAAATGTGTGTCGGAATAGCCGAATTGGGATATAAGCCCACGGATCTACAGAGGTCCAATTACAGTACAAATAAACACACAAAACGCTAAGCTCAATTCGAATTAACCATCACATACACTGAATCGAACATAACAAAGAGACTCGCTAAATGCCGCAACACTGAAAAATTAGCTCCAGCGATAGCACAATCACAGTTAGGTTTTCCTAACACAGAGAGAGAGAGAGAAATGAATTGCAGCATAACTCGAGCGAAAGCACAATTAGGTTTTCCTAAGAGAGAGAGAGAAATGAATTGCAGAATTTGAAGGTTGAAGTGAAGAGTTACCTGAGCCTCCTCCGCCGACGACGGCGAAGGAAGTGAAGTTCCGGTAGGATAGAACGGAGCCGATGGCCATTGCTTCGTCTCGCCGGCGATTGCACTTTCCACTAAAGCTACTGCAACACCATCGCTCTCTATCTCTCTAGTTTCTCTCTCTAGAATTAGAAGAAGAAGATAAGAGAGGTGAATATGTGAGTGCTGTGAGAGAAATATCTCTCTCTCTAGTTTTCCTCTCTACTCTCAGTAGCGGGAAGAAACAGTGGCGTTGGAGGAAGGGGATATGACAAGTCGACACGTGGAACTTCATCTCCTCATAGAGGTCCCTAGTGTGACGTGAGGTTTGGGAGAAAGTACGATAACAGCCTCCGGTTTGTGTTCGTGAATGGGAAAGGAGTGGTGGAGGAAGAAGGGTATGGATGGAAATTGGTCTGCACGTGAAACGTAGCTACGTGGCTCGATTAGAAGTTGGTATCTCACTTTTTGCGATTATGCGTTTTTTTCCCTCTTTATGTGAGTCGTGTGTTCGATTATTGCTTTAACTATGTGTGCCTCAAGGTGTCAATTTTGTTTTTCTCAAAAAAAAAAAGGTGTCAACTTTGCGGGCGGGGCAGGGACGGGTTAGAGGGGGCCGGTGAGGGAGGGGCCGAACTCGCCAGGAGGGTGCCAGGTTGAGGGGGTGAGAAGGCCGGACCAGGTCAGCGTGCATAGGATACGGAACGCACCGGGTTAGGCCTGGGCTGGTTAGGGTGTTGGAGGAGGCTGGTCTGGGGCCAGTTTTGGGTCATTTTGGTGCGGGTCAATTCGATGTTGAGTTATGTTGGAGGGGGCGCTATGAAGAACAGAATTTTTTTTTTTGAGATAGTATTGTATTCATATATGACGCATACTTATTTAGATTCTTCGAATTTGGATCTGATCAATATTTCATTTAGTAGGCCAATCCGAGTAAAACGTATCGAATATTTAAATTCATTCAAATTTCTTATCAAATTTGGATGGAGTTCTAGATATAATGTCTCGATCTGATTCACATTTTTTTATTTTTCTGCAACTTCTATTTGAAATTATACAATAAACAAAATTAATAAATGCCAATAAAAAATTTGACCCATCAATTCATAGTTACATAGAACTTCGGGGTATTTAAACAAAATGACTTATATCCGGACCTTGCCGGATCGCATATCATGGTCATCCGAATCTATATCCAACCAAATATTGTCTTCCAATAACCATCTATGAATACTTTATAGATTGGCTCGGTTGGTAACTAACCCATTGGCATCGGTTCGAACGGCTTGAATATCATATTCGATCGGTTCAGAACGGGTTGATAGATACAAGGTTTTACAACCAAGCAAATTAGTACAGCTAGTTATTTTCAAGCGTATAGTTCATCAAACTGAGCTTCACGTCTCTCAACAATGTCGTAACTTGTTTCTACTGACAGGTTTGCATTCGGCCGACTACTGATCTTTCGCTGCACTCCCACTAAGCTAGTACCCATTTGATGAACCAATTCGAACGATATGTTCCTTCACAGGTACCATACACTGCACTTAAACAAGAGATGCTGATAGAACTCGCACCAAGATGTTTCGGTTTAGACTCATGTCTACAAGTCATTCACGTTTGTTAACTCAAACTCATTTTACTCTGCAAAAATGTATGCTGCGATAATCTGACACATTAAACTTACTTTTGAAACCAGATCGAGCTTTTATTACTAATACTTGATTCCATAAAGCTGCTACTCAACTCATGTAGCTCCAATCAGAAAAGTGTTCCAAGTTCCAACTGCTCGAATTCGAACCCAAAACTATACTGCATCATATGCTGAAGGCCTACTACTACTACTGGTAAAAGGCAGGAGGGCGTTTTAATTAGTGAAAACTAACAACATACAGAAGCGGGGGTACCTAAAGGTGGTTGTGTATGCTAAAATTGTACAGCTGCTTTACAGGTGGCGCTGTCTCGGGAGGGGTCTCTATTGGGATTGTTGGAGCTGGACGTGATGCGGGCAGGGTCTTTCCGGTTCTCCTCTCGTCCAGAGATTCTGCAGATCGCCTCTTTGTGATCCCAAGGTCATTAAGGTACCTGAGCCAGTGATAAGAAGAAAAAAGCATTCATGTGAGAAAGGTTAGAAACTTGAGGGGAGTCTAGACGTGGACTCGGCAATTTACTAATGGTGTCAGGCTCTTGCTACATGCCCTAACTAAGTAGTAACTGAGAGTGTATGCTAAACCCTCAAATGATACTGAACAAAAAGTGAAAAGTAAACCTGGCAAAATGGGCTTATAAATATGTTAGGTTGCATTTAGACTTTAAGTTCATAGTGTAAAAATTGATTGCAGAAGAAGTTGGTTTTTTTAAGCTTTTCTTGGACTTTTTCACTACACTCTCTTTTACCAAACACAGCCATGTTTATTCTTTTTCGTCATCGACTTTTCTGACAAATACTTACAAGTTTAAAGCTGCAAATAAGTCATAGCAAACTCGTCCCAAATACCTAGCTAAAGATCGATTCAGAATTCTCGGGAAAATTTTGTCCAACAGTAAATTTGGAAAGAGAACCAAGATCAACATGACATTTGCAAGACCACCTTTTCACAAAAACTCAAGTGGGTTAAAACCCCGTACCAACTCATACTTCTACTGACGTCTTTCTCGCCTTTCTGTAGCAAGGACTCTCATTATGTATGATACGCAATATTTCCTGGATGCTTTAATACTAGAACATAACATGCTTGAGTTTGGTTCCAAGTAAACAAGTTTTCACCCTTTACACACAGTAATGCATGTAGGTTTGTGGGTGTTTGACCATGTGAAAGATCGATCCTGTGCTGCTATCTATTTAGTGTTGTTACTGTATTGAACTAACATGGAAAACGGCTTACATGCTTTCGTAACTCCTAGTACATGTCCCAATTAAGGACCAAACAGGCAATTTCCTAATTATAGAAACCACACATGGTGGAGCATGGTAGGTAGGTGAAAGTTGTTCATACGTACCGAGAGTGAAAGGAACAATGTAAAGAAGAGCAGGTTGTCCATGTCCATCCATCAAATTCAGAGCCACATATGTGATCAGAAGACCTACACAAAAGCAGAGCATGAGAAAAAAGATAAGGTATCTGATTGGATGTAGCACTGGTATCAATGTAAAGAAGAAAACTCTTTCGTACCAAAACCATAAGCAAACATAGCCCATAAGAAGTATCCGGTCCGAAGATTCTTCTGTGACAACCAATCATACCTGTAAGGAGACAAGATGTTTACATTTTAGCACTGCTGCTTTTCGCATGAACATGACCCATTCAGCTTTTAACCTTCGGAGAAGGTGAAAGTCCAAAGTACTGAATGGTTAATGCAAGATTAGATCCAAATAGCACATTTACATGTCTGTGTAGCAAATTAAGGGGTGTGAAGTAACAATTAAATATTCAGGTCAAGAAAATCAACAGATTCACCCATATTTTTCGTAGGAAACCAATGCAGGTTTATATCTTCTGTTCAATAAGAATGTATTTGTCCACAAGTTTTCTGATTCCCTGCTTACTATTTTTCCTAGGAAACCAATGCAGGTTTATATCTTCTGTTCAATAAGAATGTATTTTTCCACAAGTTTTCAGATTCCCTGCTTACTAGAAAAAATGTGACCACATGCGTTTTCCAGGTAGACAAACAACAAGAGATGAAAAAGATCCCATTCTGTTTCCCTACCAAATCCTTAATTGAAATACAACATTTAAGATAAAAAAAACCATGCAATAAGGGCTGAAATGAACGAACCTTAGTGAATATGCTACTAATAGTCCTGGTAAAATAATGTCACCAAATCCAATTATACTGTAGCCACCCCAAGGATCAAACATCCGAGGTATCTTCAGCAGCATTGGTATCCCATCTTCTCCACTCTTATCACCACGAGCAACCTGTACATGATAAGAAGACGAAGAAAACCCAACATCACATATATGAGCAATGGGAGCCAAACAGATGGAATTGTTTAGCATATGGTTATCCCATAAGGAACTACAGAAATACTTACCACAATCATTACGCTCTCGTGGAAAATCCTTTTAGAAACGAACACCCAAAAGATGTCATATAAGAAAGCGCAACTGAGAAGAACTGCCCCAACCTGATTCAGTCAAGAAGGGAAGACTGTCTAATTATACTATGAAAGCCAATTATGCTGGAAGCAATAATGGAATTCAAAAGAAAAATGTTTGTTAACAATCATAAGTAGCTAAAAAGACAAGTTCGTAGCAAACTGTGAAATGCTTGATCTAGAAATGACTGAATAGACGGGAGGGAATAATTATGTAAAAGTACAGAAATAACATCATGCATACCAAGAAGCTAGGGAAACCCACAAAAACATCCCAGAACAGATAAGAGTGTAAAGTGAGGACATTAGGCATAGGAAACGGTTCCAAATGGGTACCGCCATACCTTCCTCGATCACAATAAAAATCTACTGAAATACAGAATCTGATGTCCATGGGAATTACACGCTCAGCAAGAGTAACCCCAGAAGAGAGGATAAGAAAAAATTATCGATTTGTGAAGGAGTAAACAATCAAACCAAAGGGACAATGTTAACCGATTGTAATAGCATCTAGAACAAAGAGAGTTTTGTCGCTCTTGGAGCTGCTGACGTGGTGCTCCCTGGAGCATCGACACCACAAGAACTGTGTGAACTCCATACACACGTGTGGTTGTGATTTAATTGGGAGAGTCATGTCAGGAACTCTAAGAGCAGTGAATAATTCCCCCTTCCACAGCTTACCCTAACAGAACATAATTGTCTTAAGAGTCGTAACTGTAGATCTTACAGAACAGGATTAAGAAGCATTTGAGCATTTTAGTCCTGAATTTGTGATCTTGAATTTTCCAGCCTTGTTAAGACTTGAACTTTTTTTTTACTTTGCTACTAAACTTGCATCAAATATTACTCATCAGACGCACATTATGAGTCCATCATCTTACTTTGGGATGTCCCAAGTGTTAGCTCCCTTTGGTTACTTTACGGCTTACATATCACAAGTTTTCAGTATTACCCTCAAAATGCTATCTTTTTGAAATTTTGGGAAAGAGGGGTTCTAGAGTAAATGACATCGAAAATAGACTTGATTCAAAAGATGCGTGTCTACTTAAAAAGTTGACATTCCTACTAGGGACATATAAAATGGGACGGAGAGAGTGGTTTTTAATGGGTAGTTAACATTTTGCAGAGCTGTTCAATGTATCCTGTCTTTTGGATCTCAAGGAAAGAACTCTGAAACGACTTAGGCATGTGCTTCTATCAGGACTTCCGACATGCAAGTACTGCATCCATCCCGTAATTTTGGTTCTACTTAGGAGGTCCAACATTTTGAGGAGATGTGTAAATCATCATACTCCAAACTTTTTGTCATGTCACTTAGTATAATATCCTTATTTTTTTCACATTCTATGTAACCATTATTGCTTTCCGAAGGCAAACTTAAGAAAGAAACAACTTTGCAGTGGTAAGAATAGTGAAGTGGACCAGCATCTTGGCACATATATGCAGTAAGATGAACCAAAACTATAGAACGGAGGGAGTATGAATTAAACCCCAATTTTCACCGTATCTTGCTGGCTTTCAGTCATCACACCCTAAATCTAATAAGTGGTGGCTGGTTACAGAATGATACCGCACAACGGTAACGAAGATTTGAGAGAGGACACCATGAAGAACAAAACACACACGCACACCCCAAAACCAACATTCTCATGAGAAAACCCGCCGCTGCGTCGACAGAAGACACTTCAAATGAACAGTGTAAACAATGGAACTTTGAAATATATATACATATATATACATACATATATATACGTATATGTATACTTCTTTTATAAGTGATAAAAAGTTGTTTATATGAAAAATCTCGTGTGCGAAGTAGAACAAAGAAAAAATGTATAGGCTTTTCTCCCTCCAAAAGAGCCGTGAACCTACATTTCGAACAACCTGTTCAAGTGTCAGCTGCATCAATGCCAACCAAGTACCCCGTGAACATACAATTACTTTATTTCACTGCATGCCATTGTACGACATAGAATCCACAATATTACTCTAAAGAAAGAACGGACTTCGATGTGTTCGAAGTTGAAAAGATTTTATTTATTTATTTATTTTTTGCTACCAACCCCAAATTATCCGAACACTAGTCTGTCCTTGCTTATAATTGTGAACAAAATCCCTACGACGCACTGTCTTCAACCCTCAAGGCTCCAACCCTTCCTCAACCAGTAATACCCATAAACCCTGATTATAACCATCTGAATTACCACAACCACAAGAGCCACACAAACATCCAGTAGTATTCAACCATCTCCGATTCATTTTCTTCCTAATCATGTCAGCCTCCACTATGAAACGACATAACATCGATCTACATACTTATCCACAGATCCTGCATAAGCTAACCACTATTTAACTGGTGGTTTGCAATGTTTTTATCATACATTCTGGTCAAGGTTAGATTAATTGAGCCGCAAAATGTAGAGCACCAGAGCCTACCACTGCAACTTGTTTCTGAAGTTGCAGAGTAGGATTTCAACTTACCTTGTAAAACATAGATATTGCGGCTATATGGGTGAGGGGTTGATGTTGCAGTGGATGATAACAAAAAGATGGCAACAAATTGTCAAAGCTGCAGTAAGTGTTGTTGTGGCCAGGGTCGGCTCAATAGGTAAGCGGTTGAAGTCCTTGCTTAGGGCACCACGATTGTAGGGGGCACCATATTTTTTAAAATTATTGTTTACTATATTTATAGTTATCCATATCTTAATTTTTCTTTCCAAAATTCTAATCCATTTATGATTCCTATAAATTCGTTCCCATCATATCGTTCGTGGGAGGAAACAAATCCTTATCTCCCTTAATCTCCACAATTTTCTCCTAATATCTCGCATCAATCACATTATAAACTTCCTCGCCCATTATTTCTCTTTAACTCCAAACTTTTCTCCTTAAAACTCTGAAATGTCATACACCTTCTCTGTAACTCCTAACATTTTTCCCTAAAAAGAACTCCAAAGTTTTCAATATTAGGATTTCTACTATCAAAAAATTTCCTCGTCAAAGTTCCCCTAATCATCTCAATTCATCAAAATTTCTATTCGACCCTAGGATAATTGACAAATCTCTAGATATGTAAGCTTTTGACATTTTGTACACGGTGTATTTTATCTCAACATATTTAGAATTGGATCATATAGACGAGACTGAATCTAGGACCTCATCCAGGTGCTTTAAACGCTCTACCACTGAGCTGTGTCACCCATTTGAATATTTACCTGAATTTTGATGAACTGTCAAGTTAATTTTGTCGTTTTCAATTTTAGGAACAATTTGCGCAAAAATTAGAACCGTTAAGCTTGGCCAATCTCTAGGTGTAAGAAAGTTGGCTAATCCCGTGTACAATGAGGGTATCATATCTCAATGGTGATGTATTGGTCTGCTCAAAGAAAAATATTGATGTATTAGTCACTTAATTTCGTCATATCTCACTTATCGGTGTTGATGGTGATGCAATTTTCTGAAATTTTAATAGTATAGATAAAGGGCCTCGGCTTTGTTGGCCGCTTAGGGCAACCAAAAATGTAGAGCAGGTCCTGGTTGTGGCAGCTGGCAAAGTGGTAGTGTGTCAAAATGGTGTATAATTAGGTAAGGAGTCTCTTCATTTATTTGATACCTAACACAAACAAAACAAGAGAAACAACACGTATCTTTTGTTTCCCTGATACAATTATATTCAATTATGGACTCGTCCCCTTAGGAACTAGCAAGATTAACTCCTAAATTGGTGCAGATGGAAGAAACTGCAGTATATGCGATGAAATCGTGATTCGTAATTGGGTAGCCTTTCTGATTCCTTTTTCTGCTTGGCCTTTAGTCATATAAGCTATATGACTAATAAGAAAAATTAATGTTTGCTCTCAAAATAGATTCGCTACTTTAAGGTGGAGGCTGACAATAACTCTTTGGTTCAAGCAGAAAAAGGCAGAGATCTTTCTAGTGTTGGGATGCCGAGAATTTCATAGGTTGGAACACTCTCGGACAGAGGACCAGTGTTCTACTGTTAGCAGGTAAGCTAATGTGCCAGCACATGTACTAGTGTCTCGAAGTATTAGGGGCTTATTATTGTTTCAGGACAATTATCATTTTGAGACACTTCATTTATTAAACACAATAAATGAAAATTGAAGTAGTATAAAAACCAGCGCAATAGAATATAATTTTCATTCTAAAATAATATGCACAGGGAAGGACCCAAAATCTTTTCCTGGCTGAGAATAGAGACAGTCCAAAATACCTTCAGATTAGGAATTCGAATAATCTGGAGAACAGTGATTATCAAAGCAATGCCCTGTTCAGAGAAAAAAATGGTAATTAACATTAGCCGGCTCATAATCGGTTGGCAAACTAAAATTCCATTCAAATATGCATCCAGTAAATCAACCCGGCATACAAATTATGCAAGCTAAGACTATCTGATGATATGGGACCTAGTAAATGTTGAGCAGCATTTTTGCCAAAAAAAAAAAAAAAAAAAAAAAATGTTGAGCAGCATATTCAGTAAAGAAGCCCATGACTCTTTGCCAAGAAATTCAGCATCGCAAACACTATCAGGAAAATGTATTTATTAAACAGGACAGAAGAATGCCGAAATCAGACATGTCACCAAGCCTGAGCTAGACAAAAAGGACTGTCAAGAAAAATTAACTTGCTTTAATGTTGCACAAGGCCAATAAACAGACTAGGATATCAAGATCCTCAACTGCAACACTAGATGACTGTGTTTTTTTTATCTTTTTGTTATTCAGGGAAGCTTCGCTGCCCTCAATAACATGTAATATTTGATGAGCGCGTGCAATAAAATATGATAGTCTATTCTTGTTATGTTTACCGGAATTGTGGTCTCCCTCCACGACAGTCATTAGCATAAAATACAGCCAAAACATAAAATGAAAATGGATGGCACTTTAAAAAATTATCGACGAACATCACTCTAATATAACACATTCCTGCCAGCAGAAAAATCTCGGCAATCTGAAAAGCTCCAATCATTCTGCACCATAATCTAAAGGGACTGAGATCCATTCATACTATCTAGAACTTTAATTTTCTGGAGGTGAGAGCGTAAGAAAGAAATGTTGATCTAATATGAGGAAGTACTTAAGGATACTTTTCAGGAATTAAGTATTGTCAAGAACACAGCCTAAAGAGAAGAGGTGCTGCAAAGACCAATAAGCAAGGTTTTCAGGATCGTGATGCTACGTAGGATCGTGGAGTGCTCCATAGGATCGAGGATCGGATCGTAAGATCGGATCGAAACTATAATTTTTAATTGCATATAATAATAAAAGTTCGCAAAATTATAAAAGATGCAATTTATAGTGAACAATCAGATTACTTCACGGGAGCATCATCTAGAGGGGGTGAAAGTGCCTTTTCTAAAACAAAGGGGGTGAAAGTGTCATTCAACGTAGAAAATTGGGGCACTACCCGACTGGCGAATTGGTCTTTGTAAAATCCCTCCTATTGACTTATGTTCACTTGTTGACCTCACTTGAGGTTAACAAGTGTAAGTAACTCAATATTAACTTAATTGACCTTCTTATTAACAAAGCGACACAGTTGTTTCCCAATTACACTTCACTCTCTCTCTCCTCTCTTCTTTGCAACTGGGATGTGAGATTTCACTGCTTGTCCCGGATTTTTGCTCTCGTCCCAGTTTTACTTTCTCGTCCCAAGTTCATTGCTCGTCTCAGTCTGCCAATATACCGGGACGAGGATATTGCTCGCAGTATATTGCCAGAATGTTACTGGGACGAGCAATGAAACTGGGACGAGCAAGAACTCGTCTGACACTGAAACAGTTAAAATTGAAGGAAAAGGGAAAAAAAAAACCCATTTCATTAACATAAACATTCAAAAACGATTACATAACTAGTTCTTGGGCTTTTTTTCATCTGGAATCCATGGAATGAAGTTCCTCATATCCTGTTCAGCAGCATCTCTCATGCGTTTTCTTTTCATTGCATGTGTCTTCTTCTGGAGGAGGAGAGGGCTTCTCAGGCGATTCTTCTTCAGCTTCTTCGGATCTCCAGTCTTGTTCCTCGTCCTCTTCTTTTTCAACTAAATCTGCAGTTTCATCTGGGTCTTCATTTGCAGTTGCATATGGGTCTTTACTTTCAGTTTCCTCATCACTTTCATCGTCCTCTTCGTCTTCAGTTTCCTCTTGGGTGGCTTCTTCTTTTTCTTTTGCCGGCTTCTCTTCTCGTTCTTCCTTTGATGGGTTGTTTTTGGCCATTATTGAAGTTATGATTTTGGTTGCATAGATTTTTTGCTTATTATAGATGGGAGAAATCCTGGGGGTAGATGAATAGACGAAGGCAAACTACAGTGTGCCCATACTTAATTTTGCGTGTTTTCAAGAGTAATAATTTGGATACATTTCAAATGCGTTGATGACATAGAAAATGTATTTAAATTTAAATATGTGACTTATCAAATTCTACTAGTTACATTTATATTTATTTTGATATATTTTATTTATCTAACATTTACTGATTAAAATAAATAATTATACAATTAATATTAACAATGTAAATTATACAATTAATATAAATAAAGTACTTTATTTATTGTATAATAAAAATAAATAATATTAATTGTATAATTATTTATTTTAAATAGTAAATGTTAGATAAATAAAATATATCAAAATAAATATAAATGTAACTAGTGGAATTTGATAAGCCACGGGTTTAAATTTGGATACATTTTCTATGAACAATGCATAGAAAATGTATCCAAATTATTACTCTTGAAAACATGCAAAATTAAGTACGGGCACCTCCGTCTCTTCATCTACCCCACGATTTCTCCCATCTATAATAAGCAAAAAATCTATACCACCAAAATCATAACATCAACAATGGCCAAAAACAACCCATCAAAAGAAAAACGAGAAGCCGGCAAAAGAAAAAGAAGAAGCCATCCAAGAGGAAACTGAAGACGAAGAGGACGATGAAAATGAAGAGGAAACTGAAAGTGAAGACCCATATGCAACTGCAAGTGAAGAACCAGATGAAACTGCAGATTTAGTTGAAAAAGAAGACGAAACTGAAGAGGAACAAGACTAGAGATCCGAAGAAGCTGAAGAAGATTCGCCAGATGAGAAGCCCTCTCGTCCTCCAGAAGAAGAGACATGCAATGAAAAGAAAGCACGTGAGAGATGTTGCTGAACAGGATCTGAGGAACTTCATTCCATGGATTCCACATGAAAAAAAGCCCAATAAATAGTTATGTAATCGTTTTTAAATTTTTATGTTAATAAAATGGGGTTTTTTTCCCTTCTCCTTCAATTTTAACTGTTTATGTGTCCGACAAGTTCTTGCTCGTCCCAGTTTCATTGCTCGTACAATATACTGGGACGAGCAATATACTCGTCCCAGTATATTGCTAGACTGAGACAAGCAATGAACCTGGGACGAGAAAGTAAAATTGGGACGAGAGCAAAAAACCAGGACGAGCAATGAAAACTCACGTCCCAGTTGGAAAGAAGAGATGAGAGAGAGAGAGAGTGAAGTGTAATTGGGACACAACTGTGTCATTTTGTTTTAATAGGAAGTTTAATTAAGTTAACATTGAGTTACTTACACGTGTTCACCACAATGAGGTCAACAAGTGAATATAAGTCAATAGGAGAGTATTTTACAAAGACCAATTCGCCAGTGGGGTAGTGCCCCAATTTTCTTGGGTGATAGTGTCTTTTACCATTACATAAATTCATTCTGAGAGGGTTTTCTCACTCACTTGACCTCTTCAACGCCATCGAAGAACGCAAGAACCTCTGTCTCTCCATCCTTTCTCTCTCTGGCCTCTTCAACGCCGACACTTGCTGGAGGCCGGCGACACTCGCGTGATCTTCGGAGGCGGCTTCGTCACCATCAATCGGTGGGATCGATGGGTCGCTCGATTCAACCGACTCTACGAGTTTGGACGCGATCCCACCCGATCGCGCCGGAAAACGAGTTTCCGACCGATCTGAATTGCTGCTCCTCCTCTGGGTCATGGAATCATACGATCCTACGAGTTGGATAGGCGATTCTTACAACCTAGCCAATAAGTAATACCTCCTTGGATTATCCTCTAAGTTCTTTTTGTTTGTGAGAATATCAAATATTACTATTCCAATATTGCAAATGCATATTCACAAGAAATTGTGTTTTAGTCTTTTAAACCAATTGATACCCATGGCCTTTTATCAGACAAAGTAGTCTTTCCAGAATTGATGAAAAGTTCAAGAAGACACATACAATGGTACAGAAGGGTAAAAAAACATGAATTTGTACTTACAAGGATATCTTGCCCTATCCAAGCAAAAGAAACCCGACGATAAACAGCCCAAATAACAGCAAATGCTATGCAGAACGGAGAGACAGCCAGCGTTAGATGTGAGACAGCTCCAAGGACGGGTAGTTTAACAAACGTGTCTGCTGCGTGTCCAAACCATCTGAAACTGTTGTAGTTGTTTGTCAATTTACTATTCGAAAGACGTAATAAACTACCACAGAACAGAAACTTATTAATGAGTAAAACGCAAAATCATTTACCCAATAGGATCTCCTTTGTATACTTCATAAATGTGTACATATATGACTCATGCAGTTCGATCACTTTCCATATGTTTAATCAACAAATAATTTACAATAAGTAACAAAAACCACAGAGTATGAACACAAATTCTTTTGATGGCATGGCAGATGCAGTACATACTAAGAGTGAGTCATTTACTCATGCTTCCTAATTGAGTCACCTTTCTCCTTGTAAAAAAGGATCTACCGATTGACTCAAAATGCCTATTTCTTAGTAGAACATAAGCAAAGAAACCCATAAAATTCTACATCTTCGGATGCTTAATTTTCATGATAAATGTTCAAAGTTCTCCGTTATTAATACTCACACATGAACATAGAATTGTAGTCATGGAAAATTAAGAGATTCTCTTGAAGCAGAATTAGAGTGAAAACTAAAAGGCAAATATAATTATGCTCCAGCGTGAAGGGCCAAACAAAAGAGTTGCATCACAATTTTGTTACAGGGGTACAGAACACAACTGAAGAGGCTTTTTTCCTAGCTGTTACACGTAAGGCACACATAAAACATCCCTGGTGGATCTAAATTTCCTTAGAAGAGAAACTCTGGTTCCTAACAAAAATAAAATGAGTACCTTGACAAGAGAGCCACCAAACAAGTCTGAAGGCCCTGAAATTAAAACCATGAGAGAAAATTTCAGACTTCGAAAGACTGAGAAGAACATTAACAAATATCAAAATTGCCCTTTCAAAATTCTTCAACATGCAAGCACATCAATTTGAATAGATTCTTATTAGGTTCTCAGGCTCGTGTTGGGATAAAATCTAAAAAGACTAAATCCAGTAATAGCATTAATAGGAGGATGACGAACAATGACTGAGCCACTGAGGTTATGTCACAGCCGACAAGGTGTAGCTAAGAAACTGTGAGTACTAAGTATTATGTTGATGCAGTAAAAGAACTGGCACGAGATCAGCACAAATGATTAGGAACAATGAGAGACTTTTTTTAGTAAAATTTGTAGAGGATAAGAAACAAATAGAAGAACGCAAGTGCAATTAGTTTATGAAGCTAATCATCAGAAATTAGGATGTTCATTAAGTTGAATACCTGATGGCGATCCAAAATTATTTGAAGTTATCATTTTGTAATTTTTGTTCAATTACAATATCGGTTAGTTGAAGTCTGTTTATTATTACTATAAGGACTCTTATTAGGAGTGGGATTCTTGTATATTTCACTTATAATTCTATAAATAGGTAAGATTCTGCAGATTACTATTTGGACTTAGATTATTGAACATTATTGAGATCCCATATACTGGGATTGACTGATTGATTGAGAATTGTGGGAATCGGGCATGAACTGATTCGTTTCGTTCTTGGTGTGTCCAGCATCAATGTCTGTTGACAACTTTACCTACAGCATTTGCAATCTTTCCTCAACTCATATGTTAAATGTTCTTATATCCTACTAAGCCCCACAAAAAAGCACGAATGTTTCGATGCAAAATCAAACTGAAACGAGAAATGAGATGACAAGTCAGTTCTAGCACCGATATGGAGTGAATGCAGCATGTCGCAAGATGGTTAGTGAAATATAAGGTCAAATTAACATCATTGGATCAGCATGCCACAATATGGAATCACGCAAAATTAATATTCACAAAAAAAGGCGAATATAATATTTGCAACTATGGCTCAAATACTTGAGCATGTAAGAAAATGTCTAGCAAGCTATGATACAAGTGGACGAACCTCTGCCCCGCCAATGGCAAACAGAACCACCAGAACTTCGATGAATGCATAGGACATCAACTTGTAAAGCATGACCAAGAAGCACGAAGCAATCAGTATGAAGAGAATTGCGGACATTGTGCTGATGTATACCACGCTGCTAGAACCAGTATTCTCTGAGCTTAAAAATTCATCTGAACCATCCTACATCAGCAAGATCAATCCGTAAATAGAAAAAAAAACAGACAGCGGTCCTTGCAAGATCAATTTACAAGTTGCATCCAAAATTTCATGTGTGTGTATGGTAAGTATGTATGAAAAATCTCAAGGTAATGAGTGACCTTCAATAGCTTGTCATGCTCAATAGCCGCCTCCCTGGCAGTCCACGCAGACCAATAAGAAGCGCATAATATTGTACCAACAGCCATAAGCCACAGAAAGACTTCAGCCACATCCACAGGTGGTCGCTTTGGAGAGTACAGCTGTACCGTAACTGTAAAAAATTAAATATGTGCATTAGATCAATAAGTTAATAATTCCTTATTCATCACTTGTAAGAAATTGATATTAATTCTTGCTAAGAATACTGCTATTATCTATCAACTTGAAATTTCGAATACATTTCAAGCCAATATACAATAAACTTACTAAGGGAATGGTTTTTCAGGCTCTCCTCCAAACCTTTTCCAGCAGATTTTGGGAGCATGACAGCAGGTATGCCTATATCTGTTTCTGTTTCATTGTCTTCACAAACCATTTTGAAAAGTTCTGCAAGAAGATAACAAAAACTTCACCAATAAGCTTTTTGAACAGGAACTTTTACATTCATGTTGATCATCTAGCATTGCCTTACATAAAATACTGCACAGGGTTGTTCCAACAACCTTCAATGCCAATGTAAACAATCTTACAGATTGGGGTAGTTTGTATGAGATAGATTATTGAATGAGTGGTTGTAGCGATGTCTATATGTCTCTCTCTCCTCACCTCAAACCACTCATTCAATAATCTATCCAATAATCTATCTCATCCAAACAGGGACATTGATAATGGAATAATTAATTAAAAAAAAATAATTAGAGAATAAAAAAGGAATTAGCCCCCGTGTCAAAGCACGCTGCTTAACTTTCAAAATGAAACAAAATGAAAGCTCATTTGGAATTCAGAAATAGTTCCCTGCTAGCTATTTTCAAATACAGATCGAGAGCACGCTGAAAACATAGACAACAACTCATGTTCTTATCAGTTGTTTTCAAAACTAAGTATTGAATTTCTTTTCTACAAAGTTAACAAGCTGTTTATGTCCATAGAGCAGGGATGATCTCTACCATTAGGCCGTTCAAGCAACCGCTTTGAGCCACATTTGTAGTTTTATAATTTCTGTCTCATACAAATCTATGTGAACAATGAAGGGAACATTAAACTAGTCTTCTGAGCTTCCAGCCTCATTTATATCGAATGAGTATCTAGCTCGTTTCATAAGAAATATATATTTATAGATTGGTTAAACACTTGGTTGCATCTAACCACAATTTGTACTAAACTTGAGAGCTGCTAATCATACTATTAGGGCTTCAGCTTAAAGAAATTCATCTAGATTCAAAATAATAAGTACATCCTAAGACTGATTACGTTAAAAAAAATATCTTATATGAGGGAATTGTACCTAAAGGGAAAGAAATGTTACAAGAAATAAGTATCATTAGTTGGCAAAAATGAACTTATATAAAATATTCAAAGCATATAACATATACTACGTACGAATGTGACACTAAAACATTTTAAAGCTTAAAGATCATACATAGAAGGCCTTGAATTTTGAATTTTCTTTGGGCCACGAAAAAAGCCTCGCACTGCCTTGCCTTAGACAACCAAAATATTACAAATTAACCTTTTCCATTTTTACAAATTGGTCTTCTAGGAGCAAAACTGAAGACCCAATTTTCTGTTCATCATTGATCCAACCACCCGAATTACCTATATCTACAATTTAATTCTCTGACCATCTAACGGTCATAACGAATATTAATTATCTTGAACATTGTCCAATTTAAATTTCCTGGAATAATATGTGTGCATTCATCTCAATATCCATTTAATTTTTATAAAATTTAAGGAAAATGAGAGACAGGCTGCAATCGATAACTGTGTTTATAACTGTACAAGAATGGCTTTTGCCTTGAAGAAGGCACTGGAAATGAAATAATTTTTTGAACAAAAACAAAGTAAAAGATGTGAAGACCTGCGCGGGTGTTTATAATGAGGATAGCTGAAGCACCAGCATCTTCTGCAACATTTGCCTTGGTTGTGAAACTACAGTTACCCCGATGCACAAGGATGACCTCACCCGTAAGCTATCATCAAACAGCAAGATGCTCCAAATTACAATCCCATGTTAAAATTGATTAATTCTAGCCTTTTCAGTTGAAAGATACATGTTTCACATTAAGTAGCAGCCTCTATTAGTAGAAGTCCGATGATTAATGCCGAAACATGTTAGGAAAAAAGATAACCTTGTTTTTTGGTTTACTACAACAGTCAGAGGGATCTGCAACGGCAAGTCTAGTTTGGTTTGCATGCTTTTCCTTCGACTCCAAGGTTGGCCCAAAGCGAGCCCCAACTCCAACGAATTCGTTAACTTCTTTACCATCAACATAAATAGGGACTTTGACCTATCAAGGAAACCAAATAATACTGTCAAACACTTTAATCAAAAACTGTCAACCTGGAAGACAAGAATAGCCAGTGATTGCAACCACACTAAATAATACTGTAGGAAATAAACGGATGTAACAACTTCATTTGTATCACTAACTTTGGAGATAGGTAGATTGGGGTACATTATAGAATATATATACACATGTAACTTATCACTTATCAGGAAGAAAAGAACATATTAGTAGCAAGTCAAAAAGTATCCAACTGACCACTCATCTAGGAAGCACGGGTTCTTCTGGAAGGTCGCGACCCTCACCCGCACAGGGTGCTTCGCTGGTGCTTTGTCAGTGCGACACCAAAAGAACGTGCATATTTCATGACTTGTGAACACGTGATGTGTATTATCCATTTTGTAGAATGATTAATGTGTATGGTTCATATATATTTTGGACCACTATGGTATTTATTTTGATTTTTGCATGTAAATATATAGCTCACAAATAATATAGTACATACTACATAGATACACAAGTAAACTTGCCACACCCTCACTCATGCTTCTTAACCATTTATATTCACATAGTTGCGGAACAATAGAGCTATTGAACACTTCTGACATGTAAATCGCTCGCCTAACGCGCAGAGCAGTTACAGAAAGTCTGTCGTCCTCTTTACCCATGCCAGGTCTTATATATCAGTTTTCATTTACATGGGAGTATTCAGTAATGATATAATAGGAGTTATAACATATAAATCCCTCAAGTTTACGTATCTTCTTCCTAGTTGCCAGGAATGCTAAATTTATGTTTTTCATCATTACGAGATCAAATTCCATGGATATATAATCTATTGTCAAGCCTTCCACTCATGTTCATGGTAGGAGAGTTGCCCGTCAATGCCATCTAATCACCACAGGGCTTTCGATTTTCCAGTTGTGGGTTGCAATTTCAACTGTTGCAGACATCTTCTGCTGATTGTGGTTAACTGACAGCCACCTCATATTCAATATGAAGATTGAGCACAAGTTTGTTTTTCAATATCTTACTTCATCACTCTTGGTATGGAAAGTTTTCCTCTGTATTAGTTCAGTTTTACCGCACAAGGGAGAGATGTAGACAATCCAAAAGGAGGGGATTCATGTTTTGAAAATATAATTGAGGACACAAAAAGCTCATGTCATTCAGTTCTTTTCTGTGAGCCAAACACTCAATTTGGAAAAAGTGTGGTCCACAATCTACTCGTCAACTGCAGCACTGCGAGGGGCTCCATGGATTATTATACGAAAATGAAAACAATCTCATAATCTTGGAGTCATGGATTTGACAGGAAACGGAAATGGAAGGAAAATGGTAAGGAAATAAGAATCTTGGAACCTGGCTTTTAATAGAAGGGCGTAAAAGGAAGATACAAATTATCCAAGATTCTTGGAACCATGGATTTTTCGAGTAAACATAACAATATCTGAAACTTATAGAAGACGACAAATTTTGTGCACAATCAACGGAATGGAGGATTCCCGGATTCATTTTCATTTCCTTCTCCAACCAAAATACATGGTTCCAATTATACCCAATGCTATGTGTGCTTGAGAGATTGGAGATGTGTGATTGGATACGTAGTCCCACCTATTAGGATTGTGGTGTGTTTGTTTCAGGGATTTGGAATACAAGTGGATTTGGAATCCCACCTCCAAAGCTTAAATCCAATACCAGGAGAGGGTGGTATTGATGACTTAGCCTTCAATCCTAATCATAACGATGTCATAACACGTGGTAGACAAATTCTGAGAATGCTACCAGTCCTCATCCATCAAAACTCTCGCCTCCAACCCCAGTGGACCCACAATCCTTATGGTTTCAATCACATTAGAAAACATGGTCTAAGAGAATCTCCATTAAGAGAAAGCGGAAAACCTACACCAGACTTAATAAATTTCCAGAAACAAAAACATTACACATTCCACAGTAAAAGCAAATGAAAACTGACAGCATAGCTAACCATTCAGCTATCCATCCCCAAAACCAAATTCGAGCTGAATTGTAAATCTTTACACGGATAGGCCCTCGAATCTAAGTGGTAAATGCTTGTTCAGTCAATTAATTAAACTTAACCATACTAAAAAATCCAAACACAAATCAAATTCAATTCTTAAGCAGATAAATCAACTTCCGGTAGCTAAAACAACTACATCTCCAGCTGAAACTCTACATGAATCACTAAAATCATCCATCAAATTCAATTCGTACGCAGAGAAATCAACTTCCGGTAGCTAAAACAACCACATCTCCAGCTGAAACTCTACAAGAATCACTAAAATCAGCAATCAAATTCAATTCGTAAGCAGAGAAATCAACTTCAACTTCCGGTAGCTAAAACAACTACATCTCCGGCTGAAACTCTAGCACGAATCACTACAAATCATAAATCAATCGACGGCTTTTTTCGAATTAGTAGTGCGACAGTGAAAACAGTGTTCGGCCCTCGAATCTAAGTGGTAAATGCTTGTTCGGTCAATTAACTAAACATAACCGTACTAGCAAGTCCAAACACAAATCAAATTCAATTCCTAAGCAGAGAAATCAACTTCCGGTAGCTAAAACAACTACATCTCCGGCTGACACTCTACATGAATCACTAAAATCATCACTCAAATTCAATTCTAAGCTGAGAAATCAACTTCCGGTAGCTAAAACAACCACATCTCCAGCTGAAACTCTACATGAATCACTAAAATCAGCTAAATCAAATTCAATTCTAAGCAGTAAAATCAACTTCTGGTAGCTAAAAATACTACATCTCCAGCTGAAACTCTACATGAATCACTAAAATCAGCAATCAAATTCAATTCGTAAGCAGTGAAATCAATTTCATACATCTCCGGCTGAAACTCTAGCACGAAAATCACTAAAATCATCACTCAAATTCAATTCTAAGCAGAGAAATCAACTCCGCTAGCTAAACACTACAAATCATAAATCAATCGACGGATTTGTTTTTCTCGAATTAGCAGTGCGAGAGTGAAAACAGTGAGAGTTCGTGAGTGAGATTTTACCAGGACGAAGTTGTTCTCGCAGCCAGGCTTCTTCGGAGCTTTGTCGTCCTGGTGAACTATATCACCGCCGTACACCGCCGCCGGAAAACACCAGAAGACGACGACCACAGCAAGCAGAAGAGAACGGCGAGGTTGATTCGAGTCCATCGTAGACCATCCGGAGAGTTTCTACTCTCTGATTGGAGATCCGTCAGCTAGGGTTTTCTGCAGAACAACGACGGAGGATGAAGAGGAGGAAGAGAAGGACGAAAAGCAGAGGAAGGTGGAGGAGAGAGATAGATATACCGTGCAAGTACTGTTTCGCTTTTTCTTTCTTTTTTTTTTCTTTTTTTTTTTTGTTTTGCTTTTGTCATGAAATGAACGCGGATGTGTAACCGTTGATCTAGCTCTCACCTTTCCAACTTTGACGGATTATCCCACTCGCGGAGGTTGGGGAGTGTTCTTCACGCGTTAGACCGGGTTGAACTGGACCGGGAATGAGAATATGTGAAACCCACAAGGTCATAACCAAACACTTAAACTCAGTGATCGGGCCAACACTCGAACCCAACCCGAACCGATTGTGAAAGACTCTAAACACAAACTCACCGCCTTTGGTCACATAATTCTCGAGGGAGATGCAAAAGTTTTAATTCAGGAAATCTGGTTGGGGTTTGGTATGACTTATAAGCAGCTTATAAGTCAGTTCTGGATTATAAGTTGAAGAGCAGTGTTTGGTATGCAACTTATAAGCTGAACTTTTGGATTTGGACTTATAAGTTCATAGTGTAAAAATGAACTTAAGAAAAAGTTGAGTTTTTGAATATTTTCTTGAACTTTTGGACTTAACAACTTTTACTCCAAACACGCATATCTTTTTCCTTCATCTTTATTGTCATGAACTTTTTTGGCATAATCTTATAAGACAACATAAGTTGCAAATAAGTTATACCAAAAGCGGTAACGCAGCGCTGGATATTACAGAAGTTGAAGATGAAATCACCTCTCGATTGTCAAAAATGGTTTTTGTGCTGAATGGTCACTCAGTTTTACCGCCCGTAATGGAAATCAAGTGGCACATGCTCTAGCGGCGGATCAAAGAAACAACAATGTTTTTGCAGAATGGATAGGTAAGTTCCCCTCTTGAATTCTAAATTTAGCTCTGCAAGATGTGAAGTGGACTTGTTCGGTTTCGAAACACTATATTTTTTCGCAGCCAGACGTGAAACGTATATTTTTCCCTAACCCAACTACATCGGGTTGGGAAGATCTTTAGCTAGGACTTTTTTTTTAAGTATGCATTTCAAAGTATGTTATTTATCCCTAAAAATGTATGTTATTGAAGATTAGAAAATAATTACTACACACGGCTAGATCGAATACAAAAATTATAAATTTAAGAGTATCGAAATCACATTTTTTTTGGAATAAAATAATGATAAATATTGGGCGAAAATGTGTTATATAATGTGCTACATCACTAATAATAATTAAAATAAATATATTAAATTAATGTTAAATGTGCTATATAAGTCAATTCAAATGTAATATTTAAAGGTGGTGATTTTATGCATGAGAGAATTCGAGCTAGCCAGTATCAATATTTATACATAAGCCCGACCTAGTTACGATTCATGTTGAGAACTTAGTTGGAAAAAATAGGTTTTTGAGTATATTAATTGATCCTACTTTGAGTCTTGTTTCAACCCGACTCGTTTAAAAGTTCACGTTCACAAATACATCGTTGTAAACTAGGAACATTGGTGGTCGCTTTTTGTAACTCACTCGTCAAAATATGATATAATGAATGATCAACTTAAGCACTCAAAATGAGTTGTTGATCATTTGGTTTAGAGAGAGTATATCACATCGTTGATAAAGAAGATTCTTGATAGCATATCTATTCCAAGTTTTGATTTGTAGGGAAAACACTTTGGGCGTACCAATTTTATTGCGAGGAGAAGACTTAGTCAAAGGTCGAAACCACAGTCGGCTCCGGCACGCGTTGCGGCATGGTGTGGTGTTGGTTTGGGCTAGTTAGTGGGATTTAAGTTTTTTTGCCAAATACTAAATATGTGCATAAGCCCTAAATTAATTCGAGCACGCGTTAAGACATGGTGTGGTGTTGGTCTGGGCGAAAAATACTTATTGTTTAACGTAAATATTTGACCCGTTATTCTACGAAAATCATATAAAATTTTGGGTTTTCGAATTATCATTTTAATAACTATAAATAGTAAATCAACCATTTCTATCTTTACAGTCATACGAAAATTTCTTACTCTTTCACATAAATCTTTGACCCGTTATTCAACAGAAATCATACGAAATCATGGGTTTTTGAATTATCACTTTAAAAACTAAAAATAATGAATCAATCAATTATATCTTTACATTAGACCTTTCAACGTTTAAATTTCTTCATTTTTATTATGGAAATTAAGGATGCACTTCCATGTCTAATTGATGGATAGATATATTTAAAGTACCATTGTTTAAGGGTTAAAAACATTTTGCACCCTCGTATTTTGGGATATATGCAAAAATAACCCTGTTCTTCGGGGATATACAAAAATCACCCTTCTCTCCGTTAGCATCTAACCGCGCACTAACGGAGGGGTTAAAAGATAAAAATACCCATAAAATTTTAGAAAATTACCCACTATACATACAATTTCCTTCCATTATCCTCCACATTCCTAAACCTAAACCAACCTTATCTCTTTCCCTGTCTCTCTTGTCTCACTTATTTTCCATCTTCTCCACCTCCTCACCCATTCATCTGAAAACCCTAGCCACAACCACCGCCACAGCCATCCTCCCGAAGGGTTCTCTCTCCTCGCCCTCAAAGGCGCCGTCACCGTCGTCTTCTATCTCAATCTTCGATGCTCTATTTGAAGCCGAGAACCAGATCGTAACGCGGCGCCGACAGAACGTTGGTTGTGGCCGTCTTCTTCTTCTCCCTCCCCCTTCTTCCTCGTCTCCCTCCTCCTCTATCTCTTCTATGCTGCTCTCTATCACCCTATGATGGCTGAACAAGATCTGTTTGAACCCAGATCCGGAGGCGCCACCGACGGCGGTGGTATCCTTCTATTCTTCTTCCTTCTTCGTCGAACGGAGCTTGTTTCGATTGGGTGTGGGTGGTTGTTTCCATTTGGTCTGGGTTTGATTCTGCTTTGTAATCGAGATGGAGTGGTGGGTTCCAAGTGGTGGTGGTGGTGGTGGTGATTCAATGGTGGTGGTGATTCGAACCCAGGAGGCGGTTTGGGTAGTGTAAGGTGAAGTAGTGGAGGTTATGGATGTGAGTGGTGGAGGTCTGTGTTGTTGGAAATTGGTCATGTGGTCGATTAGTAAAGGAGGTTTTGATGAATTGTTTGAAGGGGTGAATTGGTAGTAGCTAAATTGTGGTTATGGTGGAATTGTGAGTGCAGGTTTGTTTGTATTGGAAATATGGGTGGTTTGTATTGGTGAGTCTTAGGTGTTGAATTGGATGGTGTTGGTTGCGGTGTATAATGTAGTGGAGTTTGGTGGTTTGGGTTTGACATGGAGTTAATTCGAGTCTTTTGGGAGAATCTGAAGATCTGGGATTTTTATTTATGGGTTTCTATGGGGTTCGGGGTGGTGTGGGTGATTGGTGGTGGTGGTGGGTCCGATGGTTGTGGTGGAGGAGGTGGTGGTGGTTGTGTGGGTATTCAGTGGCGGTGACGGTGGTGATGGGGAAGTGCTGGTGGTGGAGGTGATTGCCAAGAACACCTAGAACAAGAACAAAATAAACACAAAAACAAATAAAAGGCAAAATGGTCATAAAAAAGGTCATATTGCACCCCCCCTGTCAAACGACATTAACAGAAGGATAATATTTTTCCAACGTCCGTCACTGACAGGGGGCTTTTTGTCTATGACAGGAGTGGTTTTTGTATATCCCCAAAGAATAGGGTTGTTTTTTTATATAATCCAAAACACGAGGGTGCAAAATGTCTTTAACACATAATTACAATTTCCTGATTTGGTGCCAACTTTTTGAATTCCATCGCCAACCTTGTATATTCGATATAAATTTTAATTTCAGCGCCAGCTTGTGATTTACATTAATCAATTGACAATTCCACGTGGCAATCCATGAACCAAACCCTAAAAGTCATCGTAAATTAGTATATAGTATTGATTTCTAATATATTATGTTAATCAAGACTGCAACTCGAGCGGGTTGGATGAGTAAGCACCCTTGTCCTAGCCCGAGTTATGTCGAGCCCTGCCCAGCCTGAGTTAAGAGCATCGCCAGCACGTCTGAGCCCAAATTCGTACAAAGTATTAGATGAAGAACTATAGAAAAGGGTCAAAACTGCAATATTAGCAAACCTTGGGCCACTCTACAATTATATCAATCCTTGGGCCATTCCATAATTATGTAATGTTCAGTACCTTCTCCAGTACGCGTTGTCCTTATCTTCTAAATCCAACGGATCAATATCAATTCGTTGGTATTTCTGTATAAAGACTATTCCGTTGTTTCTATACAATTAAACTAGCTGGTTCATTTACTGCCTCTTCTTCGTATTCTCTGCAAATCATTTCATTAACCCTTAAGGGTTTCATATGGTATCAGATCCTTTTGTCTCGCCGTCATGGCTCTCTCACCGATCTCCTCTCCCACAAACCCTCTGTACCTCCTCTCCAACATTCACAATCTTATGCCCTACAAACTAGAAAACACCAATTATGTTCTTTGGCAACATCAGTTATCTTCGATTTTCAAAACTCAAAATCTTCATGGGTTCATTGATGGTTATGCAATTTGTCCGCCTGAGTTTCTACCGTCTGGTGATGGATCTGATGGATCTCTGGTCAATTCGGCGTATGTTGAATGGCGTCAACAAGATCAAGCTCTCGAGACTCTTCTCAATGCCACTTTGACTCTTGATGCTCTTACACATGTTCTCGGTAAGACCTCCTCGCGCTATATCTGGGTTGCGTTGGAGCAGAGGTATGCATCTCTCACTCGGTCGAATGTTCTTGAGTTAAAATCTGAGCTGCAAACTCTTAAAAAGAGATCCGATTCCATAGATCTCTACATGCAAAAACTAAAAGCTATTTGTGCTAAGTTGGTTGTTGCTATGGTTAAAATTGATGATGAAGACATGCTTCTTTACACCCTGAATGCCTTCCACCTAACTATAATACCTTTCGTTCTTCAAGTAGAACCCGTTCTGAACCTGTTTATCTTGAAGATCTACATGTTTTGTTGTGTGCTGAAGAAAAAATGCATGAATCGCAACTCTCTGGTTCTGTAGATGTTTCTGGTTCTTCCGCCTTTTCTGCTTCCACAAACCGTGGTGGCTTTAATCGTGGTCGAGATTTCAACCGTGGTCAAGGTTATAATCAAGGGAATCGAGATGGTTATGGTCGTGGTGGTAGATATTTTGATAATTCTGGGCAAGGTTTCTCCCATAACAATCAAGGTTTCTCTAATTCTGGTCAAGGGTTTCAAAGACCCTCTGAGTTTAAAACCCTAGGGGGAGGTCTTGGTTCCAAAGAGGAAACCCTATAGGAAATGGGAGAGGCAGATCCAAATCTTACACACCTATAACTTGTCAAATCTGTGGTAATGACTATCATTCAGCACTTGACTGCTGGCATAGACGGACTATGCCTATCAAGGAAAACCCCCTTCTGAACAATTGACCTCTGCCTATGCTGCCTCTACTCACTCTGTCCCCTCTATGTCTGAATACTGGCTGACTGATTCTGGAGCTACAAACCACATGACTGCAAATCTTGACAATCTCTCTCTGGATGACACTTACTATGGGTCTGATCAAGTTACTATGGGGAATGGCCAAGCTGCACAAATTTCCCATTCTGGTACTGCCTATCTTCACACTCCTACACATAAATTTACTCTTCAAAACACTTTACATGTGCCTCAACTTGCAACTAATCTTCTCTCTGTCTATCAGTTATGCAAAACACATCATTGCCAATTTGTTTTTGAAGCAAATTCATTTTACATACAGGACCTGGATTCGGGCAAAATTCTGTACCAAGGACTGAGTGAAAATGGACTATACCCTATACATACTTTTCCTTTTACTTCTGCGTAACTTAATCCTCCCAAGGCTTGTTTGGGTAGTAAGATCAGTGTTCCTCTTCTTCATGCTAGGTTGGGTCATCCAACAAATGAGATACTTCAAAAAAAATTTGTTCAACTTATAAATTATCTTCTATTTCTAATTATGTTTTGTGCAAACATTGTCTACAAGGGAAAATGTCTAGATTACCATACCAGCACTCCACTTCTATTGTTTCTGCTCCCCTCCATCTCTTACACACAGATGTGTGGGGACCAGCCTCTGTTAAATCTTTTCATGGTTACAAATTCTATGTCTTATTTATTGGTGACTTGTCTAGATATACATGGTTATTCCTTTATTTCATAAATCTGATGTCCCCAATGTGTTTTCACAATTTAAATTACAAATTGAAAATTTACTTGGTCACAATATTTAATTCTAAGGATTGATGGAGGAGGTGAATATGTATCTTATGTATTTCAAAATATTTTATCTTCAAGTGGTATTACACACCAAAAATAATGCCCTCACACTCCAACAGAATGGTATATCTGAAAGGAAACATAGACACATAGTAGAGACTGATGTTACCTTACTTCAACAAGCATCTTTACCTAAAAAGTTTTGGTTTCATGCCTTTGCTGCTGCTGCTGTGTTCTTAATCAACAGGATGCCAAGTAAAACAACAAACTTTTTATCACCATTTGAAATTTTGTTTCACAAGAAACCTGACTATAACAGTTTAAAAGTCTTTGGTTGTGCTTGCTTCCCACACTTGAGACACTATTCAACTTCTAAACTGGATCCTAAAACCAAAACTTGTGTGTTTCTGGGTTATGCTGAAAATTACAAATGATGTATTTGTTTTGATATGAGTTTACAAAACTTCTAGTCAATAGAGATGTTATATTTTAAGAAAGTGTATTCCCTTATGCAGATTCACCACTTATATCTCCTACTAACACTTCTTCTGTCTCTACTGCAGCTCACTCTCCATCATAATATCCCATGTTCTCTGCCCCCATTACTCCTGGAATTGATGATACTGCAATTTATGATGCATCCAATATCTCAGGTGCCTATAGTCCACATTATGTGATGCATCCACCTAGTCCAGACTCAACCACATCAAAACATATACAAGAACAGATACACACAGTCTCTTCTAGCTCTGGATTGGCACCATAAGTGGTCTTAGATCCACCTGTAGATGGACATCACATGCAACCAGAAGTAAATCTGGAATTTTTAAAAAGAAAATGCTGGGTATTGCAGCTAAGGCTCCAATATCTGGTATATCTGATCCCTCCCTCTCTATTTTACCTTCTTCCAATATGAATGCCAAAGTTGGAACTTCAAACCCTGGTTTCTGTTTTAAAGCTGTTTTTCCTACTTTAACTGATCCTACAAGTTTAGAGAGGCTCAAAAACACTCTCAGTGGCAAGAAGCCATGGCTGATGAGTATTTGAGTCTCTTACATCAAGATACATGGACCCTTGTTGAGCCACCTCCCAATGCCAATATTGTTGGCAACAAATGAGTTTATAAAACCAAATTTAATCCTGATGGTTCCATTGCTAGATTCAAGGCTAGACTTGTAGCAAAGGGGTTCCATCAAACCCCTGGGGTAGATTTTGATGAAACTTTTAGTCCTGTAGTAAAACATGATACTGCAAGGACTGTTAAGCAATGAGTCCTCCTTCATTATCTCTAAATTCGTTGAGGACAACGAAACGCTTAAGTGTGTGGGGGGGGGGGGGTTTGTATCTACTTTCACTAGCCATGTCTTTGTTTGCATCGCCTTGTACATGTTACATACAGTTTTGTGTTCGTGTTGTGTTGGTGTGTGGTAGGATTGTGTATTTTATGCATTTTATTAGCACTTTTACTTTATTGAGTCCCCTACCCAATCGCTGTGATTAGTCGAGTTGGCCAAAAGCATATAGAGTTAGGAAAAATGAAAAAAAAAATCAAAAAATCAAAAATTAAAAAATCATAAAAACTGAAAACTTTTGAGAAAGGGCAATCGAAGAAAGTGAATGTGGGGAGGGCTTAATGATAGAATTCCTTAGGAGTATGAAAATATGAGGTGAGGTAGACGCGAGAATCTGGAGTAGGAAGACTTATAGGGCTAATGCACATTAGAAATGCGAGTAGCTGCCTCTCAGACTGGTTATCCTACTAGCGCTACACCACCGTCACTTAGGTAGTCGTCAACCCTCCTTGTAGTGGAAATGAAACAGCTGTGCGAGTGATGTTTATGGGGGCCTCACGTCCCGTCTCACAGCCTAGGTCCACTAGTTACCCCTTTTGATTCATTTACCCCTTTTATTCACAACATCTAGCCTACGAAGTCGTTCCTTGTGACTTGCATCACTAGTTAGAATGGTCCTTTCCTATGCTTCATGATAGAGGGAGTCGAGTTAGGGAGGTTCGATGGGGGTGTGCTGAATTGATACATCTTACGTGGATTCTCATACATGTCATCTTTTGAGGGGATGTGAGGGTGAGTTAGAGACGGTAGCACACTTCGGTGTGGCAGTGAGTCGTGTCCTTACACCACGATCACAGGTGGAGTACCCTAGTGCGTGATACTCTTTCTGCACGTCATGGGGTGGGGGTTGGTTGATATTATAGGAGGTCGTGCTTATGCTTCATTTATATTCTCTATATCTTAGGTGATGAGGAGGATCGGTTGGAAAAGCACGTTTACACATTGACTGCCGGGTTTTTCATAGGCTTTACATTGAGTGTGGGGGTGTCGACATCTATTTTGATTACACTACTGATTTGACACATTCCACCTCCACGTTATTTGATACTTGGATCTCCTCGGATATCACTATCATTATTGTTGGCTCCAAGGAATTTGTTAGAAGAAAAATGAAATAGAAAAAAAAGAAAAACAGAAATTGAAAGTGAAAGTGAAAGGGAATACGGAGCTGAAACTGAATTTCTTGAAGATCGGGGAGATTAGCTATGGATCTTGATCACTCTTTCACATTCGTGGCCGCGAGAACGGCGTTGCACCAAGATTGAGGGAATGAGGGCTGGAGTAGTGATATTTGGTGGGGTTCCTTGGATTTTGGTGAGGGAGTGTGAGAATCAAGTTTTTGTGATTTATATCATGGCGTATAGGACTACGCTTCTAAATATCCTATCCTACCCGTCCTAAGACGTCAGCAGTGTGAACCCGTGGATAAATAGCTCGAAAGGTAAGTGCTAGGGATACGTTTGATGAGTTTGCGGAAGCAATGTCTTAAGTGTTCGTGCTCGTTCTGTCTTAACGAAACTGGCCGCACGTTCTACCGATCACCAAAGTTATAGAATTTCCGAGGGAATATGAGAGCCTTATGACTTGCCGGTTTACTTTTTGAGATTGCCCAATCTCTATCTAAAAAAAGAGGGAAAAAAATCTTTGTGTTGTTTTAATATTTGCGTTGTGAAATAATCGAGTTGCATTGTAAAGAGCATGTAGTTTGCATAGTCGTGTGTGTGAGTTGTTTGTGTCACATGGCTAGTAAAGTTGTATGCAACTCGGTGGATTTAAAACGTAGTGTGAGGATTGATTTTGATCGGGACGCGCAAAAAGGTAGTGTGGGGGATTTGATAACTCTGTATTAGATTTATATTTCTTCTACTTTTGTGTACCGTTTTGTGTGAATTCCGAGTAAATTATATTTAGTTTTACACTATGAACTTGAGGAAATTGAATAACTTTAGCTATGAGCAATTAATTTGTAATCCGGGCGTTTCTCGCACTATTTGAGCTTATTTTATCACGTTTGATCGCACGGGTGGGTTTTGTGTTGTTTTGACAGGAAGCGCTGCTTGAGAGATTAAGCGGAGAGGAGAAGCGAACTTCGGAAACGATTTAAAGCGAGGAAAAATGGACGAAGAGAAACAAGTTTAGCAGATCGCACGATCAGCAAAACTGAGGTCGTGCGATCTGGAGCAAGACTTAGAAAAAAATCGGAGATGAAAATTGAGCAAACTCACTGTTATCACGATCTTAGTGGATGATCGTGCTATCGACTAGTCAGGTCGCACGACTTGATATTGCAGATTGTGCGACCAGACTTGGTCCTTAGAAATATATCGTACGATATGAGGCAAGAGGAGAAGCAGATCGCACGATCAGCTTTAAGGAGATCGTGCGATCTGCTGAAGTAAAACTACACGGACGAAGGGAAAGAAAGAGAGGCACGGTTGCTTCTCCTACTTGATCTAAACTACGTAGTTTTGGGCTGTTTTATTTCCAAAACCTAATTTGGAAATAATTAATACCCTAAAACTAAAAATTAATTGAGTAGATTCATTGAAGAAGAACTCAATGAACGTGGGAAGGAGAGAGACGCACGCAAAGAGGAGGACTCCTCCATTGAAGATTAGGTTTCATCTTCTTCTTCTTCTTTCAAATCTTGTATGGAGAAACTTGTAAGTCTTGTTTGGTTGATTATTATTAGCTAGAAGTTTTGCTAGGCGTCTCTATGAGAGCATAGGGTTTATGTAAACGAATGATTTTCCGGATTCAAGTATTTGTTTCATGCGTTTGTCTTTGATCCAATGAACAATTGTTAGTTTCATGATTAAATTGATGATTCTAGTATATTGACACGGCTAGTGTATGACTTGTTAGTCATTGAAGTTAGGGTTTGTTCTTGAATCATTGTATTGCTTAATGTTAATTTTTTTTTTCTCTTTACATGTTCATACGCTGTGCTTAATCCTTAGCAAGAATGGATTCGCGACCCGGACTTGTTAATTAATTAGAAAGTGCACGACGGTGACTTAACCTAGTTGTGAAGAGTGTATGAACACAATCCCGAATCACCGAGACCTAAAAGGAGAAGTTTTAGGATTGGCCTTAGTGTGGGTAGATTCGGTAGGATTATCCAGCTGTTCCGTGAAACGGTGGGTCGACAGGACGCGTTATCGTACCAGTAGATGACCTGCTAGAACAGACTGGTAGACAACATGAGACTGAGAGGAGATTGTAGTCAACCGAGACGTAAAATGACATGAGACGACATGAGATTGTCATAGCCTATTACCCGGCTTGATTAGGATATAATTAACGTGTTACTAAGATAATTCGGAATTCGTCTATAGCCCTAGGTGATCTAGAGATCGCCTAATTTCTCCACATCTGTTTAATAAATAAAAATATATAAAAATATTAGATTAGTTGTTATTTTAATTCTTAAATCAATCAAATCTTTCCTCCTGCACCGTACTCTAAATTAAATAACTAATTAAATAATCGCAAGCCTTTCCTCGTAGGATCGATAACTCGGCGTTGAAATACCACCCCTATATAACTTGACCGTGCACTTGCGCATACGCGTTAAGAAATCGCGTCAGGTATACGGGTGTATATTTCTGAAGTAATGTAATTTGCATATGCCTCCCCTGATGCTCAAAAACAGTAACATGCTTCACAATCCCCACCTACCAGACCTGGTGGCTGGTGCCATGAAAACATTCTGAAAATATATTCAGCAAACCTGCTACTCGAAAACAATATTTTCCTCGCCTCTTTTTCTTTTTCCACCATCTTTTCTCGATCTTTTTATTCTCAATTGAACAAGGATAAATTCTCACAAGAAGAGCGAAACTCAACAACGATGAACTCATGTTGCAAAAGTGAAAGCTCCCCGTAAACTTTTTTTTCTTCTTCTTCTTCTTCCAATTCATGAGAACGGACATCACGATAATGTCATAAAATAATCTCAAGTCTCCCATGTATTGGGAAAAGATTGATGTCCTCTTCGATTTTCTTCTCAATTTGTGATAGTTTAATTGAAGTTTCAAGAGACAATTCATAAACTATGAATGTTTGAGTACCTTTATCTCCTTCGTTTGAAGAACCCGAACCATCAACAAATTCAATTTCGGCATCTTGTTCATCTTCAGTGAGCTCAAACGTGAGACTTTCTAACAAATTTGCAACCAGAGATTCAAGATCATCAATATTAATTCCATGAAGGATGCCGTCAATCTCACCAAAAATTTCATCAATCTCACAAAAAAATCCATCATGCTTGACCCCCATACTTGATTCAAGCCATGAATCAATGTTTGGACATGTTGGTATACAAAATGGCTCATCATCCTCTTCTTTAAGTGTTGGAAAGTCTGGAGCATCCTCTTGATTCGAATGGAGAACAAATTGTGTGTTGTCTCCATTCCCATTCTTGTTGCTCGTTGCTTCCATTCTTTAACATTTGGGATCATCTCCTCAAGCATCAAACCAAGGAAGAAAATTAACTTAGATGGAGGAGTTGGGTCATTAGGACAAAATGTATAACGTTGCATCTCCATTGCTACCCTCTCTCTAATGCCATTCACATAGCAATCCTTCACAATTTGCCCATATGAAAGGTCGCATGCTCCAAATATGCTCTCAAAACGACGGTATTTCTCATCCTCCATGCTTGTAGTAGAATACCTGCACACAGAAAATCTCAAGAGAATACTGTGAGGTAATGAGAATAGATAAGAACTAAAAGAAATGAACTCCCTAAACTAATTTATAATTAGCAAATAAACCGCTGTCCCCGGCAACGTCGCCAAAAACTTGACACGATTTCTTACGTGATATCGCAAGTGCACGGTTCAAGTAATATAGGGTAATTTTTCAACCCGGAGTTATCGATCCCACGAGGAGAGATAGTAGGTTTATAGCTAATTAAAAACTAAAATAAAGAGTAAAGTAACCAAGGAGGAGTGTAGTTTGACGAGTGCTGGGGATTCTACTTGTGGACCACTAGGGACGCTATGAATGGTGTTTTGATATTTGAAAGGCACATACGCTACTCTTATCAATCGAGCAACCTACAAACTACCGAGTTACCAAGCAATTTGCCTACACTTATGATCAATTTAGACCGAGTTACAAAGCCTAATTCAATTACAAGCATGCATTATTGTTCATTAATCCGATCTTTGATCGTAATTAACGCTACCCAGTTACAAGATAACGATACGACTAGGTGATTATCTTGATTTACCGACTAGCTCTCATGGAGTTACCACACGATTCTAATTAAATATGCTCCTACTTTAGCTACTTGCAAGAACAATGAGATTCAAACACAAGATGATTAATAAGAGATAAACGCATATATTTAACCCGAAGAACGAATCACAGTCTCGAAACATTCATTCAAGCAGACCCTAGCTTTCCAACAAGGAGTCCCAGCAAATAAATTTACTCAAATGTACTGAAAATAGATGCTAACAAGTTCATAGTAACAAGAAAAGATAGAAAAGATGGGAAGGATAGTCAAACTCGTGACGAAATTCGCGTTTCGGCGACTCCGGCGCCGTTCTCCGTGTCCCTCCAGCTCCCTAGCCTTCTTCGATCGTCCCCAACAGCATCTCTCTGTGTTTTAGGTCTGAGATCCCGTTTCCCAAGTCCTGGGCACACTTTTTAATGAAATTTGGCCGAAATTGCAGTTCAGCCCCTCCAGTTTGTAATTCTCGGACAGAATTGTAAGCTGATCTTGCGCAGGCCATTACTCTCTCATCCGAACTCTTCTTTGGGACTACCATATATATTTGGAAAGCTACAGATGTCTACTTTCCAATGCCACAGGACTTCCTCCCAAACTCTTTGTAGATTTTCCTGAGCATCGAAAATAGTACAGGCTGGTCAGGAGTGACTTTTCCAACTTTTCTTCGTCTTTGCGTCTTCTTTTCTCCTCTTCATCTAGCTCCATCCCAAGCATATCCAAGCCTCTCATAAGATCCAATGAACCTATTTTACCTGATTTACACAACACTAAACAACATGTGCAATTATGGTAGCAAATATGAGAGAAAACATGCGCAAATAAGCTAGAAACACAACTTTTCACTCTTAGGTTTATAAATCGTCAAATTCACATATTTGTGCAAAAAATAACATATAAATCATGTGAAATGAGCCTAATACAAGTAATATATAGGTAATGGTCATGCAAATCGGGCAATTCGAGTTAGCACGTCGTTTAATATTTGATCCCAAGGCCAACCCTAAGTCCAATTCGGGCTAAGAAATTCTGCCTAAGCATGTTCAAATGACTAAAAAAATTTTATCGGACCCTATTCTAATTCGGGTTGGGTTCGGATTGATCGGGTTCAACCCGTCCAAGTTGCACCCCTAATGTCAATACCCTTTTGTACAATTATCACTAATAAGTTGTACAAATATTTACACAGATTTTAAAAAAACAATTAAACGTAATGATGTGACATTACAATTTCCATATTTGAATATTCAAACTATAATTTCAGTTTAGATAAGAAATTATTTAATACATGCTATCACGTGTCACTCTATCAAGAAACCCCTAAAAATTCCTTATAAAATAGTATATATATATATATATATCATGGTTTAATATATCAAATTTTTCTTTTGTGAAAGTGCAAAATCCGTCCAGTTCATCATTTCTTTTGGTGTGAAATGAGAAAAAGAATTGTTAAATTCGAAAAAGATTCATGTCTATAAGGGTGTACTCATGTTGGAGTATGCCTTAGAGGCAATCTATTTATTGTGACATTTACATTGACTCACTATTCATTATGTTATCGATATGGAGATATGTTAACATGAATGAAGTCCTTAGAATATAAATGTTACATTCTTAAATATCCCTAGTCGAGTACTACATTTAATTAGGACGACTGTATTGCATCGAGACTAGTATTGTTGGAATAGGTGCCCTAGAGGCAATCTAGTTTAGTATGAACAATAAATAAATTGGCTAAACAATTCATTGTATTATTTATTGAATATTTAATATAATGAAGTCCTCAGATTTACAATTGTGTTGTTTATCTTAAATATCCCTAGTCCATTATAATGATTAATGGGACAATCATCTATAGACTAGTATGTGATTCGATTGATATGGAGATATCATGATCCAACACATGAGTGTGCATTAGGAGTAATGGCATACTGGATCGGATAAGGCTACATACATGTTATGTAAAGTCACAAGTGCTTCTAGCGGTAACAACGGTATTGTCATCCTTAGACTTGAAGTCACTAGTTGTTATAGTTGTGGAATATTGTGTTTTGGTAGCGTTAAACCCTACACTGTGATTGGGTAGTCATAAAGGCGAGTATTGGACACAATAGGAAGCAAGCTTAGATATCGTAGTGATGTAGATAGAATTTGTCCCTCCCACATAACTGGAGAAAATATCATAGGCTACTCGAGGGATAGTGCTGATGGAATGTCTGGCCAGACTCAGATAAATCAATATAGGATATTGATGTTATTTGCACGAATAAGACTGTTCCCAGGATTGAGGAACTAAGGATTGGATATACGAGTGTGACTTGTATGTCTCGTGTCCAATACGGATATTGAGACAATGGGCTGAGACAATACTTGCACAAGGTTTGTCATGATGACTATTTCTATTTGTTGGCTAGAATGGATGTCTTGCTAGAGGTCGCTCCATATTAGTAGATAGTTACTACCAACTAAATAGAACCTATGGGGTCACACGCCATATAGGGTTGAACTCGACGGAAAATAATTAATTAATATGATTAATTAATTATAAGGATTAAATCGGAACAACTTGCTAACTTAGTAGGACTGATATGCAAGTTGGACTAATCCGAACTTGAGTAGGATCAGGAGAGGGCCTTTATGTAGTAACAAGGAAATGTTGGACTATATAAAGGATGCTCCTAGCATCCTTCCCTACAAATTATGCTCATAACATACATTGAGTAGGAGAGAGGGAAGGAGAGAGCAAGACAACAAGGAAGGCCGAAGCCCCCCCCCCCTTGCGTCCGCCCTACTCGTCGGTGATAACGCCCAAATAGGGGTTATCTTATAGCCTGAAAAGATGTGTATGTGTGCTGGAAAGCCGCGTTTTAGCCAGAATTCACCCTCGGAAAGCCTCGGTTTTAGGAACGAGACGTTTATTTGCTCTTCGTGAATTTCTGCATGTTTCGTACTTTTATTGGATATGATCGCGGGTTTTTTCATGTTTTTACAGGAACAGGTTCGGAAAGTGCATTGGGATGCGTGCCGAGACAGAACCGAGTTCGCATCGGGAAACGTGCAGAAAATGCTCGGAGCAGGATTGGACCGAGACTGGTACAAGGGAGAGCGGAATGGAAAACGGAAAGACTGGAGGAAAAACGGGCAGGAAAAACAGACCGAGGAAGCTGAACACGTCAAAACCGAGAATGATCGGGATGCGCTCGGTTGACAATATCTTGAGCTTGACTTGGAATTTTGAAGTGAAACCAGGGGCAAAAGAACGGAGACGTCAAGGGCTTTCCGAAAACATGTTATAATGCTGAAACGGAGTCCGGCCGAAAAACCGACTCCCATCGAGTGTGGGTCCCAGTCAGGCCACGCCCGAGTAAGGAGTCTCGGTTCCCGGTGTCTGGATTCAGGAGCAACTATTTCATGTTCGTAATGATTTCCGGGACAATTTTGGCCTAGGGGTATTTTGGTCATTTTGGCACCGGGCCCGTGCAACAACCCGTGATTCCCAAGCCTTCCGTTCCGGACCGGAAAGCCCAGGAGGGCGATGCTTAAAGTGACGGCGGAACTCAAAAGCAATAAAATCCAAAACTCGTATATTAACATTAACAACTATATAAAGATCTGAGTCTTATACAAGAATCTGATACTATTACACAGTGATTAACTATCAATTTCTAAACACTACTTGTGAAGTCACTCTAAGTGAGTCACGCGCCCAGCCAAACCATAGTCTTCAGCTCCTAAACCTGCGGTGGGAAGGAAAACAGGAACCGCAGTTTGAAAGTCAGCAATAAATACTGAGTGAGCAACACCCAAGCATGTCAAACGCATAAGAGATGATGACTTAAGTAAAACAGTAAATAATATCAATGACAGCGGAAGTAAAAGACAATTGAGTAATAAAATATTCTCAAGTTCCAGACACAATTCCAGAAATTTCCGGAAACCAGCATTTAATTCATATCCAATATCCCCATATGAAAATTCCAATTTGATTTCCAATAATCCAACTATGATATTCTCATTCGATCATAAACATCCAATTTCTCATAAATTACCAATCCAGAAATATCCATTTTAATTCTTGAGTTGAACGGGGAAAATCCAATCGTATCATAATCATATCCCATCACAAGCTACCAAGACCTTAAGTGTCGACACCCCCCTAACAGGGTTCTTGCGCCCAGAAGGAGTGAGTACAAGGAGCGAACCCGAGGCAAATTGCAACCGGGCTAAAGTAATATCAGGGTCGAGTGGACAAAGCCAACAACGACCAAACCAAATCAATAATCATCCAAATGACGTTCCCCGCACAACTCTTTCCACTTTACGTTATTACAGATTAATTATCGTGTGAGAATTTCCAAAGAATAAATAAACAAATTCAACAAGTATCAAATAAGCAATTTTGAGACATAATATAAAAATCCACTTTTGACACGAAGGAAGCTCGGCACGCAAGGCTTGGCATGTATACTCACCATAATCTTCAGCAATTATCACGTAAAAGCTCCTACGGACGTTCGTCGTCATCGTTTATGAACCTGTTGCCAACGATCACCAATTTCTAATCACAACAATATTATATCCAAATAAAGATACTGTTCTGACGCTCGCCTACGGTGCATAACTAGGTCCAACTCCCCCGATTCCCCATTAAAGCCCATCAAAACCCGACTTTAAGTCATATGATAGTATGTATGAAATACCTTGATATTAAATAATCAAATCGATACTTATTAAATATTTATCAAAATAATCATAATATCACAAATACTAACTATAGTAAGAAAGTGGTGTGCTCATTTTTATAGAGAGACGCTTAGCGATAAAAACAATATTTAATTCTTGTTAAAGATCGACATGTAACAATTTCGACTTCAAATTACTATCTATTTAAACAAATGAGACATTAATATTTTCATAAATATTAATTTTTAGCTTATTTTCCCGAAAATGATTTATTATAACCAATATATATTTTTATTAATAAAACATTTATTCGATTTTGTTTCATTTACCCAAATAGAATTTAGTAACTTGTTGTAAACAAATATATAATGTGGATTATAAAACAACAATCAGCCCCACCTTAGGTTTCATTTTAAACAAATCTGCCCCCAAAATTTCTGAAAACAACACTTTTAAACCCCCATACATGAACATCTACTCTAACGCGATCTAAACATGGATTCGAGTTGCAGAGACATGATTTTGATAACTTAAAATGAAATATAGGAAGATTTAGAGCATACCCGAAACAAGAACTGCGAGAAACGGACAAGAATCGAAGCGGGTCGAGGCCGGCGAAATAGCCGCCGGAGTTGGGATTCGACCGGGGCTTCTCCGATCGTTATTGGCTTCGGCTGAGCCTCCTACAAGCTTGGTCGGACCTTATAGGCTTGGTATAGGCCGGAAACAAGAGCTGGGTGTCTCTGATTTGAGCTACCCGAACTCTCGCCGGAAAACATGGTGAAACGCCGGCCGGAGATGGGTTCCTTCTTCGCTGCTGTTGCATACTGCTACTGAACTGCTTCGTCTTCTTCTTAACCTGGTCGTGACACCGAGAGAGAGAGACACAGGGAGTGGAAGCGAAGCAGCAGTGGTGGTGGCGGCTCCGGGTTCCTTCACCGACGGCGGCAACGGCGGTGGCTATGACTGGGCTTGGCTGCTGCATCTCTACCCCGATAACAGATAGAGATCGATAGAGCAGAGAATGCAGAGAGCTAGAGAAGAGAAGGTGGTGATTGGGAGGCAGAGGGAGATGGCCATGGTGTCTTTCCCGGTGGTTTTCCGACGGTGGTAGCGGCAGTGGTGGTGGTTGGGTCGTTACTTTCCAGCTGCTGCTGCTGCTGTTATGGTGGCTCACAGTGAGCAGAGAGAGAGAGAAGAAAGGCAGAGGGGTGGAGATGGTTGTAATGGAGGTGAAAATGGTGGTGGCGGTGTAGTGGTTTGCCGAGAGAGAGAGGTAGAGAGAGAGAGGGGTGGTCTGGTGTGTGTGTGTGGAGCAGGCAGGGGCTGTTGGTCTTTTATAGGGAGGAGTTGGGGCGGTGAGAAGGAGGGCGGTGATGATGGTGGAGGCGGTTGTTTGGTACTTGGCCGTGAAGGCAAAGAAAGATGATGAAAAAGCTGTGAGGTAGAATTCCACTTAATATATTAATTTTTGAAAATGATTGTGTGTGGGAGAGGTACTAAAACAAGGGGTGATTGAGTGCATCTCACTTACGAAATCTCGCGGTGGTCGCACACGCGGTCACTACTAAAATTAGAGAAACACTCGCAAATTAAATTATGAAATTTAACCCAATGTTTTCCTTAAATTTTAGCCACAATTCTCAATTAATAAAATACGATAATTTTACCAACTTATTATTTCTAACTAAATTTTATTTTACCCCCAAGATTACTATTTTACCCCTTCAGAATTAGACGGGGTATTACACTCTTCCCCCCTTAAAGAGAGCTTCGTCCTCGAAGCTAAAATCCAACAACTAGCCGTGATGAAAAACACCCAACAAACAACTAACTCCCACATTCCAAATAATTCCACACAAGCAAGTTGCCACCATTTGGTACACCACACAATGTTCGCCTCTACCTAATTCACAAAGAAAGATATTGTCTCCACCGGTCCCTTTTGTCTTGATAATTCATTTCTCAAAGCCTTTTAAAGAATAGTTAACACCTCCGGGTTCAGTGAAACGTAAGGTAGCCTGATAAAGTGAAATAACTTCAAGAAATAGCTGATAAGGGAAAGATAGTCTCAAATATTTGTTTAGTGACAAGACTCCAATTTAACACTCCCATTGGCGAATCGTACTAACTATCCGAACCCCGAATATGTACCATAATTTGATAGACAAATCCCGATTACACCGAGTGATAGAACTATGTCAATAAAACCTCAAACGTCGTGATAAACTACTGAAGCCGCATTTGATATTACCAGTCGTCCAGGACATAAATCAAGAAAGGAACAAGAATGTACTCCCAAGATACATAACACATAGTCCTACGGGTTCCCTGACAACAAGGGTAATTCATGACTCAAAATTTATGCTCCTCCAGTAGCAGAACTCCAAATAGCAATTATAAACTTCTTAGACGCGCAAATCACTTTATTTCTCCCAAAAAGGACTTAAGGAAATAACGAGCAAGACTTTCTAATAAACAGTTCTTCTTACTCTCAAAATCTAACTGCTGGCCTGAATTCCGCGATGTCTCCCAAGAATCCCAAAATCCTGAGTCAACGACTAGAAAATGTAATATACTGAAGGCCAAACTCCCAACAAATGTGATATACTGAAGGCTAGACTTCCAACAAATTTATTAACATCCACACCTCATGAATCAAACAAGAACCAAACCTAAGTAAGAAAATTCCCAAAACGAAAACCTCAAATGAAACTTATGCGAAGAACATATACTGTAACAAGATATTAACATTAAGACTTCAAATAAACTCTTTGTGAAGAGTACGCCACAGGGAAAAGGAACTTTTGACCACCGAGTCATGTCATCATGTTGCAAAACTCCAAGAAGTTCAAAAGACTTACCAACCCACATAGTGCTGAGAATTCTTGACATATCAATAACCAAATTCCCAGGAAAATTGATATAATTACAATGGAACTTCAAATGAACACCCAAAACATCATAATATCTCCAAATTGAATAGTCGGAAAATATAAGACTTGACGGGTGTCTCTGCGTCCTTTGGTCAAACTTTCAACGTTTATTCTAATTTCCATTCACGATTCCCTGTTCATGGTTACCTAATCATGCAATTTGATCGCCTGAGATGACGGTAACGAACCATAGGACCACACGTCATGTTGAGGTTGTCATCGCGGTTGAATTCTTAGTATGATTCCTCAAGTAATCTAGACTACTTAAAATTCACTATCTCCATAAAATTCATACTGCAACCCATGAGCTAGACATCATGACAGCGAAGAATTTATAATACTCTTTCAAAATCTCCAAGTGACATACGCGGATACACCTAAGAGAAACTCATATTTGAACACGTACCCCAACCGTAAGCAAAGACATTATAACAATTCTCCAAGTATTTCCCAGTAGCTGGAACAGTTAACTAAATAAGAAACTTCTAAATATTTTCCATAGCAGAGTAATGACTCCTTATCATACGTCTCAAAATAGCAGACTCCAAATAGGAACTTAATCAGCTCCAAATATAAGCTTCAAAATTTGAGTAAAAACTCCAAGATAAGACTAAATGTGCAACTACATAATGAACCAGCCTAATCATGTCTTAGGGTGCATTTAATCATCAGTGAATCAACAGCTTTACCTCAAAATCTAAACATCGTTTCTCCCAAGTAGTTGCTATATCTTCAAGAGTATAGACATTACAATCATCCAGTAACATTAGGGTAATCAGACTATAAGTATCGTCTGAATTAATCTAATTTTATTAGAGCCCCCAAATCTTTACGAAAACCAGTCTAGCATAGTCCTCTGAATATAAATTATGAAGAAGTATACCCCAATAGACCATTAATGCACCAAAACTATCCAGTAACTAAGACTGTCGAAACAAGCCAACACTCCACGGGTTGGTTTCAAAGTTTCTCATGTGAGGGCGGGTAGGACTTTCCTCAAATAACTTTCTTTGATCATAGAAAAGTTCCCAAAATGAATTCATTCCTGACAGCCTGACTTTAAGTCACTATTACAACCGGTACCTAAAATACGCTTTGTGTTCATCATCAAATCCTCATAATCTGATTAAGTTATCTAGGATGTAGCACCCCAATACACGAACATTCCATTACGAATCATAAATCTAAATTCACCAATGGTCGAAATCCAATATTATACCCAGAATTCTCATAAGAATCACCTAGCCCACAAACAGCATAACATGCATCATATAACAAATTTCACGGTAATGCACATATAACTCATGTCTGCAATTAAGATAATATGACTCATCACTGCAATTAAGATAGTATTCAATTCAATTTCTATTTCCATCCTTCTTTTCATTGGGAAGGCAACAGTCACTCACAACCAATAAAGTGCATCTCAGTTATAACCAGATGCATCAAGTATCACAGAACGTCGCAACACATCTTGAGACAGGGCATGAGGAAACAAAATCAATACTTAGGCTACCCATAACCCGATCGGCTTTTCCAGTTTTATAATCTTACCCTATGTTCATTTTAAGTTACCCTACAGGTTTTAATCCCTGAGTGGAAAGAACCTGGCTCTGATACCACCTGCAACAACCCGTGATTCCCAAGCCTTCCGTTCCGGACCGGAAAGCCCAGGAGGGCGATGCTTAAAGTGACGGCGGAACTCAAAAGCAATAAAATCCAAAACTCGTATATTAACATTAACAACTATATAAAGATCTGAGTCTTATACAAGAATCTGATACTATTACACAGTGATTAACTATCAATTTCTAAACACTACTTGTGAAGTCACTCTAAGTGAGTCACGCGCCCAGCCAAACCATAGTCTTCAGCTCCTAAACCTGCGGTGGGAAGGAAAACAGGAACCGCAGTTTGAAAGTCAGCAATAAATACTGAGTGAGCAACACCCAAGCATGTCAAACGCATAAGAGATGATGACTTAAGTAAAACAGTAAATAATATCAATGACAGCGGAAGTAAAAGACAATTGAGTAATAAAATATTCTCAAGTTCCAGACACAATTCCAGAAATTTCCGGAAACCAGCATTTAATTCATATCCAATATCCCCATATGAAAATTCCAATTTGATTTCCAATAATCCAACTATGATATTCTCATTCGATCATAAACATCCAATTTCTCATAAATTACCAATCCAGAAATATCCATTTTAATTCTTGAGTTGAACGGGGAAAATCCAATCGTATCATAATCATATCCCATCACAAGCTACCAAGACCTTAAGTGTCGACACCCCCCTAACAGGGTTCTTGCGCCCAGAAGGAGTGAGTACAAGGAGCGAACCCGAGGCAAATTGCAACCGGGCTAAAGTAATATCAGGGTCGAGTGGACAAAGCCAACAACGACCAAACCAAATCAATAATCATCCAAATGACGTTCCCCGCACAACTCTTTCCACTTTACGTTATTACAGATTAATTATCGTGTGAGAATTTCCAAAGAATAAATAAACAAATTCAACAAGTATCAAATAAGCAATTTTGAGACATAATATAAAAATCCACTTTTGACACGAAGGAAGCTCGGCACGCAAGGCTTGGCATGTATACTCACCATAATCTTCAGCAATTATCACGTAAAAGCTCCTACGGACGTTCGTCGTCATCGTTTATGAACCTGTTGCCAACGATCACCAATTTCTAATCACAACAATATTATATCCAAATAAAGATACTGTTCTGACGCTCGCCTACGGTGCATAACTAGGTCCAACTCCCCCGATTCCCCATTAAAGCCCATCAAAACCCGACTTTAAGTCATATGATAGTATGTATGAAATACCTTGATATTAAATAATCAAATCGATACTTATTAAATATTTATCAAAATAATCATAATATCACAAATACTAACTATAGTAAGAAAGTGGTGTGCTCATTTTTATAGAGAGACGCTTAGCGATAAAAACAATATTTAATTCTTGTTAAAGATCGACATGTAACAATTTCGACTTCAAATTACTATCTATTTAAACAAATGAGACATTAATATTTTCATAAATATTAATTTTTAGCTTATTTTCCCGAAAATGATTTATTATAACCAATATATATTTTTATTAATAAAACATTTATTCGATTTTGTTTCATTTACCCAAATAGAATTTAGTAACTTGTTGTAAACAAATATATAATGTGGATTATAAAACAACAATCAGCCCCACCTTAGGTTTCATTTTAAACAAATCTGCCCCCAAAATTTCTGAAAACAACACTTTTAAACCCCCATACATGAACATCTACTCTAACGCGATCTAAACATGGATTCGAGTTGCAGAGACATGATTTTGATAACTTAAAATGAAATATAGGAAGATTTAGAGCATACCCGAAACAAGAACTGCGAGAAACGGACAAGAATCGAAGCGGGTCGAGGCCGGCGAAATAGCCGCCGGAGTTGGGATTCGACCGGGGCTTCTCCGATCGTTATTGGCTTCGGCTGAGCCTCCTACAAGCTTGGTCGGACCTTATAGGCTTGGTATAGGCCGGAAACAAGAGCTGGGTGTCTCTGATTTGAGCTACCCGAACTCTCGCCGGAAAACATGGTGAAACGCCGGCCGGAGATGGGTTCCTTCTTCGCTGCTGTTGCATACTGCTACTGAACTGCTTCGTCTTCTTCTTAACCTGGTCGTGACACCGAGAGAGAGAGACACAGGGAGTGGAAGCGAAGCAGCAGTGGTGGTGGCGGCTCCGGGTTCCTTCACCGACGGCGGCAACGGCGGTGGCTATGACTGGGCTTGGCTGCTGCATCTCTACCCCGATAACAGATAGAGATCGATAGAGCAGAGAATGCAGAGAGCTAGAGAAGAGAAGGTGGTGATTGGGAGGCAGAGGGAGATGGCCATGGTGTCTTTCCCGGTGGTTTTCCGACGGTGGTAGCGGCAGTGGTGGTGGTTGGGTCGTTACTTTCCAGCTGCTGCTGCTGCTGTTATGGTGGCTCACAGTGAGCAGAGAGAGAGAGAAGAAAGGCAGAGGGGTGGAGATGGTTGTAATGGAGGTGAAAATGGTGGTGGCGGTGTAGTGGTTTGCCGAGAGAGAGAGGTAGAGAGAGAGAGGGGTGGTCTGGTGTGTGTGTGTGGAGCAGGCAGGGGCTGTTGGTCTTTTATAGGGAGGAGTTGGGGCGGTGAGAAGGAGGGCGGTGATGATGGTGGAGGCGGTTGTTTGGTACTTGGCCGTGAAGGCAAAGAAAGATGATGAAAAAGCTGTGAGGTAGAATTCCACTTAATATATTAATTTTTGAAAATGATTGTGTGTGGGAGAGGTACTAAAACAAGGGGTGATTGAGTGCATCTCACTTACGAAATCTCGCGGTGGTCGCACACGCGGTCACTACTAAAATTAGAGAAACACTCGCAAATTAAATTATGAAATTTAACCCAATGTTTTCCTTAAATTTTAGCCACAATTCTCAATTAATAAAATACGATAATTTTACCAACTTATTATTTCTAACTAAATTTTATTTTACCCCCAAGATTACTATTTTACCCCTTCAGAATTAGACGGGGTATTACAGCCCGGGTTTCCGGAGTCAAGTTCAGATTTTGTCTCCCAAATTCAGTCAGCAGTTTTCCAATGGCCAGAGTCAGGATTGGGCAGAATTTGGAGCGGTTTTGACCCAGGGGTATTTTGGTAATTTTGACAAGTTTCGGGTCAAAACGCAAGACGGGAACACGGAGAGCAGGAAGACACCAAGGAAGGCAAACCGGAGATTTCAGGTGGAAGTGTGGGACCCAGGAGACCCAACCGGGCCCAGCAGAGGACCAAGCCGGGCCAGGACAAAGTCCCTGCCTGTGTATATACGCAGGGCTGTGTATATACGCAGGCAGGGGAGTTATGGGAGCATGATTTTGTGGGCCCTGGTTGCGTATATACGCAACCCTGCGTATATACGCAGCCAGTTTGACTTTTTTCCAAAGTCGGTGTACCGATGGCAGTTTCCGTAATTTCTGGCGCACGCGTTTCGGGAAAAAACAGCACTATTTAAAGACTCGTCCAGACTCGTTTTGAAAAAAATACACAGCAGACAAGACAGCACAACTGAAGGAGAAGTCGGAGCATCCCCGGAGAGCACGGAAACGTGAATCCAGATTCAAGACACCCGTTTGCTCTTCTTCTCTCTCATTCAAAAACTGTGTTATTTACGTTATGAATTTCAGTAGCTAAACTTTTACCTAGGTTCTCGGTGAACCTAGGGTTTCGTTTTCAGAGATTAGTTCTACGTTTTGACTATGAATTCATGATCGTACTATCTTAATTCAGCAGTTTTTATCAGTTATTCTGTCTTTGAATTTTACTGTTTATGCATGATCGGAGTCGCGAACCAGAATTGCTTCAGACCCGAGCCGGTAGGTGAAAACGTTCGGTTAGGGTTAGGAAGAGAAGACAGAATTTAGCATCTTACCCCGATGGGCCGACTAGCGAAGGGGAGTTAGGACTAGCCTGAAATCGTAGAGACCAACTGTTAGAGAATCTGACCCGGGCCATCAGGACAGGTTAGAAACCCTAGCAGACTTAGAACGAGACTGCAGACTTAGGCAGCTTAACAGGAATCCGACAGTCTGCAGGACTGTGATAACGTGCAGGAAAAGAAAAGATACTGCACAATTGGTACGTGGCACAGATAACGAGACTGTTGTGTGTTTTCATGTCAAACAAAGAACGAAAATCTGAAGAACCCTAGGGGATCCCAGGACCTAGTATCTCAAACCCTAGTTTTACAACCTTAAGATTATTCAGAAAATTCTCGCAAAAAGATTTACGTTTCAGTTATTTACTTTCAGTACTTAAGCAAACTCTCAAAATATTCCTCCTTTTTACACTCTGCAACTTAAAACTGATTACTAGAAAAACCTGCAAAGTCCCTGTGGGATCGATAAACCGAGTCTAAAATACTCTCTATATTACTTGATTCGTATACTTGCAAATAGTACGCTAAATTGCGCATCACTCGGCCACAAGAGAGGGTCGCCCGTCTCTCTTGGTGCTCCGTTGCGTGATTTCTTCATCCTCTTCCATTTCCCCTAGCTAGCACACGGCGTTTGGAAGATCTAGATCTCACCTCTAGGCCTGGGATCAACCGTAGAGACGTGATACTTTTCGCGTTAGAGGTCATCAAGGAGACCCACAAGGTACTTAACATAAATCTCTTACCATCGTCATGATTTCTCTTCCTGTGATCCTTGGAGGGTCTTGATCGGATAAGTTTATTGTTCTTCCGCTACGTATCCATGATCAAAACCTTACAAGTATGTAGGCAGATTGATATGAGGATGTCAAGTATAACACATAGGTACGTATTAGGAGTAATGGTGTACTGGATTGACCCATCTTAAGATGGCTATATGGGAGTTATGTGAATGTCACAAGCGATTCTCATGGTGACAATGTTGTTGTGATCCTTCAACTTGAAGTTACTAGATACTCTAGTTGAATTATCATGTTTTAATGTCGTCAAACGTTGCACAGTAACTGGGTAACTATAAAGCGGTTAATTGGACATGTTATGAAGCAAGTTGAGAGATGATAGTGATGTAAATAGGAATTACTCCTCCTACATAATGGGAGTAAATATCCATGGCCACTCGATGAGTGAGACTTAGGGAAATGCATGGCCATGCTCGAATAAGTCAATATGAGATATTGATGTTATTTATTTATCTACGTCTACTCACAGATCGAGAAATTATAGATTGGACATACAAGTGTGACACTACATGTCTTGTGTCTAATCTGGATAGGTGAGACAAAGGGATTATAAAACGCGGTAACATTGGTCATAGAGGTTAGTCAGATCACTGATATTCCTATTCCTTTGGTAGCATTGATGTATTGCTAGATGCCGCTTAATGTTTGTAATCATTGTTATTACTGCCAATGTAATTAGAAACCTACATGGTCACACACAAGAATAGATCAAACTAGAATTAGTAGCTCATTAGTTGGACTAAAGAGCAATAATGAATTGATTTGACAAAAGCGTAAATTTTGCTCATCAGTTGGACTAAAGAGCAAGTGTGGAATGCAAACTAATCCAAACTCTTGGATTTGAGGGCAAAGATCAAATTTTCTAGCTATAAATAGGATTTATAGGCTATGAAAATTCAGTCAAGATACATTCCTACTCTGCACAACACACTAGAGAGAAGATAGGAAGAGAAGAAATTGAGTTTTCTTCCCACTAGGGTTCGGTCAGCCCTATGTCGCCCCTCTATGGAGCTCACGACCATGGTGGCCGCCCCCTCTCTGCAGGCCACGACCACACATGGCCGCCCCTTGCAGGTGCCCACGGCATGAGATGCAGTCCCTCTCTCCTAGCCACGGGTTGGATGTGATCCAGTTGTTCTGCGCATCCAAGTTCATCATCTTGTGTGATGTGATCCTCCTTCTTCTCAAGATTGCTAACACCATTGGAGAAGAAGTCTGGTTGAGGTCTATTTGTGTGGATATCGTCTTTTGATATGCGCATGTGATCGTGACCAGTCAGTATGAAGAGTTTTGAGCAGAATTTTTTTGTTTTTCCACTGCACAACCTACATCAAAACCCTACAACTCATACATATGCACATAAATCCAATGTGAAAAAGTAGGTGGGACTAAAATGTATACCAAAAGACATGAAACAATTACTAACAGATATACCCATCATCGAGGAAATAGTTTAACTTCTCAAAAAAGAAAAGAGTTTACATGTAGTAGTTTTCTAAACATTAATTCGAGAAATCCAATATGAAATAGTAGGTTGACCTAAAAATGTACTAAAAGGTCATTAATCAGTTGCTAAGAGATATACAACTCTGTGCCCAACTCTCTCTTCCCGATGTAACTGTTTATTGGGTAACTTTAATCTGTTGATTTGAATAGTAAAATGGTACAATTTTTTCGATAATCTTTTCATGGCGTTGTAGAGTAAAAAGTGCTCTATACACAAGTGAAAAAATTATCAACAAATTCCATCGTTTTACGATCCAAATCACTCGGTCAAAGTGACACAAATACGAGTCACAAAGTCATAATGGGAAGAAAGAAATGGAAAAGAGTGGTAAAGGAGAATGACTTATAGACATAAGTACCAACTGAAACATCTTGGTGTGAGCTCTTTCAACACCGTTTTGTTATCTAATCACCCGGTCAAAGTGACATACGAGTCAAAAAGTCAATGCGAAGAAAAAGAGATAGGACAGAGTAGTACACACCACCAAGGAAAGACTTTAACTTATACAAACTAGAGCTTACATGCAATAGTTTATTAAACATTGATTCGAGAAACCACTGATAAACTTTGTAATACTTTATTGACTTTGAAACCACACTTTATGCATAGCATGGGGTAAATTTGTCTCTCAAAATATTTTTACTGACGGATCTCACTATCGGACTAACAGTAGTTGCAGACACATGGGGTGGGGGAGGGGGATTTCGGCCCTTGCAAATTTTGAAATTTTTACTTAGACCTCTAATATTTTTAGTATTAATATAAATAAAATTTATTTTGACTCTTTCAAAATAACACTTTGAATATGTATTTGGCCTCTTCTCGATTCTGCTTCCACAACTGACTAAGTATCATGATCAGGTTTGCAAATTATTTTAAGTTCGATATATTAAAAGGGTGAAAGTGTCTTTTCCAAACTATAAAGGGTGAAAGTGTCCTTAGAGAAACTAGATGGGGTGTAAGTGTCTTTTACCTAACTTTGGGTCCCTTTTTCCTAACTTAAAATCACGTGAGCAAAAGGAAAAAATATCTTACAGAAAAGTCATCCTCTAAGCACTCCATTTGCATACTTTCATGTCCAAAAATACCAAACACACCCTTAAAAGCAAGAACACACCAGTGCAAAGAGCGCGTGAAGGTCCGAATCTGCCCTACCCATCAGTCACGGGTTACACTCTGACCCGGTTTCTTTCTTTATTCCGTATTGTCCGTACAGATAAGATGGGTCGGCGCACTAAACTAATTCCATACGAAAACGCGATTAGATGTACCCTCATCCACTCAGGCCACGCCACGTGTCTTATATGTAATGGTGATAAGCTAGGTCAGTTATTAATACTCCGTTGCTTCTCTATCACATCGGTTTGACTTTGATCACTATTCATTTGATCACTTTGATCCGGTAATTTAGGTAGTAAAACGATGCAACTTTTGATAATTTTTTCATGATTTGTTGAGTAAAAATTGCTCTATAACACGGGAGGATATTGTCAAAATATCGCATCGTTTTACTTTTCAAATCATCCGGTCAAAATCAAACCGGTGTGATAGAGAAGAAAGGGAGGTAAGTATCTTCCTTTATGCTTGGAGCAATTCATGTAGGAGATCATTATTGCAAACACGTGTCATGTACTATGAAATTGATGGGTTATTTGTTTTTTATTCGGACAAGTTGACAGGTTAATTAATGAATTGAAAAGTCCACTTATCGCAACATTACTTACTTTGCATTCATTTATATCGTTTTTCAAAGACGTGGGGAGTTGCCGTCACTACCCAAGTCCTCTACAGTGGGAGCCAGAACATTGTAAGCCAAATAGTGTATAGGGCTTCAGAAAAAATGTTACCACTCCGTCCAAGTTGAAATGCACAATTGAGATTTTTTTCATCCATAACTAGGTCACTTTGATTCGGTAATTTGGATCGGAACATGATACAATTTTTTGATAATTTTTTATTGTCTTATAGAATAAGAATTACTCTACAACATTTCGAAAAACTTATCTAAAAAATTATAAAATTTTAGAACTTTTGACAGAAAACCCTCTTACAGTATTGTCTCGCTGACACTTAGCTACCAGCAGTATTTATTTTGTCAGAAAACTCCCCTGCAGTTTCACTTTTACCGACATCCCGCACCATTTGTCAAACAAAAACCTCATTGCAGTTTCACTTCTACCGACACTTAGCTACCAACAATTTTAGTAAAATTGTGCGCGATGTCAGTAAAAGTGAAACTGCATGGGGGTTTCCTGACAAAATCAATACTGCTGTAGCTAAGTGTCAGCGAGACTATACTGTAAGAGGGTTTTCTGTCAAAAGTTCAAAATTTTACTATTCAAATTACCGGATCAAAGTGACCCAGTAAATAATGGTAAAAGATCAAATAGTGCAAAAATGTGGGACGGAATATAATTTCGTTGTGAGGAGCCGCAACACTCTATCATCAAGTCGGTTGCCGTCACTACCCAAGTCCTCTACAGTGGGAGCCAGAACATTGTAAGCCAAATAGTGTATAGGGCTTCAGAAAAAATGTTACCACTCCGTCCCAGCTGAAATGCACAATTGGGACTTTTTTCACCCATAACTAGGTCACTTTGACCCGGTGATATGAATCGGAAAATGATACAATTTTTTGATAATTTTTTATTGTCTTGTAGAATAAGAGTTACTCTACAACATTTCGAAAAACTTATCTAAAAAATTATAAAATTTTGCTATCCAAATTACCGGATCAAAGTGACCCAGTAAATAGTGGTAAAAGATCAAATGGTGCAAAAATGTGGGACGGAGTGGTATATGATTTCGTTGTGAGGAGCCGCAACACTCTATCATCAAGTTGGTTTCCTCGACGAGCCCCCTCCACCGCCTGACAGATCCGCACGAGTAGGAGACCCCATAAGCAAGCCTCATTCGCACTCTGGATCTGACGGTGGCGTTGAAGAAGTGGACGGTGGTTGGTGTCTCTTGCCCAGATCTGATAGGCAACGGCGGCGAGTGAGGCCTACGCCCTCCTTCATTTTGTCACATTTTTAGGGTTTGATTTTTATTTTTTTGAGAGAGGCTTGCTGTTTTTCTTTTTGAGGGATTTTTTTTAGGGAAAAGAGGCTTGCTGTTAGGAGTCCGGATCCTCTGTATCCTTTGTGTGTATCATTCTATGTATCTTTACATATGATTGGTTCATTTTATATTTTTTTATTCATTTTGACTCAACTAAATTGAATTAAAATATGAAATTGCTCAATCATAGTAAAGATACATAGAAAGATACACACAAAGGATACAGAGGATCCGGACTCTACTGTTAGACCGCGAATTAACCAATGTTTTCTCATTTTTGCTAACTAACAGGAATCATTTATCATTTGGGCTTATTAATTGATTTAATTCCATACTGGCTGGGTTCATAAACCCAAAATCAAACAGGCCCTAAGCAATCTTATGACTTGGCCCAAAGTGTGTTCAAAGGCCCATTCGTTAATCCACAACAGCAAATGAAAACCCACAAATCCATTGATTCCCTCCACACTCTCACACACACTTCACGTCGTCCACCAATTTCAAAAACAAAGCCGAGAAGAGTAACCAAAAACAGCTCAGAAATAGGAAACTCAACCCCTTCCTGGATCGATTTCTTCTTCAACCTCTCGCTCCAGCTCGTGAAAGCGATGAAGCTGAAGATCAACAAAGCCTGCGATCTCAGCTCCATCTCCGTTCTTCCTCCTCCTTCCAGGTTCATTTTCCGCTTCATATTCTCTCTATTTCTGTCCATGATGTTGAAATCTGCGTGTAGAAATTCTCGTTACGACACCGTTTTGTCCACGCACTAGTCCAATTTCACTGCCAATCACTTCGCTGTTTCAGATTCTGTCTATTTTGTGTATAATTTTGCATCTGCGTGTAGAAGTTCCGCATCACTGTTTTTGCCGGTGACGGCGACGGAAAAATTTTACTACGACGAAGTTGTTCGAGTTGTGTATGGAAAATCTCTGTACGACGCCGTTTTTTCTGTTGAACTTTACGCTGAAATGACGATTGAATTTTTGTTGTTGAACTGTTTGATTTTGGAATGAATCTGTTTGAAACGGCGTCGTTACTGTCGAACCAACACTGTTTCAACAGGCGACGGCGACGATTGAAGCCTAACTGTACGTGCCGGTGACGGCGGCGATCAATTTTTTACTCCGACGAAGTTCGATACCTCTAGGTTAAATTTGTGTACGGAAGTCGCTTTACGACGCCGTTTTGTAGAAATCACGCTGATTCTACCGTTTTTTAGCTGATTCTACTGGTTGTGGTGATGAATGATGATTCAATTTTGGTAATTGAATCGTTAATTTTGGAATTAGGAATTAATCTGTTTCAACCGGTGATGATTTTACGACGCCGTTTCTGTTGAGTCGCTGTTTCCACCGGAGACGGCGACGTTTCATTTCTACTGCGATTAAACTCGAAGCCTAATTCCACTAGCACCTGTGTATGAAATTTGAATACGATGTCGTTTTGTAGATTTTATGCTGTTTCGGCTATTGATGCTGATGAATGATGATTCAGTGTTGGATTTGAGTATGGAATTTTTGTTATTGTATCGTTGATGTTGAATTCTGCTGTGTTTTACATGATTCAGGAGATCGAGCATGGCAGGTAATGCGCCGGAGATGTTTGGGAGAGGCCAAAACTCGCAGCTCCGGTCACAGCAATCGCAGCATTCGTTCTCGCAGGGATTTTCATCTCAGCATGGGATGTTCTCTCAGATGTCGCAGTCTCAGAACTCCATCGACGATACTGTGACAATCGATCAGGTTTCTCGATATTCGATTATGCATTGTGCATGTTGAAGTTTTGAATATTGATTGAATGGAATCTGTGAGGTAGCTTCTTCTTGGTCACTATCAAGCAACTTCTCATTGTATTTATCTCTTTAACTGTGTATACCAAACTATTGACTGATCATATATGGCTCAAGATAACATTACTCAGATTGGACAGTTAACTAGTCTGTTAGTCGTATCCTAGGAGAGGTGGTGTATTCTTCTGGAAGGACAAACATGAAATGGCATAGGCTTGCTTATGATAGTATGTGAAATTGTCCTCTCCGGACTACTGTATTGATTAACAATATATACCTAATTACAATCAAGATCCTATAATTAAGCTATCGTATAAATTAAGCTAAGCTACGCTATAAGCTCAGTCTTGTTAGTGTTTCTGCACGCGGTTTTCTGCCTTTTTGACCACTGCTTGACGCCATTTTTTTTTTTTTTTTTTTTTTTTTTTTTTTTTTTTCCGTTTTCTGCCTTACAATCGATCAGGTTTCTCTTTCTCTCCATATTCGATTATGCACTGTGCACGTTCAAGTATTGAGTATGGATTGAATCAAACCTGTGAAGTTGCATTTTCTCGGTCACTATCAAGCAACTTCTCATTGTTGGTATCTCTTTAAAAGTGGATACCCTGGTCATATACGGCACAAGATATGCAAAATCAGATTGGACATAGTAACTAGTTAGCCTATTATTTGTGGTTACTAGAGCTTCATTAGTTCATTACGTTACGTATCCTGGGAGAGGCGGTTTATTCTTCTGGAAGGGTAACCATGCTATGGCGTAGACTGGAAGTTTATTCTTGTTCCTGGGAGATACGGCTTCTTAGTATTTCTGCAGGTCGTTTTCTGCCTTTCAGAACACTGCTTGATGCATTTTTTCCCTTTCCTTCCCTAGTTACAGACTTACAGTATTGGCATGTTCTTAGGTAAATGCAGACATTGTAGATAAGCTTTAGGCCTTGCTGTCATTCCGCAGAAATCCATTAGGAAGTACTGTATTGGCTAAGAACTTAGTACTACATACTATTTGAGAATGGGTCAAGGGTTCTAAATCGTTGCATTTCCATTTTTCAAGTCCGTTGATAGGGACATTTGTAGAACACTGTTATGCCATCTGCAGGTTCAATTCATCTTTGAGGTGTACCATACTTAAAAACTTTTAATAATGAGAAGAGAAGGTTGATTCTTCCAGGTACTTGTTAAACCGTGAAAGAAATATGAGTGGTGGCTGTGCGAAATTCAAACATCCAAAATGTGCTGTTTTCACTCATTGAATTTATGCGAAAAATTGTGCTTTTCACAGTAGCAAAGCCTTACTGTTGTCACAATTATGTGTAGAAGTTTACATGCATATCTTCTTCCGCTTTTGCTATTATACTCTGGGTTCCTTCTGCAAGTGAATTTTTATATACATGTTTCATGCACAGAAGATTGGTTCTCAGGATAGAGAGAGTTCAGGGAAGAGGATTCCTGGCCTGCCTCCAGCCAGCTACAATCGGGATGAGGGTCAAATGATGATCTCAAGATCTTCCTCTAATGGTTTATGCAAATGGAAATCTTCTTCGCTTGCAGATCAGAGAAGTAAGTCCTCAGCCAAGTGGAAAAGCCAGTTTCTGATTCTAGATCATTTAAGTGCCATAAAACAATGAATTAAAAAGAAACGAGATATATCTAGTTGCATTTGACAGAACTTGAGGAGAGATCAATCTGGCATATCTACATTGCAGTAAAATTGATGAATCATTAACAATCATGTCCGTTTCATGGGCTTTCATGTCGATGCTTCTTATCTTCATCTTTGGCTGTGTGAACAGGTCAGACAAGTGATGAACTCGAACGTAGGATTGGGAGTATGGAAAATTCACTGAACAGACTAGGAATGATCTTGGATTCTATCCAGAGTGATATTATGCAAGTGAACAAGGGAACAAAGGAAGTATTACTGGAGAGTAAGTAACTCAGTTTCCTATATCATTGTCTGTCTTTTAGTTACCGATTAGATTATTGCAATTCAAAGTGTATCTTCTTGAGTGATTTGTTAGTTTGACCTAATATCACAAATACCTTTCAAAGGAATAAAAAGACTAACGTAGGTAAGTTTCTACAGTGTAGGATATATGAAATTAACTTACTCTCTGGTTTCTTACATATTGGAAAATGCGACTCAATACTGACAATGGGAGATGTACATTTCTATAGGCTTAAGTGCATATCTAAGCATAGGCAAATGAACACACAGTCAGCAGATAGAGTTCTGCTTTTGCCTAATTATTACTATATGCTTATTCTTCAGTGGAAGGCATAAAGCAGAAGTTGATGACCAACGATAACGTGCTGCAGCTAATGGTAAATGCATCATACCTACCTTTTCTGCAAACTATAGAGTTCTTTTTCTTTTTCTGTTTCAAGTTTCATTTACAAGGACTACCTGACAAATTGAGAAATGATAATCAGAGCAAAGAACAAGAAGACATCAAAGGTAATGTGGCAGGGTGCTTCAAATCTTTGTCAGATCAAGCCACAGGCGTTATATGTGAAGAGAGGCTGGATGGAATTTCCTCAGCTATTTCAGCTTTACCTGAGCAGATTAATCTTTGTTTGCAAGCATTGAGACCAGAGCTTGGCAAGATCGTCAACCAAGAAATGCAGGCATGCTTATAATCACCTACATAGCCTAACATGGAAGCTTTCTTTCATTTTTCCTTTAAAAATAGAGTTAAGACTAACAACAATTCCTTGAACTGAAAAGAGCAGAAACAGTTGATGTATGTTTGAGTTGATGTCTTGAGGGCTATTCTAGATTCGGCATATAACTAGAACCTAACTTTCATGTGCAGGTAATGGCTTCCAGCTTGAAGGTTCGAAGTGCTGAACATTTAAATCCACCTGGTCTTCTGAAGAAGGTGTGTGTGTGTGTGTGTGTGTGTGTGTGTGTGTGTGTGTGTGTGTGTGATTGAATTCATTGTACCTAAGATTTTTCTCTATTGATATCTTGTTTCTTTCTTATCTAATATGCAGGGTCCAAGTGGCGTTGTTACTCTAAGTCCAGACCACAAGCCTCGACTGAAGAAGTATGTTTTCTACTTCAAGTTCACATTACTCACACTATCTCGTTATTGGTTTTGTGTTGCTAGTTCCTTTGCTGATGATGAGCATTGCTAATAATCATGTGCTTAATGTGGCAATATTCCCACTCGGTTCATATTTTACTTGACATTTGTTGAACTGAACTCTTTGAATCGATTGCTTTGATTATAGTATACCACTATAGCCTCCATGCCAATTACCTTTTGCTAAAATCAACTAATGTCTTGCTTTCCGTCAGTTCACTTTCACAATTGTTTATCTAGTATAAGCATGACTCAGTTCTTTCAATCCGTGAATAAATTCTTTCGTTATTCCAGCACTCGAATGCATCCAAAGGTTATCAGGAGAGCAACTGTGGCTCCAAACGCGGAAGTTGGAAGCTGGACCTCTGTCAAAAGGGAACAAATTACTACAATCACATATACTAGCCCTAGCGTGGAACACATAGAGGACAGAAAATCTGTCGTTGAATTGGTAAGGACTTATAAGAGACGGTTAAATTTTTTATTATTTATTTATTATGCTTCAGACATTAGAGGATTGGAGCAATCTTTTTCCCGGTGTAAATTGATTCAACTGCATGTCATGCAGGACAGAGAGCTGAGAGTTCCTACAGAATCTGACGAGGACATAGGTGGAGGATTTTCATGTCTGATTGAAGAAAAAGAAACAGGTGAGTTTTTTCAAGAATGTCGTAGCATGCTTAAATGACCTGGTTGTTTTTCTGTATTAGATAATGATTTGGATCATGGTTCAGCATTTGAAAACATTGATATCTTAAGTTGGATTTATGTCTCAATATGTTCTTATCCCATAGGATACTTGTGTCCATTATCCCAAATTTAGGCAATGGCAAGAGACGAAATCCATATCTAGGCTTCAACTTTAAGATCAAGCTGTATAGAATTTTGAAAGGAACAATATCTTATCCCCTCCCCATCTTGCCCCCCCTTCTGGTGTAAGAGAATAGTTTTTACGACGGATTGAGAAGAATCTAGTGTAAGAGGTCTTGTGGGTTAACTTGAGACATTTTTTATCCCCTTCTCATCATTATGTTGTCAAACATAGCAGGGTCCAGTTTTCATTTTCCCCAAAATCCAGGTTCAAAGGGAACTCTTTCTGCTGTTCATTTCTCATATAGGTTAAAAACATCTGAACCGGGTGACTTTCCCTACCTCGTGCTTTTAGTATCTTACTGTATCAGAGGTGAAAAGACTGCTCGGCTATGTGTGAAAAGCTGTTTCAGACTGTAAACCTATTAATTTCCCTTGGTAAAAAGACCGCATCACAACTAACCAGCAATAAACACTTTAAGATGTAACATTCTTATATTCTCCTATGATGTCAACTCAAACGCACGTTCCTAGTTCTGTTATATACATTCATAGTGTGTTGCTCCATTTTATGCATCTTTAGTGGTGAGACTTCTATAAGTTTATTCTGTGCTCAAGTGGGTTACCAGCAATCCTCTGAACCTCTGTTTACTTTTGGAGACGCAGGAAGCTTTTCAATGGCAGAGGCGAAGGAAGAGACTGCAAGAATACTGAGGAAAGCAAGGAGGAGAAAGAGACGGCACTTGAACACTATAATCTTGAACTGAAGGTATATTGTTTGACCATATGCTCTAGCCTCAATCACCTTAATGCCATGTTCTACATCTTAATCTACAAGTTTCTTGTTTTCTTATATGAATGAAACTTTGGGTAAAATACACATTCACCCCCTTAAGATTGATGCAAAGACACTTTCACCCTTCTAGTTTGGAAAATGACACTTTCACCCTTTCGATGTCTCAAATATCAGGACACCTATACTCCCTAATCGTGACACTGTTACTCTGGGGTTGGGGTTTCCCTCACTGATAAAAGTTTTGGGTACAAACTTGCCCTCTTATAGTACGGAATGACACAGTTAGAGGGTGTAAGTGTCCTTAAGTTAGCCATACTGAAGGGGTGAAAGTGTCACTTTGCAATCTGGAAGGGGTGAAAGTCTCTTCGTGTCAAATCTGAAACCTTAAGTTATACAAGTAGGCCTAGAATTATTTGACTTGTTGGGAAATCAAATTTTCATATTTTTTTCATAGGTCACCAGAACTCTAAGGAATCGCGCAATTTTCATATGGTACTGTCAAACCGACCACTCAGTTTCTGTTCATACGGGTTTGGATGTGTAAAGTGAAACCAATGCATTAAGCACGAAGGCAGTTACCTTCCAGTTACAAGTACCTGTTTCCAAGTTCCTCTCCACCTGAATAAGTTGTTCAATGTAGCTGAGCCAAATCTTTCGTTCCTCAACTTCATCTCCAAACAGCAGGGCTTTTCTTTAAATTACCTGGGAAAGCCGACAATACAAGCTAACTAACGCTTCGTTTCATTTAGACACCACACCCTTAAATCACTTTAGTTGATCACATATGATGTATGACCCTATTATAATAGAATCTCATAACTCAAACACATTTTTTTGGCATATTGAACCAGTTTGTACCATGATACTTACCTTATCTACTGAAAGCTTAAACTTTGAAATCTATTTAGCTCTCATGATACCGGATTGAGTAATTACGTTTCTTCTCTACTTGCAGAGATAGGGTTGTGGATCCAAGGAGTTTTGTTAGCTTAATATGTACCGGTACACCATCCCACTGCCTAGTTCCATGGTAAAAAATGTGTTTTAATTTCTCCTCAGCAGTTATTATTTTCATTTTTATAGAGTTACCCATGATGTATAAGCTTGAAGTTGATCCCTTGAACCACAGATTTAAGTTCGTAAATAACTGTTAATCAGGACTGTTCCGTGCAAGCACGAGATCGACTGTGTTACATACATGGTTAAAATATAGTAGTCTGTCGAGTGGTAATGATAGAAACCAGAAGCTGTTTGGTCTTGATACCAGTTGATCATCACGAGGTCATCCCAAACCTGAGTTCAACCTGTCAACATGACATATTTTTATTGTATGAAAAGAATATTGTCAGTACTCTGGTATACCAGAAAACAGTTTGTTGCATTCATTTTCTTACTTTTTTTCCTAGCAAATCTCTGCCTCACTGTGAAATGAATGTTATGTTTTTGATCCATAGTACTCCATGGAAAATGAAGTTAGTTTTATCTACTCCATTTCATGTTTTTGGACTTTTTAGAGCTCAGAAACATCTAGCCAGCCTCAAGGGGTTTGCCTAGTTGTGAACACTAGGGGCCTAAGAGCTCAAGAGTTTGCTCTTTCGACATGAATCTCATTTCTCTTCAAGGTGACTGGAGCTTTCACTTACTTTTCCACTGTACTGAATTTGATTAAGGTGTGCGCAAACTGATTCTGGAATTAAAAGTGAAAACAACTTTTTATTTGGAACACTAGGAATTTTTTGAGGGTTAAAGACACTTTCACCCCCTCAAGTTCGATGCAAAGACACTTTCACTCCTTCCAGTTTGGTAAATGGCACTTTCACCCCTTCAATGTTCGAAATTTCAGGAATCCTACACTCCCTAATGGTGATGTTGTAGCCTGGGTGTTGAGTATCTGTCACTGATAATAGTTTCTGGGTCACGTTTGCCCTCGTAGAGTATGGAATGACACAATCAGTAAGTGTCATGGAGTTTGACACACTGAAAGGGTGAGTGTCATTTGTCAAACTGTGCGGGGTTCTGAAGGTGCATTTGCTTTGTTTTTGTTACATTACAATCCATTTTTGTCAATTGTTGTACGACTTACATGGTGAAGAGCCCAAAAGCGAGCTCTTTTCATCTGTTCATGTGTGATAAGTCCTGGATGTTCCTGTTTGCTCCATCATGAATTGTGACCTGTTTAACTCGGGTAGTTGGGAAGATCAATTTTGGGGAGCTGGTATTCACATGTGTCTATGCCCTAGGGGGGTTTCCATTGTCTCAAGCCTCAACCCCCTTAAATCAACACCTACCAAATTTTATTGAAGACCTAGAACCGTGTAGTTGTTATAGTTATAGTGTATTAAGACTCAGCTTTGAAGGACCACGCGACATGTTACCCTTCGTCTGCAAATAGTTTATTTCAGTCCGTAGTCATAATGTGATAGATAAATGCTCTTGGCAGAAGTAGTTGGAATATGAAACCTACGTCGATACACAAATAGAGTAGTAGGAAGCTATGAATGTAGTTAATTTTTGAAATCTTATCAATTTGAGAACCCTCTACTTGAACGGTAAAATTAAAAGGTGAAGAAAAATATGCGACGCATATCATTTCCTACATATGTGTACATGCTGATGAAGTTCTAACTTCTGACTAGCCTGACAATTATAAATTATAACAGACGGGAGATTCTAAAGAGTTCAGTGCCCCGGTTGCTTCCACGTAGTGTTACTTCCTACTAATTTTAAGGTGGTATCATCAGTTCCATGAAAGTCTATGATTACTATCCTTTAAATTTAAATTATTCCCATCATTACGTAGTTGAACTTCTACGCCATTATCTAATTCTCGTAGTTACTGGTAATCTGTCTAATTAGACAAGAGAAGATTACCTAACGTGGAATCTATTTTCCATGATTAAACAACTTATTGCTTTTCAACATATATAAAATGTTATCATCAAATATAATCCTAATTCCCTAAGTTTGCTGTTTAATCGAAGTATAGTATCCTGCATTATCCTAACAAGAAAAGAATAACATCACTTGTTATCTTGAAGCTGTCAACTTGGAAGACTGCTTTTTTTCTTTTTCAATGTTCTTTTCTCCACAGTAGTTAGAATGCCAATTTGTAGAGGACTTTTAGGTTTAGGGTTGCAAGTTCAAACCGGACAGCACTCGGTAGTCCTGTATATATGTTTGGATTTATCTGAACCATACCATAAGCTTTACGTATTCTAAATCTATTAAGATGAACCGAACCATTTCACCGATATGCTTTCCGAAACATAAAATATTTGTTTCTTTCATGTAGTAAAAAACTTGAAGATTTTGTTGAAGATAAGTTATTGTTTGTTGTTTTCGAAAAAAATGCTTAGAAAATCAAGCAAATCGTGACAAGTTTAATCTTATAACGGTTGAAAATTGTTTGCCATGTATGTTTTTCTGTGCGTAATAAGATCAGGTACTTAGATTACTCTTCTCATTACGAATTGATTTTGAGGTGGAAACATGTTATCAGTGCCGTGTTTGTTGATCCGTCTAAATCTGACTTTGTCTGTGCCTAATTAGATGCTTGAGCTACTCCTCATTGCCAATTGATTTTGAAGTGGAATTCCAAAATTCTTAACAACAACTAAGAACATTTATTTTTGCATGTATTTAGTTTAAACTTCAAAAGTTTGAAAACTGTCAAACTCTAAATGAATACTGGCTTTTTAAGCCATAAACCACTCCACATACCGCGGCATAGATAAGAATTTCGTGTACTATATTTTGTGCAAGTGTTAATAAGAAAATGAAATGAGATTGAAATATTAATATGGTCCATTGTCATTGTGGTTGCTGAGGTCTAACTCCATTAATTGATTTCGAGGTTTGCCCACAGAAGAAGTCGTTCTCAATAGAATAGAGGACTTTTCATTTTGTTTTATCGTGCTTTTTCTTCTAAATGAAAAGAAGAAGATTCCAGTGAACTCGCAATCTTTCCTTATCACAGACTCGGCCCTTAGTGTTGTATGTATCATATAAGTATATAACCGACACGTTTGCTTGAAGAAGACCGATATTAACTTGTGTCATTGTCCGTGAAGTGTGCTGTAAGATTAGTCACCACCTTGGTAAAATGTTTTAAGTTACTATGTCATGACGTGTTCTGCACAGTAACTTCTTTATTTGCTTTTCCCCACTCTACCAACTTGTAACATCTTCTTTTGCTTAGTTTTGAAAAAAGTTGATGAAAGCTTAAACGATTTGTCTTAAAAGTTAATTGAGACAATACCTACTATTACACGTCGCGGCGTAACTTAAGGGTTAAAGCAGCATAATCAATAGCATAAATTATCAAAGTCCATGTAATGAGAGCCTTAAGCAAACCTCTTGAACAGTGAAAGAGGTAATAAATTACATTAAGGAAACCCAAAAAAATATATAAGAAAAAAAGAATGTGTAAAAGCTAATATACCAACCAATTCTTTGTAGAGAATTGTTCTAAAAGAAAATTCTTTGTAGAGAAAGATGTTAGAATCTTCAAGTATAAAAAATAATAAATTATCAGATAGGAAAGCATATTAGTAGATAGTTGTCATTATTCTCCCTTTTATATGGCTTCTACAAAGTGTGTGACTGTAACATGATAGTGCCAAGCTTTGGCCTTCAGAAGATAATTATTTTTAATTCATTTATATAATTTTGATGTTGGAAGGTTTGGACCAAATCTGATAATCTATAGCCTAAAACCAGATTTTCTAAAATAAAATAAAAATAAAAAAACAGAAAAACATGTTATGCAAATATCAATTTTGATTCTAATTTTCTAAAATTCAACATTTTACTCAAACCGTGTTTGATATACAATTCTTAAATTCTACAACTGTTTTTTTTTTAAAACAAACTATTATGCAAATAGCGGGTTTGATATATTTTACATGTTCTTTATGTTTCCGAGCTGGTACCAAATACTCGATTAGTCCCAAAATGAACATTTTGCCTTTTTTTAACTGTTTTAAGGAGATTAAGTGACTATCAAACGATTCCGAAACTCAGTTATACTTTTCATGAAGTTGTAATGTTAATACTACAACATTATGAGAAGCTTAATTTTCAACCATTTCTTTTCTATTTCTACAGGCTCCCAGTCTACTTATAAGGAAAAAAAAGGGTTCCTAATAGCCGACAATGGGGAAGGTATAATATGATTAATTGGGCATGAAATCATGGTTGCTTGTGGTCCTCTCTAGGTATTCCCCATCCCCCCACCATCCCACCCTTTTAATCAATTTAAATCTCTTCAAGGACAAGCAAAGAAAAAGCCCTCTCCTCCCTTTATTCAGTAATTGGTTTAAAAAAAAAGAAGCACAAGAATGAGACAAGGGAGAAGGAAAAATTAGGCAAGTCCTCCCCCCTCATAATTATCTTGTTAGATCTTAATTAATGATGGAGATTATCCTAGAAAAATAAACAATTAATGATGGAGATTTCATGGTTAGGTACCACCAAAACTATTGTTTGTTTAAAAGACATGTAATGCTATGATTTAGGTACAACCTAGGCTTTGCTTAGCATAAGACAATGATCAATTATGGATTAATCCTATGATTTGGTACCACCTATGTTTGTGTTTGTTGTTCTTTTTGGTATGGATATATAGCCCAGCTTGATTAAGTTTGCTATTGGTGCTCCATGCCACACACACTTTGATATATCAAATAAAAGTGGCTGAGTGAGAGAGAAAATAGTCAAGTAGATATATGATTTTTCTCCATAATTTAAATGAGTGACGATGAACTTTAGGAGAATTATATCTGTTAGTAAATAATGTAGAACAACACATGTCATGCTGACGTGGTGCTCTTGAAACAACTAAAAATTTAAGTTATTGTATAACAATCGATTTAGCATAGTAGAAAGTTTGACATGATGCTTTTAAAAAGACAAGTAATAAACGTGTGAAATATCTTTCGATGTGTTTATTTAATCCGAACCTGCAAAATAGAAGCAAGAGCTACTATTGTGCTAAAATTGTGATTGCAAAAGTTAGAAAAAAATGAACAACTTATTCGGGACCTAGAAACATCATAAGTAAGAAACCTGAGTCTAATTAAGAGACATGGAACATATGACAGTATATATGGAGAGAGAGAAAGATAATTTCTCGAGAGTCTACTTTACTCTCGTCATTTGTTACATTTAATTTTGTTACAATGAGGCGAAGTAAAAGCGCCCGTGACCAATTTACGCTTTGTCTTGGTTTCTGTAACGTACAATCAAGAGAACTTCCCACTAACAATGTCTCAACTCATATTTTACCTTATCTCACAATAGTCATATTCCAGTTAATATCCGGGTAAACATCACATTCCACTGTTTTATATTTCTTTTCTCAAACGAGGCCTTAGTGTTTAGACAAACAATCACTCCAAAATTAGTTACTCCTATCACTATATTCTTTGAAAAAATCAATATTTATGTACTGCTACTACATAAAATAGAACGCAATCTTGCTTTTCTGACAGATGATCACGAAAAGCTTACTTGCATTTTTTTTTTTTTTTTTTTTTTTTTTTTTTTTTTTTTGAGAAGCGCTTACTTGCAAATTTGGGTTCAGGTAAGTATGAAATGATCAATAAAGTAAATTAGTAATCACTTCACATAATGGGAAATTGTTGATTAACCAACAATTTTCATCTTCCTCTTGCAAAAAAAAATAAAAATAAAAATATTTTTTAAAAAAAAAAAAATAGTATGACATATTTGCTCAGAGTGATTCCTAATATTATACCATGTCATCTGAGCATATCCACCATTTCTCGTCATTTCCTTTACGCTTTAATTTCTTTTAGTTTGTATCCTTGTGTCAGCTTCTCTATTCTGCAGTAAAAAAAAAAATGGTGTTCGATTTGCACATTTCATTCCCGTGCTAAGGGCTATGACAATCTTTTCTATCATTCAATCTAATCGGATGTCCCCAATGGAAGAGGGGATATGCTCGGACCGAACGATATATTGCTAAGACGCACTCCAACAATATCTCATACTCTATTTCGGTTTTATCGAAATATATCTATCACAAACTATGTAAATATTGAACTTTTTTTTAGGAAAATTATTTAACTCAGAGATGGACTCATAATATATTATTGAATAAATTCGATCAATCAAACTTATTTAATTCACGTACACATTCACCGTATAATTAAAGGGAAATGACAAACGTCAAATTTATTTCTTCACCTTTCAAGTTCACCCCCTTATATAGATGTATTTGATTGATGATGTGAATATAGAAATATTTTCAAATTAATAGTTACGAACAACCACATCTTGACACGTGTGGGTGAATTCGGAGAATGATGAAAAAATGGTGAATCATAGTGACCCTCATAACTAAATTGTCATGTAAGCATGCTCAAACCTCACCATATATGTCAATAATTTAATGTTGAGTAATTATCATTAAACAAAATTATATATTATACTCATCAAAATTCAATTTCCTTCTCATTTCTGACTAAACATTACATTTCCGTTAATAAAAAAAAAATACATTTCCTACCTTAAATGCAACAAACCCATTTGGTAATTGTTTGACAAAAAAAACCCCATTTGGTAATTAACCAGAGAGAAACCCAAGTTTTAAAGACTAAGAGCATGTTTGGTTCCAGCTTAAAATCTCAATAATCTGATGAAAATAATCTGAGGTGAATAAGTTGGCTGAAATTATAATCTGAAAACTGTTTGGCAAGCGCTGAAAATCTGGAATTAAAATTTAATTGCGTTTGGCAACACATGTTTACACTGAATGCATTTATTTGAACTATGATACGTCTAAGATGCTAAACATTTGCACAAATTAGCAATTCAAGCATTAACGGGATGATAGAGTATGGTATTTTATACGTTTTACTTAAAAGAATCTCTAAAATCGGAGATTATATAATCTGCAGATTATTAGCCAACTTAAATTAAAATCTGATTTAGAAAATCTGCGAAACAAACAAGATTAAATTTTTTGGCTGATTTTAATCACGAATGAGATTTTAATCTCGTACCTAACATGCACTAACTTAAATTACTAATTTCTCTAAAAAAATTTATTAATTGCCAATTCTAAAAAACAGAGAGTTTAGTTAAAAAAAAAGAAAAAAAAGAGAGTGGATAAAATAGAAAAAAAAAACTCAACGCCCGCTGAGTCTCTCTCAACCGTATGATGATAAATCAACGTCTCACACGTTTTCTCTTCCACTAAAATACTCTTAAACTGCCAGAAAGAGAAAGAGTAGTGGGTGTTGAATCTTGATCTTTCATCATGATGATGATGGTTGAGTGTTGGCTGCAACAGAGAGAAGAACAACAACAAGAACAAGAAAATGGAGAACAAAACTTAAAAAACCTTTTCTCTTTTCTCTCCAATGGCAATCTTTGAGATGGATCCCACCACAAACCCAGGTGTATAGCATTCTCCTTCACCTTCTCCTCCTCTCTCTCTCTCTCTCTCTCTCTCTCTCTCACTTTTCAACAGTCTTGAATGGCTGCTTTCTTGCCTAATCTTCTTCTACAATAGCTTGGGCGGTGATTCTTCCATCTGGGTTTCTGTCTTTTTGGTCGGCCAAGATTCCCCAACAAAGAAAGTTTCAATCTTTGATGGTTTTCTCTTCTGGGTCTGCGCTGGATTAATGCTCAGAATCTGATCCTTTTTTTTGGGTTTTTGATGATTCTCTGAGGGAAGAAGCATTTTTGGGTTTTGGGTGTGATTTCTCTTCTGGGTTTCTTCTGATCTTCTGAGGTTTTGTATATTCTCAATCTGATCTCTTTTCTGGTCCCAACCCTTCAAGATTGTGAATTCATTGGTTTTTGGTCAATTGGGTTGAAAATTGAGGTGTTCTCTCTATCAGAGTTGGTGATTGAAGAAGGGTTTTAGGGTTTGAAGAGGATTCTTCAGCTAACAATTGACTAAAAAATTGCTCAATTTTGCTGATTGAGGCTGTGAAGTCCCTACTTTTGTTGATTGGTGCTATTGAGTTAATTATTACAATCTTGAAGAACAACATTAGAGTGTGCAATCACAGAAAAGCTGCAATTTTGTTGTTGTTGAGAAATGCAAGGCACCAAGGCTTATGGATGAAAATTTGGAAAGAAAGGGGGATAAAAGCACTTATATCTTGCCAGCCCAAGTGAAGATTTAGTACTCCAAGATTGATTCTTGAGGAAAGATTGAGGATTGAAATTTGGAATCTGATCATCTTGCTTTAGGAGAGAACTCTCAGCTCCACATTTGTTGTCATTGGCCTATTCCAGGTAGTTCCTCATCTCTCACAATTTATTCACATTATAGAGTAGAAATCTGTGCATGATCTGCATATCCTTTAGTTTTAGTGTTTAGTCATTGTTCATTCTCTTTTTTCATATACAGAAGCTGAAATGTTTCATGTGGGACAAGCCAAAAACTCATTTGCACTAACTAGGGTTGTAGATAATGGGAGTAAAATTGAGGTTGATTCTAACTTCTAAACTTTTCGCATAAAAAAACGTGTGTTTCTTAATGAACTGAGATGAAGAGAGGATGGTATCGGATCTTCATATACTGTCTTTTATCTTCCATGGTATTCTACGTTATGAGATAACCACGCGCTGTCTGTTACCCAAATAGAGAAGAACGAAAGAAAATTTTGTCAATTTCTAACCTCCAAGAGTGGATGACAAAGCCATTTTGCTGCTAAAGCCTTCCCTGATTTCTCATTTGTTGAGCTTAATAGTGTATATGTATGGTTATTGGCTGATTGTTAACTTCAGAAAGGGTAAAGAAATTTCACATTCTATGTGGATTAGGGTGTTGAAATTATATTTAAAAATCGTGCCTCATTTCCGTTTATCAGGTTTTGCAAGGTTGAATCAGCCAAGCATTCTGGATTAGTTGATTGTGTTGAGTTAAAGAAGAAAGGGGTCGAAATGGCAAAGAAATCAAACCGACGACTGCAGTATAGAAAAGATCAAGCCGGATGCATATGGGGTTTCATAAGTATGTTCGACTTCCGACATGGTCGAGCAACTCGTAAGCTGCTTTCTAATAGGAGGCATTTCACTAGACAAACTCTTGGTAAGGATGATTCTAGCGAAGATAACGCTAACTTTTTTGTCAAAAGTTGTTAGGTTTCTTATGCTCTAAGCTCTTAAGCTTAGCTTGGATTTTCTAGTCCGCAATAATCTTAATACATGAACACTCAAAGAGGTAGTTTTATTTTGTTCATAGTCTCGTAATGAACTTTTGGGCTGTTTGCTTTCGAGGATAAAAGAGTGAATTAGGATAGTGATCTACTCATTCCCTTAATCTGTTGTTTGTTTGTAAAAACTTGCCGCGGATGAATTCTTTGGAGAATCATGCACTCAATCACATGTTATCCTTCAACAAGGCATACTACAGAAAGGGCAGGGAGTTACTATGAGTCATGAAAAGTTCACATTTCATTGGATAGCTTAAGTTATAAGGACCTTATTTGGATAGTCTGGTACATTATTAGCCAATCTTATCCCACCAAGTTACTTTCGTGGAAAATCACATTCCATTGGATTGCTTCTTGCAAATGGCTAATCAAGTATCTGCAACCAATAAGTGATGTTCTTATCCTTTCCACAGGTGCTGGACGCTCTGTCTCCCAACTTCAAATGCTTACAAACTTCAGTTCTAACTCTCAGCACCCATATGTACGTTTTTTTCAAATTCCAAATTATGTATTTAAACAAGTTCCTTGATTGATGGTCATAATTTCTCTCTCTCTCTCTCTCTCTCTCTCTCTCTCTCTCTCTCTCTCTCCCCCTCCCCCCTCTGTCTCACACACACACACGGATGATTTCTTACATGCATTGCTTTTGGAAATTTATTAGCTTTGGTACATTTCAGGACGGTGAGGAAAGAGACAGTTTGAGAGCCGATTCTTTCAAAGCTAGTAGTGTAAAGGAACTTATGGAAGAAGAAATGTTCAGCGAACCAGATCCAAAGAAGCATGTGGACATCGTCGAAGTAGAGCTCAGAAAAGACATGAAGAACGACAGTAGACGAAATAGTAAAACTAGCAAGAGCTCTTGCGACTTCCATTACGAGGCGGAACAAAACATTTTGGGAAGTCTCGACCTAGAAGCCGTATTGAAAGAACTCTGCGAGCAAATCCACGAGAGAAGCACGAGTTGCACCAAGCACGACGGAAACAATGGTCACAAAGATTCAGTTTTTGACGAAAACAGTGGTCATAAAGATTCAGTTTTTGACGGAAACAATGGTCATAAATATTCAGTTTTTGACGAAAATCTAGTAGAGGCAGTTAAAGTTTTGGTGGGCGAGAGGTTTACGGATGCAAAAGATAGCAAAACCCACCATTCCAAAGAGTTTTTGGATGCACTTCAGACCTTGAGTTCCAACAAAGAGCTTCTATCGGATCTCCTCAAGGACCCCAACTCGTTACTGGTGAAGCACATCGAAAACTTGGAGGAAAATCACTTAGATTCGGACAAAAACTCCGTCTCGTCGTCAAAATCCAACCACAATGAGTCTCAAGAACCTCCTAAGCAGCATCACAGCCTTTTTTGGAGGAGGAGGAGCAAGTCTCAGGAGAAAACCCCATTGAAAGGGGATGAAAAATCTCATTCTTTGAGTAGCATTGTCATTTTGAGGCCTGGTTTACCAAGTGCACAAGTTTCTGAAGCGAAGACAGGAGTTTACGAGGCAACAGTTTCCCACTTCTCATTTGCTGAAATGAAGAGGAAGTTGAAGCATGCCATGGGAAGGGACAAGCACACAGTGGATTCAGTTGATAATAAGGGTAAAGGAGGATGGAATTCTCCTAACAAAGACCGTTTCTACAAAGAAAAGTTCACCAAACCGGCTGTCGGCGAGGTGAAAGATAAGGAAACCTCTGTGGCGTCTCCCAAGAAAAGGGTATCGAGCATCTACGTAGAAGGGAGGAAACATCTATCGGAACTGATGAGCAACGGATGCGAAAGCGAGGAGTTTTCGAGCATGCGGTCCCCGAAAACGCTGGGGAAGATTCTGCTGCTTCCGGAGTTCAACTTCTCGCCTATTTGCAGCCCAAGGATTGAGAAGGAGCATAGTTTCAGATCCAACGAACAGGCTACCGACAACAGATCTCAGGTGGTGAATGAGATATTGGGGCAGCTTAGCAAAGAAAGCCGCCTCAGCTTACTAGGTTCGCCCAGGGAAAGCTCAAGATCCCTACCGTATAATGGTGATGCCCTTGAAGAAAAAGTAGAAACTTTTGACAGTGGAAACAACCTTGGTAACACATGTGAGGACACGATTTGTGGTATAGAAGCCGAGAAAACTACCGAAGGTATCATTTTCTCTGTCGCGACTTGGAACCTTTGCAGGAAAATTTTGTAATAAATCCTTTTGTTTGACAACGCTTAATCGATTCATATGAGTGTTGCAGGTGATTCGAGTGTTGTTCAAACGATTGATGCCTTGGACATTGAGGAGAGCAAAGTGTTGGACATTGCAGGTGAAGAAAGCAGCTCTTCGGATATCAGAGTTGACGAGAGCAGTTCTCAGGCTGAGGTCAGCAAGGAAGAGGAGCTCGCCGAATGTTTGGAATTGGTAAAACCTCTTTGCTCAAATATATATATTTTAACGTAGGAAAGTGTTATCTTTTGGGTAAGGTATCAGAAAGAGGGGTATAAAGCATATAGTGGGATATGAAGTAGGATATAATTGTACTGGGATAAGGCAGGATATGAAACTTTTGGTTTTCAGTGATTGGGTAGAGCAGGATCTGGAGCAGGATAAGATGCGATATGTGAACTGGGAAGTTTCTGAATGAATGTTGGTGTTGATGTCACTGTTAGCTTTGTAGGGGGTATTTTGGTCTTTTCCCACCACCCACTCTATCCCCCAAACTCCAACTCCTAGGTGGTATAAGTTTTTAGGAATAAAAATGAGAAGGTGGGATAATTTGTATGTGTTGCTTATATTGCACCCAAACGCAGTATATGACATAGACACGTATAATTTTTCCCTATACCTCCATCCTTGTACCTTCCCAGAAAAGTCTAGTATTGAGTTTATCCTTTCCAGAATACTCGTATGTGTACCTCGTTAGGTCCTCAGGCCTTGTTTGGGTAAGAGATAAAAATCATGGGGATAAGAGATATACAGGGATATGATGTGAGAAATGATTGTACTGGTATAAGGCATGATAAGTGATTTTTGGTTTTGAGTGTCTGGTTAGAGCATGATAAAATATAAGGATAGGATGCAAAAATGTTGAACGAACGTATGGGAGCCCTCTAGGGTTGCACTTGCACCTCACATCTATCCTTTTATTTGGGGGTAATTTGATCTTTTCCTGATACTCAGTTTATCTCCCTCTTTCCCTTATCCTGGTGGTAAAAGCTTGTCGGCAAAATATAGTGAAAGGGGATAAGATAAAGTGTCTTATACCTGCTTCTTATACCGCACCCAAACACAGGATTAGGAGCAGGAGGTATAAACTCATCCCTATCCCCTTTCTTTATCCCTTACCCGAACAAGGCCAAGGTTCTAATATTGATGTTTGGTATGATAGATGTTTTGTTGATATGAATCAGGTTTTTTTGAAACATGAATAATTGCAAGATCATAAAACCCAATATGGTTTTAACTTTTTTTGGGATTTTGCATCGTTTTCTATTTGTGATGCATTCTACGGCTATGATCTAACCGATTTCTTTTTTAGGACTCAAACGAACACAACGCCAAATTACTATCTTCTCCTTCAACACCAACGCAGGCCTCTTCAGGCGACAAGCGCCATGGAGATCCAGATAGCTCAAATGGAAGACCGGAGCGGACTAGTCCCGTTTCTGTACTCGAGCCATTGTTCACAGAAGAAGACGACGATATCACCCCTGCAAGCTTGAAATCGAAATCCGGTATTTGTTAACACCACTCAAATTTACTATTCCCTCCGTCCCAAAAAGATGGCATGCTGACTTTTTCACGTAGTTTAAGGTGGCAATTTAACTTCTACAACGATTCAAGAACTTCCCAATCTTTTCATGCCTACAGCACGATGAAAAAGATTACGAAACTCTTGTATCTTCTTACAAGTGAAATCGCCACCTTAAAATAAGCGAAAAAGTTGTCACACAGACATAACATTTTGGGACGGAGGGAGTACATTATTTATAATTTACTTCCGATATTTACTAATCCGGCCCGTAAAAAATTGCAGTTGAACCCCAGACGCGCCAAATGCGGGTCCCATACGACGAAAACCCCTCTCCGAAAGAAATTTGCATCGGAACGTCTCCCGAGGACGAGGAATCCCCGTTCGAATACGTCGAAGCGGTACTTCTATCATCCGACTTAAACTGGGACGAGTTCCTCTCACGATGGCTCTCTTCCGATACTATCCTCGACCCCTCGTTGTTTGACGAAGTCGGGCTTTTCTCTAGTAGACCGTGCGATGACCAGAGGCTCCTCTTCGACTGCACGAACGAAGTCCTCGAGGAGGTTTGCGAGCGATACTTCGGTTGCTCCCCGTGGGTCCCGTTCGTTAAGAAGAACATCCGTCCGGTCCCACAGAAGAAGGATCTCATCGACGAGGTGTGGGAAGGAGTCGAATGGCATCTCCGGCCGATGCCTTCTCCTCGTACGCTCGAACAGATTGTCCGAAAAGACTTGTCGAGGAACGGGTCGTGGATGGACCTGAGATCGGAGGTCGAGAGCCTCAGTATCGAGATCGAAGAAGCCATTTTGGAAGAGTTGGTGGCGGATTTATTCGGGTAGTTTATATTTCTGTTTTTTTTGGGTTTTTTTGAGAACAGTGTGGTTGAGATGAAAGAGAGTATACAGTTCATTCTCTCTCCTCACCTGAACCACTCATTCCAAAAAAAACCAAAAACCATCTACCCAAACGACCTCATAAGAGCTCATAGGCGCTTAGTTGTGGGGCCCGGTGGAAACGTGACTTTGATGTTGCTTTTTATCGGGCGAGGCGTGCCCCGGCGGACGACAGAGTAACATACAGTACAGTGGAGTAGTATTTTCTCGGGAGGTTTATAGGCGAAATAACCTTTGACCATATTAGGGTTTAGGTAAGAAGGATCAACCTGAGACTGTTTCTAATTTCTATAGAAACTTTAGTACAGTTTTTTTCTTTTTTATCGTGATGATTTGATGTGTTCGTTTTTGCGATAGCTTCTGGGGAGGAGCTTCGGGAATAAGAGATCCTAACCACATAGGGAAGGATCGGGAACACCCGATTTAGTGTTTAGAAAGCAAAGATCCGGTCGCGGTTTATATGATCGGGTTTTTTTTGTAACCTGGAAAATTTCTGGGAGAAGCAAGAATGATTTGTAGAGCTTGGCTTTGGTATTTGGTGTGTGTTAAATCTTAATTTATTTGAAGTTTTCTCTTCTTTCATATTTGTGACTGATGGTTTTAATCAATTCAAAGCAGGGTAGTAAAATATTGCTTGTTACCGTTATGTTGCGGTCAATATGCTGCTACTACAGTGTGAATTACCTATGGACATGGGCTGGTTTGGGTTCTGGCCGGGCTTGGTTGGGCCGAATATCTTGTAAATGTAGCCCAAGCCCAGTCCGGTCCGAGTTTTGGGCATTTATCTGAAGTGCTAGCCCTAACTTTTCGGGTTATTTTAAGCAGCTCAGCACAAAGCATGTATTTATCCATAAGTTTCCATCAAGTAACTTTTTTTTTTTGAAACAATCAAGTAACCTAAAACGTGCGTGTAAAGTATAGAATTCAACGTGTACAAATTCCAAAAAAAACATCTAAAAAATTACAACGATATTGTCAAATATTGCAAACTTTCGTTTTTATGGACTGTTTGGATTCAACACACCACAATAATTTATACAATATATGAATTAATATAACATTATAGTTTTGAGTCAGGTCGACCGGACCTGTGACAACAAGCCCGAGCCCGGCCCAAAATTCAATTGGGCTAATTATGTTTCTGAAAAAAAGACTTGGCCAAAGCCCTAATATTTCGGGCTGGGCTGGGCCGAGCAGACTTTTCGGCTCATAGAGCCGATGGCCAACACTAATGTCAATCAGTTCACACAACAAACACCATTTACTATCCTGCAGCAGCTATCCTGCATCAGCTGATACTCTTACAAGCTGCAATCTTCTTCCTTGTTTTGGCATGAAGACGCCTGTCTAACCAATTTAGGCCAGGCCGAATCGGGTCAAATGTCTAAAAGGATGAGCCTAAACCCAACCTAACCTGCCGATCAGGCCGAGACTCAAACCCAAGCCCAGCCCAGGGGCCAAGCACAACCCATATGTTGGTCGGGCTCAAATTTTTTCAAGCTCAAGCCCACGACGGATCAAAATTTTTTGAATCCAAGCCCGTAAATTCCCGGGCTGGGTTGGGCAGGCCACTGGGCCGATGGCCAGCCCTAGTAATATGGACTCTGCAGAAGAACTTCACACACTGGTTGAAGAATCACAAAGTACCTCACTGAAGATGATCTTTCGCCTTAACTCAAATGGTAAAGAGAAATATGCGCAAGTTCATTAGATCACGAGCACATTGGCTCTTGAAATTAACATCGCAACCTCCGTATCGTAAGAACGTTCCTAGTTTAGCTATGAAATCATGTTTTTCTACATATTTCTCAAGACAAGTTACACGTTATATTCTCACGGACTCAAAACCCCGGAACCACCAAAAAACATTTTACCCAAAGAATACCCTAGTACATCACTTTGATATGGGAATTAGTTGAGGTTTTACTTCTGCTTCTTCTTCTTTCCTTGTTGAACTGAGTACAAGGGCGGCAACACTCTCTTCTTGGAGAACAACGCCGTTCTGCTTTCAGCATCCTCATCTTCGTCGTCTTCAACATCGCCATCTTTAACATAAGGGTTGCACTCCTCGTTGGTTCTGGCCACTTTTCTTTTACCTGCTTCTATCTTTGCGTGCAATTTCCTTTCAAGAGGATCGCTCAAAGGTCCGACGACTTGGGAGTGGCGTGGCACAGTTGCACCTAATCCGAGCCTATTGAAAATAGCATTTCTATGAGACAAGTATATGCTAACACATGAATACTTGTAGACAGGGAAAAAAGTGTACTAAAAAAATACATAAAAAAATAACAAAGTTTACTCACCGGAGAGGGCGGCCTTCTAGTTGTACAGGAATCGCGTTGTCTACATCGGATTTTGTCATGTCGCTAACCCATTTTTCAGCCTGTGTATAGGAATATACTTTGTTGAGCAATATGCAGCATTTTGGAAGTCCAACAGACAATGGAAGCCAATGAGAGAAACAATCAAACATACTTATTAAAAAATAGCTCGCTACAAGAGACCAATATTAGAGAAGAGTTCCCATCGCTTAAGATTGAAATCCGACAGAGTAAAAGACACACAATGGAAGCCAATGAGAGAAATCCGAAAAACAAACAAGATACTGATTATATGCACGCTAACAAAAGACCAATCTCACTCAGAGTTCCCCATCGGTTAAGATTGTCGGCTTAATTTGCAATATACACACACTCGTTATTACAAAGACTTGGGGAACGAGTTGCTAGTTCAACAGACCGCGTCAGTCAACGTACAGCCCGCTAGGACTGCCAGGCTGCGACCCGGATCCCGGACCAGTTCCGGCGTGAAACAGGCCGGTCCTATTGGCTGGAACCCCAGGCCCAGATTGACCCACTGGACCGGACCACCTATAGCCGTGCCAGTTCCCTGTGGGCTGTGCCAGCCTTTCGTGTCACACATTTTTTTATAAAAAAACATGTAACAATAGTAATACGTTCTAAAGAAATCGTAATTGATTAAAAAGAGTGCAGAGTGTAAAATGTTGGAAAAACTGCATCACTATAATTTAAAGTACAACCCAAATAGGTTGGTACCCACTTAACTATCTATCCTTTGCATCGTTTATATCGAATCGTGAATCGTAATGATTCGTTCTAATCATGTTTCAATTCGTATCGTGAATCGGAACCTCAATTTTTGAATCGTGAATCGTATCGAATCGTGAATCGTAATGATTCGTTCTAATTATTTTCTTACTAATAAAACACCCATTCAGATTTCCAATCATCAACCCTCTATTTTGAAGCAATATATAATAATTTAAGGTGATAAATATGCAATATATAAATCATAAATGGCATCCAAGTGAGAGTACTGCCTTAGTTCCATCCGAAACTAGTGAGTACGAAATAGTGTAAAATAATAATTAGCATCAAGTGAGAGTACTGCATGAGTTTGCTCCAAAACTAATGAGTACGAATAGCATAAAATCATAAATAGCATCCAAAAAGGTTAACTAAATAAGTTCCATGCAAAAGTGGCGAGTATAAATAGCATCTAAATACATGAGTTCCATGTAAACACAAAGAGGTTCCATCCTAAAGGACTCAAAATCATCCACATGATCAGTACAGCCCCCGTAATCGTACGAGTGCTGTAATAGAATGCGTCGATTGAAGGAGCTTTTTTAAGAAAAGAGACGGTAGATTAGGATTTCAAGTAGTGACGTTACGCCTTTTGTCTTGACCCATATAGTTTTACGTTTTTACCTGCTTTTCTACCCCAGGCCTACCTACAAACAAGTACGATTTCGAATAGCTCGATTCACGATTCAGCTACACCTCGATTCTAGGCACGATATCGAATCGATGGGGGTATGAATCGAACCGAATCGTACGAATCGAATCGCGAATCGCTCGATTTTGACAACTATGATCCTGACCGGCCCGGCCCCCTCCTGGCGCCAAACCCAAGGGCTTTTAGCCCCTAACCGGTCCGGGACACTTCCCTCCCCCAACAGCCCGGCCGGCCCCCTCCCAGCCCTCCCCAAAGCCCGCCCCCCATGCCAGTCCAGACCAGCCCTTTGACACCATGAGCATCGTTCCTAACTTACAATCCTACATGTATTAGTGAAAGTGCAATTACATATACAACTTCTAGTTGTATTCATTCATCACCAGTGTTTATTCGTCACCCGGTAGTCCGTTTGAAGTCACTGGCACGACGGTTGTTGGGACGCGCTGGTCTAGGTCCGGTCTTCAAGGCGGACCCAGGCCGGTCCTACGGGTCAGGAATCCTAGAACCGGCTCGGACTAGTGTGGAGGTGGGCTAGGGCCGGTCCACCTTGGAACGGGCCGGTCCCGGACGGTCCCCAGGCCTTTTGGCGCAGCTCTACAATAGACTACATTAGGTTCCTAATCAAAACAATACACACATAGACGTGAGTTTGGTATAACTTATTTGCAACTTAAGCTGACTTATAAGTTTATGTCAAAAAAGTCTACAACAAAAAAGATGAAAAAGAAAGATAAGCGTGTTTGGTGTAAAAATTGTTGAGCCCAAAAGTTCTAGAAAAAGTTTCAAAAACCCAAATTTTTCTTAAGCTCATTTTTACACTATGAACTTATAAGTCCAAACCAAAAGTTCAGCTTATAAGTCACACACCAAACACTGCTTATAAGTTGTCTTCAACTTATAATCCAGAAAGGAGCTTATAAGTCATAACCCCCCAGTTAATGTGTGCAAGGTTAACATCCACCCCACAGATCTTGGACCATAAACCTGCTAACAAAAAGTGGCAGTTCCAGGGAGCACTGGTTTCCAAGAATACCAGTTTGACTACAAGTGTGAATGATGAGGGACTTAAGAGTAACCATTTCGCTCATTTTTGAGAGTTTTACTTTTAATTAACCTGACAGACTTAAAATTTCTTTCTAGTTAAATGCTTTGTTGCTTGAAAAAAAAAGCAGCATCCTGGGACGCAGGTTCTGACTGATTGAGAAACTGGTAATGCATTGCTCAAATACACCATCTATGACAGCAAGTTCTCCAAAGATCTTGATGGCTTCGGGACTGGGCCTATTTGTCATGACTTCACGATCGAGATTCAAGGTCTTTATCTCATTAGCGAAACCAAAGGAGGGGAGAGACCTAATTCCTAGCTTTCCCCAAAGCTAGTAGTGGTAATATGCAAGAACTTATCCACCCAATATTGCTCAAAATCAAGTTTTGGCAATGAAGTCAATGAAGGATATCCATGCCAAGAGAGACTCCATGCAGGTAGAGCTGCACTCTCAGTTAATTAAAACCGAATCCGGCCCGAGAATCCTTGAACCTACTGGGCTCAGGTTACCGGGTATTCGGTTACGGTTAACCGGCCCGGGAAATTTCACAAACCCCTAACCGGCCTGGCCCGTATAACCGTAACCCGGTATACCGGTTCAGTTCGGACCGGTTAACCGATATATGTATATAATATATGTCAAAACTGGCAGAAAAGTTCAAAGTACCGGTTCGATTAATCACTCGGATCCGGGTCGGGCTCGGTTAACGCTTCCATCGGTTATTACAGGGACGGTTTCGGGCGGATTCACGGTTCGACAAAAGGTCTAACCAGCCCTGTCCCGCAAGAAACCGATTTCGGTCTCGGTTCGGTCCTTTTGGGTTCGGTTACTCAAGAATTGGTTAAAATCGGACTGGTTGGTGAACCGCGGTTAACCGAACCGTTTGACAGCTCTATATGCAGGTACGGAGCACAAAAAACAAAAAAGCTCACTGTGCTCTCTCCTGTCTCCATGCACACAAAAAAGGGATATGGTCTAGGTGTGCGGTAGAATGGCAATAACAACCGCCAAATTCCAACCTCGTCAACACATTCTGAAAATCCCAATTCTGTCCCAACTAAGATGACTTACTTGCAAACCTGCATATAATGTGAGATTATCAATTGAAGAGCAGAACTTGTTCAACAAATGATCTCTATAAATAAGCAATGTGAACAAACGCATGTCAGAGGGTCGTCAATTCAAATCCTCGGAAACTCCAAAACGAGGGTGTGGTGAGAAATGAACTAACTACCTCGAAGGGTTTAAGAAAAGAATACACGCGCTAAAGCTCCCTATATTCAGTATATTCCTCTCATTTTCATTCTTCTCCGCCTCAATTTCTTGAACACAAATGATCTCGAGTCCCCATAACTAAGCCACCTTTTGATTTATCTATCACACTCACCCTCTAAAAGGAAAAGGAAAAAAATACTTCATGAATTCCATATAGGCCATGTTTTTGGTCAAAACGGTTAATTGTAACCGTAACCAGACCGGTAAACCGTGAACCGCCGGTAACAGTTTCGGTTTGGTTAGTGGTTATCCGGCCCGTTTAACTGTAACCACCTAAATCGGTTCGGTGCGGACCGGTTAAAAGCCGCTATTTTGTTATCTTATTTTTTTAATAACAGTTTTATTATATTTTTTAATATTATATATATACATATATATATGTATATGTACATGTATGTGTATGTGTATGTGTATGTGAATGTGTATGTGTATGTGTACCCCTTACAATTACTGCTGAGGGCCTGTTAACCGAGCAGTTAACTGCGGTTACCCTATATGGGCCGGTTAACTGCCGGTTACAGCCGATTTTCAGTTTGGTCCCGGTTAATTTCGGCCCGGTTAGGCGGTCAAAGATACCTATAACCGGCCCAGGCCACTAAGAACTCGGTCCCGGGCCGGTTTGGGACCGTAATGTTACGGTTTCGGCTAACCTAGCCGGTTAGGACGGGCCGGTTCGACCGGTTAACCGGCCAGATTGACAGCTCTAGGGCCATGTTCTTGGTAAAAATAGAGCAGTTCTCTTTCTTCTTCTCTAATTTGTGTTTTGCTGCCAAGATGACACTGACAATCCATACATTTTACTCTCATTCAGTCATGTCTCTGATATGTCATACACCCTCACTGAATAATCCAGTGGACCTGTAAATTCTTTTCAATTTCATGCTTTTCAAAGATCAGATAAGCTTAAGCCATATAAACTAAGCGATAAGCTCTGAATTATGTGGTACAAGAAATTGAATAGTATAATCATTTCATTGCATCAATTGCATCAACTGAATTGTCTAGCATAAGGGAATTACATAGCTTTGATCTCAAAATATCTTTTTAAGATGCTGGTTATATTTTTTTGTAGATGCAGTAGTCATCACTTAGACCTTACATTTTATTTGTCTTTGAAGTTGTGTGTCTTCCTTGTACTTTCCCATTTCATTTAACTTGAAGTTCTTTATTGCTTGGGAAAGGGAAAGAGAGATCCATTTCCAACCCATTCGGTTTTTCCCCTCCCACACTCAACAAAATTGATTAATATAGCCAAAAATGAATGAATTAACCACCCCATGGAGGGGGAGGGGCTTGTCCATGGGGAAATCCCCCCTAACCATCCCACACCCAAGGCAAACATTGTCCCCCCCAGCACCCCTCCCCCTCCCCCAATGGGGTTGAACTTGAACCGTTTATACGGTTTTCCCCTCTCCCTCCCCCCATGGGTTGGAGATACCCTTAAGGGGCAAGGGTTGCTGCCATAATAGACACAAGGTGCCAGGTATTTTACCCATCATTAGTCAAGAAACAATTATCCTCTCTTTTGAGAGAGATAAGAGTTTCGAATTATAAGAAGTGTCTCTGGCAGAAATTACCAACTACAGAAGGAGGTTACCTATAACTCCCATTGAAGAAGAAAAAAAACATAAAACATGAAAAATTAACACCCAAAACTATGAGGAAACCATGATTAACTTGTTTTAAGTTTCATAACCGTAACAAGTACTAGAGCATGCCAAGTATGGAATCTATTTTACCCACCTTGGATTCAGAGTTAGGGGATTTCTGCGTCCTTAAAGCAGTTGCATTACTCAACCCTAGATTTGTGGTTCTTCATCACTGCTCTGCTATCAAGGTGTCAAGGGGCCGGGCCGCGCTTGAAACCAGCCTGGCGCGCACTAAAATGAGCCAGGCCCGGCCCCCTCCAACACGCAAACCGGCTCAGAGCTTCAGCCCCATAATCCCCAGCCCGCCCCCTAACCCGGTGCGGTTCGACTTGCCCCCCCCCCCCCCCCCTCCTACCCGGCCCTGCCCCCATCGGGCCGTCCCCCCCCCCCCCCCCCAAACGGTACTGTTTAGCAATATTAAAACCACATGGCCCCCTCAACTACATACCCCCCCCCCCCCCCCCCCCCCCCCCCCGGTTTTTGGCCCAGGCCCAGTGGGGTTCAGCATCCCTCAATTCCAACCCGGCCCGCCCCCTCTACCACCAGGCCCCTAACCCGGCTCTCCCTCCTCCCAAGCAGCCCCCGCCCAAACCCGGCCCGCCCCCCTGACACCTTGAGTCATATATAATAACCCTATGTAGCTATCAGTTCCGCTTAGCAGGCACCCAGAGAGGCCTGATCCATATATAGCCTTCAACTAAGTTACCCTCTCGGCGTTTATAATACTCATTACTCAGCCTAATTGGGTTCAAGCCTTCAGAGTTCAGACCAAACTTTTGCATTTTACACTTGACACACCATTATAGAGAAAGATAGTGTACTCGATTTAGTGAGATGTAAATCCAAGCGTAGAGATATAGCTAACGAGTAATAACAAGCATAATCACATCAATTTTTAGTCCTGGAACAAAGACTGGAAACGCTACTAACCAATTTGAGTGCACTATTTAACTTCACCAATTCAGGACGAGGCTTTTTCGACGACGCTTCCGTGACCATTGCACCTTATTGGCAACCTAATCAATGAAGAGAAGATGTGATATAGTCCAGTGCTCATAAAAGAAACATATATAATGCGTGCCCAGTGCTCATAAAAAAATATGATTTTCTGTGTGTGTGTGTGTGTACACACATATATATACATATATACAAGAATAAGCTAAAATAGATAAAGACCACACGTTTCAATGTCCCATACACATGCCGGAGTGTTACATATTAAAAACAAATTCTTAATTTTCGAGGATCAAGATATTAAAGCTTATTTTCTAAGAGTAAGCAGATACATTCACGACTGACACCATGAACGTTAGAGCATCTCCAATGGTAAAATCATAAATTAGGTAAATTTTAACTAGTATAAATTTTAATTAAGTCAACTATTTACTGTTTGCTCCAATAATGTCATGTATTTTACATAACTTGTAGATATGAAATTATAAAAATATATATTTATTAAATTAAAGTAGGAGAGAGATAGACACAAAAAGTTTAACTACCTACTTTCTAGCTAGCTACTAGTAGAGAGCGGGATACATAATATGTAAAGTATGTAAAGTATTGAGTCATTTAACTAGCCCATTGGAGCTTGTTATTTCTTCTAATTATGTAAATTATAACTAAACTAACTTTTTTACCTAACCACTGGAGATGCTTAGTGGGAGGGCTAAAATCATCTAGCCTTGCAATAAGCTCAATTCTGCAGCACCGTAATATAACGTATGATAAGAAAGGAATTAGTAAGAAATAAATTGTTTTCTCCTCAAAAAAGAAAAAGAAATAAATTGTTTGGATCAACAGTAGGTAAGAAACAATGAAATACAATGAGAAATGGAAACCTCGTAAAGTCCAAATTCTGATTTGGTGAGAGAAGAAGCAATTAAAATGCAATATTTTTTCATGCGAAAACTCCCTGTGTGAAATTAATATAAAGTCAATAAGGACATTGTTTTTTAATCTCCCGCCAATAGTGAGAATACAAAAATAAAACTTCCCGCCTACTCTACCACTTATATAAACACCGAGAGGTTTTATCACTTTCTCCCCGTAGGCGTGCAGATCTACACATCCGGTTCTACTCATCCAACGTTAGTTTATTGTAACACTGACTCATTTTTTTTATTCACTCTTTCAAGTATTAGTGTTCTTTCATTTTTGTTGCATTGAATTGCAAATCTGATTTTTCTTTTGGTTGTATGAAAAAATATGTCTAGTATTGTTTGGGTGATGTCGAATGTAAGTTTCTAGGATTCCTATTCCTAGTTGGAGAGTCACGATCAAAGCATGTTAGCCAGAGATTTAAATAACGGTGTATATCCTAGAAATCGAACTCAGTTTTAAGGGAGATTTGAGAGTAGAGAGAGCGAGACAGAGAGAGAAATAAACCGAGCTTGATAACGTTGTGTACCACAAGCATGAGATCATTTATCTAGCATTTTGGTTGGGCCTTTACAATTAGGGTGATTGTAAGCGTGATTGTTTCTGTTTTAAGCGTGACTGTTGCTGTTTTAAGCGTGATTGGAGTCGGTACTTGCAGATTTTATCTCTCATTGGTGGAACCCTTCTCACCCGATTGAAGAGCACAGAGTAAGTTCTTGAATTCTCCTCTAATAATTGCAAATTCTTGAACAATTATTAAGATTATGAGTCTCTAGTGATGGAATGTTTGTGGGTTTCTTTCAGTTTGCTGTAAATCAATGGAGGGAGGGAAGACAGAGAAGGGCGATTGTGTCAAGAAGACGAACCCTGAGGGTGAAGAAGTCCTTGACGAAGCTCTGAAAAAGTGCTTGGAGGAGAACAAAGGGGATGACTCCAAGTGCAAGTCCATGGCCAAATCACTGGTCAAGTCTTCAAATCAAACACCAAGATTCAAACCCCTCACACCACTCATGCTCAGGAGTGGCTCATTGACTGATGTATGAGTAACGAAATCCAATTGGTACTCTACAGTATTATATAATAAGGTCATATATAGTACTACATATAAGGTTGAATGCGAGGAATTAATTTTAACCCATGTTGAATTGTGTTTGGAAATACAATAATGATTTTGAGAATCTAGATATTTGACTTTTTTGATAATCGTGTTGTCTGGGCAGTTTGCGCACTTCGACTAAATCCACAGGACCCCGAATAAACCGAACGGTTGAATGTGAGAAATTAGTAGTAACCCATGTTAAACTGTTGAATATAACCATGGAGATTCTAAAACATCTAAATTGTGTGAACTTTGATGAGCTATAATCAAACCATGACTGGATCCGTTTGTTTTATGATATTACTCTAAATAAGGACATTAATTACAAACTACGAGACTTGAACACTAGATCTCATGAACCAGCTTGTGATGCCCTAATCCATGGAAAATCTTGCATAATCTTTCGTTTGCCAGAAGCTTCCATAAGGACGAATAATACATTTACATGGGACAAGGATTTGAACTTATTGGATAGCATAACGATGCATAAGACAAAGTTGAATTAGTAAGGAACCTTAACCTTATCAAGGAATGATTATCAAACATAGAGTGTATGTTAAGTACATTGAAGCCTCAATCTATCTGCAGGTTCAAGCTAGCTCATAGAGCTCGGGGCTTAAACTGAGGATTTCTAAGTACATGCATCTCTTAGATCGCACCACCCAGATGATCAAGAATCCCCTTGCCTCTACCAAACTTAAGAGTTACTACTTCCTCTGTTTCTTCTCTTTCTTCCTACTTTGACTTTTACTCTACAACACCATGAAAAAATTGTCAAAAATTTGAATCGTTTTGCTATCCAAATCACCGGGTCAAAGTGACATGGTTACAGATGAAAAAGTCAAAACTGGAAGAAAGAGAAGAAACATACCAAGTACATTTTTAATTGTGATGTAATAGAGTCTATGAACAGTTACATATGATCATAGACGCTAATAGAACCTACGGAAATGATTACTTGCGGGGGCTGAGGCGCGGAGTTAGGAACCAGAATCACAAAGAGTGCAATTTCACATGATTGTTAAAGGCCTACATGTGTGAAAGACTAAGGCTCTGTTTGGTTCGCAGTAAAATGCTTTACAAGGGAAAATATTCTATGCGTAAAATATTGTGTGAACAAGTTTTCTCTGCGATTATTTCTCGTGTTCGGTTGACACTTGCCAAAATAGTGGTCCGTGACGGCAGTGGTAGTGATGGATGGCGGTGAAGGTGGGTGGTGGAGGTAGGTGGTAGTGGTGGTTATTGGTGGTGGAGGTGTTAGTATTAGCTGTTGTTGTGCTCCTTCACTCTCCGGAAAATTGCTCGAGGATTTGAAATGTGTAAATCATTTTACATCATTGAGCGAAAACATTTTACAGGAAAATATTTACCTCCAATCAAACAGCACCAAAACACCAAAACAAGGGAAAAACATTTTACAGGAAAACTTGTTCTACCACCAACCAAACTGAACCTAAATTTTACACCTTTCGTCCCATAAAAAAAACTGTACTTTAGCAAGAGATGCAAATGAGAACAACTTCCATCAAATGAAAAAGCTCTTAGTCCTCTGTCCATTCAAGAATACATTCAACACATGAAGCCTCCATTAAAGCAATTAGGGTTAGATCCTAAATGTCCAACCTTTCAACCATAGCTTAGCTATCAATTAATTCAAAGTTCAGTCACCGGAAAATATTTCAAAGTCCACAAGAACACATTCGACACTTGAAACCCACAATTAGTTACACCAATTCAGTAACCTATCTCAAACAAACCGTCAATTCCAATTTCCATTATTAAAATCACCTTAAATTATTACAAAATTAAATATAGAAATCCCAAAGTCTCCAAATCAAAAAGCAAAGACAATTCTCAATTATCATCAAGTCATGAACTCTCTAGTCTAGTCAAATTGAAACCCTAAAACATAGAAGTCCCCAAATTTTCAACTTCAAAAATCACATAACACTAGCAATCCCAAACTCAAAACCCTAGTCTACAATACCAAACCTCAATTCAGGAAATCAATCAATCAATGAATCACAAGTTTCGTATGACAATCCATTGGCATGAAGTTGCAATTAAAGAGATTATGTCCCGAGAATACGTAGAGAAGAAGTAAAATTGATTTGCTTGAGCTTACCCAAAGTGAGTGGAGTACCAGAGAGCAGAACTGAGGAAACGAACCCACGAATGGAATAGGAGATGGATATCGGAGAGCCGACGCCGGCGGCAGGTTGGGTTTCTCTATCGTTTTCTCACTTCTGAGTAACGGTGCTCATTAAAGAACACAATTTGTACTAGGGATCCTTTTGTAAAATTTAAAAGTTAAGAGGCCAGAAAGTAATATTTCCTTTTTTTATTTATTTTTTTGAAGACGTGGGAATCCGCAACCACTATCATTCGGATGCCACTTGGCAAACCCCGCTCTAGTACAATAGCCTCCAAACCACACTAGAAAGGCAAACCAGCCTGAGAAAATCCGGGGTGACTGGCTCGCAGTTGAGACTTGAGAAGGCCAATAGGCTGCCCGTGGGATGCCCTAAGGTTTGACTCAAAATCTCAAGACCCAAAATCTTAAGAATGCTCACCCGACCAACTCAACTACACCCCGAAGGGTAATATTTCCTTTTATTGATATGAATATAGTTGGGGGACTTTTGCAGTTTTGTCAATGACACTCTTGATATTTTTATATATAAAAATTCTTTTTCAGTAACAAATAGCTATAAAATTGTGGTTTTTGAAAGTTTGGGTACGGCACGTGTCTGTTAGGATCGGCCATTGAGCAAGTGGCCTGACCAACCGGCCCAACCCAGCCTGAGATTTTACGGGTTTAACAAATTTCGGCCCGTCATGAACTTGGGCTTGAAATTTGAGCCCCACCAAGATATGGGTTGGGGTTGGGTTTTGTAACGTAGACCCAAGCGCAACCTGGTCTGGCCCGAACCCACTATTACTTCTATTATTTATATGCAAGTATGTTTAAATATGCATATGCACTCATCTATATATGTGTACTCTATAAATAACACATTATATGTGTCATGTTAACTACACAATGTAGGAAGTGTTGTTGAAGTCAGTCAAAGTCGCTCAATATTGTGATTGATATTTGCTCGTAAAGTAATATTACCTATCTTGTTATTTTTAATCATTAATTTTATTTTAATTAAACTAAATTAATATATTTTTGATAAAAATAATTCTAAAAACATGAGTTAGAACACATTGTACACAAATTAATTGAAAATGTCTTACATCATGGCGACTTTGTGCCCACTGCTGCTTCTGTTTTCTTTTGGTTACATTAGAAAATAAACACACAACTACATAAAACTACCAATCCCCATTAGATCGTCCCTAAGGAGAGTCTTGACAGCCTCCGGTGCTTCCTCCATGATCTTCAGGTCCCCATTTTGCTCAGCTCTCATGCTGGTTTGATAATGAACTTGATAATCCCCTTGCTTCTGGTCAAAAGATACTTGCCATCTCTAATTGTGTCTGCATTGAGGTTCGTCCATCTCTAGCTCCTTGGAAGATAAGAGAATCCGAGCTTACTTCGATTGACTAATAAATTATTTGACTAACTAACTAATAATTATAACGCGATAAACTATTTGAACAAATTAACTAATTAATAATACTAACGGACGATGAAGATACGGTTGGCCCGTATCAACTACCCCGCGGTTGGAAATCACCTTGTCCTCAAGGTGGTGGTGTGAAAAATATTAGGAAGCTCATATTTACGTTTGCCCGAATCAATTTAAAGTCGGATGAGATTTAGAACACCACTTTTGTAGTCCGAATTCCGCAAAATGGAGGCCGGAAACGGACTTGGGAGGTCGAAAAACATTAAGAATAAACTTGTGGGTCCAAAAAACGGAGCCGCTGCTCAAAATTGAGCAAAAAGTAGGATTGTGCTCACTTGGAGCCGCCGAGAGCCGTTGGCTTAGTCCGAGCCGACCGGAAGCCGGAATGGAAGCCGAGTCGTGTTGAAAGCTTCGGCTCAAGCGAACTTAGATATGAGCTGACGGCTAGATCAAGCCGCGACCGAGCCATGGTCACCCAGTCGGCTAGATCGAGTCGTATAACTGGATCATCGACTCGCGGCGACATGAGTGTTGATCGCGATGGCATTGGATCTTTTCTAGGGTAGTTCTGCCACCGTCAGGGGTTTGGGGAGGCCTCCGCCGGTCGGAACTAGGTCGCCGAACGTTGTCGGTTGCTCGACCGTGGTCTGGAGCATCAGGGATGACGGCGAATCCTGCTCTGTTGGCGTCGACTCTGTTTCATCAACTAGTGACGACAGAATGGAGTCGTGGGGGCGGTTTGCGGTCGGTTGGGGGTGGCTAAGACCTGAGAGCTCCTGCTCTGGTTCCTCCGACGGCTGTTCTTTGGTGGACGGTGCTTCGGGTTTGAGGCTCCTACTGTTGCGGTTGCAGTTGTAGTTGTAAGTATTGTGACAGCTTAGTTGATCGCGTTTTTTAGGATCTCAGAGAACTCATGCCACCATTGTTCGTCGTTGAACAACGAATAAGCAGGGTAAGCGGTTCTGTTCATCATGATTTCGCCTGTTGAGGATGGCGTCACTCAAAGAAAGCACCAACTGTTAGGGTTTACCTAACGCGTAGCGATTCGAGATGCTACAATCTCTCCACACGTGATAGCTATTCGAGAGGCTATTGGTCTTTGATAACTCCACATCAGGAGTTATATTCGTATAAGATTCATCACCGTTTTTCGTGTACTTTGATGCATTTACGTGAGAAATTGATCAATTCTTAGACGTTTTGAGTATACTTGAGTAATTGGACTTAATTGTGTAAGCCAGGCGTTTTCTGCATGTTTTATGCTTTATTTGTCGCATGTGATCTTCCGGTATTTTTTCGTGTTGTGGATTTCAGGAACTGGAAGCTTGGAGTGCGGATTTTGGAGCGGAAGCGAACTTCGGAACGAAAGAGACTCAAGGAATGCATGAGAGAATGGATGAAGAAGATGAGAAGCTAAGAGGAGAAAAAGACTTAGGCAAAATTTCAAGAGTGAAAAGAAGCAACTCACTGGAAGTAGATGATCAAAAATTGTGATCACAAGATCAAGTGCAAGACCACATTTAGGATCAACGTGATTCTACAACTAAAAAAGGTGATCCTATGATCACAAGATCACAAATTAGATTTGACGTGAGTTCAAGGGTGGGCGGGGGGTGAAAGTGTTATTTTGCAAAACAAAAAAAGAGAGGAACGTGGGTTTAATAAAAGCAACGACCTAGGGCTATTCAGCCATTGACGACTGTTTTGGGAGCAAGGGGCAACTAGAGAGCAAGATTGAAGACGAAGATCATCAAGATTTGAAGATTATTCGTTTGATTCTCATCTCTCTTCCCGTCTTAGTATGATTATGGAGATTTTGAGTTTGATAAACTATTTCATGTCTAGCTAAACTCTCTAAGCTAGGCAATTGATGGAGAATTAGGGTTTTGATTAGTTTTTTCCGGAATAATGACTTGATTCATGTTTATGCTTAAATCTAGTTTATGTTCTAGTTAGCTATTATGTTCTTGTGCTTTATTCTTAGTATTCTTGGCTTGATCACCCGTAGGGTACTAGTTGCTGAGATAGTTGCACGAAAGTGAACTAATCGAGACGCGTTAAAGAACATAGTGAGTAGTCTTGTAGTTCTTTGAGACTGAGAGGAGATAAGAACTCGATAACCAAGTGTGGGTTGTTTCGATTGGGATTGGCTAGGACTTAGTGAAAACGGTGGACCGACAGGACCCGGTGAGCGAGCCTAGCAAGCCAGCTAGAACGTAACAGTTGACGGAGGTGGACCGACAGGACCCAAGGACAACTGAAACACAGATTCATGTGAGATGGACAAAAGAGCGTGATGAGTGTAACCCAGTATAATTAGACATAACTAGAGTGTTTCAAGCGTAATCCAGAAATTACTAAGAACCCTAGGGACGACCATTGATTGCCTAGTTCTTCTCCATAATCGTATCATTCACAATTCTCTTCTTTTAAACTGAACAATCATACAAAAATAGTTAACTTAGTTGTTATTTAGTTAGTGACGAACCTTCAAATCAAACTAATTCTTACCGGTTACTTCGGTATCTTTTAATTAATCTTTAATTAGCTACTAATCATATAATTCTCCTGGGTTCGATATTTGGAGTCGTAAAATACTCCACTTACTACTTGACTGTACGCTTGCGTTTAACACGTTAGTAAATCCTGTCAGTCTACACACACACTAAAACACACTTTGGATATTCTTGTTGATACATTGATAAAAATAAGCTGAGCGATACAACTGTTCAAATAGACAACTAAATCTGAACGGTTCGACCTAACAGGCCGGGAAAGAACTAACAAGAAAATCCGGACTTATTTCGACTAATTTAACTAACTAACTAATAATAATAAAACGACAAAGAAATAATTTACATTAATTAGCTAACTAATAATACTAACGGACAATGAAGATCCGGTTGACCCGTATTAGTTCGTCAGTTCCAAGCAATATGTTTGGCCATGTTCATTACATACTGGAGATTTACATTAGTTATTTGTTCTAGTTTAGAGTTATTCGTCTTGGGTTTAGACATTTCTTGTGTTGCATTTTATCTACGGCTGAAAACACGATTAAAGTGCAGTTAGGGTGGTAGCTCAAATGGTAGAGCGTTGAAAACCCCTGCATGAAGTCCCGGGTTATTAGTTTGAAATTTCGTTTCGTTTCGGTCCGTTTCGTCCGATTTGTACCGTTTCGGTCCTAAAACGAAGTATAACCGGTACCGGTACATACCGGGCTGAAATTCGGTGCGTACCAGTGTGTTTCGGCCAATTTCGGATGTTTCGGGGTTTTTCGGACGAGTTAGCGAATTTCGGGTGGATTTCAATTGGGGATTCAATTTATAATTTAAACAAGTTTTGGGGCCCCAATATGAAAGTAAAAAATTCATACATTCGTGTTGATCATCTAAATAAATAATTCTTTAAGTATTTTTCATTTCGTTCATTCATTTCTTATTGTATTTTAGCGCAAAATAAGAACAAGAATTAAAGTTTAGTATAAAATTACATGTTTTATGGTTATTTAGAAAAATAAGAATATAATTTGGGGTTATTAGGAGAATATAAGAACTTTTGGGAAATTATATAATTTAAGAAAATTAGTCCGAAACGAACCACCGAAAAATACCGGTATCGAAATGTTTCACTCCAGTAACAAAAACGAAACGACGTCCGGTACGGTATTTCAAACTATGCGACTGACGACAAAATAATTTCTTAAAAACAGAAAACACGATTAAAGCGAGTTTCTATTCGAAACCAAATTCCACATTAGAAAATTTAAGCTCAAATGCAAATAAGAATTTTGATTTCTAATTAAGTTTTTGTCTATTCATATACATATATGTGGTTTTAATTTCGTCTCAAATCGAAATGAGTTGAACCATTTGTAAAAAAAAAAAAAAATAAGAGTCCTTTAAACTGACAATAGGTTCGTCTATATTCACCGAGCTTTTGGGTCACATGAGGATTCACGGGAGTGTACCATATATTATGAACCATATGTCACATTATCAGTTCGATGGGACGGCCAGAGATCCTCTTAATCTCTTATACCACTTCGTCGCAGCTGAAATGTATCATTTGGACTTTTTTTATCCATAACTGAGTCACTTTGACTGGTGATTTGGATCGCAAAATGATATAATTTTTCAATAACTTTTGTATTATCTTGTAGAATAAGAGTTACTTTACAACACTTCGAAAAAGATTATCTAAAAATTGCAAAATTTTGCTATCCAAATTACCGGGTCAAAGTGACCCAGTGAATAGTGGTAAATATTCAAATGGTGCAAATGGTGCAATAGTGGTAAATATTTGTTTGTTAATATTCGGTCCCATGATTGATTCAACATGGGGAAGAAGAGAGTTTATTGGATGCTTCTGGACTATGTTATGCAGCAATAGACGTTACAGTCTGCTTAGTTCGAAATGGTTCTATCCAACTTAATTGCATAAGAAATTGGCACGTTATTTAACGCCGGACTTACTAAGTTCCCCTCCCAAGCTCCTATCGTATACTATTTCTGTTTCATTCCTTTCTTCTTGGTTTGATTTTTACCACTACTATCTGGATCACTCTGACCCGGTAATTTGATTAGTAAACGATGTTAGAATTTTATAATTTTTTCATAGTATTATCAAGTAAAGTTTACTAAAAAATTATTAAAAAATTATATCGTTTTGTTATTCAAATTACTGGATCAAAGTGACTCGTTACATATGAAAAAGTCAAACCAGAAAGAAAGAGACGAAATGAAGGTAGTAATTGATTAACAGCTCCTAGGCACAACTGAGTCTTGAGTGCTGCAGTGGCTATTGTGCGGAGATCTTGAGTGTAGGGTTTTGAATCTTGTCCTAAAGAAAACCTTAAAGATTTAGGCGTGACCTCCCTTCAAGCTACTCACTTGACAAGCTCGAATACCATGGTTGACTGAGCATGGAATGTGCCTACTCCGCCAGTGGCGGATGCATGAATTACGAAAAGCCGAGAAAAAATTCTGTAAAAAGTCATTAATTGCTTCAGGAAATTGGAATCAGAGACATTTGTGTAGTTAATTAGAGGGCACTACTATCAAAATGTTCTAAGTAAGAGAAGTAAGAGTAGTTTTTGAAAACTCAGGGGAGCAGTGTTGTGCCACCCCTGTCTCTCAAGTGTCTCAGTCCCTGTAATCCGCCACTCCCAGTAGGGGAACAGGCTCCCGGTAGGGGAACAGGGACCATAGGACTGGGTTCTGTTTCTTTTTTTAACTGACCAGCCGAGTTGCTGACATGGTGTACCATAAACAGGAGATAGTTCAACTACTTGCGTTTTGGTTGGGCCTTCACAATTGGCGTGACTCTGTTTTATAGGACATTCGAATCAGTACTTGCAGTTGCTTCCCTTCTCTCTCCTTTTCATACCCTTCTCTGATCTCTCCCAGTTGAAGGGTAAGTTCTTGAATTTTCCTCTTATAAATTGCAAATCCTTCAACAAGTGATTAAGATTATGAGTCTCTAAAGGTTGAATCTCTGTGGGTTTCTCTCAGTTTGCTGTGAATCAATGGAGGGAGAGAAGACAGAGAAGGATGATTGTGTCAAGAAGACAAACCCTGAGGTTGAAGAAGAAGAAGAAGCCATTATTGATGAAGCTGCTTTGAAGAAGTGCTTGGAGGAGAACAAAGGGGATGATTCCAAGTGCAAGTCAAAGGCCAAAGCACTGGTCAAGTCTTCAAATCCAACACCAAGATTCAAACCCCTCACCCCACTCAGGCTCAGGAGTGGCTCATTGACTGATGTATGAAAAATATTTGGTATTACATTTATAATTAGGGTCTAATGTATATGCAAATATTATGTTATCCTGAGTTGAATGTGAGAAATTTGTTGTAATCCTTGTTGAGATTGTGGAATATAATAATGAATTTGAGAATCTAGATGTTTTACTTCTTTGATAATCGTGGTGTCTGCACTAGTTTGCGCACAACTCAACGAGGGGTGAGTCTGATATGATTTGTTTACAGATTATGTCAAAACAGTCTATGACAAACAAATTATATGAAAAAGTCGGGTGCGTTTGGTTAAACAAGTTTGTGCAGGTAAGAAGTTCATTTAAAAAATACCTTTTTCAACAACCCATTTCACACTACTTTTAAGTTTAATCCAGATTATCAGCTTATAAGATCATCCCATACATGATTTATAAGTTGAATTCAACTTGAAATTCAAATTTTCTTTTTACGTCACCTCTAACTCACTCCGGATCAGTAGTAGAATCATGATCATGAATTCTATAATGAGGGGTTTTATGTGAGAATTTATAGTGGGATCATGTTGATTTACGGAACATAGTATTCGGACAACTAAAAAAAAAAAGTATTCGGACAACTAGAAGTTTAGCATAAGAAAATATTTTTAGTGCTCCATTAGAGCATTACGTGGTGCTACAATCAATTGAAGTGCAACACTTATACAATCTGTCAGTGATTGACACATTCATTGGTTGAAGAGAACCACATTGTGCCCTTTTGGAGCACTAAAAAATTTCTCCACTACCTGAAGCATCACCCGCTTTCTCTTTTTCCGGTGTTTTATAAGTTATGCATTTGTTAAGATCATTGCATTTCACTTTCTTTTACATATTTTCAGTCGTGATCGCGGGTATGTTTAGACTGTTTTTCAGGTTCAGGTGGTTGCGGGACGAAAAACGAGGAGATATGCATGCAGGGACGGACCCAGAAAATATTTGTAGGGGGGGCCAAGGTAAAAAAAATGTAACCTTAGTATCACTTAAAATGAAGATGTTATTAACTAATAAAACTATGTTGTTCCAATAAAAAAATTAAAAATGCAACAAAGTAAAATAACGAACAGCTTAATTCTCTATTGGTTCCTTTTTACTACACCTGTTTCATACAAATTTCACTATAGTTACCAAGTTGGTCATAATAGAATAGAGCACACAATTTGGACTTATTTATGATAGCATTATGTAGTTGTTCAGGGGTAGTCTTGTAAAATTTTACTACATGCTATACTTATAGGAAATTCTTTACATAGTATCACAAGTTGGCCATATGACTATTTTGTACATTATGTACTTTGTGACATCAACAATTTATAACTATAGATGCTAGTAGAAAAAAACCTAAGGGGGGCCATGGCCCATGCCACCCAAGGCATAGTTCCGTCCCTGTATGCATGGAGAAGTTATGGAAATCAAGAACGAGAAATGGAGAATGGATGAGAAAAAGGGCTTTGAGTGATGGAGGACGTGAAGAGAGCTACAAAGCCACAAGGAGATGAAGATCCAATTTCGAAGTCACCAATCAAAGTCGGGGTCCTCGGGGATCCACACGAGTGAAGAAAGCCGATAAGAAGGAGATTCAGAGCTTTGTAGGTGTATGCCACCGCGATGTGGGTGCTTTGCCACCGCGGTGGGAAGGCCCAGAGCACAACAGAAGATCATCCAAAGGATCTCACCGTAGTGAGGGTGCTTAGCCACCGCGGTGAGGGAGGCAGAGTGCAACAGAGAAGACTCGGGTGGGTTCACCACGGTGAGGTTTCGACAGCAAGACGCCAGGGAGATGGCACCACCCACGGTAGGCGACTAACAGCTGTTTCCAAACGTTGCGGAAACGTGCGTAATTTGAGGATTCTATATGGGAACCCGTGTCTAAGGCCTACAATACGAACAAGACTATGCTAATTTCCTATGGAAAACTTAGGGTCATGAATTATCAATTTTGGATTACGATTTAGATTCATGCTTTGGCATTATGCACGGAACAGAAGATTTACATTCATTTATATATGGGTTCTTATAGTTATAGTAAAAACCAATATAAGAATAGTAGAAAGAAAAGCAAAAGTTCGCAACCGATGATAAAGAGAATGCGATCTCGCTAACTTGATGCAAGTAGGTGGAAGAGTAAATTAGGGGCAGAGATTAAAATACCAAAGGGCCACAACATATGCCACATTACTGTGAATGCAACAAAGCAGCAATAATGAGAAAGATCCACAACAAAGCAGCAATAACGAAAATTACTGTGAAAGCAACGTGACTGATGCGAAAAACAGTTTCAGTAAAATTGACACGCTGAAGTTCTTTAACAAAAATAATTTGTCACAATGCAACCAACTCCACTATATACTGACCTCGACCAACGACCCGCTCGAAACATAAACAGAAAAGTACACCCAGAAACACATCGGTATTAGTTTACTGACCTGTGCCACGAACCAAAGGACCTGCTCAGAACATAAATAGAAAGTACATCTACAGATACTGTTGGACTCTGTTCAAGAATCTGACCCGAAAAAGCAAATAAACTGAAATAAACAAAACTTACAGAGTCTGGAGAATTGCAGCAGTAAAGCAGAGACGATCTCGTGCATAGACACGATGGCCTTAAGGCTTTATTCGCTCCCAATTGGTACTGTTGATCCGGAGCGAAGGCCTCCCAGGATAATCGCCTCTCACCGTGCAAGCAGAAGTACCGTCTGGAATTGCACCCTTCGAACCTGTTAACTGGTGTGATTATCTCTCTGTGTTTGAAGGAGGAAGAGAACTGGATTTCGGAATTATGAAACAGAGGAAGGTGTCTGCCTTTTAAAGAAGACAGACACCCGTTAGGAACAGTTGGAAACGGTTGGGTAACGAAAACAGTTGTAACTGTTCAAAAAGCAGTTACAAAAACGGTCTGGTGAAGAATTATTTCCGGGCTGATATTAATGGCAGAAGGAGTTGGTTTCTGGCTAAGTTGTCATTTAATCAGGCCCAAGCCCACACCACACCACGTCACGGCCCGGCCCGTGCCCGTGCCCGTGCCCGAACCCGAACCCGAACCCGAGACCGAGCCGAGCCGGCCGTCCGGACGGACGGCGGCGGCGGCGCGCGCGCGCGCGTGTGTGGTGATTCGGACCATAGCTAGGTCCTCTCTCCTACACAAAATGTGTACCACCCAAAGGGCGTGCCCTATAGTGCAAACTTGAACTACATAAGGTGAACAAGTTTGTTCTTCCCTCCAATGTGGGATGAATTAATTTTCCCACTTGAAGTTGCCTTCTTCACCTTCTTGAGGTGCCATCTTCACCTATGAATTTTTCATTCACCCGAACTCGATTTGGGTCGAAATAAAGTAGTAGGACGATCACCTCGAAGTAAGGTTTCCAAAACTACTTTCACCTCGACGAATCGATAACCCGATTCTTCACAAATCGGGTCCAAAGTCGACCCAAAATCGATATTTTCCAACAATCCCCCACATGAATGATAAAATTGGCTGAGTAGCCGGGATGTCAAAGGATTGAGAGAGATATCACGCGAACGATAATCGCATCGAGAAGGTAGTCAGAGACTTTGAACGTTCTCTTAGTGAAGTACCAACGGGTATACTGGCTTGTCAGTAGCGAATCGCCTTGAACTGCTTGCCGTGACGTATACCTAGTCATTAGCACCCACACGGTTATCATTCTTCCAATTACGGTTCTCATTTTCGTGCCCGTTTTGGCCATGGAACACTTATGTCCTGGTTTCATGAGTGGTCTTAGAGAATTTAGCCTCGTCATTCTCCTAGAACCGGCCCCCAGTTCCCACTCATATAGGTGAGTCTCATAAAGAGTATCTTGCCATACCCCACTTGGTCGTTTAACCAAAATATGAGCTCATTAAAAGCTTCAATGCTTAACCTTGTCCAATGCAAGCGTCACTCGGCGTTCACCCTAGGAATAGGTTAGGAAATTAAATTTCCTCAGTGACTAAATATTTGCACGATAGGTAGGTTGGCCCTTTGAACTTAGTTATTGGGATCTCCAATCTTCTAAGTTGGGTTTCCGCTATGTGCAACTCGGTGAGATAGGCTTTAGTCCCATTCCCCTCGATGAACTAAACACTTGCTCTCTCGGTAATCCCTTTGTTAGAGGGTCTGCTAAGTTCTCCTTAGACTTCACGTAATCGATCGATATTATTCCATTTGAGAGCAATTGTTTAATGGTGTTGTGTCTACGACGAATATGTCTAGACTTACCATTGTAGATACTATTTTGCGCCCTTCCAATTGCCGATTGACTATCGCAATGGATGCAAATAGGTGCCATAGGTTTTGGCCACATTGGAAGTTCTTCTAAAAACTGTCGAAGCCATTCTGCTTCTTCCCCTGATTTATCCAAGGCAATGAATTCGGATTCCATTGTGGATCTTGCAATGCAGGTTTGTTTAGAAGACTTCCATGACACGGCTGCACCTCCTAGGGTAAAGACATACCCACTTGTGGATTTAGAATCCCTTGTATCCGATATCCAATTGGCATCACTATACCCTTCAAGTACGGCTGGGTACCTAGTATAGTGCAGTCCATACGTTAAAGTATGTCTTAAATACTTTAGCACCCGAGTCAATCCTTTCCAGTGATTTGCACTAGGATTGCTCGTGAATCGACTGAGTTTGCCAACTGCTTGAGCGATATCGGGTCTGGTGCAGTTCATGAGATACATTAGACTTCCGATAACTTGAGCATATTCGTTTTGCCTTACACTGGCCCCGTGATTCTTGGCGAGGTGTAGATTAAGATCAACAGGAGTCTTAACTTCCTTGCCATCGTTCTTGTCGAATTTCTCAAGTATCTTTCCAACATAGTGTGACTGAGATAATGTGTATCCATTTGATGTTCTAGTGATTTTCATCCCTAGTATAACATCTGCGATACCCATGTCTTTCATGTCAAACTTTGTCGTCAACAATTTCTTTGTTGAATTGATGATATTCTTATTACTTCCCATAATTAGCATATCATCGACATATAAGCAAACAATGACATAACCATCACGAGTGGTTTTGTGATAAACACACTTGTCACATTCATTTATATGAAACCCATTTGATAACATTGCGTTATCAAATTTGACATGCCATTGTTTTGGTGCCTGTTTCAGCCCATAAAGAGATTTAACTAACCGGCAAACCTTGTCTTCTTGTCCAGGAACATGAAAACCTTCAGGTTGCTCCATGTAAATCTCTTCATCCAATTCACCGTTCAAGAAAGCCGTCTTTACATCCATTTGGTGAATTTCGAGATTATTTATAGCGGCAAGCGCTATAAGCATGCGAATGGATGTAATCCTTGTGACTGGTGAGTAGGTATCAAAATAATGTAAAACAGCAAAATGATACAGTTTCTGAAATTTAACAGTAAATAAATGAAACTGAAAAATTAAATCAGAAACAATAAATTCTTTCGATAATATATTCCGAAAGAAATAGACAGTAAACTAACAGATAATCTGACTGTTTAATAAAATTTGGCAGAAACAGAAAAAATTATCTGTTACAGAAAAATAAACGGAGCAGTCTATTTAACTGTTGCAGAAAATTTCGACAGAAACTGAAGAAATTATACTGTAACAGACAAATAAACAGCAGCAATATTTAACAGTAACAGAAAATTAACAGTAGCAGAAAATAATACTGAAACTGAAAATAAAATGTACTGCAGAAACAGAAACAGAAAATAACAGTAACAGGAAAATTTTCCAGTCACGGACGAAACTGGAAAATTTTAACAGAAACAGATAAATAGTCTGATTCTTGAACAGATTACAGATAAAGCCTTAAGATTGTTGGACTCTGTTCAAGAATCTGACCCGAAAAAGCAAATAAACTGAAATAAACAAAACTTACAGAGTCTGGAGAATTGCAGCAGTAAAGCAGAGACGATCTCGTGCATAGACACGATGGCCTTAAGGCTTTATTCGCTCCCAATTGGTACTGTTGATCCGGAGCGAAGGCCTCCCAGGATAATCGCCTCTCACCGTGCAAGCAGAAGTACCGTCTGGAATTGCACCCTTCGAACCTGTTAACTGGTGTGATTATCTCTCTGTGTTTGAAGGAGGAAGAGAACTGGATTTCGGAATTATGAAACAGAGGAAGGTGTCTGCCTTTTAAAGAAGACAGACACCCGTTAGGAACAGTTGGAAACGGTTGGGTAACGAAAACAGTTGTAACTGTTCAAAAAGCAGTTACAAAAACGGTCTGGTGAAGAATTATTTCCGGGCTGATATTAATGGCAGAAGGAGTTGGTTTCTGGCCCAAAAAGATTAAGTTGTCATTTAATCAGGCCCAAGCCCACACCACACCACGTCACGGCCCGGCCCGTGCCCGTGCCCGAACCCGAACCCGAGACCGAGCCGAGCCGGCCGTCCGGACGGACGGCGGCGGCGGCGCGCGCGCGCGCGTGTGTGGTGATTCGGACCATAGCTAGGTCCTCTCTCCTACACAAAATGTGTACCACCCAAAGGGCGTGCCCTATAGTGCAAACTTGAACTACATAAGGTGAACAAGTTTGTTCTTCCCTCCAATGTGGGATGAATTAATTTTCCCACTTGAAGTTGCCTTCTTCACCTTCTTGAGGTGCCATCTTCACCTATGAATTTTTCATTCACCCGAACTCGATTTGGGTCGAAATAAAGTAGTAGGACGATCACCTCGAAGTAAGGTTTCCAAAACTACTTTCACCTCGACGAATCGATAACCCGATTCTTCACAAATCGGGTCCAAAGTCGACCCAAAATCGATATTTTCCAACAATCCCCCACATGAATGATAAAATTGGCTGAGTAGCCGGGATGTCAAAGGATTGAGAGAGATATCACGCGAACGATAATCGCATCGAGAAGGTAGTCAGAGACTTTGAACGTTCTCTTAGTGAAGTACCAACGGGTATACTGGCTTGTCAGTAGCGAATCGCCTTGAACTGCTTGCCGTGACGTATACCTAGTCATTAGCACCCACACGGTTATCATTCTTCCAATTACGGTTCTCATTTTCGTGCCCGTTTTGGCCATGGAACACTTATGTCCTGGTTTCATGAGTGGTCTTAGAGAATTTAGCCTCGTCATTCTCCTAGAACCGGCCCCCAGTTCCCACTCATATAGGTGAGTCTCATAAAGAGTATCTTGCCATACCCCACTTGGTCGTTTAACCAAAATATGAGCTCATTAAAAGCTTCAATGCTTAACCTTGTCCAATGCAAGCGTCACTCGGCGTTCACCCTAGGAATAGGTTAGGAAATTAAATTTCCTCAGTGACTAAATATTTGCACGATAGGTAGGTTGGCCCTTTGAACTTAGTTATTGGGATCTCCAATCTTCTAAGTTGGGTTTCCGCTATGTGCAACTCGGTGAGATAGGCTTTAGTCCCATTCCCCTCGATGAACTAAACACTTGCTCTCTCGGTAATCCCTTTGTTAGAGGGTCTGCTAAGTTCTCCTTAGACTTCACGTAATCGATCGATATTATTCCATTTGAGAGCAATTGTTTAATGGTGTTGTGTCTACGACGAATATGTCTAGACTTACCATTGTAGATACTATTTTGCGCCCTTCCAATTGCCGATTGACTATCGCAATGGATGCAAATAGGTGCCATAGGTTTTGGCCACATTGGAAGTTCTTCTAAAAACTGTCGAAGCCATTCTGCTTCTTCCCCTGATTTATCCAAGGCAATGAATTCGGATTCCATTGTGGATCTTGCAATGCAGGTTTGTTTAGAAGACTTCCATGACACGGCTGCACCTCCTAGGGTAAAGACATACCCACTTGTGGATTTAGAATCCCTTGTATCCGATATCCAATTGGCATCACTATACCCTTCAAGTACGGCTGGGTACCTAGTATAGTGCAGTCCATACGTTAAAGTATGTCTTAAATACTTTAGCACCCGAGTCAATCCTTTCCAGTGATTTGCACTAGGATTGCTCGTGAATCGACTGAGTTTGCCAACTGCTTGAGCGATATCGGGTCTGGTGCAGTTCATGAGATACATTAGACTTCCGATAACTTGAGCATATTCGTTTTGCCTTACACTGGCCCCGTGATTCTTGGCGAGGTGTAGATTAAGATCAACAGGAGTCTTAACTTCCTTGCCGTCGTTCTTGTCGAATTTCTCAAGTATCTTTCCAACATAGTGTGACTGAGATAATGTGTATCCATTTGATGTTCTAGTGATTTTCATCCCTAGTATAACATCTGCGATACCCATGTCTTTCATGTCAAACTTTGTCGTCAACAATTTCTTTGTTGAATTGATGATATTCTTATTACTTCCCATAATTAGCATATCATCGACATATAAGCAAACAATGACATAACCATCACGAGTGGTTTTGTGATAAACACACTTGTCACATTCATTTATATGAAACCCATTTGATAACATTGCGTTATCAAATTTGACATGCCATTGTTTTGGTGCCTGTTTCAGCCCATAAAGAGATTTAACTAACCGGCAAACCTTGTCTTCTTGTCCAGGAACATGAAAACCTTCAGGTTGCTCCATGTAAATCTCTTCATCCAATTCACCGTTCAAGAAAGCCGTCTTTACATCCATTTGGTGAATTTCGAGATTATTTATAGCGGCAAGCGCTATAAGCATGCGAATGGATGTAATCCTTGTGACTGGTGAGTAGGTATCAAAATAATGTAAAACAGCAAAATGATACAGTTTCTGAAATTTAACAGTAAATAAATGAAACTGAAAAATTAAATCAGAAACAATAAATTCTTTCGATAATATATTCCGAAAGAAATAGACAGTAAACTAACAGATAATCTGACTGTTTAATAAAATTTGGCAGAAACAGAAAAAATTATCTGTTACAGAAAAATAAACGGAGCAGTCTATTTAACTGTTGCAGAAAATTTCGACAGAAACTGAAGAAATTATACTGTAACAGACAAATAAACAGCAGCAATATTTAACAGTAACAGAAAATTAACAGTAGCAGAAAATAATACTGAAACTGAAAATAAAATGTACTGCAGAAACAGAAACAGAAAATAACAGTAACAACAGAAACAGATAAATAGTCTGATTCTTGAACAGATTACAGATAAAGCCTTAAGATTGTTGGACTCTGTTCAAGAATCTGACCCGAAAAAGCAAATAAACTGAAATAAACAAAACTTACAGAGTCTGGAGAATTGCAGCAGTAAAGCAGAGACGATCTCGTGCATAGACACGATGGCCTTAAGGCTTTATTCGCTCCCAATTGGTACTGTTGATCCGGAGCGAAGGCCTCCCAGGATAATCGCCTCTCACCGTGCAAGCAGAAGTACCGTCTGGAATTGCACCCTTCGAACCTGTTAACTGGTGTGATTATCTCTCTGTGTTTGAAGGAGGAAGAGAACTGGATTTCGGAATTATGAAACAGAGGAAGGTGTCTGCCTTTTAAAGAAGACAGACACCCGTTAGGAACAGTTGGAAACGGTTGGGTAACGAAAACAGTTGTAACTGTTCAAAAAGCAGTTACAAAAACGGTCTGGTGAAGAATTATTTCCGGGCTGATATTAATGGCAGAAGGAGTTGGTTTCTGGCCCAAAAAGATTAAGTTGTCATTTAATCAGGCCCAAGCCCACACCACACCACGTCACGGCCCGGCCCGTGCCCGTGCCCGAACCCGAACCCGAGACCGAGCCGAGCCGGCCGTCCGGACGGACGGCGGCGGCGGCGCGCGCGCGCGCGTGTGTGGTGATTCGGACCATAGCTAGGTCCTCTCTCCTACACAAAATGTGTACCACCCAAAGGGCGTGCCCTATAGTGCAAACTTGAACTACATAAGGTGAACAAGTTTGTTCTTCCCTCCAATGTGGGATGAATTAATTTTCCCACTTGAAGTTGCCTTCTTCACCTTCTTGAGGTGCCATCTTCACCTATGAATTTTTCATTCACCCGAACTCGATTTGGGTCGAAATAAAGTAGTAGGACGATCACCTCGAAGTAAGGTTTCCAAAACTACTTTCACCTCGACGAATCGATAACCCGATTCTTCACAAATCGGGTCCAAAGTCGACCCAAAATCGATATTTTCCAACAATCCCCCACATGAATGATAAAATTGGCTGAGTAGCCGGGATGTCAAAGGATTGAGAGAGATATCACGCGAACGATAATCGCATCGAGAAGGTAGTCAGAGACTTTGAACGTTCTCTTCGTGAAGTACCAACGGGTATACTGGCTTGTCAGTAGCGAATCGCCTTGAACTGCTTGCCGTGACGTATACCTAGTCATTAGCACCCACACGGTTATCATTCTTCCAATTACGGTTCTCATTTTCGTGCCCGTTTTGGCCATGGAACACTTATGTCCTGGTTTCATGAGTGGTCTTAGAGAATTTAGCCTCGTCATTCTCCTAGAACCGGCCCCCAGTTCCCACTCATATAGGTGAGTCTCATAAAGAGTATCTTGCCATACCCCACTTGGTCGTTTAACCAAAATATGAGCTCATTAAAAGCTTCAATGCTTAACCTTGTCCAATGCAAGCGTCACTCGGCGTTCACCCTAGGAATAGGTTAGGAAATTAAATTTCCTCAGTGACTAAATATTTGCACGATAGGTAGGTTGGCCCTTTGAACTTAGTTATTGGGATCTCCAATCTTCTAAGTTGGGTTTCCGCTATGTGCAACTCGGTGAGATAGGCTTTAGTCCCATTCCCCTCGATGAACTAAACACTTGCTCTCTCGGTAATCCCTTTGTTAGAGGGTCTGCTAAGTTCTCCTTAGACTTCACGTAATCGATCGATATTATTCCATTTGAGAGCAATTGTTTAATGGTGTTGTGTCTACGACGAATATGTCTAGACTTACCATTGTAGATACTATTTTGCGCCCTTCCAATTGCCGATTGACTATCGCAATGGATGCAAATAGGTGCCATAGGTTTTGGCCACATTGGAAGTTCTTCTAAAAACTGTCGAAGCCATTCTGCTTCTTCCCCTGATTTATCCAAGGCAATGAATTCGGATTCCATTGTGGATCTTGCAATGCAGGTTTGTTTAGAAGACTTCCATGACACGGCTGCACCTCCTAGGGTAAAGACATACCCACTTGTGGATTTAGAATCCCTTGTATCCGATATCCAATTGGCATCACTATACCCTTCAAGTACGGCTGGGTACCTAGTATAGTGCAGTCCATACGTTAAAGTATGTCTTAAATACTTTAGCACCCGAGTCAATCCTTTCCAGTGATTTGCACTAGGATTGCTCGTGAATCGACTGAGTTTGCCAACTGCTTGAGCGATATCGGGTCTGGTGCAGTTCATGAGATACATTAGACTTCCGATAACTTGAGCATATTCGTTTTGCCTTACACTGGCCCCGTGATTCTTGGCGAGGTGTAGATTAAGATCAACAGGAGTCTTAACTTCCTTGCCGTCGTTCTTGTCGAATTTCTCAAGTATCTTTCCAACATAGTGTGACTGAGATAATGTGTATCCATTTGATGTTCTAGTGATTTTCATCCCTAGTATAACATCTGCGATACCCATGTCTTTCATGTCAAACTTTGTCGTCAACAATTTCTTTGTTGAATTGATGATATTCTTATTACTTCCCATAATTAGCATATCATCGACATATAAGCAAACAATGACATAACCATCACGAGTGGTTTTGTGATAAACACACTTGTCACATTCATTTATATGAAACCCATTTGATAACATTGCGTTATCAAATTTGACATGCCATTGTTTTGGTGCCTGTTTCAGCCCATAAAGAGATTTAACTAACCGGCAAACCTTGTCTTCTTGTCCAGGAACATGAAAACCTTCAGGTTGCTCCATGTAAATCTCTTCATCCAATTCACCGTTCAAGAAAGCCGTCTTTACATCCATTTGGTGAATTTCGAGATTATTTATAGCGGCAAGCGCTATAAGCATGCGAATGGATGTAATCCTTGTGACTGGTGAGTAGGTATCAAAATAATGTAAAACAGCAAAATGATACAGTTTCTGAAATTTAACAGTAAATAAATGAAACTGAAAAATTAAATCAGAAACAATAAATTCTTTCGATAATATATTCCGAAAGAAATAGACAGTAAACTAACAGATAATCTGACTGTTTAATAAAATTTGGCAGAAACAGAAAAAATTATCTGTTACAGAAAAATAAACGGAGCAGTCTATTTAACTGTTGCAGAAAATTTCGACAGAAACTGAAGAAATTATACTGTAACAGACAAATAAACAGCAGCAATATTTAACAGTAACAGAAAATTAACAGTAGCAGAAAATAATACTGAAACTGAAAATAAAATGTACTGCAGAAACAGAAACAGAAAATAACAGTAACAGGAAAATTTTCCAGTCACGGACGAAACTGGAAAATTTTAACAGAAACAGATAAATAGTCTGATTCTTGAACAGATTACAGATAAAGCCTTAAGATTGTTGGACTCTGTTCAAGAATCTGACCCGAAAAAGCAAATAAACTGAAATAAACAAAACTTACAGAGTCTGGAGAATTGCAGCAGTAAAGCAGAGACGATCTCGTGCATAGACACGATGGCCTTAAGGCTTTATTCGCTCCCAATTGGTACTGTTGATCCGGAGCGAAGGCCTCCCAGGATAATCGCCTCTCACCGTGCAAGCAGAAGTACCGTCTGGAATTGCACCCTTCGAACCTGTTAACTGGTGTGATTATCTCTCTGTGTTTGAAGGAGGAAGAGAACTGGATTTCGGAATTATGAAACAGAGGAAGGTGTCTGCCTTTTAAAGAAGACAGACACCCGTTAGGAACAGTTGGAAACGGTTGGGTAACGAAAACAGTTGTAACTGTTCAAAAAGCAGTTACAAAAACGGTCTGGTGAAGAATTATTTCCGGGCTGATATTAATGGCAGAAGGAGTTGGTTTCTGGCCCAAAAAGATTAAGTTGTCATTTAATCAGGCCCAAGCCCACACCACACCACGTCACGGCCCGGCCCGTGCCCGTGCCCGAACCCGAACCCGAGACCGAGCCGAGCCGGCCGTCCGGACGGACGGCGGCGGCGGCGCGCGCGCGCGCGTGTGTGGTGATTCGGACCATAGCTAGGTCCTCTCTCCTACACAAAATGTGTACCACCCAAAGGGCGTGCCCTATAGTGCAAACTTGAACTACATAAGGTGAACAAGTTTGTTCTTCCCTCCAATGTGGGATGAATTAATTTTCCCACTTGAAGTTGCCTTCTTCACCTTCTTGAGGTGCCATCTTCACCTATGAATTTTTCATTCACCCGAACTCGATTTGGGTCGAAATAAAGTAGTAGGACGATCACCTCGAAGTAAGGTTTCCAAAACTACTTTCACCTCGACGAATCGATAACCCGATTCTTCACAAATCGGGTCCAAAGTCGACCCAAAATCGATATTTTCCAACAATCCCCCACATGAATGATAAAATTGGCTGAGTAGCCGGGATGTCAAAGGATTGAGAGAGATATCACGCGAACGATAATCGCATCGAGAAGGTAGTCAGAGACTTTGAACGTTCTCTTAGTGAAGTACCAACGGGTATACTGGCTTGTCAGTAGCGAATCGCCTTGAACTGCTTGCCGTGACGTATACCTAGTCATTAGCACCCACACGGTTATCATTCTTCCAATTACGGTTCTCATTTTCGTGCCCGTTTTGGCCATGGAACACTTATGTCCTGGTTTCATGAGTGGTCTTAGAGAATTTAGCCTCGTCATTCTCCTAGAACCGGCCCCCAGTTCCCACTCATATAGGTGAGTCTCATAAAGAGTATCTTGCCATACCCCACTTGGTCGTTTAACCAAAATATGAGCTCATTAAAAGCTTCAATGCTTAACCTTGTCCAATGCAAGCGTCACTCGGCGTTCACCCTAGGAATAGGTTAGGAAATTAAATTTCCTCAGTGACTAAATATTTGCACGATAGGTAGGTTGGCCCTTTGAACTTAGTTATTGGGATCTCCAATCTTCTAAGTTGGGTTTCCGCTATGTGCAACTCGGTGAGATAGGCTTTAGTCCCATTCCCCTCGATGAACTAAACACTTGCTCTCTCGGTAATCCCTTTGTTAGAGGGTCTGCTAAGTTCTCCTTAGACTTCACGTAATCGATCGATATTATTCCATTTGAGAGCAATTGTTTAATGGTGTTGTGTCTACGACGAATATGTCTAGACTTACCATTGTAGATACTATTTTGCGCCCTTCCAATTGCCGATTGACTATCGCAATGGATGCAAATAGGTGCCATAGGTTTTGGCCACATTGGAAGTTCTTCTAAAAACTGTCGAAGCCATTCTGCTTCTTCCCCTGATTTATCCAAGGCAATGAATTCGGATTCCATTGTGGATCTTGCAATGCAGGTTTGTTTAGAAGACTTCCATGACACGGCTGCACCTCCTAGGGTAAATACATACCCACTTGTGGATTTAGAATCCCTTGTATCCGATATCCAATTGGCATCACTATACCCTTCAAGTACGGCTGGGTACCTAGTATAGTGCAGTCCATACGTTAAAGTATGTCTTAAATACTTTAGCACCCGAGTCAATCCTTTCCAGTGATTTGCACTAGGATTGCTCGTGAATCGACTGAGTTTGCCAACTGCTTGAGCGATATCGGGTCTGGTGCAGTTCATGAGATACATTAGACTTCCGATAACTTGAGCATATTCGTTTTGCCTTACACTGGCCCCGTGATTCTTGGCGAGGTGTAGATTAAGATCAACAGGAGTCTTAACTTCCTTGCCGTCGTTCTTGTCGAATTTCTCAAGTATCTTTCCAACATAGTGTGACTGAGATAATGTGTATCCATTTGATGTTCTAGTGATTTTCATCCCTAGTATAACATCTGCGATACCCATGTCTTTCATGTCAAACTTTGTCGTCAACAATTTCTTTGTTGAATTGATGATATTCTTATTACTTCCCATAATTAGCATATCATCGACATATAAGCAAACAATGACATAACCATCACGAGTGGTTTTGTGATAAACACACTTGTCACATTCATTTATATGAAACCCATTTGATAACATTGCGTTATCAAATTTGACATGCCATTGTTTTGGTGCCTGTTTCAGCCCATAAAGAGATTTAACTAACCGGCAAACCTTGTCTTCTTGTCCAGGAACATGAAAACCTTCAGGTTGCTCCATGTAAATCTCTTCATCCAATTCACCGTTCAAGAAAGCCGTCTTTACATCCATTTGGTGAATTTCGAGATTATTTATAGCGGCAAGCGCTATAAGCATGCGAATGGATGTAATCCTTGTGACTGGTGAGTAGGTATCAAAATAATGTAAAACAGCAAAATGATACAGTTTCTGAAATTTAACAGTAAATAAATGAAACTGAAAAATTAAATCAGAAACAATAAATTCTTTCGATAATATATTCCGAAAGAAATAGACAGTAAACTAACAGATAATCTGACTGTTTAATAAAATTTGGCAGAAACAGAAAAAATTATCTGTTACAGAAAAATAAACGGAGCAGTCTATTTAACTGTTGCAGAAAATTTCGACAGAAACTGAAGAAATTATACTGTAACAGACAAATAAACAGCAGCAATATTTAACAGTAACAGAAAATTAACAGTAGCAGAAAATAATACTGAAACTGAAAATAAAATGTACTGCAGAAACAGAAACAGAAAATAACAGTAACAGGAAAATTTTCCAGTCACGGACGAAACTGGAAAATTTTAACAGAAACAGATAAATAGTCTGATTCTTGAACAGATTACAGATAAAGCCTTAAGATTGTTGGACTCTGTTCAAGAATCTGACCCGAAAAAGCAAATAAACTGAAATAAACAAAACTTACAGAGTCTGGAGAATTGCAGCAGTAAAGCAGAGACGATCTCGTGCATAGACACGATGGCCTTAAGGCTTTATTCGCTCCCAATTGGTACTGTTGATCCGGAGCGAAGGCCTCCCAGGATAATCGCCTCTCACCGTGCAAGCAGAAGTACCGTCTGGAATTGCACCCTTCGAACCTGTTAACTGGTGTGATTATCTCTCTGTGTTTGAAGGAGGAAGAGAACTGGATTTCGGAATTATGAAACAGAGGAAGGTGTCTGCCTTTTAAAGAAGACAGACACCCGTTAGGAACAGTTGGAAACGGTTGGGTAACGAAAACAGTTGTAACTGTTCAAAAAGCAGTTACAAAAACGGTCTGGTGAAGAATTATTTCCGGGCTGATATTAATGGCAGAAGGAGTTGGTTTCTGGCCCAAAAAGATTAAGTTGTCATTTAATCAGGCCCAAGCCCACACCACACCACGTCACGGCCCGGCCCGTGCCCGTGCCCGAACCCGAACCCGAGACCGAGCCGAGCCGGCCGTCCGGACGGACGGCGGCGGCGGCGCGCGCGCGCGCGTGTGTGGTGATTCGGACCATAGCTAGGTCCTCTCTCCTACACAAAATGTGTACCACCCAAAGGGCGTGCCCTATAGTGCAAACTTGAACTACATAAGGTGAACAAGTTTGTTCTTCCCTCCAATGTGGGATGAATTAATTTTCCCACTTGAAGTTGCCTTCTTCACCTTCTTGAGGTGCCATCTTCACCTATGAATTTTTCATTCACCCGAACTCGATTTGGGTCGAAATAAAGTAGTAGGACGATCACCTCGAAGTAAGGTTTCCAAAACTACTTTCACCTCGACGAATCGATAACCCGATTCTTCACAAATCGGGTCCAAAGTCGACCCAAAATCGATATTTTCCAACAATCCCCCACATGAATGATAAAATTGGCTGAGTAGCCGGGATGTCAAAGGATTGAGAGAGATATCACGCGAACGATAATCGCATCGAGAAGGTAGTCAGAGACTTTGAACGTTCTCTTAGTGAAGTACCAACGGGTATACTGGCTTGTCAGTAGCGAATCGCCTTGAACTGCTTGCCGTGACGTATACCTAGTCATTAGCACCCACACGGTTATCATTCTTCCAATTACGGTTCTCATTTTCGTGCCCGTTTTGGCCATGGAACACTTATGTCCTGGTTTCATGAGTGGTCTTAGAGAATTTAGCCTCGTCATTCTCCTAGAACCGGCCCCCAGTTCCCACTCATATAGGTGAGTCTCATAAAGAGTATCTTGCCATACCCCACTTGGTCGTTTAACCAAAATATGAGCTCATTAAAAGCTTCAATGCTTAACCTTGTCCAATGCAAGCGTCACTCGGCGTTCACCCTAGGAATAGGTTAGGAAATTAAATTTCCTCAGTGACTAAATATTTGCACGATAGGTAGGTTGGCCCTTTGAACTTAGTTATTGGGATCTCCAATCTTCTAAGTTGGGTTTCCGCTATGTGCAACTCGGTGAGATAGGCTTTAGTCCCATTCCCCTCGATGAACTAAACACTTGCTCTCTCGGTAATCCCTTTGTTAGAGGGTCTGCTAAGTTCTCCTTAGACTTCACGTAATCGATCGATATTATTCCATTTGAGAGCAATTGTTTAATGGTGTTGTGTCTACGACGAATATGTCTAGACTTACCATTGTAGATACTATTTTGCGCCCTTCCAATTGCCGATTGACTATCGCAATGGATGCAAATAGGTGCCATAGGTTTTGGCCACATTGGAAGTTCTTCTAAAAACTGTCGAAGCCATTCTGCTTCTTCCCCTGATTTATCCAAGGCAATGAATTCGGATTCCATTGTGGATCTTGCAATGCAGGTTTGTTTAGAAGACTTCCATGACACGGCTGCACCTCCTAGGGTAAAGACATACCCACTTGTGGATTTAGAATCCCTTGTATCCGATATCCAATTGGCATCACTATACCCTTCAAGTACGGCTGGGTACCTAGTATAGTGCAGTCCATACGTTAAAGTATGTCTTAAATACTTTAGCACCCGAGTCAATCCTTTCCAGTGATTTGCACTAGGATTGCTCGTGAATCGACTGAGTTTGCCAACTGCTTGAGCGATATCGGGTCTGGTGCAGTTCATGAGATACATTAGACTTCCGATAACTTGAGCATATTCGTTTTGCCTTACACTGGCCCCGTGATTCTTGGCGAGGTGTAGATTAAGATCAACAGGAGTCTTAACTTCCTTGCCGTCGTTCTTGTCGAATTTCTCAAGTATCTTTCCAACATAGTGTGACTGAGATAATGTGTATCCATTTGATGTTCTAGTGATTTTCATCCCTAGTATAACATCTGCGATACCCATGTCTTTCATGTCAAACTTTGTCGTCAACAATTTCTTTGTTGAATTGATGATATTCTTATTACTTCCCATAATTAGCATATCATCGACATATAAGCAAACAATGACATAACCATCACGAGTGGTTTTGTGATAAACACACTTGTCACATTCATTTATATGAAACCCATTTGATAACATTGCGTTATCAAATTTGACATGCCATTGTTTTGGTGCCTGTTTCAGCCCATAAAGAGATTTAACTAACCGGCAAACCTTGTCTTCTTGTCCAGGAACATGAAAACCTTCAGGTTGCTCCATGTAAATCTCTTCATCCAATTCACCGTTCAAGAAAGCCGTCTTTACATCCATTTGGTGAATTTCGAGATTATTTATAGCGGCAAGCGCTATAAGCATGCGAATGGATGTAATCCTTGTGACTGGTGAGTAGGTATCAAAATAATGTAAAACAGCAAAATGATACAGTTTCTGAAATTTAACAGTAAATAAATGAAACTGAAAAATTAAATCAGAAACAATAAATTCTTTCGATAATATATTCCGAAAGAAATAGACAGTAAACTAACAGATAATCTGACTGTTTAATAAAATTTGGCAGAAACAGAAAAAATTATCTGTTACAGAAAAATAAACGGAGCAGTCTATTTAACTGTTGCAGAAAATTTCGACAGAAACTGAAGAAATTATACTGTAACAGACAAATAAACAGCAGCAATATTTAACAGTAACAGAAAATTAACAGTAGCAGAAAATAATACTGAAACTGAAAATAAAATGTACTGCAGAAACAGAAACAGAAAATAACAGTAACAGGAAAATTTTCCAGTCACGGACGAAACTGGAAAATTTTAACAGAAACAGATAAATAGTCTGATTCTTGAACAGATTACAGATAAAGCCTTAAGATTGTTGGACTCTGTTCAAGAATCTGACCCGAAAAAGCAAATAAACTGAAATAAACAAAACTTACAGAGTCTGGAGAATTGCAGCAGTAAAGCAGAGACGATCTCGTGCATAGACACGATGGCCTTAAGGCTTTATTCGCTCCCAATTGGTACTGTTGATCCGGAGCGAAGGCCTCCCAGGATAATCGCCTCTCACCGTGCAAGCAGAAGTACCGTCTGGAATTGCACCCTTCGAACCTGTTAACTGGTGTGATTATCTCTCTGTGTTTGAAGGAGGAAGAGAACTGGATTTCGGAATTATGAAACAGAGGAAGGTGTCTGCCTTTTAAAGAAGACAGACACCCGTTAGGAACAGTTGGAAACGGTTGGGTAACGAAAACAGTTGTAACTGTTCAAAAAGCAGTTACAAAAACGGTCTGGTGAAGAATTATTTCCGGGCTGATATTAATGGCAGAAGGAGTTGGTTTCTGGCCCAAAAAGATTAAGTTGTCATTTAATCAGGCCCAAGCCCACACCACACCACGTCACGGCCCGGCCCGTGCCCGTGCCCGAACCCGAACCCGAGACCGAGCCGAGCCGGCCGTCCGGACGGACGGCGGCGGCGGCGCGCGCGTGTGTGGTGATTCGGACCATAGCTAGGTCCTCTCTCCTACACAAAATGTGTACCACCCAAAGGGCGTGCCCTATAGTGCAAACTTGAACTACATAAGGTGAACAAGTTTGTTCTTCCCTCCAATGTGGGATGAATTAATTTTCCCACTTGAAGTTGCCTTCTTCACCTTCTTGAGGTGCCATCTTCACCTATGAATTTTTCATTCACCCGAACTCGATTTGGGTCGAAATAAAGTAGTAGGACGATCACCTCGAAGTAAGGTTTCCAAAACTACTTTCACCTCGACGAATCGATAACCCGATTCTTCACAAATCGGGTCCAAAGTCGACCCAAAATCGATATTTTCCAACAATCCCCCACATGAATGATAAAATTGGCTGAGTAGCCGGGATGTCAAAGGATTGAGAGAGATATCACGCGAACGATAATCGCATCGAGAAGGTAGTCAGAGACTTTGAACGTTCTCTTAGTGAAGTACCAACGGGTATACTGGCTTGTCAGTAGCGAATCGCCTTGAACTGCTTGCCGTGACGTATACCTAGTCATTAGCACCCACACGGTTATCATTCTTCCAATTACGGTTCTCATTTTCGTGCCCGTTTTGGCCATGGAACACTTATGTCCTGGTTTCATGAGTGGTCTTAGAGAATTTAGCCTCGTCATTCTCCTAGAACCGGCCCCCAGTTCCCACTCATATAGGTGAGTCTCATAAAGAGTATCTTGCCATACCCCACTTGGTCGTTTAACCAAAATATGAGCTCATTAAAAGCTTCAATGCTTAACCTTGTCCAATGCAAGCGTCACTCGGCGTTCACCCTAGGAATAGGTTAGGAAATTAAATTTCCTCAGTGACTAAATATTTGCACGATAGGTAGGTTGGCCCTTTGAACTTAGTTATTGGGATCTCCAATCTTCTAAGTTGGGTTTCCGCTATGTGCAACTCGGTGAGATAGGCTTTAGTCCCATTCCCCTCGATGAACTAAACACTTGCTCTCTCGGTAATCCCTTTGTTAGAGGGTCTGCTAAGTTCTCCTTAGACTTCACGTAATCGATCGATATTATTCCATTTGAGAGCAATTGTTTAATGGTGTTGTGTCTACGACGAATATGTCTAGACTTACCATTGTAGATACTATTTTGCGCCCTTCCAATTGCCGATTGACTATCGCAATGGATGCAAATAGGTGCCATAGGTTTTGGCCACATTGGAAGTTCTTCTAAAAACTGTCGAAGCCATTCTGCTTCTTCCCCTGATTTATCCAAGGCAATGAATTCGGATTCCATTGTGGATCTTGCAATGCAGGTTTGTTTAGAAGACTTCCATGACACGGCTGCACCTCCTAGGGTAAAGACATACCCACTTGTGGATTTAGAATCCCTTGTATCCGATATCCAATTGGCATCACTATACCCTTCAAGTACGGCTGGGTACCTAGTATAGTGCAGTCCATACGTTAAAGTATGTCTTAAATACTTTAGCACCCGAGTCAATCCTTTCCAGTGATTTGCACTAGGATTGCTCGTGAATCGACTGAGTTTGCCAACTGCTTGAGCGATATCGGGTCTGGTGCAGTTCATGAGATACATTAGACTTCCGATAACTTGAGCATATTCGTTTTGCCTTACACTGGCCCCGTGATTCTTGGCGAGGTGTAGATTAAGATCAACAGGAGTCTTAACTTCCTTGCCGTCGTTCTTGTCGAATTTCTCAAGTATCTTTCCAACATAGTGTGACTGAGATAATGTGTATCCATTTGATGTTCTAGTGATTTTCATCCCTAGTATAACATCTGCGATACCCATGTCTTTCATGTCAAACTTTGTCGTCAACAATTTCTTTGTTGAATTGATGATATTCTTATTACTTCCCATAATTAGCATATCATCGACATATAAGCAAACAATGACATAACCATCACGAGTGGTTTTGTGATAAACACACTTGTCACATTCATTTATATGAAACCCATTTGATAACATTGCGTTATCAAATTTGACATGCCATTGTTTTGGTGCCTGTTTCAGCCCATAAAGAGATTTAACTAACCGGCAAACCTTGTCTTCTTGTCCAGGAACATGAAAACCTTCAGGTTGCTCCATGTAAATCTCTTCATCCAATTCACCGTTCAAGAAAGCCGTCTTTACATCCATTTGGTGAATTTCGAGATTATTTATAGCGGCAAGCGCTATAAGCATGCGAATGGATGTAATCCTTGTGACTGGTGAGTAGGTATCAAAATAATGTAAAACAGCAAAATGATACAGTTTCTGAAATTTAACAGTAAATAAATGAAACTGAAAAATTAAATCAGAAACAATAAATTCTTTCGATAATATATTCCGAAAGAAATAGACAGTAAACTAACAGATAATCTGACTGTTTAATAAAATTTGGCAGAAACAGAAAAAATTATCTGTTACAGAAAAATAAACGGAGCAGTCTATTTAACTGTTGCAGAAAATTTCGACAGAAACTGAAGAAATTATACTGTAACAGACAAATAAACAGCAGCAATATTTAACAGTAACAGAAAATTAACAGTAGCAGAAAATAATACTGAAACTGAAAATAAAATGTACTGCAGAAACAGAAACAGAAAATAACAGTAACAGGAAAATTTTCCAGTCACGGACGAAACTGGAAAATTTTAACAGAAACAGATAAATAGTCTGATTCTTGAACAGATTACAGATAAAGCCTTAAGATTGTTGGACTCTGTTCAAGAATCTGACCCGAAAAAGCAAATAAACTGAAATAAACAAAACTTACAGAGTCTGGAGAATTGCAGCAGTAAAGCAGAGACGATCTCGTGCATAGACACGATGGCCTTAAGGCTTTATTCGCTCCCAATTGGTACTGTTGATCCGGAGCGAAGGCCTCCCAGGATAATCGCCTCTCACCGTGCAAGCAGAAGTACCGTCTGGAATTGCACCCTTCGAACCTGTTAACTGGTGTGATTATCTCTCTGTGTTTGAAGGAGGAAGAGAACTGGATTTCGGAATTATGAAACAGAGGAAGGTGTCTGCCTTTTAAAGAAGACAGACACCCGTTAGGAACAGTTGGAAACGGTTGGGTAACGAAAACAGTTGTAACTGTTCAAAAAGCAGTTACAAAAACGGTCTGGTGAAGAATTATTTCCGGGCTGATATTAATGGCAGAAGGAGTTGGTTTCTGGCCCAAAAAGATTAAGTTGTCATTTAATCAGGCCCAAGCCCACACCACACCACGTCACGGCCCGGCCCGTGCCCGTGCCCGAACCCGAACCCGAGACCGAGCCGAGCCGGCCGTCCGGACGGACGGCGGCGGCGGCGCGCGCGCGCGCGTGTGTGGTGATTCGGACCATAGCTAGGTCCTCTCTCCTACACAAAATGTGTACCACCCAAAGGGCGTGCCCTATAGTGCAAACTTGAACTACATAAGGTGAACAAGTTTGTTCTTCCCTCCAATGTGGGATGAATTAATTTTCCCACTTGAAGTTGCCTTCTTCACCTTCTTGAGGTGCCATCTTCACCTATGAATTTTTCATTCACCCGAACTCGATTTGGGTCGAAATAAAGTAGTAGGACGATCACCTCGAAGTAAGGTTTCCAAAACTACTTTCACCTCGACGAATCGATAACCCGATTCTTCACAAATCGGGTCCAAAGTCGACCCAAAATCGATATTTTCCAACAATCCCCCACATGAATGATAAAATTGGCTGAGTAGCCGGGATGTCAAAGGATTGAGAGAGATATCACGCGAACGATAATCGCATCGAGAAGGTAGTCAGAGACTTTGAACGTTCTCTTAGTGAAGTACCAACGGGTATACTGGCTTGTCAGTAGCGAATCGCCTTGAACTGCTTGCCGTGACGTATACCTAGTCATTAGCACCCACACGGTTATCATTCTTCCAATTACGGTTCTCATTTTCGTGCCCGTTTTGGCCATGGAACACTTATGTCCTGGTTTCATGAGTGGTCTTAGAGAATTTAGCCTCGTCATTCTCCTAGAACCGGCCCCCAGTTCCCACTCATATAGGTGAGTCTCATAAAGAGTATCTTGCCATACCCCACTTGGTCGTTTAACCAAAATATGAGCTCATTAAAAGCTTCAATGCTTAACCTTGTCCAATGCAAGCGTCACTCGGCGTTCACCCTAGGAATAGGTTAGGAAATTAAATTTCCTCAGTGACTAAATATTTGCACGATAGGTAGGTTGGCCCTTTGAACTTAGTTATTGGGATCTCCAATCTTCTAAGTTGGGTTTCCGCTATGTGCAACTCGGTGAGATAGGCTTTAGTCCCATTCCCCTCGATGAACTAAACACTTGCTCTCTCGGTAATCCCTTTGTTAGAGGGTCTGCTAAGTTCTCCTTAGACTTCACGTAATCGATCGATATTATTCCATTTGAGAGCAATTGTTTAATGGTGTTGTGTCTACGACGAATATGTCTAGACTTACCATTGTAGATACTATTTTGCGCCCTTCCAATTGCCGATTGACTATCGCAATGGATGCAAATAGGTGCCATAGGTTTTGGCCACATTGGAAGTTCTTCTAAAAACTGTCGAAGCCATTCTGCTTCTTCCCCTGATTTATCCAAGGCAATGAATTCGGATTCCATTGTGGATCTTGCAATGCAGGTTTGTTTAGAAGACTTCCATGACACGGCTGCACCTCCTAGGGTAAAGACATACCCACTTGTGGATTTAGAATCCCTTGTATCCGATATCCAATTGGCATCACTATACCCTTCAAGTACGGCTGGGTACCTAGTATAGTGCAGTCCATACGTTAAAGTATGTCTTAAATACTTTAGCACCCGAGTCAATCCTTTCCAGTGATTTGCACTAGGATTGCTCGTGAATCGACTGAGTTTGCCAACTGCTTGAGCGATATCGGGTCTGGTGCAGTTCATGAGATACATTAGACTTCCGATAACTTGAGCATATTCGTTTTGCCTTACACTGGCCCCGTGATTCTTGGCGAGGTGTAGATTAAGATCAACAGGAGTCTTAACTTCCTTGCCGTCGTTCTTGTCGAATTTCTCAAGTATCTTTCCAACATAGTGTGACTGAGATAATGTGTATCCATTTGATGTTCTAGTGATTTTCATCCCTAGTATAACATCTGCGATACCCATGTCTTTCATGTCAAACTTTGTCGTCAACAATTTCTTTGTTGAATTGATGATATTCTTATTACTTCCCATAATTAGCATATCATCGACATATAAGCAAACAATGACATAACCATCACGAGTGGTTTTGTGATAAACACACTTGTCACATTCATTTATATGAAACCCATTTGATAACATTGCGTTATCAAATTTGACATGCCATTGTTTTGGTGCCTGTTTCAGCCCATAAAGAGATTTAACTAACCGGCAAACCTTGTCTTCTTGTCCAGGAACATGAAAACCTTCAGGTTGCTCCATGTAAATCTCTTCATCCAATTCACCGTTCAAGAAAGCCGTCTTTACATCCATTTGGTGAATTTCGAGATTATTTATAGCGGCAAGCGCTATAAGCATGCGAATGGATGTAATCCTTGTGACTGGTGAGTAGGTATCAAAATAATGTAAAACAGCAAAATGATACAGTTTCTGAAATTTAACAGTAAATAAATGAAACTGAAAAATTAAATCAGAAACAATAAATTCTTTCGATAATATATTCCGAAAGAAATAGACAGTAAACTAACAGATAATCTGACTGTTTAATAAAATTTGGCAGAAACAGAAAAAATTATCTGTTACAGAAAAATAAACGGAGCAGTCTATTTAACTGTTGCAGAAAATTTCGACAGAAACTGAAGAAATTATACTGTAACAGACAAATAAACAGCAGCAATATTTAACAGTAACAGAAAATTAACAGTAGCAGAAAATAATACTGAAACTGAAAATAAAATGTACTGCAGAAACAGAAACAGAAAATAACAGTAACAGGAAAATTTTCCAGTCACGGACGAAACTGGAAAATTTTAACAGAAACAGATAAATAGTCTGATTCTTGAACAGATTACAGATAAAGCCTTAAGATTGTTGGACTCTGTTCAAGAATCTGACCCGAAAAAGCAAATAAACTGAAATAAACAAAACTTACAGAGTCTGGAGAATTGCAGCAGTAAAGCAGAGACGATCTCGTGCATAGACACGATGGCCTTAAGGCTTTATTCGCTCCCAATTGGTACTGTTGATCCGGAGCGAAGGCCTCCCAGGATAATCGCCTCTCACCGTGCAAGCAGAAGTACCGTCTGGAATTGCACCCTTCGAACCTGTTAACTGGTGTGATTATCTCTCTGTGTTTGAAGGAGGAAGAGAACTGGATTTCGGAATTATGAAACAGAGGAAGGTGTCTGCCTTTTAAAGAAGACAGACACCCGTTAGGAACAGTTGGAAACGGTTGGGTAACGAAAACAGTTGTAACTGTTCAAAAAGCAGTTACAAAAACGGTCTGGTGAAGAATTATTTCCGGGCTGATATTAATGGCAGAAGGAGTTGGTTTCTGGCCCAAAAAGATTAAGTTGTCATTTAATCAGGCCCAAGCCCACACCACACCACGTCACGGCCCGGCCCGTGCCCGTGCCCGAACCCGAACCCGAGACCGAGCCGAGCCGGCCGTCCGGACGGACGGCGGCGGCGGCGCGCGCGCGCGCGTGTGTGGTGATTCGGACCATAGCTAGGTCCTCTCTCCTACACAAAATGTGTACCACCCAAAGGGCGTGCCCTATAGTGCAAACTTGAACTACATAAGGTGAACAAGTTTGTTCTTCCCTCCAATGTGGGATGAATTAATTTTCCCACTTGAAGTTGCCTTCTTCACCTTCTTGAGGTGCCATCTTCACCTATGAATTTTTCATTCACCCGAACTCGATTTGGGTCGAAATAAAGTAGTAGGACGATCACCTCGAAGTAAGGTTTCCAAAACTACTTTCACCTCGACGAATCGATAACCCGATTCTTCACAAATCGGGTCCAAAGTCGACCCAAAATCGATATTTTCCAACAATCCCCCACATGAATGATAAAATTGGCTGAGTAGCCGGGATGTCAAAGGATTGAGAGAGATATCACGCGAACGATAATCGCATCGAGAAGGTAGTCAGAGACTTTGAACGTTCTCTTAGTGAAGTACCAACGGGTATACTGGCTTGTCAGTAGCGAATCGCCTTGAACTGCTTGCCGTGACGTATACCTAGTCATTAGCACCCACACGGTTATCATTCTTCCAATTACGGTTCTCATTTTCGTGCCCGTTTTGGCCATGGAACACTTATGTCCTGGTTTCATGAGTGGTCTTAGAGAATTTAGCCTCGTCATTCTCCTAGAACCGGCCCCCAGTTCCCACTCATATAGGTGAGTCTCATAAAGAGTATCTTGCCATACCCCACTTGGTCGTTTAACCAAAATATGAGCTCATTAAAAGCTTCAATGCTTAACCTTGTCCAATGCAAGCGTCACTCGGCGTTCACCCTAGGAATAGGTTAGGAAATTAAATTTCCTCAGTGACTAAATATTTGCACGATAGGTAGGTTGGCCCTTTGAACTTAGTTATTGGGATCTCCAATCTTCTAAGTTGGGTTTCCGCTATGTGCAACTCGGTGAGATAGGCTTTAGTCCCATTCCCCTCGATGAACTAAACACTTGCTCTCTCGGTAATCCCTTTGTTAGAGGGTCTGCTAAGTTCTCCTTAGACTTCACGTAATCGATCGATATTATTCCATTTGAGAGCAATTGTTTAATGGTGTTGTGTCTACGACGAATATGTCTAGACTTACCATTGTAGATACTATTTTGCGCCCTTCCAATTGCCGATTGACTATCGCAATGGATGCAAATAGGTGCCATAGGTTTTGGCCACATTGGAAGTTCTTCTAAAAACTGTCGAAGCCATTCTGCTTCTTCCCCTGATTTATCCAAGGCAATGAATTCGGATTCCATTGTGGATCTTGCAATGCAGGTTTGTTTAGAAGACTTCCATGACACGGCTGCACCTCCTAGGGTAAAGACATACCCACTTGTGGATTTAGAATCCCTTGTATCCGATATCCAATTGGCATCACTATACCCTTCAAGTACGGCTGGGTACCTAGTATAGTGCAGTCCATACGTTAAAGTATGTCTTAAATACTTTAGCACCCGAGTCAATCCTTTCCAGTGATTTGCACTAGGATTGCTCGTGAATCGACTGAGTTTGCCAACTGCTTGAGCGATATCGGGTCTGGTGCAGTTCATGAGATACATTAGACTTCCGATAACTTGAGCATATTCGTTTTGCCTTACACTGGCCCCGTGATTCTTGGCGAGGTGTAGATTAAGATCAACAGGAGTCTTAACTTCCTTGCCGTCGTTCTTGTCGAATTTCTCAAGTATCTTTCCAACATAGTGTGACTGAGATAATGTGTATCCATTTGATGTTCTAGTGATTTTCATCCCTAGTATAACATCTGCGATACCCATGTCTTTCATGTCAAACTTTGTCGTCAACAATTTCTTTGTTGAATTGATGATATTCTTATTACTTCCCATAATTAGCATATCATCGACATATAAGCAAACAATGACATAACCATCACGAGTGGTTTTGTGATAAACACACTTGTCACATTCATTTATATGAAACCCATTTGATAACATTGCGTTATCAAATTTGACATGCCATTGTTTTGGTGCCTGTTTCAGCCCATAAAGAGATTTAACTAACCGGCAAACCTTGTCTTCTTGTCCAGGAACATGAAAACCTTCAGGTTGCTCCATGTAAATCTCTTCATCCAATTCACCGTTCAAGAAAGCCGTCTTTACATCCATTTGGTGAATTTCGAGATTATTTATAGCGGCAAGCGCTATAAGCATGCGAATGGATGTAATCCTTGTGACTGGTGAGTAGGTATCAAAATAATGTAAAACAGCAAAATGATACAGTTTCTGAAATTTAACAGTAAATAAATGAAACTGAAAAATTAAATCAGAAACAATAAATTCTTTCGATAATATATTCCGAAAGAAATAGACAGTAAACTAACAGATAATCTGACTGTTTAATAAAATTTGGCAGAAACAGAAAAAATTATCTGTTACAGAAAAATAAACGGAGCAGTCTATTTAACTGTTGCAGAAAATTTCGACAGAAACTGAAGAAATTATACTGTAACAGACAAATAAACAGCAGCAATATTTAACAGTAACAGAAAATTAACAGTAGCAGAAAATAATACTGAAACTGAAAATAAAATGTACTGCAGAAACAGAAACAGAAAATAACAGTAACAGGAAAATTTTCCAGTCACGGACGAAACTGGAAAATTTTAACAGAAACAGATAAATAGTCTGATTCTTGAACAGATTACAGATAAAGCCTTAAGATTGTTGGACTCTGTTCAAGAATCTGACCCGAAAAAGCAAATAAACTGAAATAAACAAAACTTACAGAGTCTGGAGAATTGCAGCAGTAAAGCAGAGACGATCTCGTGCATAGACACGATGGCCTTAAGGCTTTATTCGCTCCCAATTGGTACTGTTGATCCGGAGCGAAGGCCTCCCAGGATAATCGCCTCTCACCGTGCAAGCAGAAGTACCGTCTGGAATTGCACCCTTCGAACCTGTTAACTGGTGTGATTATCTCTCTGTGTTTGAAGGAGGAAGAGAACTGGATTTCGGAATTATGAAACAGAGGAAGGTGTCTGCCTTTTAAAGAAGACAGACACCCGTTAGGAACAGTTGGAAACGGTTGGGTAACGAAAACAGTTGTAACTGTTCAAAAAGCAGTTACAAAAACGGTCTGGTGAAGAATTATTTCCGGGCTGATATTAATGGCAGAAGGAGTTGGTTTCTGGCCCAAAAAGATTAAGTTGTCATTTAATCAGGCCCAAGCCCACACCACACCACGTCACGGCCCGGCCCGTGCCCGTGCCCGAACCCGAACCCGAGACCGAGCCGAGCCGGCCGTCCGGACGGACGGCGGCGGCGGCGCGCGCGCGCGCGTGTGTGGTGATTCGGACCATAGCTAGGTCCTCTCTCCTACACAAAATGTGTACCACCCAAAGGGCGTGCCCTATAGTGCAAACTTGAACTACATAAGGTGAACAAGTTTGTTCTTCCCTCCAATGTGGGATGAATTAATTTTCCCACTTGAAGTTGCCTTCTTCACCTTCTTGAGGTGCCATCTTCACCTATGAATTTTTCATTCACCCGAACTCGATTTGGGTCGAAATAAAGTAGTAGGACGATCACCTCGAAGTAAGGTTTCCAAAACTACTTTCACCTCGACGAATCGATAACCCGATTCTTCACAAATCGGGTCCAAAGTCGACCCAAAATCGATATTTTCCAACAATCCCCCACATGAATGATAAAATTGGCTGAGTAGCCGGGATGTCAAAGGATTGAGAGAGATATCACGCGAACGATAATCGCATCGAGAAGGTAGTCAGAGACTTTGAACGTTCTCTTAGTGAAGTACCAACGGGTATACTGGCTTGTCAGTAGCGAATCGCCTTGAACTGCTTGCCGTGACGTATACCTAGTCATTAGCACCCACACGGTTATCATTCTTCCAATTACGGTTCTCATTTTCGTGCCCGTTTTGGCCATGGAACACTTATGTCCTGGTTTCATGAGTGGTCTTAGAGAATTTAGCCTCGTCATTCTCCTAGAACCGGCCCCCAGTTCCCACTCATATAGGTGAGTCTCATAAAGAGTATCTTGCCATACCCCACTTGGTCGTTTAACCAAAATATGAGCTCATTAAAAGCTTCAATGCTTAACCTTGTCCAATGCAAGCGTCACTCGGCGTTCACCCTAGGAATAGGTTAGGAAATTAAATTTCCTCAGTGACTAAATATTTGCACGATAGGTAGGTTGGCCCTTTGAACTTAGTTATTGGGATCTCCAATCTTCTAAGTTGGGTTTCCGCTATGTGCAACTCGGTGAGATAGGCTTTAGTCCCATTCCCCTCGATGAACTAAACACTTGCTCTCTCGGTAATCCCTTTGTTAGAGGGTCTGCTAAGTTCTCCTTAGACTTCACGTAATCGATCGATATTATTCCATTTGAGAGCAATTGTTTAATGGTGTTGTGTCTACGACGAATATGTCTAGACTTACCATTGTAGATACTATTTTGCGCCCTTCCAATTGCCGATTGACTATCGCAATGGATGCAAATAGGTGCCATAGGTTTTGGCCACATTGGAAGTTCTTCTAAAAACTGTCGAAGCCATTCTGCTTCTTCCCCTGATTTATCCAAGGCAATGAATTCGGATTCCATTGTGGATCTTGCAATGCAGGTTTGTTTAGAAGACTTCCATGACACGGCTGCACCTCCTAGGGTAAAGACATACCCACTTGTGGATTTAGAATCCCTTGTATCCGATATCCAATTGGCATCACTATACCCTTCAAGTACGGCTGGGTACCTAGTATAGTGCAGTCCATACGTTAAAGTATGTCTTAAATACTTTAGCACCCGAGTCAATCCTTTCCAGTGATTTGCACTAGGATTGCTCGTGAATCGACTGAGTTTGCCAACTGCTTGAGCGATATCGGGTCTGGTGCAGTTCATGAGATACATTAGACTTCCGATAACTTGAGCATATTCGTTTTGCCTTACACTGGCCCCGTGATTCTTGGCGAGGTGTAGATTAAGATCAACAGGAGTCTTAACTTCCTTGCCGTCGTTCTTGTCGAATTTCTCAAGTATCTTTCCAACATAGTGTGACTGAGATAATGTGTATCCATTTGATGTTCTAGTGATTTTCATCCCTAGTATAACATCTGCGATACCCATGTCTTTCATGTCAAACTTTGTCGTCAACAATTTCTTTGTTGAATTGATGATATTCTTATTACTTCCCATAATTAGCATATCATCGACATATAAGCAAACAATGACATAACCATCACGAGTGGTTTTGTGATAAACACACTTGTCACATTCATTTATATGAAACCCATTTGATAACATTGCGTTATCAAATTTGACATGCCATTGTTTTGGTGCCTGTTTCAGCCCATAAAGAGATTTAACTAACCGGCAAACCTTGTCTTCTTGTCCAGGAACATGAAAACCTTCAGGTTGCTCCATGTAAATCTCTTCATCCAATTCACCGTTCAAGAAAGCCGTCTTTACATCCATTTGGTGAATTTCGAGATTATTTATAGCGGCAAGCGCTATAAGCATGCGAATGGATGTAATCCTTGTGACTGGTGAGTAGGTATCAAAATAATGTAAAACAGCAAAATGATACAGTTTCTGAAATTTAACAGTAAATAAATGAAACTGAAAAATTAAATCAGAAACAATAAATTCTTTCGATAATATATTCCGAAAGAAATAGACAGTAAACTAACAGATAATCTGACTGTTTAATAAAATTTGGCAGAAACAGAAAAAATTATCTGTTACAGAAAAATAAACGGAGCAGTCTATTTAACTGTTGCAGAAAATTTCGACAGAAACTGAAGAAATTATACTGTAACAGACAAATAAACAGCAGCAATATTTAACAGTAACAGAAAATTAACAGTAGCAGAAAATAATACTGAAACTGAAAATAAAATGTACTGCAGAAACAGAAACAGAAAATAACAGTAACAGGAAAATTTTCCAGTCACGGACGAAACTGGAAAATTTTAACAGAAACAGATAAATAGTCTGATTCTTGAACAGATTACAGATAAAGCCTTAAGATTGTTGGACTCTGTTCAAGAATCTGACCCGAAAAAGCAAATAAACTGAAATAAACAAAACTTACAGAGTCTGGAGAATTGCAGCAGTAAAGCAGAGACGATCTCGTGCATAGACACGATGGCCTTAAGGCTTTATTCGCTCCCAATTGGTACTGTTGATCCGGAGCGAAGGCCTCCCAGGATAATCGCCTCTCACCGTGCAAGCAGAAGTACCGTCTGGAATTGCACCCTTCGAACCTGTTAACTGGTGTGATTATCTCTCTGTGTTTGAAGGAGGAAGAGAACTGGATTTCGGAATTATGAAACAGAGGAAGGTGTCTGCCTTTTAAAGAAGACAGACACCCGTTAGGAACAGTTGGAAACGGTTGGGTAACGAAAACAGTTGTAACTGTTCAAAAAGCAGTTACAAAAACGGTCTGGTGAAGAATTATTTCCGGGCTGATATTAATGGCAGAAGGAGTTGGTTTCTGGCCCAAAAAGATTAAGTTGTCATTTAATCAGGCCCAAGCCCACACCACACCACGTCACGGCCCGGCCCGTGCCCGTGCCCGAACCCGAACCCGAGACCGAGCCGAGCCGGCCGTCCGGACGGACGGCGGCGGCGGCGCGCGCGCGCGCGTGTGTGGTGATTCGGACCATAGCTAGGTCCTCTCTCCTACACAAAATGTGTACCACCCAAAGGGCGTGCCCTATAGTGCAAACTTGAACTACATAAGGTGAACAAGTTTGTTCTTCCCTCCAATGTGGGATGAATTAATTTTCCCACTTGAAGTTGCCTTCTTCACCTTCTTGAGGTGCCATCTTCACCTATGAATTTTTCATTCACCCGAACTCGATTTGGGTCGAAATAAAGTAGTAGGACGATCACCTCGAAGTAAGGTTTCCAAAACTACTTTCACCTCGACGAATCGATAACCCGATTCTTCACAAATCGGGTCCAAAGTCGACCCAAAATCGATATTTTCCAACAATCCCCCACATGAATGATAAAATTGGCTGAGTAGCCGGGATGTCAAAGGATTGAGAGAGATATCACGCGAACGATAATCGCATCGAGAAGGTAGTCAGAGACTTTGAACGTTCTCTTAGTGAAGTACCAACGGGTATACTGGCTTGTCAGTAGCGAATCGCCTTGAACTGCTTGCCGTGACGTATACCTAGTCATTAGCACCCACACGGTTATCATTCTTCCAATTACGGTTCTCATTTTCGTGCCCGTTTTGGCCATGGAACACTTATGTCCTGGTTTCATGAGTGGTCTTAGAGAATTTAGCCTCGTCATTCTCCTAGAACCGGCCCCCAGTTCCCACTCATATAGGTGAGTCTCATAAAGAGTATCTTGCCATACCCCACTTGGTCGTTTAACCAAAATATGAGCTCATTAAAAGCTTCAATGCTTAACCTTGTCCAATGCAAGCGTCACTCGGCGTTCACCCTAGGAATAGGTTAGGAAATTAAATTTCCTCAGTGACTAAATATTTGCACGATAGGTAGGTTGGCCCTTTGAACTTAGTTATTGGGATCTCCAATCTTCTAAGTTGGGTTTCCGCTATGTGCAACTCGGTGAGATAGGCTTTAGTCCCATTCCCCTCGATGAACTAAACACTTGCTCTCTCGGTAATCCCTTTGTTAGAGGGTCTGCTAAGTTCTCCTTAGACTTCACGTAATCGATCGATATTATTCCATTTGAGAGCAATTGTTTAATGGTGTTGTGTCTACGACGAATATGTCTAGACTTACCATTGTAGATACTATTTTGCGCCCTTCCAATTGCCGATTGACTATCGCAATGGATGCAAATAGGTGCCATAGGTTTTGGCCACATTGGAAGTTCTTCTAAAAACTGTCGAAGCCATTCTGCTTCTTCCCCTGATTTATCCAAGGCAATGAATTCGGATTCCATTGTGGATCTTGCAATGCAGGTTTGTTTAGAAGACTTCCATGACACGGCTGCACCTCCTAGGGTAAAGACATACCCACTTGTGGATTTAGAATCCCTTGTATCCGATATCCAATTGGCATCACTATACCCTTCAAGTACGGCTGGGTACCTAGTATAGTGCAGTCCATACGTTAAAGTATGTCTTAAATACTTTAGCACCCGAGTCAATCCTTTCCAGTGATTTGCACTAGGATTGCTCGTGAATCGACTGAGTTTGCCAACTGCTTGAGCGATATCGGGTCTGGTGCAGTTCATGAGATACATTAGACTTCCGATAACTTGAGCATATTCGTTTTGCCTTACACTGGCCCCGTGATTCTTGGCGAGGTGTAGATTAAGATCAACAGGAGTCTTAACTTCCTTGCCGTCGTTCTTGTCGAATTTCTCAAGTATCTTTCCAACATAGTGTGACTGAGATAATGTGTATCCATTTGATGTTCTAGTGATTTTCATCCCTAGTATAACATCTGCGATACCCATGTCTTTCATGTCAAACTTTGTCGTCAACAATTTCTTTGTTGAATTGATGATATTCTTATTACTTCCCATAATTAGCATATCATCGACATATAAGCAAACAATGACATAACCATCACGAGTGGTTTTGTGATAAACACACTTGTCACATTCATTTATATGAAACCCATTTGATAACATTGCGTTATCAAATTTGACATGCCATTGTTTTGGTGCCTGTTTCAGCCCATAAAGAGATTTAACTAACCGGCAAACCTTGTCTTCTTGTCCAGGAACATGAAAACCTTCAGGTTGCTCCATGTAAATCTCTTCATCCAATTCACCGTTCAAGAAAGCCGTCTTTACATCCATTTGGTGAATTTCGAGATTATTTATAGCGGCAAGCGCTATAAGCATGCGAATGGATGTAATCCTTGTGACTGGTGAGTAGGTATCAAAATAATGTAAAACAGCAAAATGATACAGTTTCTGAAATTTAACAGTAAATAAATGAAACTGAAAAATTAAATCAGAAACAATAAATTCTTTCGATAATATATTCCGAAAGAAATAGACAGTAAACTAACAGATAATCTGACTGTTTAATAAAATTTGGCAGAAACAGAAAAAATTATCTGTTACAGAAAAATAAACGGAGCAGTCTATTTAACTGTTGCAGAAAATTTCGACAGAAACTGAAGAAATTATACTGTAACAGACAAATAAACAGCAGCAATATTTAACAGTAACAGAAAATTAACAGTAGCAGAAAATAATACTGAAACTGAAAATAAAATGTACTGCAGAAACAGAAACAGAAAATAACAGTAACAGGAAAATTTTCCAGTCACGGACGAAACTGGAAAATTTTAACAGAAACAGATAAATAGTCTGATTCTTGAACAGATTACAGATAAAGCCTTAAGATTGTTGGACTCTGTTCAAGAATCTGACCCGAAAAAGCAAATAAACTGAAATAAACAAAACTTACAGAGTCTGGAGAATTGCAGCAGTAAAGCAGAGACGATCTCGTGCATAGACACGATGGCCTTAAGGCTTTATTCGCTCCCAATTGGTACTGTTGATCCGGAGCGAAGGCCTCCCAGGATAATCGCCTCTCACCGTGCAAGCAGAAGTACCGTCTGGAATTGCACCCTTCGAACCTGTTAACTGGTGTGATTATCTCTCTGTGTTTGAAGGAGGAAGAGAACTGGATTTCGGAATTATGAAACAGAGGAAGGTGTCTGCCTTTTAAAGAAGACAGACACCCGTTAGGAACAGTTGGAAACGGTTGGGTAACGAAAACAGTTGTAACTGTTCAAAAAGCAGTTACAAAAACGGTCTGGTGAAGAATTATTTCCGGGCTGATATTAATGGCAGAAGGAGTTGGTTTCTGGCCCAAAAAGATTAAGTTGTCATTTAATCAGGCCCAAGCCCACACCACACCACGTCACGGCCCGGCCCGTGCCCGTGCCCGAACCCGAACCCGAGACCGAGCCGAGCCGGCCGTCCGGACGGACGGCGGCGGCGGCGCGCGCGCGCGCGTGTGTGGTGATTCGGACCATAGCTAGGTCCTCTCTCCTACACAAAATGTGTACCACCCAAAGGGCGTGCCCTATAGTGCAAACTTGAACTACATAAGGTGAACAAGTTTGTTCTTCCCTCCAATGTGGGATGAATTAATTTTCCCACTTGAAGTTGCCTTCTTCACCTTCTTGAGGTGCCATCTTCACCTATGAATTTTTCATTCACCCGAACTCGATTTGGGTCGAAATAAAGTAGTAGGACGATCACCTCGAAGTAAGGTTTCCAAAACTACTTTCACCTCGACGAATCGATAACCCGATTCTTCACAAATCGGGTCCAAAGTCGACCCAAAATCGATATTTTCCAACAATCCCCCACATGAATGATAAAATTGGCTGAGTAGCCGGGATGTCAAAGGATTGAGAGAGATATCACGCGAACGATAATCGCATCGAGAAGGTAGTCAGAGACTTTGAACGTTCTCTTAGTGAAGTACCAACGGGTATACTGGCTTGTCAGTAGCGAATCGCCTTGAACTGCTTGCCGTGACGTATACCTAGTCATTAGCACCCACACGGTTATCATTCTTCCAATTACGGTTCTCATTTTCGTGCCCGTTTTGGCCATGGAACACTTATGTCCTGGTTTCATGAGTGGTCTTAGAGAATTTAGCCTCGTCATTCTCCTAGAACCGGCCCCCAGTTCCCACTCATATAGGTGAGTCTCATAAAGAGTATCTTGCCATACCCCACTTGGTCGTTTAACCAAAATATGAGCTCATTAAAAGCTTCAATGCTTAACCTTGTCCAATGCAAGCGTCACTCGGCGTTCACCCTAGGAATAGGTTAGGAAATTAAATTTCCTCAGTGACTAAATATTTGCACGATAGGTAGGTTGGCCCTTTGAACTTAGTTATTGGGATCTCCAATCTTCTAAGTTGGGTTTCCGCTATGTGCAACTCGGTGAGATAGGCTTTAGTCCCATTCCCCTCGATGAACTAAACACTTGCTCTCTCGGTAATCCCTTTGTTAGAGGGTCTGCTAAGTTCTCCTTAGACTTCACGTAATCGATCGATATTATTCCATTTGAGAGCAATTGTTTAATGGTGTTGTGTCTACGACGAATATGTCTAGACTTACCATTGTAGATACTATTTTGCGCCCTTCCAATTGCCGATTGACTATCGCAATGGATGCAAATAGGTGCCATAGGTTTTGGCCACATTGGAAGTTCTTCTAAAAACTGTCGAAGCCATTCTGCTTCTTCCCCTGATTTATCCAAGGCAATGAATTCGGATTCCATTGTGGATCTTGCAATGCAGGTTTGTTTAGAAGACTTCCATGACACGGCTGCACCTCCTAGGGTAAAGACATACCCACTTGTGGATTTAGAATCCCTTGTATCCGATATCCAATTGGCATCACTATACCCTTCAAGTACGGCTGGGTACCTAGTATAGTGCAGTCCATACGTTAAAGTATGTCTTAAATACTTTAGCACCCGAGTCAATCCTTTCCAGTGATTTGCACTAGGATTGCTCGTGAATCGACTGAGTTTGCCAACTGCTTGAGCGATATCGGGTCTGGTGCAGTTCATGAGATACATTAGACTTCCGATAACTTGAGCATATTCGTTTTGCCTTACACTGGCCCCGTGATTCTTGGCGAGGTGTAGATTAAGATCAACAGGAGTCTTAACTTCCTTGCCGTCGTTCTTGTCGAATTTCTCAAGTATCTTTCCAACATAGTGTGACTGAGATAATGTGTATCCATTTGATGTTCTAGTGATTTTCATCCCTAGTATAACATCTGCGATACCCATGTCTTTCATGTCAAACTTTGTCGTCAACAATTTCTTTGTTGAATTGATGATATTCTTATTACTTCCCATAATTAGCATATCATCGACATATAAGCAAACAATGACATAACCATCACGAGTGGTTTTGTGATAAACACACTTGTCACATTCATTTATATGAAACCCATTTGATAACATTGCGTTATCAAATTTGACATGCCATTGTTTTGGTGCCTGTTTCAGCCCATAAAGAGATTTAACTAACCGGCAAACCTTGTCTTCTTGTCCAGGAACATGAAAACCTTCAGGTTGCTCCATGTAAATCTCTTCATCCAATTCACCGTTCAAGAAAGCCGTCTTTACATCCATTTGGTGAATTTCGAGATTATTTATAGCGGCAAGCGCTATAAGCATGCGAATGGATGTAATCCTTGTGACTGGTGAGTAGGTATCAAAATAATGTAAAACAGCAAAATGATACAGTTTCTGAAATTTAACAGTAAATAAATGAAACTGAAAAATTAAATCAGAAACAATAAATTCTTTCGATAATATATTCCGAAAGAAATAGACAGTAAACTAACAGATAATCTGACTGTTTAATAAAATTTGGCAGAAACAGAAAAAATTATCTGTTACAGAAAAATAAACGGAGCAGTCTATTTAACTGTTGCAGAAAATTTCGACAGAAACTGAAGAAATTATACTGTAACAGACAAATAAACAGCAGCAATATTTAACAGTAACAGAAAATTAACAGTAGCAGAAAATAATACTGAAACTGAAAATAAAATGTACTGCAGAAACAGAAACAGAAAATAACAGTAACAGGAAAATTTTCCAGTCACGGACGAAACTGGAAAATTTTAACAGAAACAGATAAATAGTCTGATTCTTGAACAGATTACAGATAAAGCCTTAAGATTGTTGGACTCTGTTCAAGAATCTGACCCGAAAAAGCAAATAAACTGAAATAAACAAAACTTACAGAGTCTGGAGAATTGCAGCAGTAAAGCAGAGACGATCTCGTGCATAGACACGATGGCCTTAAGGCTTTATTCGCTCCCAATTGGTACTGTTGATCCGGAGCGAAGGCCTCCCAGGATAATCGCCTCTCACCGTGCAAGCAGAAGTACCGTCTGGAATTGCACCCTTCGAACCTGTTAACTGGTGTGATTATCTCTCTGTGTTTGAAGGAGGAAGAGAACTGGATTTCGGAATTATGAAACAGAGGAAGGTGTCTGCCTTTTAAAGAAGACAGAAGGAGTTGGTTTCTGGCCCAAAAAGATTAAGTTGTCATTTAATCAGGCCCAAGCCCACACCACGTCACGGCCCGTGCCCGTGCCCGAACCCGAGCCGAGCCGGACGGACGGCGGCGGCGCGCGCGCGTGTGGTGATTCGGACCATAGCTAGGTCCTCTCTCCTACACAAAATGTGTACCACCCAAAGGGCGTGCCCTATAGTGCAAACTTGAACTACATAAGGTGAACAAGTTTGTTCTTCCCTCCAATGTGGGATGAATTAATTTTCCCACTTGAAGTTGCCTTCTTCACCTTCTTGAGGTGCCATCTTCACCTATGAATTTTTCATTCACCCGAACTCGATTTGGGTCGAAATAAAGTAGTAGGACGATCACCTCGAAGTAAGGTTTCCAAAACTACTTTCACCTCGACGAATCGATAACCCGATTCTTCACAAATCGGGTCCAAAGTCGACCCAAAATCGATATTTTCCAACAGATACATCACTAAGAACTCCAACCATCTCAAAGGCTCATTAAACTATAAGATTGTTAGCTTAGCTCCAAGAGGTAAACTTCCTCTCAGCTCCGCAACACCCTTCCTTATCTTTTTCCATCCTCTTTTGTCGATCTCAGAACGATGTTTATGATTAGGATCGATAACTAGCCTCTCTAGATTAGTTGCGCTTTCAAGAAGGTTTTTCCCAAGCTCCAACTCATTAGAATGTCCAGAGAAACCGAGCAGTTCCACAACTTTGAGGTGTCGATGAGGTGGCGGTTTCATACGATTCTCCATCAGTGTGGAAGAAAGCGAGCAACTGCAAACAGGAAAAATAGTGCATTTCAACAGCATTCCAACATGATATAACATCGCTAGACATGGAAGAATTCAAACCAAAGAATATACCACTCAGCTTTCTCACGTCAACATACCAATGATCTAAAATAGAAGTAAAAACCAAATCATAACCGACCAATAACTAGTCCAATGAGAAAATGGCAGAGAGGTAGGATAACCACCCCTTCTAACACAAAACAGCAGGCGTCCATCCAGCAGAACTTGTCAACAAAATGTCGGACTTTTTTGGATTGGCACAAAAACAAGGGCTGCTTTTCATAAAAAAAAAAAAAAAAAAAAAAAGAACTACCGGTACTCGGTTTGGACTGTTTCCTATTTTGGTAACGAGCAGACTCGTCTAGGATTTCACCATTTGGAATGTTTCCTCTTTTGGTACCGAACAGACTTACTAAATGAAGTAAGTCTTTCCTTTTTATTCCCTTTGCCTTTGGAAACCCACCCCAAAGCCATAGAAGAATCTCATTTCTCCTTTCGAGATCCAAGCAACATCAGTCTCTTAACAACAACTTACATCCATCCCAACAAGCACATAGAGCCTTGTTTCCTCTTGTTTGAGACATACCATTTCTAATAGCATCAAATAGAACAGGGAAGTATAGAAAATAAGTTCGAAGTTTCTAAAGAGACTTGCGACAGAAGTTCAAGTTATTCAGATAATTTACAGAAAAGCTCGCAACAACAAAAATCTCACACAATCAATAGATAACCTTTTACCTTGCCAGTCTTTGTGACCCTTGGCCTGGGATCAAAACATCCCCAGCCCTTCGATTAAATACAGGAGAGATACAATATTTTGGGTTTGTATCTCAAAACACCTTTAAACAGTCACTGGGACCCTGCCTTCTTCCTCCTCTCTCTCCTCACTAACGCACGTTTACTCTCATATGCAAGAGAAAAAAAAATCTCTGAAATCGACAGGAGCGAAAATCCAGCAGTCAGAAACCCCCCGATCCAAATCACAAGAGAGAGAAGAAGGATGGGCATTCCCCAGATCGAAGAGAGTGATGAAGGCGCAGGCCGTGATTGTGGCAACGGTGTTGCCTTCTTTTCCTATTTGTTTGTGAGCTTGTTTAGTTATTCTGACCATAACGAAGGATGACAGGCCAAATAGGTAGGAAAGAGAAGAGCCTGAAGATCTCATAGCAAAACAATTGACAAGTTCATTCTGCAGACCACTGCAGTGATTGAATAGATGAATGAGGCCACTCAAGTCTCCACTTCCCAAGCAGAAAAGGAATTCTACGAACTAGAGGAAGCAAGTAAAAAGAATGATAAGCCCAAGCTTTTCAGATAGAAATAATGAGTGGATGAGTTATCATCACTGATGTTGTCATGAATGAGGTGAATTCTTCAAGATTATCATGGTTGGTGCCTTGGTGCACAGAGCCAATGGGGATCTTCGTGTTAACTTCTTCACATTTCAACATTTTAAAACTCAAGGACTTCTCTCTTGAATGCCGGGGAGAATAAGCGGTGCATCTGAAGAAGAGCTAATACAAAAATGAGAATTCATATGCACGGCATCTCAGGTTTGATATTGGCATCAGCACATCTGGGGACTATTGGAATTTATAGGATTAATTATACATTATTCCAGTACTTAGAAGTCTACTTTCTTATTTCAAGTTTTACAGGATAAGGGTATTTTAGTTATTCCAGCAATCAGGGTTCAGCTGTAAGTATGTAATTGCAATCTATATTATTGATCAAATTACAGATGAGTGAATATCAATGAATGCATTCGTGTGATTAGCGCTCCTTCTATTCTTCTTTTACATTCGTGTGATTAGCAGCTCAACAGAGGGAAGGATTTTGGTATGAACTTTAAATACAGTACTAAGTAAGCAGTCAACACAAAGACAAAGTTATTACACGTAAAACATTGAAGAAAACATAAGTTTACCTGAAATGTAAACTTCTCCAAAAACGGAGCTGCTCCAACTAATTTAGCAAAACGTAGAAAGCCGAGGCAGCCATATACACAAACATCGACTATTAGATGCTTAAGATTTCCCATATCTGGAACTGGCGGTAATTTGTTATACAGAGACCTCTGAAAAGAAAAAACCTTCAGAAATAATACTCAACTGATGCATGATAGTGTCAATATTGATGCACTAACCTCGATGTGCATCTTCATTTCAAGAGTCTCTAACTGTGGAAGACAGTTGGAGAATGGAACAAGATAGCAAGCTACTTCCTCGTTAGAACCGCCTCCAAGAGACAAATCAACTAGGCGCGGATTGTCGCCGATAAAAAGACTCGTTCTTTGCCCAAAATATATAAATGTTGCAAGCATAGGCGCACAGATCTCAATACTCGACAAATTACATCTACGAATGTTGATGTACTGGAGTGAAGGGCTTGTGACTTTTAAGTTGATAAGATTTGTTGAGTGAGCCACTGATAATCTCTCTAGATTAGATCAGTTGGATAAGAAGTACTCAAGAAGACCTTCATCTACGTTAACAGTATCCAGGGTAAGGCTTCTAAGGCACATAATACTAGACAGGTTCAAAGAACTACTTAAGTAGTCATAGCAATCCTGAGAAAGATTGTGCACCTCCATATTAGAAAGCGAAGACAAGTTGATCTCAAGTGTTTTTACTTTCTTTGGTACTGCAAACCTTATCCAATTATCAACTACGTGGCTAGGAGTTATAGCAATGTCGGATTTAACTATAAATTCATCAAGACAAGGACTCTCGTGTAATCTCAAGACCTCGTTCACCCATGACACGAACTTAGACCTCAGGATGCCTAATTTAGAAGCGTCAAAGGTCAATCGCGTTGACAGTTTCCACAAGTTCCTCCATCTATGAGAAAGCACACTAGCCCTTCCAGCTTCTTTAATTGTCAAGCGAGACAAAATATCGATTTGAATCCCATCTGGCAGTTGACTTATCCGATCCTCCACACATTATTGTCAATCTGTCCACCAAAAGCTTAAAAAGAAAATTAGACCTCTTACAAAGTGAAAAGCCCAAAAAATATACAGGATCCTAGCAACCTTCGGACACAATAAAACAATAATAATGCACACACTATAAACGACTTTATCGCCCATTTTAAAATTTGTGCGAGGAACATGAAGCAGAGGGCATTAATAATTTCCAAGTGGTGGTATCCACGGCGTCACAACTTGTACCAAATGAGACTAGAGTATGGAGCCCATGGAATGTTTATGCATGATGTACAAGCGAAGAATATGCTAGATTTACGCTAAAGTGAAACAGTCAGAACTTGTACCTAATGGATACACATGGTTCTCAAAATGAGACTAGAGTATGGAGCACATGGAATGTTTATGCATGATGTACAGATGAAGAAGAATATGCTAGATTTATGCTGAAGTGAAACATACAATGAAGATATCAAATGACAAGAATCTATATTCCACTCCAGCACAAGGTGGATAGAGAACAGCCAACCATATAGTTCAAACATACTCTATGGCTTGGCCACATGAAAGAGATGAAAATCTGGGCATATGAAACCATTGATCTATATTTTGGGTATGCGGTCTACTGCTAGCTAAGTGTCGGTAAAAGTGAAACTGCAAGAAGGTTTTTGTTTGAAAAATGTGGGTGATGTCGGTAACAGTTGAACTGCAAGGGGCAGGGGCGGAGTCATGTAAGGGCACCCCCCCCCCCCAACTTTCCCAGGAACACTAGGGTACCCCCATTTTATTAGCTCTATTTTAGTTGTGATGTTCAGAATATATACGTGTGCCCAAGATAATCACAAATCGTACTGTGGTGCACTAGTTAAGAATTTGTTCTGTGAATGCTGTTACTTGAGTTCGAATCGTGTTAGTGGCAGAACCTTTTTTTGGACACAAAAATAAGCACCACCTATTTAATATAAATAATTACCCATTTAGTTTTTCATAATACACAAACAGACCATGGTAAAATTGTGCCCCCTCCCTCCAAATCGTGGCTCCGCCACTGGCACGGGGTTATAACAAAATCAATACGGTTGGTAGCTAAGGGTCAGCGAGACAATACTGCAAGGGGGATTTTCTATCAAAAATTTTGTCAATTTGCACAAACAGGTTAGGGGATAGATACCATAGATGCACCAAGTTGGACTTTGAAGTTGAATAGGAACTCCTCAAATCCGTAGGTGATAAGTTAGTTTTGGTTAAAAAACGTTTTTAAATCTTGAAGCTAGCTAGGTGAAACAGTGAGTGAGTACAAAATGGACTTCACCTGGTGGAGTCCCGACCAACTGCTGTTGGCTTGAATGATTCTCCGCCGTGATTTCGACATGCTGCTGTCAACAGCAAGTAAGGTAACCAGAGAAAGAGAAGGTTCGGAGGAGTGCCACGTCATCTGCCACGTCAGCCCTAGGGCCACGTCAGCAGCCTCCGCCAGCCCTTTGGCGTGTGGCGGCGCGTGGCCGCGCGTGGAGGCGGCGTCGGTGGCGCGTGAAGCCCACGCGCCGCCTTCCCGTGCTCCGTTCCCGACGAAATTAATTTTTCCGGGATCGTCTTTTCGTCCTGATCCCGATTATGTGGTCAAAATTCAATTTTAACAAGTTTTTGAAAAACGTGTTCTACTGATTGGATCTAGCAGTCCAGATTAATACAGTTCCGAATCTTTGAAAATTCATAACTAATTCATCGTAAATCCAAAAAATATAAAATCTATATATATCTGGAATCCTCGTGAAAAACCCTACCTAACCATATAGGTTTCGTCTACTGGTTATGAAATTTCAGAAACTCGATTTTTTAATACAGATTCGGGAACGCATATCGAGGCACGAAAAACAAACTTATGGCTCTGATACCAATGAAGGGCAGGAAGGATCTATCACATACAGATCTACAACATGAATTATAGCGGAAGATTCATGTGTTTACCTTGTCTTCCTAAGCTCCTTAATGCAGCGGATGATCGTTTGTTGTTTGCTTTCACGCGCCTCCTTCTTGATCTTGCTCCCACCAATCTAGTTTGAATCTCGAGGACGAACACTGTTATCCACACCACGTTCCACCTCCTTGGATAAAGTTGGAGAGAGACTAGGGTTCTCTACAACTAGTATGAATCTAGACAGAGTAACTTTTCTGTGTGGAATAGCCATTAGCCTTAGCATAATGTGTAGGAGGCTACCTCTTTATATAGGCAAAACTTCTCCTAGGTTTGCACATAAACCCCTAGGATTTGAGCCTTAGCTACTAACCCCTCTAGTTTGTGCATTAGTGCAACTAACCCCATAAGGTTACGATAATTACAAATGTCTTCGTACGAAGAGATTATACTTAGCCAAAATTTTGAAGTCTGAAGATCTCTTCTTAAACAAGTTTGCAGTACTTACATAGGAAGGCCTTCGTACGAAGAGGAATTGTCTTTGCACGAAGACTCTTCGTACGAAGAGAAAAGTCTTCGTACGAAGACATCGCAGAAAAACGCGGATTTTTTTGGGGCTTTTGCGTAGTTTATCCAAACTTTGTAATATTGTTATGGAAACGTATCAAGTGTTTTAGGTCGAGATTTTCAGTAGTTCATCAAGTTAGAGACATCTTTTGGAGAGAAAGAAGCCATTGTAGGAGCTTGGGAGCCTTGGATCACTCATTTGGATTCTCAACTCTTTCTCTTTCTTAGTTTTTGTTTATGAGATACATGAAACTCGTTGTTTTGAGTATGAATCGTTGCAGCTATATAATAAATTACTTGTTTAGCCCCTCGATTAGTTAAGGCCTCAACGGCGCCTGTCTCACTTCCCTCCCGCTAATCGGGGTCGTCAGGAGAGGGGTGTGACAATGAGACTCTATTTTTAGACTCCACACTATGAAATTACCTAACTCCAACTGATTCGAGATTGGAGACTCTAGTGTGTAGGGCACTGAAATTCTCCTGTGAATAAAACTCTCTTGTGAACAAACAAGAACAACCATTCAGATTAAAAAATACGATAAAGTGCCAAAACATAATGCTTGTCCACATTGTCAATGAGAATGGAGTATGTAGCATCCAGGCGCAAGACAAGTGTGTAGACATGGGTCAGTTGGTCAGTCTCACATGGTACATCCTTCTTAATCAAGTGGTTTGTATCATTGTAAGTAAAAAGTGCATGGGCTTTCTTAGTGGTGTAGCCACATATATCAATTAAATGTGAAGATCAGTATCATGGCACAAATGAAGAAACACACTACAGTAGAGGATTTTATTTACATGTATAGTGTGTCACCACTGAATTGCTTAAGACTTTGTATGAGAAAAGAGTAGAAGAGTGAAAGGGATACCTTTACCATTGGCATCTCCGTTCCACTTGCCAGAAGTGTAGTTCCATTCCACGGCTGTGTTATCATCTTTATTCCAGTCTGATTTAACCCATCGATTCTCCCAGCCCTCTGAGGAGAAAAAACAAGAACATAAGATGTCGGGACAGACAAGGACACTAATGATTACTCAGTAAATCGTTTCAAATTGTTATCAGTACTAAATTTGTAACCTATCACAGTGCCTCAGTACATAACAAATAATTTGAATCCTGATTGATCTCAGAATCGGCTGATCACACTAATGAGGACTACTAAATTCAGATTGAAGCCGCACACAACTCATGGATTTGAATTTAACAGATGAAAGAGAGAGAATCGATCGGAGGGAGAGAGAGGGGTGGTGGTACACAGTTTGTACCGGCAGAGGGCAAACCAGACGAACGAAGGCAGGAAGAAGAAGAAGAAGAAGAAGAAGAAGGTTAGGGTTCGGGAGAGAGAAAAGAGAGGAAGAGTTGGGACAATTTTCTGATATATTCCTCAAAATAAAAATAACATAGTGTTTTTATAGTACCTCTAAAAAATATAATCAAAAACTACCAAAATACCCACTAGTTGATACGGGTCAAGTATCAATATTATTAGCTACTTATTTATTTATTTATTTATTTATTTATTAGCTATTTAGTTATTTAGTGATAAATAGTATTTACTTTATTTAATAATTAGTCCGGCCCGTCGAGTAGGCCCGATAGGTTAAGGTTATGTCTTTTATCTATTTAAGTGATGTAATCTCTTATTATCATTCCATCAATAAGAATATTACATTTCTCTAAATTCTAATTTCTTTCTAGTCTCTCTAGTCTTTCAATCTGATTTCTCCTCAATTTCTATCTTAATCTTCGATTTCTTATCCTAAATCTCTTCAATATCTTCATTATTGATACGATCTACGTATCATTGGTGCTTTCATTGAGAGAGAAAAGAGAGGAAGAATCGGGACAATTTTCTGATATATTCCTCAAAATAAAAATAACATAGTGTTTTTATAGTACCTCTAAAAAATATAATCAAAAACTACCAAAATACCCACTAAAAGAGATTAAATCCAAATAACAACTAAAACGTGAAATACATACCCGGAAACATATGCGCGTAGAAGCGAAACATGGAAGACATCGTGGATCCGACTAGAATCCGGCAAGGGAAGACGGTAAGCAACGGAACCAATCCGCTCAAGAACCTCAAAGGGCCCATAATACCGCGGTGCTAACTTGGTTGAAGAACTTCGCGCTATTGAATGCTGACGATACGGCTGAAGACGAAGCAAAACCAGAGCACCCACCTCAAAAGTAACCTCACGACGATGCTGATTGGCTTGGGCCTGCATGCGCTGTCGCATAACGTGTAAGTGCTGATTCAGTTCCCGAATCAAGACATGGCGCTCACGCAGAAGATCTGAGACAGTCGGCGCACGGGCATGAGAAGGAATGGAAGGAAACAAAGATGGCGGGTCCCGTCCATAGAGCGCACGAAAAGGTGACATCCCAATACTCTGGTTATGGCTACAATTTAAAGCTAGCTCAGCCCATGATAAGTAGTGCGCCCATCGTGTAGGCCGCGAATGAACAAAAGAACACAGATACTGTTCCAACCCCCGGTTCAAGACCTCTGTCTGACCATCAGTCTCTGGGTGATGAGCCGTGCTGAACTTGAGGTTGGTACCACTGAGACGAAGAAGCTCCTTCCAAAACGTACTGGTGAAAATAGGGTTTCGATCCGGAACAAGAGTAGCGGGAAAACCATGATGTTTAACAACGGTATCAATGAAAGTTCGTGCAACACGAGAAGCATCAAAAGCCGCTGGCAGACCGGCGAAGTGAGCATACTTCGTGAGACGATCCACAACAACCATAATAGCACCGAAACCCAAGCTTGTAGGCAAACCTGTAATAAAATCCATTGAAGCATCGTCCCATACGCGTTCCGGATCCGGCAGTGGCTGTAGTAACCCCCTGGCTTCTGAGTAGAGTACTTTGTCGCCTGACAAGTGTGACAAGCACGCACAAAACGATCAACATCGGCGCGCATCCGAGGCCAGTAGAAAGTGGCCGCAAGATGGCGAAGTGTCCGGTCAATGCCCGGAAGGCCCGCAGTCGGAGAAGAGTGAAACTCGGCCAAGAGAGCATCACGAAGGGTCGACTCCCCACTTAGACAAATCCGTGTCCGGAAGTAGAGAATGCCATCAACAAATGAAAAATGTGCTGGAGGAGAAGAGGATGCCAAGGCTGCACGAATCGCACGCAAATCTGGAAGGGACGCCGTTTCCTGACGAATACGGTTAATAAGATCAGGCAAGGGCCAAGCCAAAGCTATCATCGCAGCAGAAGAATCAGGCTCGCGCCGGGAAAGAGCATCCGCCACACGATTAGAAGCCCCAGTCTTATACTCAATGCGAAACTTGAACCCCATTAGCTTGCGAATGTAGAACTGTTGAGCCGGTGTCTGAATAACCTGAGAGAGAAGTTCCTTCAAGCTGCGCTGATCACTACGGATGACAAATGTGCGACCCAACAAATACTGACGCCGTTTTTGAACAGCCTCAACAATAGCATACAACTCCTTATGATAGGCCGAAGAAGATTGACGCTGCGGACCCAACTTCTTACTGAAGAAAGCCACTGGATGGCCACGCTGAAGTAACACCGCCCCTACCCCGGTATCGGAGGCATCTGTCTCAACGACGAAATCATGAGAAAAGTCGGGAAGTTTGAAAACTGGCGGTGAAGTAACGGCCTCCTTAAGGGCCAAAAAACTCTGCTCGGCCTGGGACGACCAACTGAAACTATCACGCCTGAGTAAGTCGGTAAGGGGGGCGGCCAGCACGGCGTAACCCTGGATGAAGCGGCGATAATACCCTGTCAGACCCAAGAAGCCACGTAACTGGCGCACAGAAGTAGGGCTCGGCCAAGCCGTCATGGCCTATAACTTCTGAGGATCAGCACTGAGCTCACCGGCGGTGACAATGTGACCAAAATAATGAACCGTCGTCCTGCTGAAAGAACATTTGGACAGTTTAACATAGAGGGAATGAGATGCAGATGTGAGGCGTGCTGCTCCAAAGTAGTGCTATAAACCAGAATGTCATCAAAGAATACAATCCCGAAAGTGCGAAGGAAGGGCTGAAACAACTGATTCATAGCAGCCTGAAACGTGGAGGGGGCGTTGGTGAGGCCGAAAGGCATGACCAAGAACTCGTAGTGCCCCTCGTGCGTGCGGAACGCAGTCTTGTGGATGTCAGAAGGATGCATACGAATCTGATGGTAGCCGGAGCGCAAATCCAACTTGGTGAAGAACTGTGCTGCACCCAATTCATCAAAAAGCTCATCTGCAGTCGGGATAGGAAACTGATCAGCCATGGTGACCGCATTGAGAACACGATAATCCACGCAGAAACGAAAAGTGCCATCCTTCTTGCGCACAAGCAAAACAGGAGAAGAGAAGGCGCTGCGGCTAGGCTGAATAATCCCTTGTTGAAGCATCTCACGGACCTGTTTCTCAATTTCCGTCTTTTGAAAATACGGATAACGATCTGGTCGGACATTCACTTGATTGGTACCCGGAAGGAGATGTATGTGGTGATCAGAGGACCGAGAAGGCGGAAGGCCGGAGGGCACGGCAAAGACCCCAGCATGATCATGTAGGACTGCCAAAATTGTGGCCGGAATATCAGGTGGAAAATGTGGCTGGTCCTGGGAGTCGGCCGAGGACGACAAAGGAACTGCGATAAGCTCATACCACTCGGCGTGGGGTTCCTGTGTCCGTAAAGCCGCCAAAAGATGAAACGATATCTGTCTAGGAACTGCAGTATCACCCTGAAGAGTAACAAGACGATCATACCACGTGAATGTCATAGTCATACGTGCATAATCGTTGGAGACAGTGCCCAGTGTCTGCAACCAATCCATACCCAACACGATATCCGGTCCATGCACAGCAAGAACATGTAAGTCGATCTCAAACGTGTGATCCTGTAGAGTGAGCGTCGTCTTAGGGCAATAATAAGTGCAACGCAAAGAAGCACCATTGCCAACGTATACCCGAAAGGGTGTGACCGGCTGCAAAACCAAACGAAGCTGCTCGGCTATAACTGGATGAATGAAGTTATGGGTACTCCCACTATCAATCAGCACCTGCACATTAGTCCCCGTGATAGAACCAAGAAATTTAAAGGAACGGGGGATCAAGTTACCCGAAAGTGTATGCAGGGTGGGAATCGTATCCGTGATAATGTCAGCGTCCTCCTGATCATCAGAAGTCGGACCATCGCTGTCCTCGTCCGCCGAAATCATCAGAAACTTCGGAGTGCACTTGTGGTTGCGATCCCACTTTTCATCACAGTGGAAACAAAGCCCCTTGCTAGCCCTTTCCGTGCGCTCCTCGCGGGTAAGGAAACGGGAAAGGGAGGTCAGTGGACCGCTCGGTAACCTGTGCAGGCTGCGGGGCCGTCGGCTGTGGCCGAGATGTGTTCCAAGACCGTTTGGGTGCCGGAACATAAGTCTGGAAAAGCTCTGTGTAGGAGGCGGATAACTCCCGTGCGAGGGCAAAAGCTTCGGCCAAGGTGGTGGGATTACGCAAACCAAGTTCGCGCTGAAGCGGCTGCTTCAAATCGGAGCGAAACAGTGAAATCAAAATACCCTCATCCGTGTTGGCGACCTTATTGAGCAACGTTTCGATTTCAGATTGGTACTGTGCGACTGTGGTCTGTTGTTGCAGCTTCGCCAAGAGGCCAAAGTAGTCGACGTAATGTTCCGGGTCAAATCGTTGCTTGACCGCATAGAGAAAATCCATCCAAGTTGCAGCCTCATTGTGAGAAATAAAGTAACGAAACCACTCAGAAGCTGGGTGATCAATTAGGATTGAAACTTATTGTAAACGATTGTCTTCAGTCGTCTAAAAATAATCGAAGTATTTCTTAATTCTGAATATCCATCCAACTGCGTCGTCGCCCGAAAAGCGTGGTGCATCAACGCGCATACGCGGTGCGTTGTCATGGGTACCGGGTACAATTCTGGACGGAGGGGGTTGCCAGCCCATTGGGCGTGCGGCCGGTGCTGGATTGTGGCGGCGATCAGTCGCTGGTGGCGGCCTCAGGAGACCCCGCTGTTGCGGCGGTGGTGGGAGAGGCGGTGGTGGTGGTGGTGGTGGTGGTGGAGCTGCGTTAACCCGAGCCTCGATTCGACCCATATCCCGTTGAAGGTTCTGGACCAAAATCATGACCTCGGTGATGGAGAAAGGTTGCTCGACGTGCGAGGACTGTGAATCGTCGACCATGGCGTCGAGGGGGTTGTTTCGTCGAAGATTGTAGTTGACCCACGGAGCACACCACAACCAGAATGAAACAAATGGACAAAGCCTAAAGACCAATTCCACAAAGCGAAACCCAATAACAAAATCAATGGCAAAAACTTATGTGCGTCCCTATGGTAGGTACTAGTCAGTTATTACGAAAATGCCAGCTACCGGACGAAAAAAGTGGTCCCAGAGGCCAGCTACGGGACAAAAAAAGTGGTCCCAGGAAGATTCCTTTTTAACCTAGATAGTATTGTTAACACTATAGAATGAACTAAGCTGAATAAGATAACACGGTGATATCTTTGATTAATCTTTAGTTAGTTTGTTTAACAGTTATGACATTAACCCTTTCATTTAAGATAAAACCGGAGATATCATTGTTAACAAAACTTTAATCCTTAACTAATCACAGCAGAATTAGAATTAAATACAGGATAAACTATCATACATTGAAATTAAAATGTTGAAAATGACAAAAATCACAACATACAACAGTTTCACACGAAAATAGTGGGCTTTTGAAGCATTCTCGGCCCCTCCGAGTCTCACACTTAACTGAACACAACAGAATAGAGAAGGAAACTATCTTACTTTGAAATTAAAACGATGAGAATGACAAAAATCACAACATACATCAGTTTCACATGAAAAGAGTGGGCTTTGGAAGCATTCTCGCCCCCTACGACTCTCCTACTCAACGTTGTTACCTCCTCCTGAAGTTGTTGGAGATCTGGAGCACAGCACGGACTCGGAAATTCATCTTCCCAGTAGAAATAGTTGCATTGTTGACCTCTAGGCTTGGCACAAGTCCAAAACACGCGTCCGTCATTTCCGGGCGTATGTGCGGTACGACTTACCGGGTAACGGCCACAGAAACACTGCCCAGGCCTACACCCTGACCTCCGGGATGAATCTCCTGTTGAATATGAAGGTGGATTGCTTGGTGAGGGTGAAGAGCTTACACTATGTTGAGACATTGCTTAGATAGAAAGAAGAGAAGGGTGAAAGAGAAGGAGAACTGATGAGATCTGAGAGTGAAGAGAGAAATAAAGAGTTAGTTGAGAGTGGTTGGAGATTGTATTAAAAGCGGGCAGTGGGTAGGTTGGCTGATATAAATGCAGGTATATAACGTTAAGATAGAGAACTTAACAATTTAGAATGGGTACCTAATAACGTAGTAGTGCATTTATTAATTCAGTTTTGGTAGGTGAGGGTAGTTGGCCAACACCAAATGCACCTTAAATAAAACTAACTGTACAGTTTGTGTTCACAAAAAAGCACAAGCAATTTTTCAGAAAACAACACAAGTCATCAAATCATAAGCAAACAAACATTGCCTAATCATCATTGGGAAACATTGTTCATAACATACACTCTCAAACATACAACCCACAAAATTTACTGACATAAACATTGTTCATATTACAAATTCCCAAACAACATAACAGACAAATTCACTTTTTTCCATTCTTCCCCGACGACTTTCGCGCCGACCTCCTCGTCTTCGCCCCAGATTCCAATGGAACAGTAGGAAAAGAAGGGAAATTGTACATCCTTTCAAACTCATGAACATTCTCATCAATAGACTTGAAGCTCTATAACTCTTCAAACATCTTGGCCTTGTGGATGTTGTAGTCTGATCTAGCCATTTCATTGGCGACCCAGATTCTCAGATGCTTCACTTGAATAGAGAAGTTCTTCTTTGGATTAGGAATCAGGTCCCTCAAGTGGGTCATGAAGAAGCATACAAAAGGGCCACAATCACACCCGAGAGATTAAAATAGAATGCAGTTGTGATGTATAAGATAGTGTTTTTAAGAAAATGGTGAGTGGAATTAATGAATAAGTTTTTTACCCGTTTGGTTGTTGGGGAACGTCGTCATTCATGTACCACACATCCCACTTTGTGATGTCATCATGGTACTCTGAATAGGAGGATAGCACCTTGTGAATTTGATTAAATTTTCTAGCCACATCCCTCTCAACATACCCAAGTCCAGAAAACGAGTCCAAGACGTATATTTCCTTGTCGACAAAGGAAATGACCATCATGAACCAGTGGGTGCGATGTACATTCATGGGCAGGGCAATCTATTTCATTAACAATTCAACATAAAATAAGTTCAACAAAATATGAATGTATAAAGCAGATTGCATTGATAGAAATCGTAAATCTTACGTAGCCCCTCTCGCTCCACGTTCCTCCGTATTTATCCGACACTTGGAAATATCGATTACCCTTCGTGGGCTGAACAAGAATTAAAATTAATGATGTCATTTTGTGGAAGAATTTTAAATTGAGTTTTTATCCAATGAAAAGGGAATGAACTTACGGCATAATGCGTTCCGAGGTACCAAATGCGAGGGATTCCACCAAATTGTCGGCTTCTTTCTTTCAGATGAAGCAATTGCGAATATGCATCGATGACCTAATTGTTTAAAAAGTGAATAGAAGAGTGTTATGATGATGATGGGAGAATGTCTTAAGAAACTACGTTAAATCAACAAAAATAAATACTTACTTCGTTGTTAAACCATTTACCATCCATGAAGCGCCACGCGGCATACCTCGTCACCTTCTCATAATCAGCAATGTTAATAACCAACTCACTGCAGATATAATAACAAATCAAACCATAAGTAAAACCAAAATTTGTGTCTTGTACAGCTTATTTAGGAAATTTGAATGTAAATAACACTTACTCTTGCAAGCTTAGTGGAACTTTGGGATCCCAAGCTTTTTTATCGAACTCAGGCTCATATTTGTGAGACAAAAAGAAGTTGATCCAGCAATCTTCCAGGCTAGGCATCTCTGGCAGACAGGTCATTTCCTCAGGATTGCTTTGTTGCTTCTTAAGCGACACCCGATTCGACCCCCTTATGATCCACCGCGCCTTTCCCCGGACAAACCCATCAATGTTTGTCCTTGGGTCCGCCCAAGAAGCCAAGGATGCCTCCTCCTAATAAATCAACAAAATGTTAGAATTGGAAACAGAGACATCAAGTCTAAAGTTAAAACAGTTAATACACTTACCTCATCGTCATCGTCAGAGCTGACTTCTTCGACCACCTCCATCGAAGAGCTAACCTCATCATCCACATTCTTCTTCTGCTTCTTCTTGGGAGGTTCTTCTTGTTTATCCTCTTCACCTCCCTTCTCCTTTTCCCCTCCTTCCTCTTCCTCATTTTCATCCCCCTGCTTCTTTTCCACTCTTTCATCTACCTGCTTCTTCTCATCTTCTTCCTTCTTTCTCTCCTCATCCTTCATCTTCTTTCTTCCATCTTCCCTCTCCTCCTCCAATTCAGACTTTCTCTTGTTAACAGTCGCGAACATGGCCAATAATGTTTGCGGGTCAGCATTCTGCGCCAGCTGTCCCAAAAGATCCTTCAAATAATTCCCTGGTGGAAGAACTAATTGAATTGCTGGTGCAACAGCCTTCTCAGTGATTGGCTCTTCATCCATTTTCTTCAACTTCAACTACAAAGAACAACAGAGTATAAGGGTTAACATTTAAGATAAGGATGTTAAATGATAAAAACAAATTTTTAAGGTTTATGTAAAAGATTACTCACATTTTCATTCATACACACATACTTCCATCTCTTAGAAACATCAGATGTCTTCCAGAATTTCAACCTGGGACTTGCATTCTTGTCTTTGCAGCCCTTGGGATTTTCTTGAAATTTGGGGCAAAACTTTTCCAAGTACAAAAGCTACAAAATATACTCACAACATTAGAACTTAAGAAGGAGCTGTTAACATATAAAACAGAAATTATAAAAAAAATGACAAAATGCTAGATTATTACCACAAGAATGAGTACGCAACCATTTCCTCGCAAGGTTTCCCCAGTCTGGGCCTTCACATTTTTTTTCACCAGATGATCAAGCCACAATTCCGCCCAGTTCACCTTTTTCAGGTGCTCCAAATCTACAACAAGTTTGGCCAGCCCAGACCGGACTCCTTGTCGCCCGATCGGCATCCCTAGGGCCCCCAAGATTAAACAAACAGCCCTCTTCTTCCACTCATCATTGAACAGCTTCCTATTTTTCAAGAACCACGGAACATACTTACCGACCTTTGTGTTGTCCTCGACGAGGCCAATTCTGTGTGCCAATTCTTGTACAACCTTTGGATCGACCTCCGGAAACTTAGTTGTCCGGTGCATTTTACTCCAAGGAGCCAGCCGACAACTTCCGGGGTTACATCCACAGTCCGGCCGTGAGCCGTCAAGGACCCCTCGGTGTCAAATGCGTTGTAGAGGAATTTGTTGAAAGCCTCGGGGGTTTCTGAAATCTGTAGGTGCTTTAGTCCTCCAAGCCCCACTTCAGTCAACCATGACTGCTGTTCATCTGTCATATCTTTGAAGAGAGCCTTAACAGAGGGCATGCTCATATAGCTTTGGAACCGCCTCGGGTTCTTCAGCTTCTTCTTTGATTTGCCCTTCAACTTGGCTGCAGCCGATTTCTTCTTTTGCTTGGCCTTCTCACCGGTTGGTTTTCTCTTCAATGTGCCAGCTGATTTCCTCTTCTCTCTTTCTTCGGTGGCAGCTGTGATATAGGGTTCTTGTTGGGACTTTGTCAGCCTTTTCCATTCATCGTTTATCCTCTGTTTGACATAGTCGGTTATCTTCACACGAGGATCTTGTTTCTTGAGCTTGTGCGTCTGAACATTTCTACAACAATCATGATAAAATAAAAAAAAAAATTAAATTACAATTCCAAGTACTAGATCCATAACATATAAGACACACCCTCAAACATTTAAAATCAAATAAAGTCATTAGACTTTAAAGTAATAACATGCATTATGATGTTTGAACAGGTAATGGTTTAGAAAAGGACTTTAATAGTTTAGAATGAGGGTGCAGAATAGTAGACATTGGCTTCACAATTGAAACAAAAATTTACGAGATGATTGATTAGAGAAGAAACTTACTTGAATCTGATATACGCATTCATGGCATTGCCATGATGGGCTTCATCGTCACTATCATCTTCCCTCCTCTGTTCCACAGGTTGGTCACTTACCTCATCTTCCTTCTGTTCCTCCCTATCCTCCTCCAAATCCTCCTCATCTTCTTCATCATCATCGCTCTTATCTTCCACGGGTTTGTATTCTTCGTCATCGTCATTCTGTTCCTCTTCTTTGACCTCATCCTCCTCCTCCTCCTCCTCCTCATCCTCCTCATCCTCCTCATCCTCCGGTTGCTCTTCAGCCTCAGGTTGGATATTATCATTTGTTCTTTTCTGAACAGTGTATTGGCTTACATCAATCTCCTCATCACTCGAGACTTCCGTCGCTTTCTGATCGTACCTTTTCTTTTCATCCTCAGGTAAGTTGAGAAATACTCTATACTGCTGTACTATCAGTTTGGGAGGCATATCCTTCCCTCTATATCCCATTGTAGATTTTTGATGGTTACTGTCATAAGTAAACAGTTGAAAAACTTAAGTAAAACCTTTAAATAACACAGAAGGCAATTTAAATTTCAGAGATTACAGATCTAACAATTAAGTTACATGGGATAACAGTGCATTGTGAAACATGACAATTAACAAAGATTAATTTAGGACAAAGTGAGAAGGTAGAAAAAATATTCACAAAATTAGATTTTAAGAAGGAGTTATTAATTCATTAAACAGCATGATAAAAAAGAAGGAAATTTTTAAAAATAAAGTGATTACTTACTGGAATAGGTCAAATCCAGGAGTATGCTTCACCTCTACATCTTCATTCTTGCGCTTAGAAGCCTTCTGATTTGTTCGTTTCTTCACTGCCTTCGGTGGTGCTGGATGTTTCCGGGTCGATCTCCTAGGGACTGCCTCAACGTGCTCTTCCTTCTTTGCTTTCTCTTTCTTCTTTAGTTTCTTCTTCTCTGTACTGGAACCCTCTGTACTCGTACTCTTCTCAATTAGGGCACCAGCCTCAGCCAATTTCTTCAATTTGTCTGCTTCAACATCCGCCATTTCAAAATCAACCCTTGATAATGGAATTGCATCGAGACCATCTCCAAAATTCTTCAGACCAATTTCATCCGTGGACTCCGTTGTCTTTCCCTCCTGTGAACTCCGTTGTCTTTCCGAGTTGCTAGAGTTGCTATCGATCTTGTTATCGGCAAGATCTTGTTGTTTGGATCGTCTTTCTCGAATAATATTCTTCTTCGCCATGGATTCTGTATGTTGATTGAAGGAGAAGAGATGAAGATGGAGAAGATGAAGATGGGGAAGATGAAGAGGAAAGTTGCGAAACTGGAGAGAGAGAGAGAGAGAGAGAGAGAGAGAGATTTTCGTCAGTTTCAGAAAATTGATTGAAACTGCAACCACAGAGTCAATTACTAGAAGGACTCTGCAAATGGAACTGTTCCGAAATTAAAGGCAAGGTGGGCTGTGAGTGGCAGTTGAGGCGGTTGATTTGATTGCTCCTCTAAGTGACATAAAGGGACAAAAATCGAATGAAAACTCGATAATTGTACGAGTTTAGCCATGAAATGTTCCCCCAGCATGCCAACTCTGATTTAATGTTGTATTTGGGTAATTTTAACAAGACAGGGAGTTTTGAGGTCACACCCAACCACGGGACTTGAACACCGAGGGATAAGGGTGTAACCGACTATCGACATTGTGAGACTTGACGTTGTGAGAAGTCACCGTGTGTTGTAAGTATCAGAATTGGTCTTAAAATGTCACATAGTGCTAGTATGTGCTGAATGGTGGCACAAATGACTTGCATAGACGTCAATAAAACTCAATTTGGGTAACGCGTACCCGTTGGAAACATTGTTCTTTCCCATTAACTACATCACCAACATAATTATGTACCCAATTTGAGGACTTTGTGCCTGCCTTGTGTTTGTACCATGCATGGTAGTGTGCACAACCTCCAAAAACCCACAAATAGGCATCTTTGAGTATTGATTTGATGGAGTATTAACAACTCATTCTAAACAAATAGATGTATCTTCTTAAATGCTAAACCCTAGAGAGGGGTCTATCTTAAACTTTATAAGATATTTCCCTTTAAAATGCCACTTATTTTGGTTTCTTAGTCGATGGAATGACTCGCGGAGTCACCATGTGTCCTGAAAAACATGCCAAGGACAATGCTGGGAGTTATTTTGAAATGACTTCAAGTTTTGCTCCTCTAAGTTACATAAATGGACAAAAATCGAATGAAAACTCGATAATTGTACGAGTTTAGCCATGAAATGTTCCCCCAGCATGCCAACTCTGATTTAATGTTGTATTTGGGTCATTTTAACAAGACAGGGAGTTTTGAGGTCACACCCAACCACGGGACTTGAACACTGAGGGATAAGGGTGTAACCGACTATCGACATTGTGAGACTTGACGTTGTGAGAAGTCACCGTGTGTTGTAAGTATCAGAATTGGTCTTAAAATGTCACATAGTGCTAGTATGTGTTGAATGGTGGCACAAATGTGATGCATAGACGTCAATCAAACTCAATTTGGGTAACGCGTACCCGTTGGAAACATTGTTCTTTCCCATTAACTACATCACCAACATAATTCTGTACCCAATTTGAGGACTTTGTGCCTGCCTTGTGTTTGTACCATGCATGGCAGTGTGCACAACCTCCAAAAACCCACAAATAGGCATCTTTGAGTATTGATTTGATGGAGTATTAACAACTCATTCTAAACAAATAGATGTATCTTCTTAAATGCTAAACCCTAGAGAGGGGTCTATCTTAAACTTTATAATATATTTCCCTTTAAAATGCCACTTATTTTGGTTTCTTCGTCGATGGAATGACTCGGGGTGTCACCATGTGTCCTGAAAAACATGCCAAGGACAATGCTGGGAGTTATTTTGAAATGACTTCAAGTTTTGCTCCTCTAAGTGACATAAAGGGACAAAAATCGAATAAAAACTCGATAATTGTACGAGTTTAGCCATGAAATGTCACCCCAAGCATGCCAACTCTGATTTAATGTTGTATTTGGGTCATTTTAACAAGACAGGGAGTTTTGAGGTCACACCCAACCATGGGACTTGAACACCGAGGGATAAGGGTGTAACCGACTATCGACATTGTGAGACTTGACGTTGTGAGAAGTGACCGTGTGTTGTAGGTATCAGAATTGGTCTTAAAATGTCACATAGTGCTAGTATGTGTTGAATGGTGGTACAAATGAGATGCATAGACGTCAATCAAACTCAATTTGGGTAACGCGTACCCGTTGGAAACATTGTTCTTTCTCATTAACTACATCACCAACATAATTCTGTACCCAATTTGAGGACTTTGTGCCTGCCTTGTGTTTGTGCCATGCATGGCAGTGTGCACAACCTCCAAAAACCCACAAATAGGCATCCCTGAGTTAACCAATCGATGAACAAACAAAAAGTTAATAAAATTTTACAGTGATGAGTATACTAAAAAATAAGATAGAGTGCTCTCTAGAGTTTAGAATTATGGAAATTATATTAATATGCTTGTTACGTTAAGATGGAGTCTTTAAAATATTTGTGTTTTTGTCCAAAAATGTAGATAGCTTTTTTTGAAAAATTTGAAATTTGGAAATTTTAAAGTTAGTTGTCCCATCCTCTTCATTACTGGCAACCACACAACCAAATATCTCTCTCTCTCTCCGAGGTTTCTTCATTACTGGCAACCACAAACCAGACGAACCCAGTCCAGCCCTATCACAAATCTCTCTCTCTCTCTCTCTCTCTCTCTCTCTCTCTCATCAGTTTCCCGAATTCAACTTCCCCTTCCATCTCTATCACAAATCCATGGCGGACCAGGAAGATACAGGCGTAGGGGAGCAGATTTCACCTTCCAAAGACATCGATAAGGTGATTTCAGATCTAAACCAGGAGGTAAGCCCGGTTAATTTGGAAGTCCTTTTAACTGCAAATCCCCTCACTCCTGTCTTGAACCCAACCAAAGATCGAGGATCTAGCCCTCAAGAACCAGTAGGAGATGGGGGCTCCAAAACAGAAGAGGGAAACCCCAGCAAAACCGAAATTGGAGGAGGGGATTCGCATGAAGAGGCAAAGGAGGCTCACCCTAACTCCACCGACTCAATTGGTAGACAAGTCCGGGAAGATTCAACAAAAGTCCTTCCTTTATCAATGGTCGAAGGACCACTGTTCGAGGATGCTAGTGGCATAATCCAATTGGCCGATGCTGCTGCCTCTGTTGAGAAGAGAAAGAATTCAGAGACGGAAGACATTGAGAGGAAGAAGAAAGCCAAGAAGCAGCTTCACTTCGCTTCGGAGGAGGACAAACTTGTGAACATCCCAAGGAGGTCACCAAGGAAAAATCCACACCCACCAAGACCATTGAAGAAAAGGGGAAAGAAAAAGGTTTCTAAGAAAAGGGGAAAGAGCTTAGAAGATGAAGTAAAGAACATCCAGCACACACCTGGATTTGACATGTTCATGTAAGTAATCTTCTGTTAAAAACATGAACTTTATTAAATATGCTATCTAAAGAATTGACCTTTCAAACTTTAGTAATGTGTTATGCTAAAAAATTAACTGTTAATTGCTTTTTCGTAATTATTGATAAATCTTACTATTGTTATAAAACTGATAGCCTGTTTTTTGCAACTGTTTACATATGACTGTTAATTTGCAACTGTTTACATATGACAGTGAGGAGAGGAAATATGCTTTCAAATTGAAAGAGAAGGATATGCCTCCCCAACTTTTGGTACAGATGTATGCCCTATTTTGCAATTTACCACAGGAGCAAAGAGACAATTACGAGAAAAGGGCCTTGGAATCCTCTAGTCATGAGGATCATGATGTAAGCAAGTACAGCTTTGAGATGAGGAAGAATGAGAAGGACAAACAGATTGAAGAGGAGGAGTCAGATGAGGAGGAGTCAGATGAGGAAGAGAAGGAAGAGAAGGGAGATGTGGAGGAATACAAAGGAGATGAGGATGAGAGTGATGATGAAGCTGACCATGGCAATGCCATGAATGCCTACATCAGATTCAAGTATGATTTTACTCTCGCAAAAAGTTTGTTAAATAATGTGTCTCCTGTTCTTCAATTAAATTCTTATCTATTAATACCTCAATCTAATATATTTACTGCCCTTTCTGTTAAAGTTTGCATGTTATTACTTCATCTTTAATGGCTTTCGCTTTAATTTTAATTGTTTGTAGCTGTTTTAGTTTATTGTATGCCTCTATAAATTTAAATTATGGGTTGATTTTCATAATTTCAGAAATGTGAGGATGCACAGGCTTCGGAGAATAAATCCTAAAATTAGGATGACCAAAGCGGTCCTACAAAGCATCAACACCGAGTGGGATTGCATGACCAATATCCAGCAGGAACCTTATCTCACAGCGGCTCATCAAGAAAAAGACAAGCGGAAAAGAGAAGGTACTTTGAAAAGGAAGTCGACGGGGGAGAAGGAAAAGTCGAAGAAGAAGGCGGCTGAAGCCAAGCTGAAGAGTAAGTCAGAAAAAAAGTTGAAGAATCCAAGGCGATTTCAGAGTTACATGAGCCTGCCCTCTGTTCGCAATCTTTTTAAAGAAATGACGGATGAACAGAAAGCATGGATGCAAGAAGTGGGCCTTGGAGGACTACATCACCTAAAGATCACGGAAACCCCAGAGAAATCCAACCAATTCATTTACAAGTACTACGATACCGACGGGTACTTGAACGCGCACGGCCGCACCGTGGAGATAACACCGGAAGTTTTCGGGTGGCTATTTGGAATCCGATGCTACGGAGAAACAGAGTTCTCGGAGGTCGATCCGATGCTACTCCTCAGAGTTGAAGAAAGTATCGGCCTCGTTAAGGACAACACAACTTTCGGTGAGTACGTTCCGTGGTTCAAGGCGGATGAGAACAGGCTGCTGTTGAATGATGAGTGGAAACGAAGGGCTGTTTGCTTGATCTTGGGTGCACTGGGAATGCCGATAGGACAAGCAGGAGTCCGGAGAGGTCTTGCTAATCTTGTTGTTAATTTGGAGCACCTGAAAGAGGTAAACTGGGCAGCCTTATGGCTGGATCACTTCAAGACACAGCAAGTTAAGGCTCAGACTGGAACAACCCTTCGCGGAACTGGTTGCGTGCTGATTCCTTTGGTAAATCTCTACCTCTGTTTCAGTTATTTTAACCATGAAGTTTAAAATATTAAGAACACTTTCTTAAATGCTGCCATCTCAATTTTACTTTTCTAGCTTTTGTACATGGAAAAGTTCTGCCCAAAGTATCTGGAAAACCCAAAAGGATGTCAGGATAAGGAAGCAATTCCAAGGTTGAAATTCTGGGAAACCTCTGATGTTTCCAAGAGATGGAAGTATGTCAAACAAAACAAGAATGTGAGTGAAATTTAACATTGATATTAAAGTGTCCTGTTTATGTATTAAGATTACTATCTTAAGTTTATGTCTCTCAACTCTGTTTTTGTATGTATTTGAAGTTGAAAAAAGCTGATGATGAGCCCAAAATTGAAAAAGTTGTTGCACCAGTAGTCCAACTACTGCCTCCACCTCTACCAGAGGATTTTTGGAAGTGCATTGTGGGACAGGTGGTTGAAAAGCTTGACAAAGAGTATCTTATGTCCCTGTGGAAGGAAAAGGAGAAGGAAGAACAGAAGAAGAAGGAGGATGAGGAAGAAGAGAAGAAGAAGGAAGAAGAGAAGAAGAAGGAAGAAGAATGAAGAGGATGAGAAGAAGGAGGAAGAGGAAGGGGGTAAGAAAAAGGGGGAAGAGGAAGGAGCTCAGAAGAAGAAAGAGAAGGAAAAGTGTGATGAAGAATTAAGAGCTAAGAAGAAGCAGAAGATAGAGGAGGCTGAGGTTAACTCTCCCATGAAGGTGGTCTACACAATCAGCTCAAGCACTGAGGTAAATGTCTTAAAGTTGATATCTTAATATTTGAGATTTATTTTAAAAGTTTTAACACCCCTAATGATTTTGTTGATTTATTAGGTGGCCTCCAATGTACCTCCCCAGCCATTCCTTGTTCATGGTTCTCTGAAGAACCCAAGGGGAAACTTGGTTGGGACTGTCCGGGGAAAGGCAGATCGGATCATTAGAGCGTCTTCGAGGATATCGCTGTATAAGAAACACATGAGTCCTAAAGAATTGACTCTTATCCCACCCATGCCTGAAGCAGAACATTGCTGGCTCCATTACTACATGTCGCACAAGTATGCGAGCACGTACGAACACAACAGCAAGAATTTTTATGTTCCCCCAGAATTGGCAACGTAAGTTTTATTTACATTCAAACTTCCTAAATAATTCTTATGTGTGGCATGCATTATGTTTATACTTATGGTTGTGTATCATATATAATATGCAGTGAGATAGTTACTGATATGGGTGGCATAGCCAAACTGACGAGGTCGTCCGCTTGACGTCTCCGGGATGAAAAATGGTTTGACGATGAGGTGATGGATGCTTACATGCAATTCCTTCATCTTCATGAACGTAGCCGGGAATTCCAAGGAATCAAGCGGATTTGGTTCCTCGGCACCAGCTATTCTGTAAGTTCACTGCCTTGTCATTTTTATGATATGACTCAATTCAAAATTCATCTTGGAAAATACCTGATTAGTTATAATTTTTGTTCAGCCCACAAAAGTCCTCGAATACTTCAAGGCACACGAACAGTCGGGAGGAGAGTGGAACGAGATGGGATACGTAAGTATTCCGAATACTATCAATACAAGCTACTTTGTTCTTTTGTATAACTTACTTTATCTTGAACTTTTAATGATTAGATCGTCGTTCCGTTGAATGTCGATCACCTGCACTGGTTCATGATGGTTATTTCCTTTGTTGACAAAGAAATATTCGTCTTGGACTCGCATACTGGCATGGGGTATTATGAGTTCGAGGTTGCTGCCAAAATTGGGCAAATGCACACAATGCTCACCAACTACTCAGAATACAATGATGACATACGACGCTGGCAGGTGTGGTACATGAACGACGATGTTCCCCAGCAATCAAATGGGTAATAAGCTAACTACTTAACATAACTAATTAATTTATTTACATATCTGTGATATATATTAAAGCTGCATTCTATTTTCATCTGTCAGGAATGACTGTGGTCCTCATGTCTGCTTCTTCATGAGTCATTTGAGGGACCTGATTCCAGTTCCAAAGAAGAAGTTCTCTGTCCAGGCTCCCAACCTCAGAATCTGGATTGCGAATGAAATGGGGAGATCGAGCTATAACTGCGTATTTAACCAGAATTATCATGGGTTAAAGGAACTGATAGAGGATGAGGACCACCGGTATGCATTTTACAGTTTGTACCGCAAGTTTTCGACTGTTTCCTTTGTTGCATTGAGGTCTGCGGAGAAGAAGAAGAAGAAGAAGACGGCGGGGAAGAAGCAGCAGAGAAAGTAAATTTGTGTAATGTTGTTGTGGCTTTGTTTTACAAACAATGTTTCTGTCCTTTTGGATGTTGTGGGTTGTTTTGGATGTCGCATCTTTTGTACTCCTCATATGGCTTGGTAGTTAGCAGAGTTAAACCAACATTGATGAACCTTCAGTTTTTCCTTCCAAAGTGGCTATAATTGTAGTATATTGTTGGTCTGCTTCATTTATAATAGGCATTGAATGGTTCATCCTGCCCACAAAATAAGCTTAGTGAACTGTTTCTCTTTAAACTATTAATGATGGTATCTTAAATCTTTACGAGCAGTTAAACATTTTAAAGATGCTATCTAAAAAGTAAAATCAAGATTGTTAGATTCTCAACTCACTGACACCACGGTCTTGGTAGCTGAGGAATTTATTATATTACATCCATATATTAATGAGGAGATAAACTTTTCAGAGATTTCGTATTCATTAAGGTAATAACTTAAAGCATTCTATGTGTCTTTAAAATTTTGTATCCAAAATAGTGCAATACTACCTTTTGGTTGTTGGGGTCTTCTTCTTTGAAAATCTGCTATTTTAAGGTATCTCACAATCTTAGATAGGATGGAACAGTTTCATATGAACACCTCATATGGCTTGGTAGTTAGCAGAATTAAAGTATCATTGATGAAACTTCAGCTTTTCCTGCCAAAGTGGCTAGAATTTAAGGATATGGTTGGTCTGGCTCATTTATGTTAGGCATTGAATGGTTCTGCTGCCCACAAAATAAGCTTAGTGAACTGTTTCTCTTTAAACTATTAACGATGCTATCTTAAATCTTAAAACTAGGTTCGAGAATATTAAAGTTTCTTCTCACTGACACCACAGTCTTGGTAGCTGAGGAATTTATTATATTACATCCATATATTAATGAGGAGATAAACTTTTCAGAGATTTCGTATTCATTAAGGTAAAAACTTAAAGCATTCTTCATGTATTTAAAAATTTTGTATCCAAAATAGTGCAATACTACCTTTTGGTTGTTGGGGTCTTCTTCTTTGAATATCAGGTTGAGAAGGAGGTCAATCTGAGAACCAGAAAGTGAAACAAACCAATTTCAGATGAGAGTGAGGGAAATTTGTGAGAGTGGAGTTCGTGGCAAAGGTTTGGTATCTTTGCCTCATGATTATGAGGAAGAAGAATACGATTTTGAGGTCTTCGATGAAGATGAATGTTTGGACATCACTCTTACAGAGAGCTATGGAGAAGATGCAACCAGAAACTCTATTATGGAAGTTCCAAATGGAGAGATCATACCAGGTATGCGATCTTACAGTTTAAGTTAATGACTGTAGTTATACAGATAGTAATTTTAAGTTTTATGCAGGAATAATGGTTACCAAGGAAGATGTTATGGAAATGACTTTTGAAAATGAGGTTCAAGCTTATGACTGGTACAACCTCTACGCACTGATTCTTGGCTTTGGGATTAGAAGGTGCAACCGCCGGTACTTCGACCCGGAAACGAAAGAATGCATAAAGTCAAGGATCTACGTGTGTGCCCGACAAGGCTTGCGCTCCGAGAAGGTCCTGTACAAAGAAAATAGGAAACGGGAGCATACCAGAAACACTACGTGTGTATGCAAAGCTCGTGTAAAAATATCAAGAACTTCACCTACCGAGCCTTTTAAGGTGGTTCAATTCGAACCCGGTCATTCACACGAACTTTCGGAACCACAATGCGCGAGCAACCACCGGTCACACCGAAAGGTCACTGAGGCTGATGTTGACCTGGTCAGATCTTTGAAGGAGGTGGGGATCAAGTATTGCCAAAGCTTTCTTTTGATGGTTAAACAAGCCGGCGGTTATAACAAGTTGGGTTACACACAGAAAGATCTTTACAATAAAATGGCCTCTATGGACAATATATATTCAAATGAAGGAGATGGGCAACAGACCTTGATGTACATTGACAGTTTGAAGCACAGTCACTATGGCGTGTTCAGGGAGTAAGTTTACTTCTTAACTATTAACCGTGCTATCTTATGTGTTAAGGTCTATCTATTGTTCAGTTATGCTCATACTTATTTGTTAAACTTACTTTCTAACCCGTTAGAGTTAACATCATTTATGTAACTAATCTTTCTGTTTCCCTAAGTGTTATTTATTGTTTTTGTAGGTTCAGAACAGGTAAAAATCATGAGCTTGAAAGTGTTTTCTGGTGTGATAGGAGATCAGTGGTAGATTACCACAAATTTGGCGATGTACTCATTTTTGATGCAACGTACAAGACCAACATCTATCAAAAACCATTTGTAATTCTATCTGGCGTGAACAATCACTACCAGACGACTATTTTTGCCTGTGCTTTTCTCAACGACGAGACAACAGAAACATATGATTGGGTTTTGAAGTGCCTGATGAAGGTAATGAATAAAAAGAAGCCTTTGTCCGTCATCACGGATGGCGATTTGGCAATGAGAAAAGCCATTATGGATAATTTCCCAGAGGCAAGACATCGTCTGTGTTCTTGGCATCTTTGTCGGAACGCCCAGGCTAATCTGAAGTTGGGAGAAGCCTTCATGGTTGATTTTAAAAAGTGCTTGCATAGTAGGAAACCTGAAAATTTTTGGCATGACGATTGGCATGCAATGCTTACCAGATGGAACATTGCTGATAGGAATTGGGTCCAGGTCACATATATGAACCTCCACTTGTGGGCGGAGACATACTTGAAGGATCTTTTTTTGCGGTGCAAACGACGACCTCAAGATGCGAGAGCATCAACAGTTTTGTCAAGGATTATATGTCCTACTCGGACAAATAGACCAATGCTTGCAAGGGATTCACGACAGGGGTTGACAAGCTACGCAACAACGAGCGTAAGGCACGCCATCGCTCCGACCAATCAGACCCGGTGATAACAACAGGGTTCACGGAACTCGAACGCCATGCAGCAGAGGTCTTCACCGAAAATGTTTTCAACATGTTTAGGATACAAGCTCGAAAGGGTGATGATTATAGAGTGTTTGAAGTCAAAACTGTTCCAGAAGAGAGCTTGGACTTGTTCTACGTGATGAGAGGTCAAATGAAGTGATCCATGGTATGTAGATCTGCTTCAATTTACATATTTATATACTATGTACTCGTGTACTGCATTTTTATTTCTAAATAATCTTGTCATGTTTCCTTAATGTTATTAATGATATCTTAAGTATTAAAGTGTAACAAATAAGTATTGATGTTACAGTCTTTGAACTATTGTCCTCTTCTATCTAGTACCAGGTTACAATCTGTCTATCCTTGTGTTCATTTGTATTTTCATTTCCTTCTTAATTTCTAACCACCCTATCTTTTCTTGCTTCAGCAAGTTGTTCAATGTCGTCATGATAATAGGCTTCTCCGTTGCACGTGTTTTCGTTGGGAAACATCGTATATGATTTGCAAACACATGTTGTTTGTTCTGAAACAAAAGGGAGTACAGAGGATCCCAAACTCTTTAATTGCCAAAAGGTGGACCAAAACTGACAAAGAATTCTACCGAAATGAGCCATCAATGAAGGAGCCTGTTGGGAAGAAAAGTGATGACCCAGATTTGCAAGCCTTGCGCCGGGCTTCCACGAGGAACGAAGTTCAACTGTATTACCGTTTGGGTTGTACTACTGGCGAGACAATGAGGTTCTTCAAAGAGCATATGGCCGACGGGATTCGGAAAATGCAGAGAATGGTTTCTAAATCTTTTCAGGGTACACAAGGAGCCGGGACACAAGGAGAGATTAAGAAGGAAGAAAATCCCTACACCCATGTGAAGAATCCGAACCCCCCGGACACTAAATGCCAAAAGGGACCAAAGAAAGACAAGAGAAGGAGGTGTGGCAATTGCAAGGAGCTGGGACACAACAGGACAACATGCCCCAATCCTCCGGTGGACTCCGTCGAACAAGTGGACGATCCGGAAGACGATTTTGCACAAATGCCACTTGAGTTTGATGTTAAAGAGGAATACTTCTAGTCTCAATCGAGTAGTCAGTCCAAGAAAAACAAGCATGAATGATATAGGTCTGTTTAGAGTGATTTTATTCGTGATTTCTTGACAAGAAAGACGATCTTGGAGATGATATTGAACAAGTACCATCTTATTTTAATGTTATTGTGGAATTGTTCTGGTATTAATCTTTAAACATGCCTTTAAAAGACTTTTGAGTTGATATTGGTCTGCTTGTAGTTAATTTCATCGTTATTTATTAACAATAAAACTCAAGTTGTTAAGAATGCTTTCTTAAATGAGGGAACTCCTTCTACCTGTTTAACTCTACTAACTATATGGTAGTCTTTTCTATCTTTTAGCCGCGTAGATATTAAGAACTTTATCTAAAGCGAGAAAAACTCTTAACAACTATATCTCCAGCCGAGGTTACCTGCTATAGCGGGTAACATTTTTTGTCCTGTAGTAGCGGGGACCACAAAAAAAAATAAAAAGTTGTCAGAAACCCAAATTAGGGACGCACCATAGACAACCCCAAAATCAATACCCACTAGAGACAAAACTCACCGAGAGCAATAAATACCCCCAATTGCAGTGTGTGAACCAGTGGGAAGCTGTGTGGCGTTTGGGCGGTGGGAGGTTGAGGGAGATCGCGGCGCAGTAGGTGGTTGAACTCCGCAATCAACAACGAAAGCACCAATTGGTACACAGTTTGTACCGGCAGAGGGCAAACCAGACGAACGAAGGCAGGAAGAAGAAGAAGAAGAAGGTTAGGGTTCGGGAGAGAGAAAAGAGAGGAAGAGTTGGGACAATTTTCTGATATATATCTCAAAATAAAAATAACATAGTGTTTTATAGTACCTCTAAAAAATATAATCAAAAACTACCAAAATACCCACTAAAAGAGATTAAATCCAAATAACAACTAAAACGTGAAATTAAGCAATAAAACTAATGTGACTATCAAACGAAATCATCTAAACGAGAAGGACGTCGAATAACCCGTTGGGGCCTGTTTGTAGCATTGGCTCGGGAAATAGGCGTATCCGTAGGCGTATCAGGGGGCTGAGATTAAATAAAGAAAAAAGTTAATCCAGAAGATTTGATTAGCCTACTTACTCAATTTTTGTCCCAGAAAACTTTGAACGTGTTGCATATCAGTCCTTAAACCAATTCTTTCGGGACAAAAGTCAGTGTTTCTCCTGAATACTTAGATTTGGCGAAAACATTTATCAGTTCCAAGTTAAAATTGAAACGGTTATCTCGTAAAAATGTAATTATATCGCAATTTAGTCTTTTAACAATTTTTAAGACAAAATTTCATTTTTCTCCCCAATACTCAATTTTCGCAACAAATCATACTTTTGTTGCAATAGTTTTATCCCTAAATCATAAAATCCTTGTAGTGTGCATTTCCGTCGTGAAGGACTCCATCCATTTCGTTGATGGTTTTATAAATGAGGGGCGCTATGCTTCACCTTTTTTTCTTCACCCTTCAAGTTCACCTCCTATGTGTCAAGATATGATTGTTGGGAGTATTTATTTTAAGATATTTCTATAATTACATCACCAATCAAAAACATCCACATAGGAGGTGAAATTAAGAGGTGAAGTAAAAGGGGTGACGTTTAGTATTTCCCTTTATAAATAGGGACTGTTGATAAATTATGGAGACTATATGTTGCGTAGCTTTAGTGGCAAATTTAGGCGACGATACACCCGTGATTACCATATGTGATCGTAAAAAAGTATAATTGAGAAGTGTAAAAGGACATTTTAGTAAGGACAAGGATTTCCTATGACCGGATTGTAGGAGCTCCTATAGACTCTTGACATGACAAGTTCGTATTGGGCAAAGTTGATTTTTTTGTAAAATAAAAAATCATTGACTAGGATTCCTATTATTGGAATATTTTCAATTAGAAGATATATATATGTCACTTTTTGTAGGAAATCTTTTGTGATGATTGGCTACAATCTCTATTCTTCTAGTTAATTTTCATGTTAATCAGTTAGCTTATTTCTTTAGATCACTAAAAATAATATAATACAGTAAAATAATCAATTTATTTCTGAAAAAAAAAATCACAAAATTAACTCACGTTTGTTTCTCAAACATAGTTCACTGTAGCCGTAAAGTAAAATTCAATTTCATCCCTCAAGATTGGGAAAAAGACACTCACACCCCTTCCGATTTGGTAAATGACCCTTTTACCCCTTTAATGAGCATGAAGTTTGGGTATACTGAATGGGTGAAAGTGTCGTTTACCAAACAGAAAAGGGTGAAACTGTCCTTTTCTCAAACCTGAAGGGGTGAAAGTGTCTTTTCTCTCAAGCCTGAAGGGGTGAAAGTGTCTTTTACTCTTTATAATTTCTGGAATGCTGCGCAACACCTACAGTGAACTACGTTGAGAAAAAATGAGAGTTAATTTTCTGATTTTTACGTTTTCCGGAAATGAATTAATTATTTATTGTATTATATCATTTTCAAAAATAATTATAGTGATCAAAAGAAATAAATTTTCAACTGATTAACATGAAAATTAACTAGACGATAGAGATTGTAGTGAATCATGGCAATACTGATTTGATGATTTCCTGAAAACGTAGCATACCTATATCTTCTAATTGAAAATATTGCCTATAATAGGAGTCCTAGTAAATGAATTGTCTGTAAAAAAAATCCAACTTGGACCAATAAGAACTTGCCATGTCAAGAGTCTATAGGAACTCCTACAACCCAGTCTATAGGAAATCCTTGTTCTTTTAGTAAAAGAGGAGACGGCGTGCTTGCAATAGTCTTACATTCAGATAGCTTTGTGATTTAAGGGATTCTATACGCATTGAATTTGTGATTTTGAAGTCTGCAACGCTATGGGAATATGGAATTTACAACAGTCCTTTCAGGCTATATTTGGAACCAATGATTTCACTAGGAGAAATATGGAAGGAAAATGAGATTCGCCAAATCCAACCCAATCCAATGTGAGCCGTGCTAGGGGGACATAAAATCAAACAGAATTTTGAACAAAAAATGATGTGGCACATGCCGCATCACAAAAATCAAACAGAAAATTGAATAAAAAATGATGTGGCTAGATGTCCCAAAATCACCCAAATTTATTGTTTCTAATTTCTTCATAATCTTCACACTGAAATTTTATTTATGACATGATTCCATCCACGTCATTTTGTTGAGGGAAATTATCTATAAAACCAAGACCAAAAGATCAAGTAACTGGTACATCAGAACTACTGAATAAAAACTTTTGAAGCCAAGCTGGTTCTATATCACAACGCGATAAGGTTGTGCTGTCGTGGTTTCTTCTTGTCACGTGGTCGACTGCAGCATTTAACTGGCGTGGTACCACACTCACTTGGACCTCTTCCATTTCTAGAAGCTTCAGCATTAAGTCCTCTAACGCTTCCTCTGCACTTGAAAAGTCATTGCATTTCTCTCCGTTTAGAGCTCGCCTGATGTTCTTCGCCACCATCGTAGAATCCCCTTCCAAGACCACTCGCCGGAGACCTTTAGATCTCCCCATGTCCATTGCCAACACAGCGGCTCTAATTTCCATCTCTTTCGCCGAATCACAGTTTTTAACTTTGCTTGCTGCCGCCATAATAAATCCCCCTTCGTCGTCTCTGAGTACTATTCCGGCCGACGATGCTTTGGTGGTTGGGTTCCACGAGCCATCATAGTTAGCTTTGATCATTCCTGTTGGTGGCCTCTTCCAGATCTGAACCTCTGACGGGCAAGAATCAGGTGTGTGCCTTCTCTCCTTGTGTGCGGCTTCAAATTCCTCAAATCTTGACATGATTTCTGCTGGTATTGCTGAGATATCTGGGCCAACACCTTGAAAAAGATTTTGTTTCTGCATAACTAAATTGACCACAGGGTGATGCAAAACAGCGATTGATGATTTATTTGTGTATTGTGGAACTGATTTTGAACCCACAGCCTCAAGTTTGACTCTGTTCTCCCATTTGTGAAATCTTCCCAAAAAACTTTAACCCAGATCGAACTTGTAGCTTTCCACTCTTGAAAGACATGTTTGCTGGAGTCTTCATTCTTGAGACAAAAAGGGCATGCCCGTCTGACTTTGATGCCTCTTTTTGTAGGTTTTTGGTGGTAGCCAAGCTATCTAAACTCGTCCTCCACTCGTCCTCCAAGCAATTGGATTGGGCGTCGGACACAAGGCTTCCGAGTGGGGAGGACTCTCAGCTTCTAACGCAGATTGTTACCTGACTTAACCCTGTAGATGCCATCTTCCTCAAAGTGCCAAACCAAACGATCTTTCCGCTTCTTCTACGGAAGTTGGACTTCTAGAACATCAGGTATGTCCCACTCTTTCAGAAAATGGTAGAGCTTTGTTTCATCCCACTTATATTTTTCCCCGTTCTAACAACTCGCTGACTTTCATATCAGCAGTTTCCAGCGTCTTGGTGATTAGGGAGAAAGAATTTCGTCTCTTGATCCACTTGTCATGAACTTTGATGGAGGTTCCATCGCCTACTTTCCACCGAACTCCCTGACTCAACAGTTTCCGTCCCTCTAAGATGCTCCTCCACGCGAAGGAAGAATTTTTCCCCAGCTTTGCTTTGAGAAAGGTATCATTTGCAAAGTACTTTGCTTTTAAGACTTGTGTAAGGATCGAACCTGGTTTTTGAAGGATTGTCCAGCTTTGAAATTTCGGAAAGCCAAACCACCGTCCTTCTTTTGTTTCTGTAGATAATTCCACTTGACCCATGGAATACTTCTTTCTTGGTCCGATTTGCACCAACAAAATTGCCTAACCATCATTTCCATTTTGTCACAGATTGCGTCTGGGAGTTGGAAACACGTCATTTCATAGGTTGTGATCGCCTCCGCCTGGATCAAAATTTCCTTTCCTCCTTAGGTAAGGGTTTTTTATTTCCATCCCTTTAGAATGCTGCTCATCTTTTCCAAAAGATTGTTAAAAGAAATTAACTTATTTATCCCCATTGTTGTAGGGAGGCTCAGGTACTTGTCGTACTTCGCAACCTCCTTCATGCCGCAGAACTCTAGGACCTGCTTCGTTGCTTCAGCCTTCACGTTCGAGGAAAAGACAATGGCAGACTTCTCCATGTTAACTTGCTGCCCCGAAGCTTCGCTATAAATTTGTATGATCTGTAATAGTTTATCAATTTCATTTGTATTAGCCTGTAGAAAAAATAAACTATCATCAGCAAAAAAAAATGGGACACCGCTGGCCCACCCCGTGAGGCTGTAACTGCAGCCATGTCTCCCCTCTGGACAACTGCAGTAACTGTCCTAGATAGAACTTCACTGCAAATGAGGAAAAGGTAGGGGGAAAGTGGGCACCCCTGCCTTAAACCCCTCTCCGGCAAAGCACACCACGAGACTTTGCCATTGAGAATAAACGAGAAGCTAACCGATGAAACACAATTCAGAACCTGATTTATAAACTTGGGACCGAATCCCAAATGGGCTAGAGTCTCATGGACAAACTTCCACTTCACCCGGTCATATGCTTTTCTCATGTCGACTTTTAAGGATAGGAAGCCCGTTTTTTCCTTCATGCGTGTCTTTAACGAATGAATCATTTCAAAAGCCGTGAGGATATTATCTGAGATAAACCTGCCCGGGACAAAAGCGCTTTGATTCTCACTAATGATTTTTAGGAGGACTCTTTTAAGCCTGTTAGCAATAGCCTTCGCTACGATTTTGTAAATAATGGTACAAAGACTGATATGACGATAGTCACCTGGTTTCCGCGGTTGCTTCACCTTAGGAATCAGCGCGAGAAGAGTTCGGTTGTGATCCCCCAAACTTTTCCTATTGTTTAGAACCTCGAGACAGGTTTGTGTGACCCCCCTTCCAATGATCTTCCAATATCTTTGGAAGAAGCCCGCGTTAAAGCCGTCAATACCCGGTGCCTTGTCCGGTGCCATCATAAAAAGAGTTGTCCGCACCTCCTCATCCGTATAAAAGCCTTCCATTAGCTCTTTGTCTTCTAGGTCAATGCTTATATCCACGTCTACTAGAGCCATGTCCGTCTCCACTGTGCTGGGCTTGATCGAATTGAAAATCTCTTCAGAGTGCTCCTCTAGGACTTTTGCAATGTCCTCCTCCTTCGTAACCCACTGTCCCTCCTTGTTTTATATTCCTGACATAGTATTTTTTGCTCTTCGAATAGTAGCCCTCCTATGGAAGAACTTTGTATTTCAATCTCCTCAATTCTAGACCTTTGCCGCCACATTACCTCTTTCGCTTCGAGGAGAGAGTTGTATCTTTTCTCCACCTCATAATTTTGTTTCCTGATTTCCTCAGTCAGCTTCATCGATTCCAATTGCTCCAAGTCCTTTCGGCACTTCTCTGTTTGTCTTCTAACAGACCCGAAGACGTGTTTGTCCCATGTTATACACCCACTGCCCAAAGCTAGTAGGCGCTGGTGTAGCTCGGCCCCTGCCGTCACGTCCCAATTTTCTCTGACAAAATCCTCAAATCCATCGTGTTGTTGCCACATCTGTTCGTATTGAAAACGCCGTCCCTTTGCTGCTTCTTCATTCTCCCCCCCACTGCACCTGAATTGGGTTGTGGTCTGAGTTCGGCCACCCAAGGTTTGTGACCCTCACCCCCCTATGTGTGTCTCTCCATCGGGTAGTAGCGATAGCACGATCCAGAAGTTCTCGAACGTTATCATCAACTCTGTTATTGTTCCAAGTAAAAGCACCTCCATGGGACCCCAAATCGTGAAGCTCTAACTCATTCAACACTTCTTTGAAGTCCGCAATCTGGCTATACGTGACCTCTCTTCCACTAATCTTCTCGCCCTCAGATGCTATTGCGTTAAAATCCCCAACCAACAGCCAGGCACTGTTCGGGCTTGGGAAAATACGCCGTAGCAGAGTGTCTTCTATTTGCTCTAGTGGGGTCCCCGTAGAAACCCGTAAAATTCCATATACAACCATTCTCTTCTTCCACCCTTGCGTCAATGTGGTGGATCGTAGAACCCCGTATTACAATATTGAGTTGCTTCTTCCACATTAATCCCATACCCCCTTTAGTACCGAAGGGATCGACGAAGAAGCCTTTTGCATACCCTACCTTATTACAAACCTCCTCCATCACTCGACTATTGACCTTGGTTTCCGTTAAGAAAACCATTTGACGATTTTGGCGCCTCACTAAGTCGCGAAGCGCTAGGACGCCCGTGCAGGGGTTCCCCAACCCCCGCACGTTCCAACTGATGAGATTTATCAAGATTGTCCTTAAGAGCCGTACCTTCGAGCATCCGCAAAGTGAAGAGCCTTTGCTTTAGCATCAACTTACTAGTGAGACTCTTCGTCATGTAGAGACTCCAACTTGAGCCAGAGCTTCGCTGCTTCCTTCTGATCTGCAACCTCGATAATCACGTCAGCTGATAAGCACAACATAATTTTAGAATGTTACTTATCCTCCTTCGCCTTGAACTCCGCTGATGCAACATTCATGCCTCCTTTGTCTGCAGTCAAAGGTGCCCATATGCCTTGCGATTTGAGCAAAGCCTCCATCTTTATCTACCACAGACTGAAGCTGTTCCCTCCGGTGAACTTGTTGATCTTCAACATCGATTCAGACATCGTTCTTGGTGGATCTTGAAACCTAGTCGCGTGCTCCACCTAGATCGCAAAACCCTAGCTTTGATTTCACCAAGTTGTGAAACCCTAGCTTCGCTCGGCCTTGATCTTGATCTTGAAACACCGCCAAACCTGGCTCTGATACCAGTTTGTTATGACAAATCACCTCACGAACAATGAACGAATAAAAAAGAACACGAAATTTAACGTGGTTCGCTAGCAAATATTTGCTAACTACCTCCACGGAGGAAAAACACCCTTTATTCACTTAAGAGGAACAAGACTACATGAATGTTTTTGCATACCTAATAATGTGACTACTAGGTTTTTTATATAGTGCTAGAAAATCCCTAAAGTTTTCGTATCCGATTTGGAAACAAACTTGTTTCCTAACTAATCCTCCACTGCCTTTGACTTCCAATGTTTGCTAATTAAAGTTGGAAACAAAGAGTTTGACAGCCTTTGACCAATTCAAGGCACCAACTCAACAAATACCAAATAGTAAGGAAATCAAATAAATTAGGATCTAACCCCCTAAACGAAGATAAAACACCAAAAAGGTGCAATGCTTTGTGCTCCGGTGGTGTAGAAAGCCCTTACCGTCTTGCCAATCAACTCAGATTAGGCCCATGCACAACGCAAAAGCACAAGATTTCAGAAAAGATAATTAACTGGTGGCCATAGATTGAAGTTTATTCCCCATTATAATTTGGTCCTGCCTGAGACATATTCGTAGAGATGAGTAGCCTGCAAAGCACTACAAATTTATCCTCCCCATACAATGTAATTAGAGCTATTAATTATGAACAAGTTGCGGATTAGGGACTTTAATCATGCCGGAACTCAGATCCGTGGTATGACTATGAACGAGGAGGGGCGAGACACCACAGATCGAGACGAACTGTGAGCTTAAAATGCTCTGATACCATGAAGAAACAACATAGTTAAACCTAACTTTTAATGCATTAATTGCTGTTTATCATTCCATTACAGCTAACCTATTGTTGCTGAAATTTCAGATCAGTGTTTGATCTAGTTGGGTTATCAAATTCCTCTTACGAATTATGCTTTGATTTGCATAATCCCATCCTTGAGAGTTGACTTCTTTTTGCTGAAACTTTCAATCCATTGATTAGTCTAGTAATCCAGTTGTTTTATCTAATTATTTTATGATGGTAATATTTAAAAGCCTTGAGAGTTAAGTTTCAAATCATTGTTTAATTTAGTAATCCACTTGGTTAATTTAATCTTTCTAGTTGGTTTTGATGCCATAAACACATAGATGTCAGCTTCCCCATGAAGTTATGGAGCCTTTACAAAACTTGAAAAGCCAAGTCGTATCTCCAGTCACAGTCTATGGTTGGTAGATCTGAGTGGCGCCTTGTCAGAGGCCGCGTGAAGAAATCGGTTCACAGAAGTCTATTTAACGCTCCTTTGTTCAATTTCCATAATCCAAACATTTCACATCTTCTTTTCACCCATAAAAAAACACTTGCAATGGCATCCCTGCTCTACGGTTTTGCTGGAAAATTGGCGGGACAGCTGTGCTCTCCTCTGTTAAAAGATTATGTTGGAAAGCCCTGGGTACTCGGAGCCAAAGCTGAGTTTGAGAAACTCAATAACACTGTGTCCGCCATTGAAGCTGTCCTTCTTGATGCCGAGGAGAAGGAGAGGACCAACCACCAAGTTCGAGATTGGCTCATCAAGATCAAGCTTGTCTTTTATGATCTTGAAGACCTGCTGCAAGAAGTCCGCACAGAAGCTTTGAAGCGTAGAGTGAAGACCAAGAATAAGAAGGCAAAGAAGGTACGCATCTTCTTCTCATGCTCAAATCAACTTAAGTACCGTTTTAAGATGGGTCGTGAAGTTAAGTTGATTAGGGAAAGGTTGGATGCTATTGCTTCAGATCGCAAAGCATTCAACTTTACTGAGCGGAGAGAAGAGATGCATGTTGTTAGGAGAAGGGAGGAGACGCACTCATATGTTGCTGTTGACCAATTTATTGGCAGACATGCCGATAAAGAATGTGTCACAAAATATTTACTTCAACCTGATGCTGTCAATAACGTTTCTGTTATTTCAGTAGTTGGAATCGGGGGATTGGGAAAGATCAGTATACCAATCCGAGGAAGTTAAAAAAAAATTTGATCTTAGGATGTGGGTGTGCGTTTCTGATCCTTTTGATGTACGACTAATTTGTGAGAACATCATAGAATCTGCGACACATAAAAGATGTGAGAGTCTTCAATTGGATGGAGTGAAGGACGAACTTAAAAAAGCCATTGATGGGAGAAAGTATCTCCTCGTTTTGGACGATGTATGGAACGATAAACACTTGAAATGGTCTGAATTGGAAGTGTTGTTAAGAGGTGGTGCAACGGGTAGTAAGATTCTTATCACTACCAGATCTCAATTAGTTGCACAAGCAGCAAAGTCAAGTGCAACCCATGTCTTGAAAGGTTTGTCTCCAGAGGACTCGTGGGCGTTGTTCAAGCAAGTTGCATTTAGGCGAGGGGTGGAACAAATGAGTCCAACAATTGAAGGTATTGGAAAGGAAGTTGTAGATAAATGTGTTGGGGTTCCGTTGGTTGTGAAGGCAATTGGTAGCATGTTAGCCGTAAAAGAGGGAGAAACTGAGTGGTTGGATTTCAAAAGGAATGATCTTCCCCGGGTGACACAAGATAGTGAAGGTTCGGTTCAACCAAGTCTGAGGTTGAGCTACGACTATTTGTCATCCCCCTTGAAAAGATGTTTTGTGTATTGTGCAGTTTATCCAAAGGACAATGAGATTGAGAAAGAAGAATTAATAGGGATGTGGGTGGCTCACGGGTTTATTCAATTGGATGGTACAACACGCTCTTTAGAGGATGTTGGAGAGAGACATTTTATGGATTTATTGAATAGATCTTTCTTCGAAGTACATGAGAGATATGATAAAAATGAGATTATTACATATTACAAAATCCATGATTTAATCCATGATCTTGCCCAGTCGGTTGGGGGAGATGACTACTACAACCCTGGATTGGGTTCCAACTCTACGAGTAAATCCATTCGTCATGCATGGGAGGATTCTGGATATAAACTCAAGGACATATTTCATGACGGGGAGAAGTTGCGTACACTTGTTCTTACTAGGTCACATGGCGAACAACATCCTAATTATAAGCTTAGTAGTGCATGTGAGCAGTTGCGCGTGCTAGGATTGGGAAAGTTATGGTTAGCGAATGTTCCAAAATTTGTTGGTGGCTTAAGACATTTGTATTACCTTGACCTCAGTGGCAACAAATTCGTTTCCCTCCCAGAATCTATATGCACTTTTTATAATTTGCAGACCTTAATTCTCAAGAGGTGCCTGTATCTGCAAGAATTGCCCGTGGGAACAAGAGATTTGGTGAGTTTAAGGCGCCTTGATATTAGAGTATGTGAAAAGTTGAGGCACATGCCGCGCGGATTGGATGAACTGACTTGTTTGCAGACACTATTGGGTAAATTCGTAGTAGGTGAGAGGGGGAACTGTGCGGAGGTGTGTGAGCTGAAAAGCCTAGTCAATTTAAGGGGTTTGTTAAAAATTAGCAACTTAAGGGCAACCAAATGTGCAAAATGCAAAAGAAACAAAAGCTGCAACTTAATCGGACTGGAACTCATTAAGCAGTTGGAGTTGAGATGGGATCATAGGAGGATAGAGGTGGAGGAGGAAGAAGAGGTAGAAGAATTATTGCTGATTGAAAGTCTCAAGCCCCATCCCAATTTGGAGAAGTTAACTATTCAATTCTACCGCGGTGTGGAGTTCCCAAGTTGGATGGACAGAATGAATATCAGGATCTCCCTTCCTAATATTGTTTACATTGAATTACATCATTGTTCGGGCATGCGACATCTTCCACCACTTGGGTTACTTCCTTGTCTTCAACATCTTCATCTTCAGTGTATGAGTATTGAATTCTTAATCGACATTAGTACTCTGGAGGAAGAACCTGATCGACTACTCTTTCCATCCCTCAAAGAGCTCTACCTTGTGGGTATGTGGGAGTTGACAAGAATTGTGGGACCCACAGAATCATCCCGAACCGCAGCCACCACCAACAACCCATACTTCCCTGTATTGGAGAAACTCGAGATTGACTGTTGCCTTTCGTTCCTTGCTGATTTTAGGCAATCCGTTAGCCTCCTTGAGGTACACTTGTCATGGGTAGAGACACTTCCATCTTGGCTTCAGTATCTTCCCAAATTGAAAACCTTGAAACTCTACTATTGCCCCACAATAGTGAGTCTGCCAGAATGGATGGGAAACCTCACTTCACTACAGGAACTTCATATAGACAAGCTGAAATCATTAGCATCGATTCCGGACTGCGTGCAACGTCTCACCTCACTGCAGAAACTGCTTATTGAAGGTTGTCCCAAATTAGTCAGCAGATGCGAGAAGGAAACTGGATCCGATTGGCACAAAATTAAACACATCCCAAACATCGACTTGGGGAAAAATTCTGGTATGTATCTTCTTCTTCTTCTTCTCAATTTAGTCCTACAATTTCTTTAATTGTTTGCTTTTCAAACTCTTTTGGCTACGGTTCGATTCATGTTGGCTCGATAACCAGCTGTTGGCTTGATTCATTTTGTCTACGCTTCTTTGTTTTTCTGAAATGATGATGAACAAAAAAGACCAGCATTTGATCAAATAATTCTATGTCGTAACTGAATTTTCAACATGATTTCTATGTTTTCTTCGGAGAAGAATGAGAAGACTCACCGTTCTTAGGAGAAGATTCAGAAGACTCGTCTTAATGAGTGACCAAAAATATCGGATGAAAGAAAAAGAGCTGATTGGCACAAAATTGCTCACATCCGAAACATCTCGGTGAAGGTGATACAGATGCACATCCAATTGGCGACACGACCCGAGACGTGGACATCGGACCCGACACCCTCCGGGTTACCTTGAAGACTATGTTAGAAAGTAGTATTAATGGGTATTATTTAGTTTGGTCTTTTTATGTCATTACATGATTTTAGGGGAAGGTAGGTGTCTTTTACATTTTGTAATCTCTACAAAAATCATGTCGTGGATGATTTTGCATTCAATCAATTGGGGAAGAACCCAACTGCTGTGTTTGTGTCTGTAACTGTTCGTGTGTGTGATAGCCTCTTTGCTATCAAATTGGTGCTTTCATTGCCATCACAACAACAACTGGTGATTACGATGACAAACGCCACAGAACTCACCCAGGAATCGATTCAACAAATCATGGTGCAGGTCCGGCAAACCATCGCCGACGAACTGGACAAGCGATTCGCTTGAACCCAGATTGCAAGCCCTGGAACAACCCTGAAGCCGTTCACCCACACCACCACCAATCCACCCCCCCCCCCCCACAATATATCAATTGAGACACTAATTAGCGACTTCGCTAGAGTTCATATCAGATTATTATTTATTACAAAATAATGAGAAATTTTTTGAACACTTTGCTCCAGCTACCTCGCTAATTTGTGATTTCTATTTTATGCCCGATATATGTGGGCGACGGGATTTTTCTTCACAAGTATATGTTCCATTTTTCGTGAAACTTTGTTATTTGTCATCTAAAATAGAGGTGTTCCATGTCAATCGATGAACATTGAGAGCACGTGTTGGGTATTTACGATAACTCGGGGGACCGAAAGTGTATTATCCTAAAAAAATTGGGTATTGATCCGGCCGAGGAATTCGAATTAGGAATCTACCCTTGGTTGACTTTGTATGAACTATTGACATGGGTTGAGAGTAAAGCTCTATTAATTAATAATAACAGTGAATTAAACTACACCAAATTGAAAAATTGTATATACTAGGCGTGACCCCGCGCATACGCTCGGGTTAGAGAATTTATACGTACACTGCAATATTTCTGTGAGGGATATTTTATTTACTTGTCAAGTGCACAGCACTGTTTGATTTGAATTTTTACTGTGTAGACTTAAGTTTACAAATTAGTTTTTTGATGTTCTTTTTATGAGTTATACTTTCTTGATTATACAATTTTGATACTTTCTTTTTAGGAGTTATATATTTCTCTACTAACTTTGATAAGTTAAATGTCAACAAACACTTTAAAAATTTCTCCACGTGTATAAAAATAAAATAACAGTTTATATTATTTGCTGCAAATGCATTACACAAAAAAAAAATGATGGAATATGTAATTCTCAAGTTTCGATGCTTTGTTTTATTCCCTTAAAGTTGTTTCTAAATATTTTTTGTAATTGTCATATATAAATGAACAATGAATTTATTCAATTCAATATATATTAATAGATATTATTATATAATAAATGGAAGTAATTTATTTCGTGATCAAGAGTTAAAATTTATATTATCCTTCAGTTAAAAAGAAAATTGTGATCAATAAAATAGAAAATTTAGATGAATACTGTATTTACCAAATAAAAGTAGTTTAAATTAAATTTATATGCTATTGTGGGTTTTAGTTGTAGTGAATTCATGACAAATGGGTTGTCATTAAAATACTTAAATGAGTTATTATTGTTCATGAGTTATGAATATTTAGAGTAGCATAAAAAATCATATGACTACTAAGCAATATGTGATCACATGTCAACTTTACTTGTTGACATTTTACAAATAGACATGTAGGATTATAATTTTCTTTGCTCACAATAATTGTTTAATTTTTTTTTTGCGACTAATCTGTATGAATGATATTTTATATATGGGCTGCAGTGGGGAAAAATTCATCTCATCCCTTTTGTATGTTTATCATACTTAAATAATATAGATATAGATAGAGTGTACATTTATTTACCAGGTAAAGTTTTAAACATCACATGAACAATAAGACTATAAGTGTAGTACTGAGTTAGTATGCATTATATCATGTTTGTAATCCCTATCAAGTTAAAACTTCTTGCATCCTTATTAAATTTATCATTTAATAAAAAAATATAATATTCGTGTAATATGTCCATGAAAAAATTATTGTCTTTAAACTACAATTTAATAAAAATGTATTTAGGAAAATTTTGAGTGTGAATATGAGATTATGTACCAAATTAGTAAATGTGAAATTAATATAATACTATATAAATTTGAACATGCATGTATATTATAATATTAATTAATGTATTTATTGGAAGAAAAACTCCATTATTAGCACTAAGGAGAATACATGAAAAAAAAATCATGCTCTCATGTTATTAAATAAGTTTATTATTATTACTCCATAATATGAAATATAAGGTAATATTTAATATTATTATATTAGGAAAATAAAATTTCTTTTAACTTTGTCTAATTCAAGAATAAAATCTTCAATAGTAAAATTACAGCAAAATATGAATGAACATTCCCAATTGCCTACCACTAAGTGCTTAAATTAGCGATTATTGTTCATGAGTTACAAATATGAAAAAAATCATTAAAAATCATAATGACTAAGCAATATGTGATTACTTGTCAATGTTTTAGTGGTTGACATTTGCAAATAAACATGTACGATGACAATTGTCTTGCTTATATTAACTTTTTAAAGACAGATGGACACACATGGTTTCACCTCATAACTTTCTCTTTTATATATTACATATAAGATAAGATGAGGAACATGATATAACTATTATATTAATTTTATTTTTCTATACGAATCAAGTTATTTCTCTTAGCTAATGGGATTGGAAATAGAAATGTTTATAAATTGTGGTTAGAAACAACTAAGCCTCGATCTTTCTTTTATTTAGGAATAACTAAGCCTCGATCTTCCTTTAGGAATAACTACACCACATTGTTAGAAACAACTCACTCATACTAGTTAGACACTTTCTTTTACTTCTCCACATTGTTAGAAACAACTAAAGCAAATGTCACATTTCTTTTATTTAGGAATAACTAAGCCTCGATGTTTTAACTCACTCATACTAATTAGAATAAATAAATGACATGGAGAATTTTATTGACTATTACTTGACATGTATGACATCATGTGGATGATATAACTAGTTTCTTTTACACGATACTATGTTCTAACACTGTTGTATAATCTTTCATAACAACTTATTGCAAAAATGTAAGTAAAAAGAGAATGACAAACTAATTAGATCCGTGTAAAATAGTTTGAATCGACCTAAATATTTCTGAGTGTGTTCAATTAGAAAGTGAAATAATACTTATAAGAAATATTGACTAATCTAACAAAAACTTGCAACACTTTTAAGCTTTACGAATTTTTATTGTCACTAAAAAATTTATTTTTTATGAAAAATTTACATATTACTAACTTTGATAATTAAAATTTAATAAATATATAATAAATAAATTAAATTCTAAGAATTCGAGTTAGCCATAAGTTAACAGTTAAGAAAATATTAGGTGTAATTAAGAACCTTTTTTCACTATTTTGTTGATAAAAGTTTGTCTTATAACAGAGTAATGTTCATAACCATTTGTTCCTTATTGTACTCATAAAATTAAATGCACACATTTTTATGAAAAATAAAAAACATGTATTGTCTTAATAAATAATTCAATCAATCACATAGCTATGTTTAGCAAAATTTTAGCTTGTGTCAAGTGCTTTACTAAATTTTGTTTCTAAATGACAATCTTTTGTAAAAAGAACTCTTTGGGTGTGTGGAGCAACCAGTAAGTTAGAGAGTAAGCAAATATCTTCGGTAATTAATATTTTCTGAAATTTTATTAGTAAGTTCGGAAATTTAATTTTATATTTAAGGCTATTTAATACTCAATGACATGTTAAATGATATTTGTAATATTTTGTGGAATTGAGTTTATATCTAAAAGTATTTATATTTATTTTATGCACTTATTTTTTAAAAGTAATGCTTAAATAAGAAATGAAGCATTCATGTATCTAAAACAATTATTCATATGCTCGTACCTTTTTCAAAGATGCAGTTTAGAATCGTCGGTTCTTAGTAATTAAGTAATTTGAATTTGTTATTCATTCATTCTCAAAAGACCCTAAATAATATAGTTTGTTTTGAAAAATAGTACCGAATGTCATCACTTTTCTTCTTATTTTTGATAATTAAAATTTAAAAAATATATAACAGAATGAGTTTTCCTGCTTTGGGTGAGCCATAGGTTAATGTTTAAGAAAGGGTCTGGTGCAATTGAAACAAATATGTCACTCTTGCTAAGACATTTTCCAAATATAATTTATGACCAGAATAGAGGAAGTTCAATCTAAATTAAATTAGTAATTTTAGTTTTAAATCATTGGCTTTCAAAAATAATTATCATTCATTATGAATATCTTGCGGGAATTTTTCATAATTAGTTGCAGAACGCTTTTTCGGAATGATACTATTGAAATAGAGGCCAACATTTACAAAAAAAAAAAAAAAAACAAACAAACATATGCATAACTAAATACATGTTGGTAGAAAAAAAAGTTTATTTTCAACTAATTCCTCCCTTTCTCATTTAATTTTGGGAAAATGCTTCAATGCGAAAAAAAACACTATAGGTAGAAATTAACGTGTTCGTCATGAGTATAGCAAGATAAAACGAATCGGGGATGTATTAAGATCAAATGAGACACTCTTCGACCTTCATTAGAAAATATAGTATTTCAAGTTGGATTATATGAGCTAGTTGAGCTTGTGGCTGAGTAGGAATCATAAACTTGTAGGTGACGAGTTCGTCGACGAGGGCTACTTCTACCCGTCGAAGCTATCACGTGCTATTTGCTGTTTTATTGAGGTGAATATACATGCCAAGCCTAGCGTACCTAGCTTTTTTCGTGTCAAAATATGATTTTGTAACTTGTCTCAAAATATATTTTTGCGACTTACATGCTTTACTTGGGTTTGTGTTACATTTTGAAATGTTTTATTTGGAACCATCACACGAAAGTAATAAAGCGTAATAACGTAAAGTGGAAAGAGTTGTGCGGGGATCATTATTATTATTATTATTTTCGATGTTGACTTCGGTCACTTGGCCTGTGATAGATTGTCGTGTTGACTACGTGTCACTCGACCCATATTATTTTAAACCCGATCGCGACCTGCCGGGTGTCTCCATGTACTTTCCTCTCTGGCCGCAAGAAGTCTTAGGGGGGTGCTGTCACTTATGGTCATGGTAGCTAGTGAAAGGATAGAAGCTCCCCGTATCAGCAAGTTAAGTTCTTTGAGAAGAAGATTTTTATGAAAGGAAAGAAGAGATAGATTGGGAATAATATTTCCCGTTTGAGATACAAGAGAAGGATTGAGATGCAAAGTAAAAAGAAAGAGAATTTCATATGTCTTCCAGTATTCATACTTTATTCTTCAAGGATTTACTCATTTATTGTTCATTCTCATTTATGATTGTTTTTGAAAAAGATATGCCTCATAATCTGTTTACAAGCTTGGGTGTATACTTACTCAGTATTTCATTGCTGACTTTAGAAAAACTGCGGTCTTTGTTTCTTTCCCCTGCAGGTCTTAAGAGCTGGATGTAGGGTTTTGATTCATGGATGCGCAACGGAAACAATAATTAACCATGCAAAACCCTCCAAGGATCACAAGTCAAGAGACATAACGATGGTAAAGGAAGAAATCAGTTAACACACATTAGGGTTCTCCTTTGATGACTTCAAACGCGAATTGTGTCACGTTCTCTATAGTTGATCCACGCCTAGAGTTGATTTCTAGATCTTCCAATCTTTGGTTCTAGCCCGGAAAGAGGAAGAGGAAGAAGAATCACGCAAAACGAGACCAAACCAAGGAGGTTCGGCCTCCTTGGGGCCGACGGGGACGGGCGGCGGGCTAGGGGGGCGGCGAGCTCCTCTAGCTTGCTTGCTATCTCCTTTTTGTTCTCTCCCACTCAAGTTATGATCTAATTAATCATAAGTGTGGGAAGGAAGGAAGGAAGGAAGGTCCTTTATATAGTCCAACAAATCCTTGCCAACTACCTAAAGGACTTATTCTAGTCCTACTAGAATTCAATTTAGTCCCTTCCTTGCAAATTAGTCCCTACTAAGTTTGCAAGGTTTTGAAAAGTGATCCTTCTAATTAATTAATCCAATTAATTAATTCCAAAATCTAGTTCAACTCTATATAGCGTGTGATCCCATAGGTTCTATCTAGTTGGTAGCAACAATTTGCTAATATGGAGCGGTTTCTAGCAAAACATCCATTCTAGCTAACTAATAGAATAGTCATCTTGACAACCTTTTTACATGTAATTGTCTCATCCCTTTGTCACTATATCCGGATTGGACACGAGACATACAAGTCACACTCGTATATCCAATCCACAGTTTCTCGATCCATGGGAATAGCCTTATTCGTGCAAATAACATCAATATCCCATATTTATTTATTTGAGTCTGGCCAGACATTCTATAAGCACTATCCCTCGAGTGGCCTAGGATATTTGCTCCCGTTATGTGGGAGGGAAAAATTCCATCTACGTCCACCATGATCTCTAAGCTTGCTTCTTATTGTATCCGGTACACGCCTTTATAACTACCCAGTTACGGTGTAGCGTTTAACGCTACCAAAATCACAATAATCCACAACTAGAATATCTAGTGACTTCAAGTCTAAGGATGACAATAACATTGCACCGCGAGAAGCGCTTGTGACTCAACATAACGTGTATGTAGCCTTCTCGGAGATGGGTCAATCCAGTGCGTCATTACCCTTAATGCACACCTATGTGTTGGATCATGATATCTCCATATCAATTCAACCCCATACTAGTCTATAGATGATTGTCCCATTAATCATTATACTGGACTAGGGATATTTAAGATAAACAACACAATTGTAAATCTAAGGACTTCATTATATTAAATATCCAATAAATAATAAATGAATTTCTAGCCACAAATAAATTCATACTAAACTAGATTGCCTCTAGGGCATCTATTCCAACAGTCTCCCACTTGCACTAGAGCCAATCTGGCGCATCTCGTATGCCCATACTCCTAGTGTGCCCTTCATGCTTCCACTGCGTAAGCGGCTTTGTAAGCGGGTCTGACAGATTCTCATCTGTAGGAATCTTGCATATCCGAACGTCTCCTCTATCGATAATATCTCGAATCAGATGAAACTTCCTGAGCATGTGCTTGGATTTCTGGTATGACTTGGGTTCCTTTGATTGCGCGATCGCCCCAGTGTTGTCACAGTACAACTCAACTGGATCCGCAATGCTAGGAACCACACCAAGTTCAGAAACAAACTTTCTGATCCAAACAGCTTCCTTTGCTGCGCCATTTGCAGCAATGTACTCAGCCTCTGTTGTAGAATCAGCCACCGTCTCTTGCTTGGAACTCTTCCAGCTCACCGCTGCTCCATTCAGGCAAAACACATATCCCGATTGTGATCTAAAGTCATCTGTCGGTTTGGAAGCTTGCATCAGTGTAACCCCTTACACGCAACTCTTCCTCACCGCCAAATATCAAGAAAGCATCCTTAGTATTCTCAAGTACTTTATGATGTTCTTGACTGCAATCCAGTGACTCTCACCTGGATTGGATTGGTATCTGCTTGTCATACTCAAGGCATATGACACATCTGGTCTAGTACATAACATGACGTACATGATAGATCCTATGGCCGAGGCATAGGGGATTCTACTCATGCGTTTCTTCTCAATCTCATTGGAAGGACAACCACTCTTCGAAAGAGTGATTCCATGTGACATGGGCAAGAATCCCTTCTTGGAATCTTGCATGTTGAACCGCTTCAACACCTTGTCAATATATGTAATTTGAATTAGGCCTAGCAGTCTCTTAGATCTATCTCTATAGATCTTTATACCGAGTATATAGGCTGCATCCCCTAAGTCCTTCATTGAGAAACACTTCCCTAGCCAATCTTTAACAGATTGCAACATGGGAACGTCGTTTCCAATGAGTAGTATGTCATCCACATACAAGACCAGAAAAGCTACAGAGCTCCCACTAACCTTCTTGTAAACACAAGACTCATCTTCGTTCCTGATGAAGCCAAACTCTTTGACTACTTCATCAAAACGTCGATTCCAACTCCTAGAAGCTTGCTTCAATCCATAAATGGACCGTTGCAGCTTACAGACTTTGTTGGCTTGCTTTGGATCCTCAAAACCCTCCGGCTGTATCATATACACGTCCTCGAGATTCCCATAAAGGAATGCTGTTTTGACGTCCATCTGCCAAATCTCATAGTCGTGGTATGCTGCAATCGCAAGTAGGATTCGGATTGATTTGGTCATAGCGACTGGTGAAAAGGTTTCATCATAGTCAATACCATGAATCAGTCTGAATCCTTTAGCCACCAATCGGCCCTTATAGGTAATCACATTACCATCCATGTCGATCTTCTTCTTGAAGACCCACTTGCACCCTATGGGCCGCGCCCCTTCGGGTGGTTCCACCAAAGTCCATACTTTGTTGGTATACATGGATTCCATCTCGGATCTCATGGCTTCTAGCCACTTCTGAGAGTCTGGGCCCTTCATGGCCTCTTCATAGGTAGTAGGCTCATCATCTATGAGCATCGTGTCACCGGAATCAGTCATGAGAAGTCCATACCTCTCGGGTTCCTAGCGCACTCTACTAGATCTACGAAGCTCTTGTGTTACCTGAACAGGCTGATCCACAACCGCTTGTGGTTCCTGTTCATGTTCCATAATCGGTTCAGTGATTTGTGGTTCTTGAACCTCTTCAAGTTCTACAGTCCTCCCACTTGCTTCCTTAGAGACAAACTCTCTTTCTAGAAACACGCCGGTCCGAGCAACAAACACTTTGTTCTCGGTTGGATTGTAGAAGTAGTAACCCTTAGTTTCCTTAGGGTACCCCACAAATTTACACTTATCCGATTTTGGCCCTAGCTTGTCTGATTATAAACGTTTTACATAGACATCGCATCCCCAAATCCTCATGAACGACAGTGTGGGACGCCTCCCACTCCACATCTCATATGGTGTCTTCATGACTGATTTAGATGGAACACGGTTAATGGTGAAAGCTGCACTTAATAGAGCATGGCCCCAAAACGATAATGGAAGATCGGTTTGACACATCATAGATCGAACCATATCCAATAGGGTTCGATTCCTCCTTTCAGACACACCATTCCATTGTGGCGTTCCGGGTGGAGTGAGTTGGGACACAATCCCACACTCTCTAAGATAGTCGTCAAAATCTTGGCTCAAGTATTCTCCTCCACGATCCGATCGTAGAGCCTTGATACTTTTGCCAAGTTGCTTCTCTACTTCATTCTTGAATTCTTTGAACACTTCAAAGGATTCGGATTTGGCCCTCATGAGGTACACAAATCCATATCTACTGTAGTCATCAGTAAATGTAATGAAGTAGACGTAACCACCTCTGGCAGGCATGGCAAATGGCCCACACACATCAGTATGTATGAGCGCCAATTGCTCACTTGTCCTCTCACTTTTCTTATTGAAAGGGGACTTTGTCATTTTCCCCAATAAACAAGCCTCACATGTCTCATATGATTCAAAATCAAATGAGTCTAGTAGTCCATCTTTATGGAGTCTAGATACACGTTTCTCGTTTATGTGGCCTAAACGACAAACGACAGTGCCATAAATAAGCAGGATTTAAATCATTTATTTTAATCCGCTTGGTATTAATGTTGTAGACAACATTGCTTAGATCAAGGGCATACAGTCCATTAAATAATTGCGCACTAAAATAGTGAATATTATTCAAATAAAAGAAACAACAATTGTTCTTTATTGAAATAATAAAACCATCCTTGTCCAAACAAGAAATAGAAATAATGTTTCTGCTCATAACAGGCACAAAATATCAATTATTTAATTCTAAAACTAATCCTGAAGGCAGAGATAGCTCGCACACGCCCACGGCCAACGCAACAACTTTTGCTCCATTCCCAACGCGTAGATCTATTTCCCCTTTAGACAATCTTATACTTCTCTTTAGATCCTGCACATTTCGACAAATGTGAGATCCACATCCAATATCTAATACCCATGATGTAGAGACAGTTAAATTGACATCTACAAAAAAAATACCTGGTGGTGGTGGAATCACTATTCCAAGCCTCTTGTCCTCCAGATATTTTGGGCAGTTCCTCCTCCAGTGTCCAGGCTTACTGCAGTAGTGACACTCACCTTTAGTCACACCTTTGGCAATGCCACCAACAGGCTTAAGGGCAGGTTCCTTGGACTTGGCAACTGACTTGCCTTTGCCCTTGGAGGATGAGGCAAACCTTTTTCCCTTTCCTTTCTGCACCATCATAATGGCCTTGACCTTGCCCTTGTTGATACTCTATTCAGCTGTCCTCAACATATTGAGCAAATCTGGCAGTGGTTTCACGATCTCGTTCATGTTATAGTTCATGATGAACTGTCCATAACTCTCGGGCAATGATTGCAAACGAGATCGGTTGTCAACTCTTGGCCGACCGGGAACCCTAGCCGGGCGAGATTCTCCAAGTACCCGATCATACGGAGTACATGGGGTCCCACCGGGTTCCCTTCTGCCAGATGACACTTGAATAGTGCCTTAGAGACCTCATACCTCTCAACCCTTACCTGCTCTTGGAAGAGCTGCTTCAGATGCTCGATCATATCGACAACATTCATGTTTTCGTGTTGCTTCTGAAGATCAGAAGTCATGGTGCATAGCATAAGGCATGCTGCATCATCAGCGTCATCAACACGCTTTTGATATGCCTTTAGTGACTCAGTTTCTTCTCTACAAGTAATTGTTTCAACCCAGGAGGCAAATCAGATAATTCCCAAGTAACATTTTGCATGATCGAATCCATCTCATCATCTATTGCTTCTTTCCAGAATGCAACATCACGAGATGCCATAGCCTCACTATAAGTTCTAGGATCCTCCTCTATGCTAAAACAATAAGCATACTGAGTATGAACCTCATCCCTAGATCCTTCAACTAAATATAGTTAAAATTCAGAACCATAGTCCTTGGCTACTCTAGCTCTTTTACCCCTTCTTACTTCAGGTAAAGTGATGACATCACTTGTTCCTTCATTTTGAGCATTGCTCAAATTCGGAATCAAAGGTCTAGGTATAGAAGAAAATCTTTCTTCATCAAAGATAGCATCTCTTGACTCTATTACAGTTGTAGATAGTGCTTTCTGAGCTGACAGATCTTGGCCACGTGGCAACCATCCAGCACACCATATTGTGCTCCACACACACTGGATCACCAGCCGAGCTGATCCATGTGGGGGCTGCGAGACAGAGCCCTCGCATACCACTGCACGGGACTTGTAGGGACTTAGTGGTTTGGAGGCTAGAGTAAGCCCTGTCGCGTGCGAGCCAAGCCCGCACGCGACCTTTAGTAACTGTTTTGAGAGATTTATGGCACGAGCTCCATAAACCCGGTCAATCCGGTCAAACCCGGTCAACCTCGTAACGGTTCCGGTATTCGCGCACCACGTGCTGTAACGGTCCCTATATACTCGGACGAACGTGCCGTTATGGTTAAGCTAATTAAGCCGCCATTGATGGGCGCATTAACCACACTACAACGGTCACGTTCTCTGCTATATATAGGACGTTAACCTTTCCATACAAAGGAGAACACACTGGCCATACGCGGAAGCTCTGCCAAACTTCTGTCTCTCTCTCAGACATTGCTACTGACTTACTCTCTCCCTACACACAACCCCACTCTTCCTGTGCGATCCTTGATCCACTACATACGGTGTACACGGAGGTCTCCCCGCCGGAATCTCTTGTGCACATTTTGGTGAACCCGACGTGAACTTACCGGCAAAAGCAACCATGTCCCAGGAGGATGATGTCAGCAACAGATCGCCCTCCACCGAAGCTCCCTCGGGAGACGAGACCCGTCGTACTCCTAACACTCCCGGCGAGACACCAACGCTAGAGTGTTTGGATGCCACTGTCCAAAGTCAGGCGAAAGCCCTCAAGGCTCAATCTGGGCAATTGGAACGGATCTTGGCTGTTCTGGGCACTCTTGCGCCAAATCCTTCATCATCCACTGCCGTCCCTCAAGGAGGAGGAGCTCCTACCGCTCCAGGACTGGGAGTGTCAACCACACCTCCCAACCCCAATCTGCAGACCCCACCGGTGACCACGCAGTTGCCTTCGGTTCAGGGGTCAACGGCCCAGATGCTGCCTCTTGCTGCTCACACTCCTCAGACCTCGGCTTTGGCGTCTAACCCAACTCTGCAGTACCCTTTGCCTCCCCCAACGGCGATCTGGGGGAATACGGGTAGCCAGTATGCTCCCAATCCTCCGACGGCGTATGTGTCGCCCCCGCCTGCGGCAACCCCTCCGTCAACTACCGAGGGGAGCATTCCAGAATGCATGACGTCTCTGCAAAAGCGCGTGGACACTATTCTGGCTCATCAGTCATTCGCGGATACCATTATCCCGAAGCTAGACAACGATCCACCCATTCCACGAGAGATCTATCTCATGCCTAACCCGGCAGGGTACAAGGCTCCTAAATGGGATAAGTTCGAAGATGTCAATGGAAACGCTCACGAGCATGTCATGCGTTTCATTGATGTCATGGGTCCGTATGAAGCTGATCCCAAGCTGCTGATGCGAGAGTTCCCAAAATCTCTAGGGAATGTAGCGTACAAATGGTACCGAACACTGGAAGCCGGATCCGTGAAGACTTGGGACGACATGGTCCAGAAGTTCTATACCAAGTTCTTCCAGATGGAAGAAAAGGTGACGATGATCCATCTCTCGCGGATGTATCAGAAGCGCGAGGAGGACGGAATCACTTTCATCAAGAAATTCAGGGCGAAATCCTTGGAGTGCAAAGATCCAATGCCCGAAAGCCGGCTCGTAGAGATATGCCTGCAGTGCATGCGAGATGAATACAAAGGTATGCTCATCAATTTGCAAACACCTACGTTTTCAAAGCTAATCGAATGCACGAAGAATATCGAGCCTATATTCGAGAGACAGAAAAAGAAGAGCGCCCCGGAGCGACCTTCGAGCGCCACCACCTACAAGATCGGGAGATTTAGTTACAAGAGGGGACGTGAAGCTGAGGTCAATACAGTTTCGCCCCAGAAGCAAGCGAAGGTTACGAACTTCGATGTACCGCCTCTGCCATGCTCAGTAGAGGAAGCAAGCGACCTCTGCAGACAGTGGCGCAAGGACGGCGTCCTGCCACCGCTCGAGAAGACACCCTCCAAAGAGATGGTGAGGGACCCTAAGTGGTGCGAATACCATGGCAGGGTCATGCACCCCACAGCGGAATGTAAAAAGCTCAGGTTCGCATTCGACCAGAAGATGAAGAATGGCGAGCTAATCGTCAGCGACCAGAGGAAGGACGTGCGCAACAACCCGCTTCCGGCTCATACAGAGCAAGGCTCGAAAGGCAAAGAGGTTGCCATGATTTCGATAGTGGACTTGGAAGAAGTCGCAGAGGATGGTCTACCCATCATTGCCGAGGTCCATGAAGACGAAGACTACAGCATGGACACAGAGGATGAACGTGCCGACCGCATGAAAGGGTCGCATGGCTTCAGCAGATTCTTCGACGAGATGAACTTCTCCGAGAAGTGCCGGACAGATATGACGAAAGCGATCTTGAGGATAGCGGAGGACTACGAGGAGGACCTCGTGGTCTCCAACGGGAAAGTCATCAGGGCGTCTCGTTCTACAGAAAAGATTATGTCCTTTTCTGCCAGCGACAAGAAGACGGATGCGAGCCACCAGAGGCCTCTGTACGTGACCGCCATCGTCAATGGCGTCGAGTTCAAACGAGCATTCGTCGATGGAGGAGCAGCGGTCAACGTCGTTTCGCTCCACACACTGAAGTTAGCAGGGATCCCCGAGCACAAGGTCGTCAGGCGTCCATCTCCGCTGATGGGATTCGGAAGCGATTCTAGAATGACGATCGGATGGATCCGCCTGGGCGTTCAGATTGGCAAAATCAAGTGCTCAGCAAAGTTCTATGTCATAGACGCTAACACCACGTACCACATGATTATAGGTCGAGCCTGGATTCATCGCTTCGACGCAGTCCCTTCGACGGCCCACCAGGTTATGAAAGCTATCTGGAACGACAGAATAATCGAGATACCGGCCTCGACGAACCCGTTCAACTTGGACGAGGCACATCTCAGCGAGGCGGTGTGGTTCACTGAGATGGCGGATGAGCGAACACCCGGACCATTCAACCCTACTCCTTTGCCTCTCTGGGAGGATATCAAGGACCAGTCGCCTGCGGGCGTAATGGTGACAAGGGAAGATGCTAAGGAAAAGCCGCCTACACGCGAAGAGGCGCCGCGTATCGCATATCATCGAAAGAATGTTTATACTCTGAAAAGAATCGCAAAGCATGACCCCGAAGGCAAGGAGATAGAGAGCTTCTACGCCAATGGGAAGAAATGCTATCGCATATGAAGGTGCGCGGGGATGTCCTCACACGGGCATGGGGATATCCCTGGGAAAATCAATCAAATTGAGCAAATTGCGCTGGCGAAAGAGCCAACACAGGGCGCTCCAGACGATAAACTCAAAGAAGCACCTGAATGCATGGAAGACAGGCCCAGACCACAAAAACAAGAGCTAAAGGAAGTGTTCCTCAGCCCGAAAGAGGAAAAGAAAAGGCCAGTCTTTTTAAGTGCGGACCTCACAAGCGAGGAGGAACAAGGACTGCTACAGCTCCTAACTGAATACAAGGATGTGTTCGCATGGGAGTATGATGAGATGCCGGGTCTGGATACAAGCATCACCATGCATCGTTTAGACATCATCCCAGGATCTAAACCAGTAAAGCAGAGTACAAGAAGCTTCAGACCAGAGCTCAACGTGAAAATCAAGCAGGAGATTGTCAAACTCCTGGATGCTAAATTCATAGAGCCGAATCATCATCCCACGTGGCTGGCTAACATCGTGCCAGTAGTGAAAAAGAACGTACAGCTCCGCATCTACGTGGACTTCCGAGATCTTAATCGCTTCTGCCCCAAGGACGATTTCCCACTGCCCAACATCGATTTGCTTATCGATTCAACAGCGGGCCATCGCATGTTCAGTTTCATGGACGGCTTCAGCGGGTACAATCAAATCAAGATGGATCCCGAAGACGCGCGGAAAACTGCATTCATCACTCCGGTAGGAGTGTTCAATTACACAGTGATGCCGTTCGGCCTCAAAAATGCAGGTGCAACCTATCAGCGGGCCATGATGGCTCTGTTTCACGACATGATGCACAAAGAAGTGGAATTCTATGTGGATGACTTGGTCGTCAAATCCAAGCACGAAGCAGACCACCTTGCAGATCTACGAAAGGTGTTCAATAGATGTCGAAGCTTTCAGCTGAAGATGAATCCCATGAAATGCGCATTTGGGGTAACATCAGGGAAATTCTTGGGATGCGTGGTTCATCGCCAAGGGATCGAGCCTGACCCTGCGAAAGTATCAACTATCACCAGCATGACGCCACCCCATAACCAGAGTGCTTTGAAAACATTCTTGGGAAAGCTGTCATATCTGCGAAGATTTATCCCAACAATTGCAGAAATCACCTGCTGTTTTAGTGCTCTCCTCAAGAAGGACGCCGCGTACAACTGGGCTTCGGAGCACGAAGCCGCATTCGAAAGGCTGAAGGATTTACTGATGTCCTCAAAAATAATGATCGCGCCTCAACTGGGATCACCGCTTCTGCTATATCTAACATCAACAAGGAGATCTATAGGAGCGCTCTTGGCTCAGGAGTATGAAGGTCAAGAGAGGCCTATCTACTACATCTCTCGCATCGTGCAGCCTGCTGAATCAAGGTACACAGACATCGAACGTCATTGCCTTGCCTTATTCTTTGTGATAGAAAAGTTGAAACACTATTTTGCATCACACAAAGTGGTTGTGGTTACCAAGAGCGATCCCATACGATATCTGCTAACTCACACTACTCCTGGAGGGAGACTGGCAAAATGGTACATGACCATTTCTCAATATGATATCACGTGCGTGAGACCGCGAGCGATCAAGTCGCAGGCGGTAGCGGATCTGTTGGCACAGTTCCCCGACAACAGCCACAAACCCGTGATCGAAGAAGAGCTCGAAGGCCCTGAAATCTACGCAATCGACGTGCCCTATTGGACCCTCCACTTCGAAGGTTCGTCAACCAGGAAGGGCGGAGGCATTGGGATAGTCTTGACAAAGCCGGACGGGGAAGTCATACAGATGTCCGCAAAGCTCAACTTTGCAGTCACAAACAATGAAGCGGAATATGAGGCTCTCATCGGAGGGCTCCGTGCGGCAAAAGCCTTGGAAGTAAGCAATTTAACGGTCATGGGAGATTCCAAGCTGATTGTTAAGCAAGCCTCGGGCGAGTATGGTTTGAAGGAGATCAACCTCCTGTCTTACCGCACCCTAGTACAAAAGCTGATGCAGCAATTCTGCGATGTAAAGTACGAGCACAAGCCCCGAGCAGACAACAGGCACGCGGACGCTTTAGCAACCTTGGGATCTAAGGTCAGCACTGACAAATGTCCTGCAAAAATATCTATTGAAGTGCGAGCATCGTCAGCATTGACAGAAGATGCGTGCGACGACGAACACATAGACGACACAGACTGGAGGAAAGCAATCCTACAAGCTATCGCGGAAGGCACAAGTAGTGAAAGCTGGGCACTCACAAAAGGGTACTGCATACATGACAACACCCTTTACTACAAGGGTCCTGGCGGAATACTCATGCGATGCGTCTCCGAACGAGAGGGACAACGGTTGTTAGAAAAGATTCACCAGCATGCTTGCGGAGAAAGCGAGGTGTCAATCTACCGGAAGGCTCAGAGATATGGCATTCATTGGCCGGATATGTCAACAGCCGCAGCCCTGATACAGGGGAAGTGCGAGAGTTGCGCACTAATCAAAGATTCTCTACTCATCGCTCTAATAGACGACGACACAGATTGGAGGAAGCCGCTCTTCGATTATCTCACTCGGGGCACTCTGCCCGAATCAAGAAAAGAGGCCGAGAAATTAAAAAGGAAGGCAGCTCGATATGTAGTACGAGAAAACCTGCTTTGGCGAAGAGGTCACGAAGGCAACTTGCTGCGGTGTCTAGACGGCAGCGAAGCACAAGAAGTCATGGACCTTTCCCATCAGGTAGAGCATCAAGGAGGTGCGAAATTATGCAGCCAGCTCCTCTCAATTGGGTATTTCTGGCCCACGATGGAGGTCGATTGCCGCACTAAAGTACGACGCTGCCAAGAGTGCCAATTCAAAGGAAACCTAGTGCACGCTCCAGCCGTGGATCTACATGCATTAGGAACGCCATGGCCATTTCACACATGGGCTCTGGATTTCATTGGTCCCATTCGACCAACGTCACACGGGAATCATTTTATTCTCACCGCAACCGAGCTATTCACCAAGTGGGTGGAGGCGATACCACTGAAAACGGCAAACGCGCTAGCGGTGGTCAATTTCATTCAGGAAAACATCGTATGCAGGTTCGGGATTCCAAATACCATTCTTTCAGATAACGGTACTCCCTTCGTTAATCCCCAGGTAGCTGCGAAACTAGCGGAGTACAATATCAGACAGATATGTTCTACCCCTTATTACCCGAAGGGAAACGAACAAGCCGAAGCGACCAACAAAACGCTACTGAGGATTTTGAGCAAAATGGTCGCAGACGACCACAAGAAATGGGCTGACTCTCTAAACATAGCTCTGTGGGCCTACCGAACATCTCCAAGGACACCCACGGGGGCCTCGCCGTTCCTACTATGCTACGGGGCCGAGGCCGTGGTACCTGCGGAAGTTAGAGTCGATTCGGCAAGGCTGGCCTTCCATGCACTCTATGAAAATCAACGCGATCATGACTTAGTCTTGCTGGAGGAAAAGCGAGAACAATCCAAAAGGACCAACAAGCGGTACCAGGAAAGAATCGCTCGCGCCTACAATAAGACGGTCCAGCGAAGAGATTTCGCAGTCGGAGACTTGGTCTTGCGCGCATCTGACCACTGTATGCGAGAAGCGACTCATCCAAAGTTCGCAGCCAATTGGGAAGGACCCTTCGAAGTCACAGAAGTCTTCGATAGTTGCTACTGCAGCATACGAAGGTTGCACGGCACAACCTCCACCCCGAGTTCAGTCAACATGCGCTGGATTAAGAAGTACTATCCCTGACTTCTCTCACTTCATGCGTTTTATTATAACATCGCTTAATGTCTTGCGTGATTACGATTCACACAATCTCCTCTCCCATATGAGAGGATTGTAATCTCATCTCTCCCATATGAGAGCATTATAATAAGAAAATTCTCCCAAATGAGAAACTTCGTATTTGTGCATGTCAATTTTACTTTATTTCAGTTCATGATAACTGTTAACAGTGAGTCAACCGCTACAATAACAATATGCAAACACGATCTAAACTGATCATTTAAGCCTATCTTTCACGGTAGCAGCCTATACAAATGCCATCTTAACTGATCATCTAAGCCTATCTCTCACGATAGCAGCCCACGCAAACACGATCTTAACTGATCATTTAAGCCTATATTTCACGGTAGCAGCCTATACAAATGCGATCTTAACTGATCATCTAAGCCTATCTCTCACGATAGCAGCCCACGCAAACACGATCTTAACTGATCATCTAAGCCTATCTCTCACGATAGCAGCCCATGCAAATGCGATCTTAACAGATCGTCTAAGCCTATCTCTCACGATAGCAGCCTATGCAAAAGCGATCTCAATTGATCATCTAAGCCTATCTGTTACGATAGCAGCCTATGCAAATGCGATCTCAATTGATCATCTAAGCCTATCTGTTACGATAGCAGCCTATGCAAATGCGATCTCAATTGATCATCTAAGCCTATCTGTTACGATAGCAGCCTATGCAAATGCGATCTTAATTGATCATCTAAGCCTATCTGTTACGATAGCATCCTATGCGAATGCGATCTTAATTGATCATCTAAGCCTATCTGTTACGATAGCAGCCTATGCAAATGCGATCTTAATTGATCACCTAAGCCTATCTGTTACGATAGCAGCCTATGCAAATGCGGTCTTAATTGATCATTTAAGCCTATCTGCTATGATAGCACCCGTTGCAAAATACGATCTTAATTGATCTTTCAAAGCCTATCCACTGTGATAGCAACTTTCGCGAAGATTGATCTTAATTGATCCTATAAAAGCCTATCTGTCACGATAGCAACATATGCAAAATGATATCATCTAAACCCGTCTGCTATGAGGGCATCAATTCTGAAATGCGAACTTAGCCGATTCTGTACAACCTATCTATTTTGATAGCAACATCATCATGATCTTGAATGATCTACAAAAGCCTATCTGGTATGATAGCACTCAAAGCGTATCACAAGCCCATCTGCCAAGGTGGCACAACTGCGCAAAAACGATCTTGAACGATCTGATAAACATCTACGAATTTATGCAAGGCAACACATGTTGAAACGCATGCGATGTTGTATTTTGTTGTAACAAAACAGCAGATAATACAAATGTCTATTCATTATTATGAGTCGAAATGACTTGCTATTTATCTGTCTAGATAGCAGTTTACATGCGAAAAGCTCAAATCTAACTATACAGCCAACATGGCTTACAATACATTCAAAAAGTAGCTGACAAGCCAGCAGAGACACATTAAGGGAATCCTAATAGGATAAACCCACCGGTCCTAACGCCGTCAATGCAATAAACAGATCTGCGACTGGACATCCGGCGCAGATGGGATCTTGCTCCAAAGAGCCACATGAAGCCATACGTTCAAGATCCCAGTATTTGACAAGACCCTTGTCAAAGCAACGCCCCATAACATTTGCCCAAGGAACCACCGGTTCCGGCGATCAACATGCAAGCAGAAGCTCTTGAGGGCAAGGGCTCCTCGTAGACGGGGATGAACACAATGGTTCACCACCCTGAGTTCAGGAACGAAGAGGCAAGAAATCCTCCTCCAGGGATGCTGGAGGAGAATTCCGCCGTTCATTACGAGACGGTAGCACGGTCACTTCGGCGCTGCACCTCGCCACGAGGCGGCCGGAAACATGACCTGCACACATAATACACGAAGAAATTTCTTCGAACACACATGAGATATTATCTCCATCTTCTTTGTGATGGTTATAAAGAGCAATATTCCTCATAAAGTGGATCTTGGAAACTATTTCTATAGCACAAAGCGCAAACTCAGGATTCAAAACTTGAAGTTGCCATGAATCAACGAAAAACAAGCGTTGAGGCCAGCAGTCGTAAGGACTCACGGCAAAGCACATCTTTTGGGATGAAGAACCCAAATAGCAAAGACAGGGTTTATATAGACCCTGTGGAGACTCTTCAGTTGCCAAGGATGAGTCAGCAGAATTCGAAAAGAGGGTAAGTTCAATCACTTACGCCTTGAAAAGCGGTAACAATCAATTACCCTACTAAAGGCTACGACGATTCAGTTGCGTATCCTAATAAATGACGGATGGTCATGATTCGGATGGACTTCCCAACAAAAGCGTGCTTATCTGCCGAGAAATTAGCGCGAAAATCAAGCAGAGTACCAATTACTGATGTCATAATTGGATATGCACAGAGATATCCTATCAAATCCCGGAAAGGGCAAAACGGGCAAATTCATTTTTTTTTTGTTAAAAAAAAGGGGGGAGAAACCCTAGCAACATTACATTAATGTTTCAAAACATTACATTAATGTTTCAGCTATTTCCTTGCTATTTTTCAAAATTCGAAAAGTCAAAGCAAATTCTTGATCAAGGAGTCTTGAGGCTCGAACTGGTGGCTCAGCTTCTCTACCTGTTCCACTTCTTGCTTCAGTAGCTCGCACCTGGCATTCATCTCATGATAGAGCTTCAGAGCTTCATCGACCCTTTGCTTTTGCTGCTCCACCTTTTGCTTCTCAGCTGCGAGATTCTGGTGGCCGAGTTTCAAAGTTAAGGCTGCGCGGATCAGCGTAACTCTGTCCTTAAGAAATTTTAAACCCAGTCTGCCCTGGACTTTGGTCAGGAGATTTTGGCACATGCCACATAGCAATTCAGCACTTTGGACAGAAATGGTCGCAGGCGTAGCCACGGACAGCTGCTCCAAAATCCAAATGGCTTCGGTAAGAAATAGCCTCCTGTCGAAGGGCTCGATCTCCAGAGATCTCACAAACGATTGGGGGTAGGTGAGGCGCATTCGAACCACCCAGTCTACATCGGTTTGCTTCAAACCTAAAGTGATGTCAAAAATAAGTTACGATGTCAAACTTGCAAGCAAATAATGCGATGCGCGAACAGTAAAGCTCTACTTACCAGTTCCTTCTAGAATTTCATGAAGAGAAGGAATGCGGGCTGCCGGGTTGGTCGAAGATTGCCCTCGCTCCATAGCTCTCCTATCAGCTGCGAGCTCCAACCTCTCATAGTCAGGAGGAAGAGTGTAGGCCGCACCAGCTGCGACTGCATTCCCAACCTGCGAGCCCCAAAAGCTCCACGCAGGAATAGGTGCCACTGGCTCAGTCATCGCCGGAGGCGAAGGGACAGCCGAAGTCGCTTGTCGAAGGACGCTCTCAGATGCGAAAGCATTAGCGGCACTTGTCCTTACTTCCTCAGCACCAGCACGGACATCTTCATCCATTAGCACAACATCAGCTTCAACATCATCGGAAAGTTCGATGATGTCTTCGAGAGGATCACTTGCGTGTTCAGCGGCTGCGACGGGCTTCTCGGTATGGGAGCTCGGAATCGGAACATAGGACGCAGAAGGCTGACTTCTCTGCTCCAGCACAGGCTCCTCAGCATGGCCTGCGATATCAAATGCGATAATATGAGGTAACTTGTGCTATAAGTTATTTCGATATCTTTACTAAAGCTAAGAGTAAGCACCTCCACGCGAAGGTGGGATTGAGGTATCTTCATCGTACACTAAGGACGTAGAACCGTGTCCTATTAGTGTCTCCTCACTAAGCAAGTCTTTAAAAGGGGCGTGACCTGGGATGCGAAGAAACCAGTCATGATTCTGTTTCAAGTTGCTCAGGTCTAGCACATGCATGTCGCTCAAATATTTACCTGAAGGTTCTCCGCACTTGTCTACTAGCCAACGGCGAATGTCAGCCTTTGACAAACCATGCTTTAACGCACCCACAATAACATCCCTATAAGTTACTGCGAGATTGAAGATCTCACCTTTATCGCCGCCCGCGATTTCCTCAAAGTCCGCTTGGACCTGCTCCAGCGCTGCTGCATCCTCTTCCGGAACCGCATCTTCCTCCTCTGCCTGGGGAACCACTTCTTCGGGAAGCTCATCTTCCTCGTTAGCTGGACGCACTAAGTCGTCAACGTGTTTCTCTTCGAGGCTCCGCTGTCTCACACGCTCGAGCTCCTCCTCTTCTCGCTGTCTTCTTCTCTTAGCAGCTTCCGCAGCTGTCTTCCTGGACTCAGCAAGAATGTCCTCGCTTATGGGATCGTCTGAGATGCCAGAATGAGTACCTCTCTTTTGTCTCTTGGCCAAAAGGCCGCCAATGGTCTCATCATCATCATCATCTGCGAAGATATGATTGGTTTAGGAAAAGAAATGCAAAGAAGTTACGATAATGGGAAAGGAAATGCGACGAAGGTACCTCCTGATTCTTCCTCATGCATCACAACTGTTGTTTCTTCTTCTTCATCACTTTCTCGGGGCTCTTGCCTCTCCTCCTCTTCCTCTTGGTTGAATGGAACGAAAGACTCAACTGCGAGCTCTTTCCGCACTTTGCTGGGCATGCGTCCTTTGCCTTTGTCCTTGACAGAAAGGGACCTTACCGGAGAAGAAGCTGGACCACTTCTGGGGGAAGAAATTGTAATTCCCTTTTGCCTGGGTCTCTTCACTCGCGGTGCTGCAGCCGCTGGAGGGGACGGATCATATCCAGGAGGAGACGGAGCCGGAGCGTTGTCTATCAGCGAGTCAGCAAAAGCATTCATGACTGCGCGAATTTTGGTCTCGACCTCAGGGGCCATCCTCCATGCTAGCCGGAACGACTGCCTTTGTCTTCTGGTGGCAACAATGGTGTTAACCAACGATTTGGAACGATCACCAGATGCGAATCTCCGCACATGACACTACAGCAGGCAGCACATAACAAAGGTGTCAGCATAAGAAAATCAAGAAGCTTGACGCATACGAAGAAATTGCTTACCTCAGCGAATGCCTTGCTGTATCTAACGACATGCGTGTCGCCCTTCTTAACTGCGGAGACCTGCTCCTTCAGAATGACATCAGGACACAAATGGTTCTCACGGTCCAACAGAGAGTAGGAACCGTACTCAGACTCGCCCAGACTGCAATTAGGGCGAAACGGAAAGGAGTTCCTTTTGATCAGAGGAGCTCTACTTGACTGCGCGGCCGACTGCGTCTCTATCCTCGTTTGCTGGGCAACCCAGTATGCGAGCCAGTTTTGGGAACAACCACCCTCGCGGGTTCCCGCAGGCTGCTCAAAGGGAAGATTGTTCATGAAGACCGTCTTGCACTCCTTTGTTAGCAAGCGCTTATAGCACCCTCTGATAATGGACTGAGGCCAGATTGATGAGGCCACCGCATCAAAACCAAACTGAGGAGAAACTCAAGTGGGGTCAACGTCCACGGTAAGCTTTTCATACCTTGGCGCGAGCTCGCGAATATGCTCTGCGAGGGCAGGAAGGGAGCCTCGCAGACACCAGCAAAAGAACTCACGGTAGCGCTCATGGAAATGCGATCCCTCTTCAAAGAGCAACTCTTCTGAGAAGACAACACCCTTGGAAGGGTACAGCTTGGGGAACCATCGCACGTTCTCGACACGCGTGGCATAGGGCCTGGCAGTAAACTCTTTCCGTTTGTCGCATATCAAACTCCACACGCACTTGGTGTTGCTCGCTCCAAACCACCTTGCAGCCCTGCCGCTGTTACGCTCTTCGGTCTCGCCTGGGGGACACCACTTGTCAAGTTTGAGAGCAGTTGGAGCATAGGACGGCCATCGCTCGAAAACCCACATTGTCAAAAAGGAAATATTGACAAAAGTCAGTACATCGAGGCGGCCACGCGACTCTTTCATGGCCAGAACCAACTGATCAAGCCTATAGTACAGTGTGCCCAAGACCAAGGGTCCGAGTGCGACTCTCTGACCAAGGGCGAGCCTCACAGCAAGTGGCAAAACATGGTAGAAGACCCCATCATGGGGGTGACCATCAATCAAGTACCTCGACAGCCAAGCACAGAGAAAAGCACAAAGGGTCAAATGATAGCCTTTACCCTCGACATAATTCTCGGCATCTGGGTTCTCACTCAGGAGCTTCTTAGTTATGCTGCTGTTCGCGTAGTCTCGGAAGAAGTACTGCAACCATTTGTTCCAGGTGTTCTTCGCAGACGTATCAACCAACTGCCAGTTCAGAAGAGGCTTTGTAGTAGTCCATCGAGTGGAGATTTTCTTTACCTCTGCCAGGCATTCCTCCATCTGCGTGTATAAAGCAATCTCCGCAGATGTCCGCAAAGGACTCAAAGGGTCCACTTCACCCATGGGGGAAAGCTCGTACAGCATTTCCACGTCCTCGAGTGTGGGGGCAGCTTCGAACTCAGCAAAATGGAACGTGTGAGTCGCAGGCGAATAACGGGACAGAAGGTCTAGAAGCATGGACTGATCCAGCTTCACGGCAGCACCCTTCATAGCACGGATAGCAAAGTATACGCCGGCCTCATCAAGAGTCGCGGCATGATTTTCCAACACGTGGTCAATCCACTCATCCATATAGTCCAATTTCTGGACGAACGCTTGGGTAGAAATCGCAGTGTATGGGAAGTGCCCGTTCTCGATTCCCAATCGGACCACATCCTCGGAACCAATCAACTCGAGCAAGGCTGAGTTAACTGGGCGAGTCAGTGTCAGCAATCGCTCAACCGGGACAGGATCAGGCATCCTCTTCGCCTTAACCCTCGCATGATAGAAATCCTTGCCGCCTAAGTAGGGGGCTTTTCGCCACAAGGCCTGCGGAAGGTCGGGTATCTCTTCATCTTCCTTGACAGGTCTGGTTCCTTTTGTCTTGGCCATTCCTGCGGAAGAGCAAGAAAAAAGGGGGGAGAAATACCACACTTTAGTTTGAATTTTGAAATTTAAGATCTATGCAAGGAAAGACGAACAGTTTCTGGTATCAATTTCAGAAATCAGGGAGTTTCAAGATCTCACATCCGAAGCCTTTATTATTGCAAGTTTAAAGCAAAAGTGGGTTCAAAGATCAAGGCTTCCTTGCAAAATCTCAACAGATTATATGTTCTGAGTTTACAAATTCAACGCGGTTCAAGGCAAACACTGGTATTTCAAATCAAAAGTGAACGAGGCCAACCTTGTTTCCTTGAAGCCTGCTTGGATATGCACAATTGAAGAACACGATTTGCAGTTCTGAACTGATGATTGATTATCTGGATCTGCTCTCGAAGATCTCCGGGTACCATTCACTTTATGAGAAAGAAGTGATGCTTTGCAATAATGGGGGATACAAGGTATTTATCCAAAACAGTGAAGGGTTGCGTCCTTTCAGTAGTCGAATCGCAACCGTCACCGTCGTATCGCGCAATCACAGGACAAACTGATGTCACGCCTAAAACCCTAAAAGCCAGACGGCATGACTCTAGGGGTTTTAGGTCATAATGGCACGCACGGGGGCTGAACTTACCCATATTTGAATTGGTGCGTGGCGGCGACGCGTATGTTGGTTTCCGCGCATGGAAGCCTATACAGCTATGAGTCTTCACGCGCAGAAAGGGGGCTAATGTAGATAGTGCTTTCTGAGCTGACAGATCTTGGCCACGTGGCAACCATCCAGCACACCATATTGTGCTCCACACACACTGGATCACCAGCCGAGCTGATCCTTGTGGGGGCTGCGAGACAGAGCCCTCGCATACCACTGCACGGGACTTGTAGGGACTTAGTGGTTTGGAGGCTAGAGTAAGCCCTGTCGCGTGCGAGCCAAGCCCGCACGCGACCTTTAGTAACTGTTTTGAGAGATTTATGGCACGAGCTCCATAAACCCGGTCAAACCCGGTCAACCTCGTAACGGTTCCGGTATTCGCGCACCACGTGCTGTAACGGTCCCTATGTACTCGGACGAACGTGCCGTTATGGTTAAGCTAATTAAGCCGCCATTGATGGGCGCATTAACCACACTACAACGGTCACGTTCTCTGCTATATATAGGACGTTAACCTTTCCATACAAAGGAGAACACACTGGCCATACGCGGAAGCTCTGCCAAACTTCTGTCTCTCTCTCAGACATTGCTACTGACTTACTCTCTCCCTACACACAACCCCACTCTTCCTGTGCGATCCTTGATCCACTACATACGGTGTACACGGAGGTCTCCCCGCCGGAATCTCTTGTGCACAACAGTATTAATGGATACTGAGTCACTAGGTTCAATCACATAGAACCTATAAGACTCGGAATGCATGACATATCAAATAAATATGCAATCTATACCTCTTTCGGAAAGATTCTTTCTCCTGGGTTCATTGAGCCTAACAATAGCTCTACAACTCCAAACTCTCAAATAATGCAAGTTTGGAGGTTTACCATACCAAAGTTCATATTGGGTAGTTTTGTTCATTTTGTTAGGAACCCTATTAAGCAAATAGCAAGCTGTTAACATAGCTTCTCCCCAAAATCCATCACACAAACCTGAGTAGGAAAGCATGGAATTAACCATTTTCTTTAGAGTTCGATTCTTCCTCTCAGATACACCATTTTGTTGAGGTGTATAAGGAGCAGTGGTTTGGTGAATAATACCAACCTCTTAGAAATACTTAGGATCATAATATTCGCCTCCTCTATGCGTGCGTAAAATCTTTATTAAACCATTCTTTTGAAACTCAACTTCAGTTTTGTATGTCTTGAATTTGTCTAAAGCTTCATCTTTAGAGTGTGACAAGTACACATAGCAAAACCGAGTAGCATCGTCTATAAATGTAATAACATACTTTTTGTTTCCTATAGACGGTGTTGCATGAATATATCACTATGAATTAATTCAAGCACCTTAGAGTCCCTTTTAACATCCTTAAAAGCTTGTCTAGTTATCTTAGTGAGCATACAAGTTTTACACCTTTCGGTATTAATATCAAATGAAAGAATTAGATTCATTTTGGTGGAGCACAGTTCCGATCCTCAGGTCCTAGGCCCGTCTCCGTAGCCGTGTCATCTGTTGCATATGTTTCCGTGTCCCCTGGTCAACAATCACATTGTCTTCAATGCGAAGCCCGTCATAGTGACATTGGTCGTCGAAACCCATGAACAAATACTTACCATCGCATGTGTGACCTTTAACATACTTCTGACCAATACGGAAGCATAACCCGTTCGTCATCCGTTTCGGCCGCTCAACTGGAGTCAGACGACATGTCAGTGGCGTCGATGCTGGTGTTGGATCCAGTTACGTAGCCGTTGTGAGTGAGGCTAAGCGCTGCTGATGGCGACTGAATCGCCTCCAACTCTCAGGTTAGCGAAAAGGGCGCAACCAGGGACTGAGGTTGCTGTAGCCCCAACTCGCATCCCAACGGTGGCATAGACCTAAAGCGAAAATGAATATGAGCTGCTGATTGGGTGTCAGTCCAATTCGTTTAGCAATTTCTAAAACTCAGTCTAATAAGCAAGAATCATGGTTTGTTTGCAAAATTTTAACAACTGATCTAATTAGTTGTGATAGTAATTTCTGTCAAGAGAAGTTCTACCTCCTCAAGAAAGGCATGCCAACTCGTAAATGAGAAGTTATTTTGTCATATTGAAACCAGGCTGTTGCACCACCATCTAACACCCCGACTAACCGAAGCCGATCATCCGGCGGAATCTGATAATACTGAAAATATTTGTCGACTTTAAAAATCCAAGGGCAAGGTATCGGAAAACTTGGGCGCTTGGACGCGCAATTTGTGATTGCGTGCATCCTTACCCACATTATTGCCCTGACGCGTATACGTTCCTGGACCGGCATAAGTGTCTGGATAAGGGGGCGGGCCTGGAATCATGGGTTGACCCGGATAAGCGGAGTGACCCGAAAAAACAACCTGACCAAAAGGTGTTTGACCCGTAGGAATGTGGCCTTGGAATTAAACTCGTCGAAGTTTAGTACCCATCGCAAATTGGTTGGTTGCTATATCGCTTGGGGAAGGTGTTCGACTTCAGTTACCATTAGGCCTGTCAATGGGTCGGGTCAGACCCAAACCCGACCCAGACCCGACCCTGTAGAACCCGACCCGAGTAGACCCGAACACAACACGAGACCCATGGGACCCGGACCCTGTAACCCGTCAATAAATGGGTCGGGTCGGGTCAGACCCGCGTGACCCACGGGCCGGACCCAAACCCTTTGCGTGACTGTGACAAAATAATTAGAGAGGGAGTTATGACTCGTGTAAAGGACTGTGATAAGAGGTGAGCTTTTTTTCCTCTGCGCAAAAATTATGTGAATTTCTTCTGATCCTACAAATCATATTAATGGGAGAGAGAGATTTATGAGAGAATAATGGGAGATAGAGAGAGAGAGTGAGAAGATTTATGAGAGAATAATGGGAGAGAGATTTACGTGAGATTGAGAGGGGAGAGAGAGAGAGAGTGGTAGAAAAGATAACTAATGATGAGAGATAATTGTGGGAGAAAAGGGGGACGGCTACCATACGGCCATTTAGTCTAATCATTCAAAAGAGGTGAAACACCCCAACTCGCAGTGGGCTGAATGAGGTGGGAAACCATTTCAATGAAATACATTATTTCGACCCCTTAGATTACATAAATATAGTTTTCACCCCCTGTATCACCTTTGGAATTTTATCGTTATGTTTGGTTAGATCATAGTTTTAATAGAATGTACTTTTTGTTATTTGCAAGTACTACCCCCATATATTTGGCAATTGTGGTGTACAACTGTACATTTTGCCAATTCAGAATCTTTAAATAATTGGTTTGTTCTCCGCTTCCCGGACCAGCGACGGACAAGGGGAGGTGAAGTCCCCAATCTAATTTTGCATCGGAGATTACCCTTTTGAATATACGTGAGGGATGTGAGTCGGCATTGGAGGGCTGTGAGTCGACGATTGGTGGTGTTCTGTTGCGTGAAGATGGTGGCGGCGGCGTTGGCCGAGCCTTGTCTGGGCAAAGCGGCGATCGATGGCTGTGGTGGTGGTATCCGGCAGGGGGGGGGATGGGTATTGGGTGACTGGTATGAGAACAAAGCTATTTGAAGATGACAATGGCAGTTTCGTGAATACCTTTTCTGTACAAGGCTGAATTTGTTTATTACTATAGATATAAAACCTAATGGGCTCCATAAGACCTCGTCACCTTCTCATGATCGAGGGATTTGTCCCATACTGTACAGAAAACATGTCAGAGCTCCAAAAAGGCCACAATCCTCTTGCAATTAACCTAGGGTAAACAACGAAAGATCCAAAGGAGTCATCAATAACACACTTCTGGTAAACCAAACATCAGAATGAAATCAAATTGGAGACCAAATCAGCATGACGTCATTAGCCTCCTCCTTGTAAGTACCTTGTCTCAATCATATACCATAATTGATCAAAGTTGGCTCTTGGGCAAATCTTTCAGATCTCATCTGTATCTGCAACTGCAAGTACCTAACCTTGGTGATTTTAAATTAATTACTGACCACATACTTTCATAACATGAACTTCACATCATAGTACAGAGTTACAACTTTTACAGTTACTTTTTCTTAGATTAGTTACTACATATGGTATGCTCGTTTGTTAAATAATTGTAAGAGACTAGAAAAGCAAAAGGGTGCAGCATGCCATACCAAGTGGATATAAGGGTATGAAATTCGGATTCGGATCTTCTGCAGCCTACAGCCTCTGCAGCGGAAGATCCAGACCGTCGATATTCATAGCTCCACCAGATCGTGACAGCTGTACTACTTCCCCAACCAACAGGATAACAATTGGACGCCGTTAAACTAGAATACTAACGTCAGAAATTCACGGCGCCCCTGCAGAGAACACGATGAAGAGATTTGACTCCAATGATCCAATATCTCCGAACCCTACCCAGTTTGATCTTTACTAGGTTTTTGGTGAAGAGGCGACTCATAAAGCAACCACCAGGACGACTTCGAACAGAGGTAAATACAAAATCTTATGCACTGTATTTGTTGATTTATGATCATGTTAGTCTCCTATTAGTATTGGGTTTGTCACTGTTTCATTTAGATCAGTTCACTGGGATTAGTATTATTCATATCGATCAAAATATGGTAATCATGGAAGGGAATTCTTTATTCTGCTCAATGAGTTCGGGTCAGATGATCAAATCTTCAATACTTCTCCAACCATATAAGAAATAGAATGAAGAGGGTTAAGCAATGGAGGAAAAGCAATAAAGAAGAGAAATTTGTTAAGTTGTGTTCTGCGAAAACGAGTAAATTCTCTAGTTAGACAATACATACACCTATCCCTAACCAAAGAAATCTGAAAGATATGAAGATGAGTCCGAAGTTTGTATTGATCAAAAGATCGCGAGTCGTCCGATTTTCTGAATAGTTCAGGTTTGTATCCACCACAAATCGGGAATCATTCTGATTTTGTGAATCTTTCCTTGGCATGTTATTTGTTCATGGCTTAATTTAATATGGTTTCATGATCTCTGTACAATTGGTATATGTAGGGTTTTCTCAACCTATTCGACTGGGATATGTTGATGCCTCCCTATTGAATTGTGATAATAGCGGCAATACTCTCATTAAAGAGTTCAGCAAACAGATTAAATGCTCAATCGGACTGCAGGAGAGAATGTTCCTTATGTTATGAATCAGGAGCTTGCAATTGAAGAAACACAGAGATGTTTCAGAAAAAAAAATATATCCTACAAAAGAACTCTGCCGCATATACAGAAAAACTCCATCAGTACTGAGTTCCTTAGTCGATTCCAACGTTTCAATGGAGATTGAGCCAGCAACTCGACAAGAGAAATGACAGGTTACTTCAAACAGTTATCCCTAACCAGAAACTTGTTATTCAGCAGCAGACTGCATTATGTTTCAGCATTTAATGTGGCTAATGATCTGACTAAATGATCAGAGAAGTATTCAAGGTCTGATCATCTTGATAGGTTACAACTCGAACTCATTGTGCAGAAAAAATAAATCCCTTCTAGGATGACCCTACAGCCTCTGACCGATGGTAAATATTGAGGAAAAAAATTAAACTAGCGAACTGATCTTTAACTATTCAGAAAAGCGGATGACGACTTCGGACTCATCTTCGTATCTTTCAGATTTCTTGAAGTGCAATGATCGTGGAACAGAGTACGCGATTGGCCTCAAGCAGGTGTAATGTATTTCTTCGTTGATGCGTTTCTATGAAGCGGAAAACACCAGAAATCGGAGAACAATCAGAAGAAGTTTTCATCGTGTTCTCTACAGGGGCGCCGTGAATTTCTGACGTTAGTATTCTAGTTTAACGGCGTCCAATTGTTATCCTGTTGGTTGGGGAAGTAGTACAGCTGTCACGATCTGGTGGAGCTATAAATATCGACGGTCCGGATCTTCCGCTGCAGAGGCTGTAGGCTGCAGAAGATCCAAATCCATGAAATTCAGCATACAAAAGAATGAGTGACACTTCTCTTGACCCATCATCATTACCTCAACACAACCTAAATCACCACCATAATTGTAACAAATTGATCCCCAAATCAGACACTAGATTGTGGCAGAAAAAGAGATATTGAACCCAGACCTGCATAATCCCCGAATGGAGCTCTCACGTCAATAAAAACGCCAAAATTTCTCATTCTAAATTACCCACAGTTCAAATCTAACACATATCAAACACACAGACACACCAATCTCAACTTTGAAGCAAGTAAACTTTTTTTTTTTATAAGAAAGACGAAATTATATTCCAGAACCGGGGTGATCAACCCCAAAAATAAGATCAGTACAAAATTTAGGATCTAAAACATGAATAACACCAAATGATGTATTCTTCCTAGCCCAAACAACCAGATCAAGGAACAAACAAAAACTCGAAACACAGGCAGTGAAACCCTAGATCAAGGAACAGATACATACCACATGAGTAAGAAGATTGTTGGATAGGACAAACTCCGACTGATAACGAAGAAGAGGAAGAGGAAATGATTGACGACTGATTCTCAGAAGCGTCCTCCGGAGTCGTCACCGTCGAAGTCAGAGTTCGATTTCAATGGGGGCAGGGAGGGACAATGGTGTCATCTGACTTCGATTTCAATGGAGGGACTGAGACTGTAAATAAGGAGACTGAGATTGTAAATATACGTTTGACTTACTGTCCAGCAAATAGGGAAGAAAACTAGGGGTACTGTATGGTAGTTTCTCCAACCTGAGGGGGAGTGAGTGCACCTCCCACAAAACTTGTACGAGGTTGAAAAAGAGAGTGAGAAACATGATACTATTCCTCTAACAAAAGTTTGAATTGACACATTTGGCCGCACTGTAGCTTTCATTAAGGATAAAGCATATCATAGTGTCACTGAAATCAAAATATTGATTGTGTATCTTCTTTAGTGTGTATGATTCGTTAATTGTCAGATGCGTGCAATTATGTAAGAAAATGTACTAGAATGAAGACTGCAGCAATCTGGCACTAATGAAGCCATTACCCATCATTCTGTACAATTTATTCATTTTTGACAACATTGTGATTTTCATTACAAGGAAACCATCGTACCGTAACACCCTACACAGTCGTGTCTATCCAAAACCCGACCATACATCTAAGTTCACAACAAATCACCCTAGTATGAAGCTTACAGAAACAAGTCTACATGTTTGAGAGACACATCAGAAGTTAATTAACATATAGTTGAGCTTGGCGAGACTACGGCTATGTCTGAAAACAAAAACACATTGCCAACATCTTCAATTCTTTCTCAGAGCTGTCAGATGTGACGTTTGCTGTATTCCCCTTGCTATTTCCTGAAAAATATAATGGCATATTAATATGGAACACCATATTTATAAAGAGCAAAGTGCCCAGTCATCGCAAACAGCGTGGCTAACCAATGATAATTAAATTCCTTTCATGTAATATGTTATCTCGTATGCCAGAACATGACAAGCAACTAAACAAGTCCATAACAAGGTTAATCAGCAATTTAGGGTGAAGATGGAGCTGAGATGAAACAACGGACAAAAAAACAATCCAATGGCTGGATCAGAGGTCTCATAAAGAAGGGGTTGCCCAAGACAAGCCATATATGAAACCTATCCATATATAAATAGGCATACACCCAAACATCAAAAAACCTAGGCTCTCAAATGTCTAAGCCCTCCATTCTGGACAAGCATCAACTCATACAATACAAGTTGGAGAACTATTTTACTATGATCCTTAGATTTTAAGTAGTTTACCAACATTTTAGGAGACCCTATAGCAAAGAAGTTTACCAAAATTTTATAAGATCCATAACAAGGGCTACCTCTGACCTGTTGACGTCGGGTTCGTTCTCAAACAGCTATCAGAATACTCAAAAATGCCACCATGAGTGTAAACAAACGACAATTCCTCAAATAAGCAAACCTCTATAGTTAGAATACAATAAGAGAAGGAATAAGTAAAAACATATTAAAGGTAGATTCAAGGCCCTGTTGGATCTGTTTATCAAAACTCAAAGGCCAAAAGCACTTCTCAGTGATGAAGGTCAAGAGTAAAATAGAGAAATTTGGAGCAGTTTCAAATTGCACCAAATCGTAACGGCAGAAGATGAGATAAAATACAAAGGGTTCAATGGTTGATAAATGGCATCCTTCAAATTTAGGATGCCATTTACAATCTAGACATTTCTATTATCGAGTTAGGATGTTGTTTACAAAAGCTGTCGTAGAAATCAAACCGCTGAATTAGGTTTGTATTTTTTAGTATCGATTTTGTTTTCTTAAGGGTCGTCTATCCTTGTACAGTATTTGTTTTTTATGGGTCAACATTGTGCATTCGTAGAAAACTGTTGGGAGGATATAAATATGAAGAAACAAATTGATAGGTAAGATATAGTTACCTTTCACCCACACCGGGGGAGCATTAGTTGCATTAGCTACAAGAAAAGACATAGCAATGTCCTCACAATTTCTGTGAATTTATCAAATAGTTTTAGTGAAAAAATTCAATAACAGAAGTAATCAAAGAAAAATGATGTAAACATAATTAATGCAAAATGAGATAAACAAGTAACAGAGTACCTGTTGTGGTTTGATAAATCAAACTTCAAATGATACGAAATGCCGATTTCTCCATTTAGGAACAAAAAAAAAACAAAGTGATGAAAACCTATTCATGCATTGCTTACACACATACGCAACTAGGGGAGAGACCAGATCCACAGGTACAACACTTAACAATTAGCTTTGCCATGAGAATAGTTGCTTGGCGAGATAGAACAGGCTGGGGAACCAAAATTTACGTTCTTGACTTAATGTTGTATAGGAAATGCATACTGATACAGCTTGTTTTGCAATAAGCGGGAACGCATCGCAAAAAAAAAAAAAAAAAAAAAAAAAACACACACAAGAAATTCTTTCATTTTATCATCATAAGCACTGTGTACAAAGTCATGATGCAACTCATGTGTGAAATTTCAAACACTAAAAACCGTTCTCTACTTCTTTTGAATGTTCTAGTACCGAAAAATAAACTGGAACAAGAAACTGTGATGTTTAAGAGTTATGAAGGAACGATACAATTGCTTAAGAACAACCCTCAGTACCAGATATCACATTCATTCACGAGTGGATATCAGTCTCCCCAATAAGAGATCCGTCCTTTAATTTTTTGTTCATTCACTTCATAGGTAGTGGGTCTTGAGACAATGGAAAAGAAACCAGAAACCAAAAAATCCAATAGCACAGGCACAAAGCAGTGATACCTAACTAGGATATTTCACAAAGCACGCAGATTATAGTATATAAAATTCAGTAATATTCAGTAATACTTCAATCTGTAAAGAGCTTGGAAACACGAATCTCCTATCCGATTAAAAGTACTAGCGAACCTTGAACCCAAAGGAAAAATAAGTACTAATCAGTATCATGTAGAGACAACCAGATCCACAAACTTTGCCCTACTTTCCAAGCTGTGATATTGAATCCATATATGAACCAAAACTGAAACCTATAATAATCAAAACAGTACCTTGGGCAGTGTCGGGGCCGTAATCGATCCAAACCCTAGAGCTTCAAGTTTCCACCACCTGTCTCCAATAAGTCAGATTAAGCACGAGAGAGTACAGTAAATGAAGTAAAGGCTACCAAAATTAAATTAAAGCCACTGTGTGCTAAAAACCAAGCCCTAAATTCACGAAACTTTAGACAATCACAAACGACTGTTTCGAGAGAACAAAAGATGCTTGGAGAAGTCTAAGAATTGAAAACGAGGCTACAGAAAATACCGATGAGGGATCAACCTGATAGCGGATGGTGGAATTGGCGAACCCTAACCCCCTAAGTCCGTCGATTTGTGCAGAGATACTAATAAACGTACAACGTGTCGGCTATGAGAAGTGAGAATGGGATATGAAGTCTGAGAGGGGGAGGGGGGAGAAATTTGAGAAATTGGGATAGCCTGGAAGCTTAATTAGAAACATGAATGCTCAATTCTGTCTGGCCCTGGAGAATGAGAGGGAAAGTTGGGGTTTAGGGTTAGTTTTGGGAGATTTAGCTGAGCGCGCGAGCGAGGGAGACATTTGGGTTTTGGTTAGGGAATTGGGGGGGAACTCTACCGCCCAATTTTCACTGGCTGCAGAGATGAAAGAAGTGATTTTTACACATCTAGTTTTTACAAATGTTGTATTTTTTGTTACTATTAATTGTATTATTTCTTTTTTTTTTTGAGAAATTGTTTTGTCGTCAACCGGGTTCCGGGACCTAGCTGTCAAAAAAATTAATTGTATTCCACTGATGATGTTATATTTTATTTTTTATTTTTTTCGAATAATATTTTATTTTATTTTTGAATATGAGTAATGTTATTGTTAGTTTTAGACCTATGTAATTTCAACAATAATCAGTTTAGTTTCTGTTTCAAACAAAAGAATCACTTCAGTTCTCGTAACTATTTAATACAAAGAAAGCAAAATAAATAATTACATTTACAATAGTACTCCTTTTATTACACGAGTCAAAATTTGGTCAAATTCGAATCCGATCGTGTTGATTAATTAGTAAGAATTGACAGTCCAAGTTAGCATTGGCTAACTAAGTGATTATCAAATTAGTAGCTTCAATTATACTGGGAATCGGTAGTCTGACTGAGTGATTATCAAATTAGTTAGCATTGGCTAACTAAGTTTGAATTGAAACATTTGGCCGCACTATAGCTGCCCCCGGAGAAAAGATTGTGGGAGAGAGAGAGATTTGTGAGAGAATAATGGGAGAGAGAGAGAGAGAGAGAGAGAGAAAATTTATGAGAAAATAATGGGAGAGATATTACGTGAGATTGGGAGAGGGAGAGAGAGAGACCGGTAGAGAAGATAACTAATGATAAGAGATAATTGTGGGAGAGATAAGTAATGAGAGAAATGTTGGGAGAGATAATGACTAATGTGAGAAGATTGTGGGAGACGAAGTAGAGAGAAAGGGAGATGAATCGGGGATAGCCTAGGATTGAAAATGTCGTATAGAACTTGAAGGGAAGTACTACTATCATTCTACAGCTTTAGCTGCTTATCCTTCAAATCGTTCATCCACTATTTGGAAAGGTCTAGTCTTTGCTAGAGATATAGTTTGGAGGGGATTTAGACATGGAATAGGAAATGGTTCTAATACCTTTGTGTACCACAATAGGTGGATTCCTATAGGCTTTGGCAGACCCTCTATGTCCACACAAACTCTTCCTAATAATACCCGTGTTAAAGATCTTTTAACTGAAACTGGGGATTGGAACACAAATATCATTCGTCAACATTTTTCAGCAGATGAATCCGAAGCTATTATTGATATCCCTAGAGCAAATACCCAAGCTGATGATTATTTAGTTTGGACACAAACAAAAGATGGTCTTTACACTGTAAAAACTGGTTATCAGGTTGCTTTTAACATTCAAAATGATCAGATTATTTCAAATATTGCTGGTTCCAGTATCTCTTCGAACACTTTTGGCACTGTGTGGGATCTGAAAGTCCCAAATAAGATCAAAATTTTTATTTGGCGACTGATAAACAATCTGCTACCTTCTAAACATAATCTAAAAAAGAAAGGTGTAGATATTTCTGAAAATTGTACCTTCTGTATGAAACAGCAAGAAAATCTTTTCCATCTGATGTTTGGTTGTACTTGGACTCAAAAGATCTGGAATTCCCCACACTTGCCGTTTCAAATTTTTCCAAAAAATCTACCTCTTTCAACTGTTATTTTTGATTTGCTGAAAGATTTAAACTCCAACCACAGATCTCTCTTTGCTTTCATCCTGTGGGAGATTTGGTGTTCTCGAAATAAAAAAATTTTCGAGTCAAAACCCTCTTCGCAGCAAATTATCATCAACAATAGCAAAGCTTTATTTACAGAATTCTTAGAATCGACTTACGCTTGGGTTCCCGTTGTTGCTGCAGATCCAATTGCAAAGCAAAAGGGATGGAAGCCTCCTCCAGACGGATCTCTTAAGGTCAATTTCGATGGGAGCTGCTGCATGTCAACAAAAACGGCTTCGGGAGCGGCGATTATCAGAAACTCTAAGGGAGAATTCGTTCGCGCTTGGTCATACCCAATCCCTTTCCACAGCGATTCGACTCTGTTGGAAGCGGAAGCTGTGTCGAGAGGTTTGGATCTCGTCTATGGCTACGGGTTCATATCTCTAATGGTGGAAGTGGATTCGATGAGACTAAAGAGCAGAATTATGCTGCTTTGAAGAGAGCAAAGTCTTCTTTGGGCACTGAACAGATGAATGGTTCCGAAGTGAATCAATTCATCCAACAACTTTCTCGGAAAATGTTGGCTTTTAATATTAGTTCTGTACTTTGGGTTTCCCGAGATGGAAACAAATTAGCTGATAAGTTATGTTTTTATGCTTCAGGAACACCAAATGTACTAACTTGGTGTATTGTCTGTCCTGATTTCATGTGTAATGAATATTTGGCAGATAAAAATCTGTCCTAAGTTTATATATTTACCAATTTCAAAAAAAAAAAAAAGCACAAAGTGTAAAAAATCTCAAATTAAAGGGCCGGGTCGGGTCTGATGGGTCTGACCCGTAGGGTCCGGGTCGGGTCAGGGTTTGCCGACAAACGGGTCTCACGTTGGTGGGGCGGGTCTGGGTTCATCTTTACCGGGTCGGGTCCGGACCCGGCCCATTGACAGGCCTACTTACCATAATCCAACAGACACAATCCAATCATTCTACTGGGACAGGCGACCAAGAAAAAATCACAGAATTTATTTGGAACGGTATTTTTTTTTTTTTTTTTTTTTGCACCATTCCATCTTTGAAGTTGCGTTTTTTTTTTTTTTTTTAACCTCTAGGGTTTCATGAAATCTTGCTGAATCGCAGGAGGATCAAGAACAAAAAGCAAAGAATTGATGGGTTCAAGAAGCACTGTGAGGCCTTCGAGTTTAGGTTTCTCCAACTTCCCTTATGTACAGTTTTTTTTATCAATGGCGGTATTTTCATTTCCCTGATATCCGACTGCCCGATGTTGTGCAGGTTCCTTGCCGGGATTTCCACCACGATTGACACTTCTCTGAGCCTGATGGCTCTTGAACTCTGATTTGACCGCTACATGTCCATGAACTTATTGAATGCATTTTTCATTTCAATCATCGTGTGGGTCAAGGAGGGGACATTTTATTTTCATTCCCGACTCGTGTGGGTTAATCCTGATTGACTTGAGTTTGGTCAACTCCCTCTTACTGACCCCGAAAACTCGGAAAATCGATTCTCCCCCACTAATTGCTCGAGATATTTTGGTAAATGTGGCTCGTGCATGTTGAGTGACTTTAACCATCAATATTTGTGGTTAAATTAAGCTCCCGAGTCACACACTTGAAAGATACACGAACAATGGCGCTGTCCCCATCACACACTGTTCCATGACGTAAGACCATGTGTTGTAGCACATCACGGTGTGCCTTGAGCTTTTTGGTGGTTGTTTTGAGGAGTCATATTGTGTAATTTTGCAATGAAGTGTAAGTACGCGAGGGTCCTCCGTCCGTTCCGCCACGAGTATTCAACAACACGATGGTATCGTGCCACGGGTGCGTTCATGATTTCATGTAACTGGGTTCTTCTTTGCCCAACGTATCACCACAAACATTAGTGCGCCGTAAAGAAACATCATAACATCCTAACTCTACATTGTGTGAGTCAAATTACACCGAGTATGGCAACATTCGTTGTGAACTTGCTAAATTCAAATGATAATATCTGTGAACGTGATATTGCTGTCTAACCGTCAGACATTGTTATCTGGGACTCTGATAGTGTTTACGCTCTCTGAGATTCAATATATGGCACCTTTCATATTACTTGGCAGGAATTTCTTCTTCAGTGTTGAACATAAATCAACAAAGAACATATGGGGCTGGCATTAATCCATAAAAACTAAATTTTTGTAACGTGAATGTCTACGTGCTTTTAATTTTTACTCAACCTATTTGAGTCTTAATAATCAAGTCATATAGTTCGTTGTCCAAGTCCATTATAGTTTCAAATTACGGCACTGTGATGTTTTCATTCTATAAAACAGGCTCTCTCCCATGCAAAATGCATGTGATCTAACGTTTCTTTGACATTGTTATCTGCGTCCTGGAAGTTGTTGTCCAATTTTCTAAACCCTAGTACCATTGTTATCTACCTAGCTTAGAAATGTTGTCTGTGTTTGAGCCATGTTTTTATAATTTTTCTTCATTTCAATCATCGTGTGGGTCAAGGAGGGGACATTTTATTTTCATTCCCGACTCGTGTGGGTTAATCCTGATTGACTTGAGTTTGGTCAACTCCCTCTTACTGACCCCGAAAACTCGGAAAATCGATTCTCCCCCACTAATTGCTCGAGATATTTTGGTAAATGTGGCTCGTGCATGTTGAGTGACTTTAACCATCAATATTTGTGGTTAAATTAAGCTCCCGAGTCACACACTTGAAAGATACACGAACAATGGCGCTGTCCCCATCACACACTGTTCCATGACGTAAGACCTTGTGTTGTAGCACATCACGGTGTGGCTTGAGCTTTTTGGTGGTTGTGTTGAGGAGTCATATTGTGTAATTTTGCAATAAAGTGTAAGTACGCGAGGGTCCTCCGTCCGTTCCGCCACGAGTATTCAACAACACGATGGTATCGTGCCACGGGTGCGTTCATCATTTCATGTAACTGGGTTCTTCTTTACCCAACGTATCACCACAAACATTAGTGCGCCGTAAAGAAACATCATAACATCCTAACTCTACATTGTGTGAGTCAAATTACACCGAGTATGGCAACATTCGTTGTCAACTTGCTAAATTCAAATGATAATATCTGTGAACGTAATATTGCTGTCTAACCGTCAGACATTGTTATCTGGGACTCTGATAGTGTTTACGCTCTCTGAGATTCAATATAGGGCACCTTACATATTACTTGGCTGGAATTTCTTCTTCAGTGTTGAACATAAATCAACAAAGAACATATGGGGCTCGCATTAATCCATAAAAACTAAATTTTTGTAACGTGAATGTCTACGTGCTTTTAATTTTTACTCAACCTATTTGAGTCTTAATAATCAAGTCATATATTTCGTTGTCCAAGTCCATTATAGTTTCAAATTACGGCACTGTGATGTTTTCATTCTATAAAACAGGCTCTCTCCCATGCAAAATGCATGTGATCCAACGTTTCTTTGACATTGTTATCTGCGTCCTGGAAGTTGTTGTCCAATTTTCTAAACCCTAGTACCATTGTTATCTACCTAGCATAGAAATGTTGGCTGTCTTTGAAGCATGTTTTTATAATTTTTCTTCATTTCAATCATCGTGTGGGTCAAGGAGGGGACATTTTATTTTCATTCCCGACTCGTGAGGGTTAATCCTGATTGACTTGAGTTTGGTCAACTCCCTCTTACTGACCGCGAAAACTCGGAAAATCGATTCTCCCCCACTAATTGCTCGAGATGTTTTGGTAAATGTGGCTCGTGCATGTTGAGTGACTTTAACCATCAATATTTGTGGTTAAATTAATCTCCCGAGTCACACACTTGAAGGATACACGAACAATGGCGCTGTCCCCATCACACACTGTTCCATGACGTAAGACCTTGTGTTGTAGCACATCACGGTGTTCCTTGAGCTTTTTGGTGGTTGTGTTGAGGAGTCATATTGTGTAATTTTGCAATGAAGTGTAAGTACGCCAGGGTCCTCCGTCCGTTCCGCCACGAGTATTCAACAACACGATGGTATCGTGCCACGGGTGCGTTCATCATTTCATGTAACTGGGTTCTTCTTTACCCAACGTATCACCACAAACATTAGTGCGCCGTAAAGAAACATCATAACATCCTAACTCTACATTGTGTGAGTCAAATTACACCGAGTATGGCAACATTCGTTGTGAACTTGCTAAATTCAAATGATAATATCTGTGAACGTGATATTGTTGTCTAACCGTCAGACATTGTTATCTGGGACTCTGATACTGTTTACGCTCTCTGAGATTCAATATATGGCACCTTTCATATTACTTGGCAGGAATTTCTTATTCGGTGTTGAACATAAATCAACAAAGAACATATGGGGCTCGCATTAATCCATTAAAACTAAATTTTTGTAACGTGAATATCTACCTGCTTTTAATTTTTACTCAACCTATTTGAGTCGTAATAATCAAGTCATATAGTTCGTTGTCCAAGTCCATTATAGTTTCAAATTACGGCACTGTGATGTTTTCATTCTATAAAACAGGCTCTCTCCCATGCAAAATGCATGTGATCCAACGTTTCTTTGACATTGTTATCTGCGTTCTGGAAGTTGTTGTCCAATTTGCTAAACCCTAGTACCATTGTTATCTACCTAGCTTAGAAATGTTGTCTGTGTTTGAGCCATGTTTTTATAATTTTTCTTCATTTCAATCATCGTGTGGGTCAAGGAGGGGACATTTTATTTTCATTCCCGACTCGTGTGGGTTAATCCTGATTGACTTGAGTTTGGTCAACTCCCTCTTACTGACCCCGAAAACTCGGAAAATCGATTCTCCCCCACTAATTGCTCGAGATATTTTGGTAAATGTGGCTCGTGCATGTTGAGTGACTTTAACCATCAATATTTGTGGTTAAATTAAGCTCCCGATTCACACACTTGAAAGATACACGAACAATGGCGCTGTCCCCATCACACACTGTTCCATGACGTAAGACCTTGTGTTGTAGCACATCACGGTGTGGCTTGAGCTTTTTGGTGGTTGTGTTGAGGAGTCATATTGTGTAATTTTGCAATAAAGTGTAAGTACGCGAGGGTCCTCCGTCTGTTCCGCCACGTGTATTCAACAACACGATGGTATCGTGCCATGGGTGCGTTCATCATTTCATGTAACTGGGTTCTTCTTTACCCAACGTATCACCACAAACATTAGTGCGCCGTAAAGAAACATCATAACATCCTAACTCTACATTGTGTGAGTCAAATTACACCGAGTATGGCAACATTCGTTGTGAACTTGCTAAATTCAAATGATAATATCTGTGAACGTGATATTGCTGTCTAACCGTCAGACATTGTTATCTGGGACTCTGATACTGTTTACGCTCTCTGAGATTCAATATTGGGCACCTTTCATATTACTTGGCAGGAATTTCTTATTCGGTGTTGAACATAAAACAACAAAGAACATATGGGGCTCGCATTAATCCATAAAAACTAAAATTTTGTAACGTGAATGTCTACGTGCTTTTAATTTTTACTCAACCTATTTGAGTCTTAATAATCATGTCATATATTTCGTTGTCCAAGTCCATTATAGTTTCAAATTACGGCACTGTGATGTTTTCATACTATAAAACAGGCTCTCTCCCATGCAAAATGCATGTGATTCAACGTTTCTTTGACATTGTTATCTTCGTCCTGGAAGTTGTTGTCCAATTTTCTAAACCCTAGTACCATTGTTATCTACCTAGCTTAGAAATGTTGTCTGTGTTTGAGCCATGTTTTTATAATTTTTCTTCATTTCAATCATCGTGTGGGTCAAGGAGGGGACATTTTATTTTAATTCCCGACTCGTGTGGGTTAATCCTGATTGACTTGAGTTTGGTCAACTCCCTCTTACTGACCCCGAAAACTCGGAAAATCAATTCTCCCCCACTAATTGCTCGAGATGTTTTGGTAAATGTGGCTCGTGCATGTTGAGTGACTTTAACCATCAATATTTGTGGTTAAATTAAGCTCCCGAGTCACACACTTGAAGGATACACGAACAATGGCGCTGTCCCCATCACACACTGTTCCATGACGTAAGACCTTGTGTTGTAGCACATCACGGTGTGCCTTGTGCTTTTTAATGTTGTGTTGAGGAGTCATATTGTGTAATTTTGCAATGAAGTGTAAGTACGCGAGGGTCCTCCGTCCGTTCCGTCATGAGTATTCAACAACACGATGGTATCGTGCCACGGGTACGTTCATCATTTCATGTAACTGGGTTCTTCTTTACCCAACGTATCACCACAAACATTAGTGCGCCGTAAAGAAACATCATAACATCCTAACTCTACATTGTGTGAGTCAAATTACACCGAGTATGGCAACATTCGTTGTGAACTTGCTAAATTCAAATGATAATATCTGTGAACGTGATATTGCTGTCTAACCGTCAGACATTGTTATATGTGACTCTGATAGTGATTACGCTCTCTGAGATTCAATATATGGCGCCTTTCATATTACTTGGCAGGAATTTCTTCTTCAGTGTTGAACATAAATCAACAAAGAACATATGGGGCTCGCATTAATCCATAAAAACTAAATTTTTGTCACGTGAATGTCTACGTGCTTTTAATTTTTACTCAGCCTATTTGAGTCTTAATAATCAAGTCATATATTTCGTTGTCCAAGTCCATTATAGTTTCAAATTACGGCACTGTGATGTTTTCATTCTATAAAACAGGCTCTCTCCCATGCAAAATGCATGTGATCCAAAGTTTCTTTGACATTGTTATCTGCGTCCTGGAAGTTGTTGTCCAATTTTATAAACCCTAGTACCATTGTTATCTACCTAGCTTAGAAATGTTGTCTGTGTTTGAGCCATGTTTTTATAATTTTTCTTCATTTCAATCATCGTGTGGGTCAAGGAGGGGACATTTTATTTTCATTCCCGACTCGTGTGGGTTAATCCTGATTGACTTGAGTTTGGTCAACTCCCTCTTACTGACCCCAAAAACTTGGAAAATCGATTCTCCCCCACTAATTGCTCGAGATGTTTTGGTAAATGTGGCTCGTGCATGTTGAGTGACTTTAACCATCAATATTTGTGGTTAAATTAAGCTCCCGAGTCACACACTTGAAGGATACACGAACAATGGCGCTGTCCCCATCACACACTGTTCCATGACGTAAGACCTTGTGTTGTAGAACATCACGGTGTTCCTTGAGCTTTGTGGTGGTTGTGTTGAGTAGTCATATTGTGTAATTTTGCAATGAAGTGTAAGTACGCGAGGGTCCTCCGTCCGTTCCGCCACGAGTATTCAACAACACGATGGTATCGTGCCACGGGTGCGTTCATCATTTCATGTAACTGGGTTCTTCTTTACCCAACGTATCACCACAAACATTAGTGCGCCGTAAAGAAACATCATAACATCCTAACTCTACATTGTGTGAGTCAAATTACACCGAGTATGGCAACATTCGTTGTCAACTTGCTAAATTCAAATGATAATATCTGTGAACGTGATATTGCTGTCTAACCGTCAGACATTGTTATCTGGGACTCTGATAGTGTTTACGCTCTCTGAGATTCAATATAGGGCACCTTACATATTTCTTGGCTGGAATTTCTTCTTCAGTGTTGAACATAAATCAACAAAGAACATATGGGGCTCGCATTAATCCATAAAAACTAAATTTTTGTAACGTGAATGTCTACGTGCTTTTAATTTTTACTCAACCTATTTGAGTCTTAATAATAATGTCATATATTTCGTTGTCCAAGTCCATTATAGTTTCAAATTACGGCACTGTGATGTTTTCATTCTATAAAACAGGCTCTCTCCCATGCAAAATGCATGTGATCCAACGTTTCTTTGACATTGTTATCTGCGTCCTGGAAGTTGTTGTCCAATTTTCTAAACCCTAGTACCATTGTTATCTACCTAGCATAGAAATGTTGGCTGTCTTTGAAGCATGTTTTTATAATTTTTCTTCATTTCAATCATCGTGTGGGTCAAGGAGGGGACATTTTATTTTCATTCCCGACTCGTGAGGGTTAATCCTGATTGACTTGAGTTTGGTCAACTCCCTCTTACTGACCGCGAAAACTCGGAAAATCGATTCTCCCCCACTAATTGCTCGAGATGTTTTGGTAAATGTGGCTCGTGCATGTTGAGTGACTTTAACCATCAATATTTGTGGTTAAATTAATCTCCCGAGTCACACACTTGAAGGATACACGAACAATGGCGCTGTCCCCATCACACACTGTTCCATGACGTAAGACCTTGTGTTGTAGCACATCACGGTGTTCCTTGAGCTTTTTGGTGGTTGTGTTGAGGAGTCATATTGTGTAATTTTGCAATGAAGTGTAAGTACGCCAGGGTCCTCCGTCCGTTCCGCCACGAGTATTCAACAACACGATGGTATCGTGCCACGGGTGCGTTCATCATTTCATGTAACTGGGTTCTTCTTTACCCAACGTATCACCACAAACATTAGTGCGCCGTAAAGAAACATCATAACATCCTAACTCTACATTGTGTGAGTCAAATTACACCGAGTATGGCAACATTCGTTGTGAACTTGCTAAATTCAAATGATAATATCTGTGAACGTGATATTGTTGTCTAACCGTCAGACATTGTTATCTGGGACTCTGATACTGTTTACGCTCTCTGAGATTCAATATATGGCACCTTTCATATTACTTGGCAGGAATTTCTTATTCGGTGTTGAACATAAATCAACAAAGAACATATGGGGCTCGCATTAATCCATTAAAACTAAATTTTTGTAACGTGAATATCTACCTGCTTTTAATTTTTACTCAACCTATTTGAGTCGTAATAATCAAGTCATATAGTTCGTTGTCCAAGTCCATTATAGTTTCAAATTACGGCACTGTGATGTTTTCATTCTATAAAACAGGCTCTCTCCCATGCAAAATGCATGTGATCCAACGTTTCTTTGACATTGTTATCTGCGTCCTGGAAGTTGTTGTCCAATTTGCTAAACCCTAGTACCATTGTTATCTACCTAGCTTAGAAATGTTGTCTGTGTTTGAGCCATGTTTTTATAATTTTTCTTCATTTCAATCATCGTGTGGGTCAAGGAGGGGACATTTTATTTTCATTCCCGACTCGTGTGGGTTAATCCTGATTGACTTGAGTTTGGTCAACTCCCTCTTACTGACCCCGAAAACTCGGAAAATCGATTCTCCCCCACTAATTGCTCGAGATATTTTGGTAAATGTGGCTCGTGCATGTTGAGTGACTTTAACCATCAATATTTGTGGTTAAATTAAGCTCCCGATTCACACACTTGAAAGATACACGAACAATGGCGCTGTCCCCATCACACACTGTTCCATGACGTAAGACCTTGTGTTGTAGCACATCACGGTGTGGCTTGAGCTTTTTGGTGGTTGTGTTGAGGAGTCATATTGTGTAATTTTGCAATAAAGTGTAAGTACGCGAGGGTCCTCCGTCTGTTCCGCCACGTGTATTCAACAACACGATGGTATCGTGCCATGGGTGCGTTCATCATTTCATGTAACTGGGTTCTTCTTTACCCAACGTATCACCACAAACATTAGTGCGCCGTAAAGAAACATCATAACATCCTAACTCTACATTGTGTGAGTCAAATTACACCGAGTATGGCAACATTCGTTGTGAACTTGCTAAATTCAAATGATAATATCTGTGAACGTGATATTGCTGTCTAACCGTCAGACATTGTTATCTGGGACTCTGATACTGTTTACGCTCTCTGAGATTCAATATTGGGCACCTTTCATATTACTTGGCAGGAATTTCTTATTCGGTGTTGAACATAAATCAACAAAGAACATATGGGGCTCGCATTAATCCATAAAAACTAAATTTTTGTAACGTGAATGTCTACGTGCTTTTAATTTTTACTCAACCTATTTGAGTCTTAATAATCATGTCATATATTTCGTTGTCCAAGTCCATTATAGTTTCAAATTACGGCACTGTGATGTTTTCATACTATAAAACAGGCTCTCTCCCATGCAAAATGCATGTGATTCAACGTTTCTTTGACATTGTTATCTGCGTCCTGGAAGTTGTTGTCCAATTTTCTAAACCCTAGTACCATTGTTATCTACCTAGCTTAGAAATGTTGTCTGTGTTTGAGCCATGTTTTTATAATTTTTCTTCATTTCAATCATCGTGTGGGTCAAGGAGGGGACATTTTATTTTAATTCCCGACTCGTGTGGGTTAATCCTGATTGACTTGAGTTTGGTCAACTCCCTCTTACTGACCCCGAAAACTCGGAAAATCAATTCTCCCCCACTAATTGCTCGAGATGTTTTGGTAAATGTGGCTCGTGCATGTTGAGTGACTTTAACCATCAATATTTGTGGTTAAATTAAGCTCCCGAGTCACACACTTGAAGGATACACGAACAATGGCGCTGTCCCCATCACACACTGTTCCATGACGTAAGACCTTGTGTTGTAGCACATCACGGTGTGCCTTGTGCTTTTTAATGTTGTGTTGAGGAGTCATATTGTGTAATTTTGCAATGAAGTGTAAGTACGCGAGGGTCCTCCGTCCGTTCCGTCATGAGTATTCAACAACACGATGGTATCGTGCCACGGGTACGTTCATCATTTCATGTAACTGGGTTCTTCTTTACCCAACGTATCACCACAAACATTAGTGCGCCGTAAAGAAACATCATAACATCCTAACTCTACATTGTGTGAGTCAAATTACACCGAGTATGGCAACATTCGTTGTGAACTTGCTAAATTCAAATGATAATATCTGTGAACGTGATATTGCTGTCTAACCGTCAGACATTGTTATATGGGACTCTGATAGTGATTACGCTCTCTGAGATTCAATATATGGCGCCTTTCATATTACTTGGCAGGAATTTCTTCTTCAGTGTTGAACATAAATCAACAAAGAACATATGGGGCTCGCATTAATCCATAAAAACTAAATTTTTGTCACGTGAATGTCTACGTGCTTTTAATTTTTACTCAGCCTATTTGAGTCTTAATAATCAAGTCATATATTTCGTTGTCCAAGTCCATTATAGTTTCAAATTACGGCACTGTGATGTTTTCATTCTATAAAACAGGCTCTCTCCCATGCAAAATGCATGTGATCCAAAGATTCTTTGACATTGTTATCTGCGTCCTGGAAGTTGTTGTCCAATTTTATAAACCCTAGTACCATTGTTATCTACCTAGCTTAGAAATGTTGTCTGTGTTTGAGCCATGTTTTTATAATTTTTCTTCATTTCAATCATCGTGTGGGTCAAGGAGGGGACATTTTATTTTCATTCCCGACTCGTGTGGGTTAATCCTGATTGACTTGAGTTTGGTCAACTCCCTCTTACTGACCCCAAAAACTTGGAAAATCGATTCTCCCCCACTAATTGCTCGAGATGTTTTGGTAAATGTGGCTCGTGCATGTTGAGTGACTTTAACCATCAATATTTGTGGTTAAATTAAGCTCCCGAGTCACACACTTGAAGGATACACGAACAATGGCGCTGTCCCCATCACACACTGTTCCATGACGTAAGACCTTGTGTTGTAGAACATCACGGTGTTCCTTGAGCTTTGTGGTGGTTGTGTTGAGTAGTCATATTGTGTAATTTTGCAATGAAGTGTAAGTACGCGAGGGTCCTCCGTCCGTTCCGCCACGAGTATTCAACAACACGATGGTATCGTGCCACGGGTGCGTTCATCATTTCATGTAACTGGGTTCTTCTTTACCCAACGTATCACCACAAACATTAGTGCGCCGTAAAGAAACATCATAACATCCTAACTCTACATTGTGTGAGTCAAATTACACCGAGTATGGCAACATTCGTTGTGAACTTGCTAAATTGAAATGATAATATCTGTGAACGTGATATTGCTGTCTAACCGTCAGACATTGTTATCTGGGACTCTGATAGTGTTTACGCTCTCTGAGATTCAATATAGGGCACCTTTCATATTACTTGGCTGAAATTTCTTCTTCAGTGTTGAACATAAATCAACAAAGAACATATGGGGCTCGCATTAATCCATAAAAACTAAATTTTTGTCACGTGAATGTCAACGTGCTTTTAATTTTTACTCAGCCTATTTGAGTCTTAATAATCAAGTCATATATTTCGTTGTCCAAGTCAATTATAGTTTCAAATTACGGCACTGTGATGTTTTCATTCTATAAAACAGGCTCTCTCCCATGCAAAATGCATGTGATCCAACGTTTCTTTGATATTGTTATCTGCGTCCTGGAAGTTGTTGTCTAATTTTATAAACCCTAGTACCATTGTTATCTACCTAGCTTAGAAATGTTGTCTGTGTTTGATCCATGTTTTTATAATTTTTCTTCATTTCAATCATCGTGTGGGTCAAGGAGGGGACATTTTATTTTCATTCCCGACTCGTGTGGGTTAATCCTGATTGACTTGAGTTTGGTCAACTCCCTCTTACTGACCCCGAAAACTTGGAAAATCGATTCTCCCCACTAATTGCTCGAGATGTTTTGGTAAATGTGGCTCGTGCATGTTGAGTGACTTTAACCATCAATATTTGTGGTTAAATTAAGCTCCCGAGTCACACACTTGAAGGATACACGAACAATGGCGCTGTCCCCATCACACACTGTTCCATGACGTAAGACCTTGTGTTGTAGCACATCACGGTGTGCCTTGAGCTTTTTGGTGGTTGTGTTGAGGAGTCATATTGTGTAATTTTGCAATGAAGTGTAAGTACGCGAGGGTCCTCCGTCCGTTCCGCCACGAGTATTCAACAACACGATGGTATCGTGTCATGGGTGCGTTCATCATTTCATGTAACTGGGTTCTTCTTTACCCAACGTATCACCACAAACATTAGTGCGCCGTAAAGAAACATCATAACATCCTAACTCTACATTGTGTGAGTCAAATTACACCGAGTATGGAAACATTCATTGTCAACTTGCTAAATTCAAATGATAATATCTGTGAACGTGATATTGCTGTCTAACCGTCAGACATTGTTATCTGGGACTCTGATACTGTTTACGCTCTCTGAGATTCAATATAGGGAACCTTTCATATTACTTGGCTGGAATTTCTTCTTCAGTGTTGAACATAAATCAACAAAGAACATATGGGGCTCGCATTAATCCATAAAAACTAAATTTTTGTAACGTGAATGTTTACGTGCTTTTAATTTTTACTCAACCTATTTGAGTCTTAATAATCAAGTCATATATTTCGTTGTCCAAGTCCATTATAGTTTCAAATTACGGCACTGTGATGTTTTCATTCTATAAAACAGGCTCTCTCCCATGCAAAATGCATGTGATCCAACTTTTCTTTGACATTGTTATCTGCGTCCTGGAAGTTGTTGTCCAATTTTCTAAACCCTAGTACCATTGTTATCTTCCTAGCTTAGAAATATTGTCTGTGTTTGAGCCATGTTTTTATAATTTTTCTTCATTTCAATCATCGTGTGGGTCAAGGAGGGGACATTTTATTTTAATTCTTGACTCGTGTGGGTTAATCCTGATTGACTTGAGTTTGGTCAACTCCCTCTTACTGACCCCGAAAACTCGGAAAATCGATTCTCCCCCACTAATTGCTCGAGATGTTTTGGTAAATGTGGCTCGTGCATGTTGAGTGACTTTAACCATCAATATTTGTGGTTAAATTAATCTCCCGAGTCACACACTTGAAGGATACACGAACAATGGCGCTGTCCCCATCACACACTGTTCCATGACGTAAGACCTTGTGTTGTAGCACATCACGGTGTGCCTTGAGCTTTTTGGTGGTTGTGTTGAGGAGTCATATTGTGTAATTTTGCAATGAAGTGTAAGTACGCGAGGGTCCTCCGTCTGTTCCGCCACGAGTATTCAACAACACGATGGTATCGTGCCACGGGTGCGTTCATCATTTCATGTAACTGAGTTCTTCTTTACCCAACGTATCACCACAAACATTAGTGGGCCGTAAAGAAACATCATAATATCCAAACTCTACATTGTGTGAGTCAAATTACACCGAGTATGGCAACATTCGTTGTGAACTTGCAGATGTTTAGTACTATGTTTAGTAGTTGAAGTTTTTATTATTTTAGGTACAGTAAATGTAAAGGAAGTTGCCTTTACAGATGTTTAGTACTATGTTTAGTAACTTCTTATTTTATTCACATTGTCCATATGTTGCAAAGAGTAATAACAAATCTTTGGGAAGCTATGAGAGTTAATGAACCTTTCATTATTAGGGAAAGATAATTTAATGATATGGTTGGGGCAGTTCAATTAATGTGTTCAGAATTTCATCTGGCCCTCTTGGACAACTACCACCTAACTCCAATAAAGTTTCGTATAATCTGCGCATTTCAAATTGTTATCTTCCTGTCTACAATTGTATTCTATGCCCCAAACATTTCTCTCTAGTATAACTAATAGATTGGTAGTTGAAGTATTTATTATTTTAGGTACAGTAAATGTAAAGGAAGTTGCCTTTACAGATGTTTAGTACTATGTTTAGTAACTTCTTATTTTATTCACATTGTCCATATGTTGCAAAGAGTAATAACAAATCTTTGGGAAGCTAGGAGAGTTAATAAACCTTTCATTATTAGGGAAAGATAATTTATGATATGGTTGGGGTAGTTCAATTAATGTGTTCAGAATTTCATCTGGCCCTCTTGGACAACTACTACCTAACTCCAATAAAGTTTCGTATAATCTGCGCCTTTGAAATTGTTATCTGCCTGTCTACAATTGTATTCTATGCCCCAAACATTTCTCTCTAGTATAACTAATGGATTGGTAGTTGAAATATTTATTATTTTAGGTACAGTAAATGTAAAGGAAGTTGCCTTTACAGATGTTTAGTACTATGTTTAGTAACTTCTTATTTTATTCACATTGTCCATATGTTGCAAAGAGTAATAACAAATCTATGGGAAGCTAGGAGAGTTAATAAACCTTTCATTATTAGGGAAAGATAATTTAATGATATGGTTGGGGTAGTTCAATTAATGTGTTCAGAATTTCATCTGGCTCTCTTGGACAACTACCACTTAACTCCAATAAAGTTTCGTATAATCTGCGCCTTTGAAATTGTTATCTGCCTGTCTACAATTGTATTCTATGCCCCAAACATTTCTCTCTAGTATAACTAAGTGATTGGTAGTTGAAATATTTATTATTTTAGGTACAGTAAATGTAAAGGAAGTTGCCTTTACAGATGTTTAGTACTATGTTTAGTAACTTCTTATTTTATTCACATTGTCCATATGTTGCAAAGAGTAATAACAAATCTTTGGGAAGCTAGGAGAGTTAATAAACCTTTCATTATTAGGGAAAGATAATTTAATGATATGGTTGGGGTAGTTCAATTAATGTGTTCAGAATTTCATCTGGCCCTCTTGGACAACTACCACCTAACTCCAATAAAGTTTCGTATAATCTGGGCCTTTGAAATTGTTATCTGCCTGTCTACAATTGTATTCTATGCCCCAAACATTTCTTTCTAGTATAACTAATGGATTGGTAGTTGAAATATTTATTATTTTAGGTACAATAAATGTAAAGGAAGTTGCCTTTACAGATGTTTAGTACTATGTTTAGTAACTTCTTATTTTATTCACATTGCCATCATTAAAAATATGTTCCAAATGAGGCAATTCTATTTTTTGTTTTTGAAGTCTTCTCATTTGAATTGTAATGGTGAGCAGGGATGGATAGAAACAAACTTCCAGATGAATTCGAGAGAAGTTAGAGAAAGTGGCTGTTATGGCAAAGGTAAAGCTTTGTGTTCTTTGCCTCATGATTATGAAGAAGACGAATACGATTTCGAAGCCATGGATGACGATGAAGGATACGATTTCTCTCTTACAGAGCCATATGAGGATGATGAAACAAGAGCCTCCTTTGTCATTGCTCCAAATGGTGATCTGAAACCTGGTACGTAATAGTAAGCTTGTTGTTAATCTTTTTAACTGCTTGGATAAACATAACAACTTCCCTGCCTACAGGAGTAATATACACCAAGGAAGAGGTGGAGGCAATGACTTTTTCCAGTGAGATTGAGGCTTTTGACTGGTACAACCTTTATGCCTTGATGCTGGGTTTTGGGATAAGAAGGTGTAATAGAAGGTATTTTGATCCGGAAACGAAAGAGCTCACAAAGTCTAGGATCTTTGTATGTGCCCGACAAGGTGTCCGATCTGATAAGTGGAAATACAAAGAAAATCGGAAGAGGGAGCATACTAGAAACACTCGGTGCCTCTGCAAAGCTCGAATAAGAATTACAAGAACTTCACCTACGGAGCCGTTTACAGTGGATTATTTTCAACCAGTACATTCTCACACACTTTCTGATCCACAGTGCAGGAGCATGCACCGGTCTCACAGAAAGGTGAACGAGTCAGATATCGAACACATCAGATCATTGAAGGAGGTGGGCATAAAGTACTGTCAAGGCTTCCTTTTGATGGTAAAACAATCCGGAGGCTATGCCAACGTCCCTTACACACAGAAGGATATGTATAACAAAATGGCTTCTCTGGACAAATTATATTCCAATGAAGGAGATGGCCAACAGACTCTGAAGTTCATTGATAGTCTGAAAAAAAGCCATCATGGTGTTTTCAAGAGGTAAGAGTATTATCTGTTACTTTATAAATGTTCTCTTTACAGTTGATATTATGTTCACACAATAGAATTGCTATCTTTTGTTTACAATTGTTATCTTCTGTAAGAATTTGTTCTTTCATGCTACCAGATTGTTCTGTTCCTTAATAAAAATTGTCTATTTCTTTAATAATGTTGTCTTTATATTATTTTTGTTTTTTAGGTTCATATTGGGGAGCAACCAAGAACTTCAAAGTTTATTTTGGTGTGACAGGAGATCACATGAAGATTACAAAAGGTTTGGCGATGTACTTATTTTCGATGCAACATACAAAGCAAACATGTATCGAAAACCCTTAGTAATTTTATCTGGGGTGAACAATCACTTTCAAAATACAGTTTTTGCCTTTGCGGTTGTTCAAGACGAGAAAAAAGAAACATATGAGTGGGTCTTGAGTTGTTTGATGGAGGCAATGGAGAATAAGATGCCCGTGTCGGTTATTACAGATGGTGATTTAGCCATGAAAAGTGCCATTCAAAAAACTTTCCCACATGCAAAACATCGTTTGTGTTCTTGGCATCTTTGTCGGAATGCTGAAGGAAAGCTGAAGAAGGGTGCCGCATTCATTTCTGATTTTAAGAAATGTATGCATAGTAGGAAACCCGAGAATTTTTGGTTTGAAGATTGGCAGGCCATGGTAGAAAAATGGGACCTCTCTCATAACCATTGGATCCAAGTCACCTACTTGGCTAGGCACATGTGGGCAGATACATACCTGAAATTATTCTTCTTTGCCGGACAAACAACAACCTCAAGGTGCGAGAGCGTAAACAGTTTTTTCAAGGATTTTGTGTCCTATATGGATAAGTTGGTCGACCTTTGCAGGGGTTGAATGACTGGGTTAGAAAAGCTACGAAAAAATGAGAGGGAGGAACACTTTAAATCTGACCAATCGGACCCGATATGTACAACGAGGTTCAGGCAGCTAGAGGAGCATGCAGCTGAGGTATTCACCAATAATATCTTCCTCAAGTTCAAGCATCAAGCTGAGATGGCAGAGGATTACAGAGTAACGAAGGTTATTCCCATTGAAGAATCAAAGGTTGATCAATTCTACGTGATGAGAGGTGAAATAAAGCAAAGTGTGGTACGCATATTTCTCCCTTCATGTACTAATTGATATTAGTTTGTAGTGTAAACACGTAGTACTTTTGATGCCTAATTATCAAATAAATGTATGTGTATTCACAAGGGTTTTCTCCTGTTTAGAAATTGTTTTCTCTACTTTTATGGTAATTCTCTATTGTTTCCTACATAAATTTTGAAATGAATGTTCTCTTTCATGTAATTATTGTTGTCCTGCATTTTAACATTATCTTCTCTACTGCTGCAGCAAATTGTTCAGTGTACACGATCTAATCGCGGTCTTTGCTGCACTTGCTTTAAGTTTGAGACATCGAAGATGATCTGCAAACATATGATTCTTGTTCTAAAAGAGAAGGGTGTTAATAGGATCCCTACAAATTTAATTGCTGATAGGTGGGTAAAAACGGATAAGAAATTCTACGCAACCGAGCCTTCGATGAAGGAGCCTATTCAGAAGTCGTGTGACGACCCAAGTGTCCAAGCTTCTCGTCGGGGTGCCATGAAGAGCCAAGTGACATTGTACACCTCTTTGGGTTGTAGATCTTTTGCAAATTATAAGTATTGGAAGGATCACATGGCCGATGGAATCAGAACTATGAAGAGAATGATTTCTCAATCTGAAGAGGATACCCATGGAGTTGTGAAGAAAGAAGATAATCCCTACAGCCACGTGAAGAATCTGAACCCACCGGACACGAAACACCCAAAAGGACCCAAGCAGGACAAGCGCAGAAGGTGCGGTAATTGCAAGGAGCTTGGACACAACAGGACTACATGTCCCAATCCTCCCGTGGACTCCTACGAAGATGAAATCGATGCGAAAGATGATTAACGAGAGATACCAGTTCAATTTGATGACAAAGGGGACTTCTATTGGTCTCAATCAACGAATATGTCATGGAAAGGCAATTAGGACTTATGTTTGCTGGTTTTAGGATGGAATTACTCGTGAAGATCCATCACTGAGAACGGATGTTATCTACTTTGTAGGCTTTTGTTATCTAGTTTATGCTACTGGTTATCTTTAGATCTCGTGCTGTTATCTTTCTGGGCAGTTTCTGCAGCAAAAAGATTACAATTGTTTTCTACTGCTATCTATTAAACTAACAATGTTATCTACGAACCCTAGTGACCTGCTATACCGGGTAAACTTTTTGTCTCGTAGTGACGGGGCCCGCGCTAACAAACAAAACAGCTGACGTCCGCCCTATTGGCGGACGCACTGTAGACCGACCCTTTTTTATGGGTGAAAAGAAGATGTGAAATGTTTGGATTATGGAAATTGAACAAAGGAGCGTTAAATAGACTTCTGTGAACCGATTTCTTCACGCGGCCTCTGACAAGGCGCCACTCAGATCTACCGACCATAGACTATGACTGGAGATACGACTTGGCTTTTCAAGTTTTGTAAAGGCTCCGTAACTTCATGGGGAAGCTGACATCTATGTGTTTATGGCATCAAAACCAACTAGAAAGATTAAATTAACCAAGTGGATTACTAAATTAAACAATGATTTGAAACTTAACTCTCAAGGCTTTTAAATATTACCATCATAAAATAATTAGATAAAACAACTGGATTACTAGACTAATCAATGGATTGAAAGTTTCAGCAAAAAGAAGTCAACCCTCAAGGATGGGATTATGCAAATCAAAGCATAATTCGTAAGAGGAATTTGATAACCCAACTAGATCAAACACTGATCTGAAATTTCAGCAACAATAGGTTAGCTGTAATGGAGTGATATATGAAAAACAACAATTAATGCATTAAAAGTTAGGTTTAACTATGTTGTTTCTTCATAGTTAGGTTTAACTATGTTGTCTCGATCTGAGCTTAAAATGCTCTGATACCATGAAGAAACAACATAGTTAAACCTAACTTTTAATGCATTAATTGTTGTTTTTCATATATCATTCCATTACAGCTAACCTATTGTTGCTGAAATTTCAGATCAGTGTTTGATCTAGTTGGGTTATCAAATTCCTCTTACGAATTATGCTTTGATTTGCATAATCCCATCCTTGAGAGTTGACTTCTTTTTGCTGAAACTTTCAATCCATTGATTAGTCTAGTAATCCAGTTGTTTTATCTAATTATTTTATGATGGTAATATTTAAAAGCCTTGAGAGTTAAGTTTCAAATCATTGTTTAATTTAGTAATCCACTTGGTTAATTTAATCTTTCTAGTTGGTTTTGATGCCATAAACACATAGATGTCAGCTTCCCCATGAAGTTATGGAGCCTTTACAAAACTTGAAAAGTCAAGTCGTATCTCCAGTCACAGTCTATGGTTGGTAGATCTGAGTGGCGCCTTGTCAGAGGCCGCGTGAAGAAATCGGTTCACAGAAGTCTATTTAACGCTCCTTTGTTCAATTTCCATAATCCAAACATTTCACATCTTCTTTTCACCCATAAAAAAACACTTGCAATGGCATCCCTGCTCTACGGTTTTGCTGGAAAATTGGCGGGACAGCTGTGCTCTCCTCTGTTAAAAGATTATGTTGGAAAGCCCTGGGTACTCGGAGCCAAAGCTGAGTTTGAGAAACTCAATAACACTGTGTCCGCCATTGAAGCTGTCCTTCTTGATGCCGAGGAGAAGGAGAGGACCAACCACCAAGTTCGAGATTGGCTCATCAAGATCAAGCTTGTCTTTTATGATCTTGAAGACCTGCTGCAAGAAGTCCGCACAGAAGCTTTGAAGCGTAGAGTGAAGACCAAGAATAAGAAGGCAAAGAAGGTACGCATCTTCTTCTCATGCTCAAATCAACTTAAGTACCGTTTTAAGATGGGTCGTGAAGTTAAGTTGATTAGGGAAAGGTTGGATGCTATTGCTTCAGATCGCAAAGCATTCAACTTTACTGAGCGGAGAGAAGAGATGCATGTTGTTAGGAGAAGGGAGGAGACGCACTCATATGTTGCTGTTGACCAATTTATTGGCAGACATGCCGATAAAGAATGTGTCACAAAATATTTACTTCAACCTGATGCTGTCAATAACGTTTCTGTTATTTCAGTAGTTGGAATCGGGGGATTGGGAAAGACAACTCTTTCCCAATCAGTATACCAATCCGAGGAAGTTAAAAAAAATTTTGATCTTAGGATGTGGGCGTGCGTTTCTGATCCTTTTGATGTACGACTAATTTGTGAGAACATCATAGAATCTGCGACACATAAAAGATGTGAGAGGCTTCAATTGGATGGAGTGAAGGACGAACTTAAAAAAGCCATTGATGGGAGAAAGTATCTCCTCGTTTTGGACGATGTATGGAACGATAAACACTTGAAATGGTCTGAATTGGGAGTGTTGTTAAGAGGTGGTGCAACGGGTAGTAAGATTCTTATCACTACCAGATCTCAATTAGTTGCACAAGCAGCAAAGTCAAGTGCAACCCATGTCTTGAAAGGTTTGTCTCCAGAGGACTCGTGGGCGTTGTTCAAGCAAGTTGCATTTAGGCAAGGGGTGGAACAAATGAGTCCAACAATTGAAGGTATTGGAAAGGAAGTTGTAGAGAAATGTGTTGGGGTTCCGTTGGTTGTGAAGGCAATTGGTAGCATGTTAGCGGTAAAAGAGGGAGAAACTGAGTGGTTGGATTTCAAAAGGAATGATCTTCCCCGGGTGACACAAGATAGTGAAGGTTCGGTTCAACCAAGTCTGAGGTTGAGCTACGACTATTTGTCATCCCCCTTGAAAAGATGTTTTGTGTATTGTGCAGTTTATCCAAAGGACAATGAGATTGAGAAAGAAGAATTAATAGGGATGTGGGTGGCTCACGGGTTTATTCAATTGGATGGTACAACACGGTCTTTAGAGGATGTTGGAGAGCGACATTTTATGGATTTATTGAATAGGTCTTTCTTCGAAGTACATGAGAGATATGATAAAAATGAGATTATTACATATTACAAAATGCATGATTTAATCCATGATCTTGCCCAGTCGGTTGGGGGAGATGACTACTACAACCCTGGATTGGATTCCAACTCTACGATTAAATCCATTCGTCATGCATGGGAGGATTCTGGATATAAACTCAAGGACATATTTCATGACGGGGAGAAGTTGCGTACACTTGTTCTTACTAGGTCACATGGCGAACAACATTCTAATTATAAGCTTAGTAGTGCATGTGAGCAGTTGCGCGTGCTAGGATTGGGAAAGTTATGGTTAGCGAATGTTCCAAAATTTGTTGGTGGCTTAAGACATTTGTATTACCTTGACCTCACTGGCATCAAATTCGTTTCCCTCCCAGAATCTATATGCACTTTTTATAATTTGCAGACCTTAATTCTCAAGGAGTGCCTGTATCTGCAAGAATTGCCCGTGGGAACAAGAGATTTGGTGAGTTTAAGGCGCCTTGATATTAGAGTATGTGAAAAGTTGAGGCACATGCCGCGCGGATTGGAGGAACTGACTTGTTTGCAGACACTATTGGGTAAATTCGTAGTAGGTGAGAGGGGGAACTGTGCGGAGGTGTGTGAGCTGAAAAGCCTAGTCAATTTAAGGGGTTTGTTAAAAATTAGCAACTTAAGGGCAACCAAATGTGCAGAATGCAAAAGAAACAAAAGCTGCAATTTAATCGGACTGGAACTCATTAAGCAGTTGGAGTTGAGTTGGGATCATAGGAGGAGAGAGGTGGAGGTGGAAGAAGAGGTATTGCTGATTGAAAGTCTCAAGCCCCATCCCAATTTGGAGAAGTTAACTATTCAATTCTACCGCGGTGTGGAGTTCCCAAGTTGGATGGACAGAATGAATATCAGGATCTCCCTTCCTAATATTGTTTACATTGACTTACATCATTGTTCGGGCATGCGACATCTTCCACCACTTGGGTTACTTCCTTGTCTTCAACATCTTCATCTTCAGTGTATGAGTATTGAATTCTTAATCGACATTAGTACTCTGGAGGAAGAACCTGATCGACTACTCTTTCCATCCCTCAAAGAGCTCTACCTTGTGGGTATGAGGGAGTTGACAAGATTGGTGGGACCCACAGAATCATCCCGAACCGCAGCCACCACCAACAACCAATACTTCCCTGTATTGGAGAAACTCGAGATTGACTGTTGCCCTTCGTTCCTTGCTGATTTTAGGCAATCCGTTAGCCTCCTTGAGGTACACTTGTCATGGGTAGAGACACTACCATCTTGGCTTCAGTATCTTCCCAAATTGCAGACCTTGAAACTCTACGATTGCCGCACAATAGTGAGTCTGCCAGAATGGATGGGAAACCTCACTTCACTACAGGAACTTCATATAGACAAGCTGAAATCATTAGCATCGATTCCGGACTGCGTGCAACGTCTCACCTCATTGCAGCGACTGCTGATTGAAGGTTGTCCCAAATTAGTCAGCAGATGCGAGAAGGAAACAGGAGCCGATTGGCACAAAATTAAACACATCCCAAACATCGACTTGGGGAAAATTCTGGTATGTATCTTCTTCTTCTTCTCAATTTAGTCCTACAATTTCTTTAATTGTTTGCTTTTCAAACTCTTTTGGCTACGGTTCGATTCATGTTGGCTCGATAACCAGCTGTTGGCTTGATTCATTTTGTCTACGCTTCTTTGTTTTTCTGAAATGATGATGAACAAAAAAGACCAGCATTTGATCAAATAATTCTATGTCGTAACTGAATTTTCAACATGTTTTCTATGTTTTCTTCGGAGAAGAATGAGAAGACTCGCCGTTTTTAGGAGAAGATTCAGAAGACTCGTCTTAATGAGTGACCAAAAATACTGGATGAAAGAAAAAGAGCTGATTGGCACAAAATTGCTCACATCCGAAACATCTCGGTGAAGATGATACAGATGCACATCCAATTGGCGACACGACCCGAGACGTGGACATCGGACCCGACACCCTCCGGGTTACCTTGAAGACTATGTTAGAAAGTAGTATTAATGGGTATTATTTAGTTTGGTCTTTTTATGTCATTACATGATTTTAGGGGAAGGTAGGTGTCTTTTACATTTTGTAATCTCTACAAAAATCAGGTCGTGGATGATTTTGCATTCAATCAATTGGGGAAGAACCCAACTGCTGTGTTTGTGTCTGTAACTGTTCGTGTGTGTGTGATAGCCTCTTTGCTATCAAATTGGTGCTTTCATTGCCATCACAACAACAACTGGTGATTACGATGACAAACGCCACAGAACTCACCCTGGAATCGATTCAACAAATCATGGTGCAGGTCCGGCAAACCATCGCCGACGAACTGGACAAGCGATTCGCTTGAACCCAGATTGCAAGCCCTGGAACAACCCTGAAGCCGTTCACCCACACCACCACCAATCCCCCCCCCCCACAATATATCAATTGAGACACTAATTAGCGACTTCGCTAGAGTTCATATCAGATTATTATTTATTACAAAATAATGAGAAAATTTTTGAACACTTTGCTCCAGCTACCTCGCTAATTTGTGATTTCTATTTTATGCCCGATATATGTGGGCGACGGGATTTTTCTTCACAAGTATATGTTCCATTTTTCGTGAAACTTTGTTATTTGTCATCTAAAATAGAGGTGTTCCATGTCAATCGATGAACATTGAGAGCACGTGTTGGGTATTTACGATAACTCGGGGGACCGAAAGTGTATTATCCTAAAAAAATTGGGTATTGAGCCGGCCGAGGAATTCGAATTAGGAATCTACCCGTGGTTGACTTTGTATGAACTATTGACATGGGTTGAGAGTAAAGCTCTATTAATTAATAATAACAGTGAATTAAACTACACCAAATTGAAAAATTGTATATACTAGGCGTGACCCCGCGCATACGCTCGGGTTAGAGAATTTATACGTACACTGCAATATTTCTGTGAGGGATATTTTATTTACTTGTCAAGTGCACAGCACTGTTTGATTTGAATTTTTACTGTGTAGACTTAAGTTTACAAATTAGTTTTTTGATGTTCTTTTTATGAGTTATACTTTCTTGATTATAGGAGTTATATATTTCTCTACTAACTTTGATAAGTTAAATGTCAACAAACACTTTAAAAATTTCTCCACGTGTATAAAAATAAAATAACAGTTTCTATTATTTGCTGCAAATGCATTACACAAAAAAAATGATGGAATATGTAATTCTCAAGTTTCGATGCTTTGTTTTATTCCCTTAAAGTTGTTTCTAAATATTTTTTGTAATTGTCATATATAAATGAACAATGAATTTATTCAATTCAATATATATTAATAGATATTATTATATAATAAATGGAAGTAATTTATTTCGTGATCAAGAGTTAAAATTTATATTACCCTTCAGTTAAAAAGAAAATTGTGATCAATAAAATAGATAATTTAGATGAATACTGTATTTACCAAATAAAAGTAGTTTAAATTAAATTTATATGCTATTGTGGGTTTTAGTTGTAGTCAATTCATGACCAAGGGGTTGTCATTAAAATACTTAAATGAGTTATTATTGTTCATGAGTTATGAATATTTAGAGTAGCATAAAAAATCATATGACTACTAAAAAATATGTTATCACATGTCAACTTTACTTGTTGACATTTTACAGATAGACATGTAGGATTATAATTTTCTTTGCTCACAATAATTGTTTAATTTTTTCTTTTGCGACTAATCTGTATGAATGATATTTTATATATGGGCTGCAGTGGGGAAAAATTCATCTCATCCCTTTTGTATTTTTATCATACTTAAATAATATAGATATAGATAGATTGTACATTTATTTACCAGGTAAAGTTTTATACATCACATGAAAGAAATGAACAATAAGACTATAAGTGTAGTACTGAGTTAGTATGCATTATATCATGTTTGTAATCCCTATCAAGTTAAAACTTCTTGCATCCTTATTAAATTTATCATTTCATAAAAAAATATAATATTCGTGTAATATGTCCATGAAAAAATTATTTTCTTTAAAATACAATTTAATAAAAATGTATTTACGAAAATTTTGAGTGTGAATATGAGATTATGTAACATATTAGTAAATGTGAATTTATTATAATATTATATAAATTTGAACATGCATGTATATTATAATATTAATTAATGTATTTATTGGAAGAAAAACTCCATTATTAGCACTAAGGAGAATACATGAAAAAAAATCATGCTCTCATGTTATTAAATAAGTTTATTATTATTACTCCATAATATGCAATATAAGGTAATATTTAATATTATTACATTAGGAAAATAAAATTTCTTTTAACTTTGTCTAATTCAAGAATAAAATCTTCAATAGTAAAATTACAGCAAAATATGAATGAACATTCCCAATTGCCTACCACTAAGTGCTTAAATTAGCGATTATTGTTCATGGGTTACAAATATGAAAAAAATCATTAAAAATCATAATGACTAAGCAATATGTGATTACTTGTCAATGTTTTAGTGGTTGACATTTGCAAATAAACATGTACGATGACAATTGTCTTGCTTATATTAACTTTTTAAAGACAGATGGACACACATGGTTTCACCTCATAACTTTTCTCTTTTATATATTACATATAAGATAAGATGAGGAACATGATATAACTATGGGTAAAAGACAAAAACCACCCCTCGAGTATGGGATATATACAAAAACAACCTTCGTGTTCGGGGATATACAAAACCCACCCCTGTCATTTAATGGCGACTAACGGCAACTAACGGAGCGGTAAAAAGACATATGTACCCTCACCTTCAAAAAAAATTACACTGCTATAAAAGCAATTTTTTCCCCACACCCTCATTTTAAACCCTAACAGCCCATCTTTTCCTCTCTGACTCTCCCACCTCTCTTCACCTCCTTCCCTGTCTCTCGCCCGTCGGACCACTAGAAGCAATCGAGAGGCTCCACAACCACGTGACGATTCTCCCAGCCGTCGCCGCCTTGAAATCCTCTCCGAGCGAAGAGACCGTCGGAACACATGGTGTTCGTCGACCTCGAAGCGCTCTCAGATCCAGATCTGGTGGTGGCCAAGCATCTGCTCGCGAAGGTGGAGGTCGCCTGAACCAGCGTCGTCGCCCTTCGCGAGGAAGCTCTCGCTGACGAGGGCGGTGTTCTACATCGCGATGCAGTGCCTCAGAGAGATCTACGGCGCCGGCATCGTGAAGGGGTTTCAGGGTACGAGCGGACTTGGGGCGAGGGCGGTGTTCGCAGTACGAATTGCTCGGCGGCGGAGCGAATTCCATCGCTCATGGGTACGAGCGGACTTGGGGCGGATATTGTGGGGACGTTTGTTCTTGTTTACACCGTCTTCTCCGCCACCGACGCCAAGCACAGTGCCAGAGACTCTCATGTTCCGGTGAGTACCCAATTTGAGAACCCAAGTCTTGATCTCTCTCCCAACTCTCTGGTGATGTCCTTGGAGATTAAAACTGGGTCTTCAACCGGTTGGCGAATTGGACTTTGCAATCTACCGCCGGTTGACTTTGTGATTTGCCATCTAGAGTCTCTGTTTCTTCTCTTAGAGCAAAATGAGAATTAGGGTTTTACCTCTTTTCAATTAATTTTGTAGTCATGAACTCATGTTAGGTGTAATTTTTTTACCCTTTTTCAATTTAAAGATCTGAACCTCTTGATAAAAATTTATTGTTGTTGTTGTTGTTGTTGTTGTGGTGGTGGTGGTGGTGGTGGTGGTTAAGAACATCAATATAAGTGGTCAAGAACATCAAGAAATTCAACAAAAAAAAAGGCAGGGCAAAATAGTCATAAAAAAGACTGATTGCATCCCATACTAATTGATTGTAACAGAAGGGTGTTTTTCGTCTAACGTCCATCCACTTACAGGGGTGGTTTTTCTCACGACAAGGGTGGTTTTTGTATATCCCCGAACACGAAGGGTGTTTTTGTATATACCCCATACTCGAGGGGTGGTTTTTGTCTTTTACCCTATAACTATTATATTAATTTTATTTTTCTATACGAATCAAATTATTTCTCTTAGCTAATGGGATTGGAAATAGAAATGTTTATAAATTGTGGTTAGAAACAACTAAGCCTCGATCTTCCTTTTATTTAGGAATAACTAAGCCTCGATCTTTCTTTAGGAATAACTAAGCCACATTGTTAGAAACAACTCACTCATACTAGTTAGACACTTTCTTTTACTTCTCCACATTGTTAGAAACAACTAAAGCAAATGTCACATTTCTTTTATTTAGGAATAACTAAGCCTCGATGTTTTAACTCACTCATACTAATTAGAATAAATAAATGACATGGAGAATTTTAATTGACTATTACTTGACATGTATGACATCATGTGGATGATATGTCTAGTTTCTTTTACACGATACTATGTTCTAACACTGTTGTATAATCTTTCATAACAACTTATTGCAAAAATGTAAGTAAAAAGAGAATGACAAACTAATTAGATCCGTGTAAAATAGTTTGAATCGACCTAAATATTTCTGAGTGTGTTCAATTAGAAAGTGAAATAATACTTATAAGAAATATTGACTAATCTAACAAAAACTTGCAACACTTTTAAGCTTTACGAATTTTTATTGTCACTAAAATATTTATTTTTTATGAAAAAATTTACATATTACTAACTTTGATAATTAAAATTTAATAAATATATAATAAATAAATTAAATTCTAAGAATTCGAGTTAGCCATAAGTTAACAGTTAAGAAAATATTAGGTGTAATTAAGAACATTTTTTCACTATTTTGTTGATAAAAGTTTGTCTTATAACAGAGTAATGTTCATAACCATCTGTTCCTTATTGTACTCATAAAATTAAATGCACAAATTTTTATGAAAAATAAAAAAAACATGTCTTGTCTTAATAAATAATTCAATCAATCACATAGCTATGTTTAGCAAAATTTTAGCTTGTGTCAAGTGCTTTACTAAATTTTGTTTCTAAATGAAAATCTTTTGTAAAAAGAACTCTTTGGGTGTGTGGAGCAACCAGTATGTTAGAGAGTAAGCAAATATCTTCGGTAATTAATATTTTCTGAAATTTTATTAGTAAGTTTGGAAAATTTAATTTTATATTTAAGGCTATTTAGTACTCAATGACATGTTAAATGATATTTGTAATATTTTGTGGAATTGAGTTTATATCTAAAAGTATTTATATTTATTTTATGCACTTATTTTTTAAAAGTAATGCTTAAATAAGAAATGAAGCATTCATGTATCTAAAACAATTATTCATATGCTCGTACCTTTTTCAAAGATGCAGTTTAGAATCGTCGGTTCTTAGTAATTAAGTAATTTGAATTTGTTATTCATTCATTCTCAAAAGACCCAAAATAATATAGTTTGTTTTGAAAAATAGTACCGAATGTCATCACTTTTCTTCTTATTTTTGATAATTAAAATTTAAAAAATATATAACGGAATGAGTTTTCCTGCTTTGGGTGAGCCATAGGTTAATGTTTATGAAAGGGTCTGGTGCAATTGAAACAAATATGTCACTCTTGCTAAGACATTTTCCAAATATAATTTATGACCAGAATAGAGGAAGTTCAATCTAGTTTAAATTAGTAATTTTAGTTTTAATTCATTGGCTTTCAAAAATAATTATCATTCATTATGAATATCTTGCGGGAATTTTTCATAATTAGTTGCAGAACGCTTTTTCGGAATGATACAATTGAAATAGAGGCCAACATTTACAAAAAAAACAAACAAACATATGCATAACTAAATACATGTTGGTAGAAAAAAAAAGTTTATTTTCAACTAATTCCTCCCTTTCTCATTTAATTTTGGGAAAATGCTTCAATGCAAAAAAAAACACTATAGGTAGAAATTAACGTGTTCGTCATGAGTATAGCAAGATAAAACGAATCGGGGATGTATTAAGATCAAATGAGACACTCTTCGACCTTCATTAGAAAATATAATATTTCAAGTTGGATTATATGAGCTAGTTGAGCTTGTGGCTGAGTAGGAATCATAAACTTGTAGGTGACGAGTTCGTCGACGAGGGCTACTTCTACCCGTCGAAGCTATCACGTGCTATTTGCTGTTTTATTGAGGTGAATATACATGCCAAGCCTAGCGTACCTAGACTTTTTCGTGTCAAAATATGATTTTGTAACTTGTCTCAAAATATATTTTTGCGACTTACATGCTTTACTTGGGTTTGGGTTACATTTTGAAATGTTTTATTTGGAGCCATCACACGAAAGTAATAAAGCGTAATAACGTAAAGTGGAAAGAGTTGTGTGGGGATCATTATTATTATTATTTTCGATGTTGACTTCGGTCACTCGGCCTGTGATAGATTGTCGTGTTGACTACGTGTCACTCGACCCATATTATTTTAAACCCGATCGCGACCTGCTGGGTGTATCCATGTACTTTCCTCTCTGGCCGCAAGAAGTCTTAGGGGGGTGCCGTCACTTATGGTCATGGTAGCTAGTGAAAGGATAGAAGCTCCCCGTATCAGCAAGTTAAGTTCTTTGAGAAGAAGATTTTTATAAAAGGAAAGAAGAGATAGATTGGGAATAATATTTCCCGTTTGAGATACAAGAGAAGGATTGGGATACAAAGTAAAAAGAAAGAGAATTTCATATGTCTTCCAGTATTCATACTTTATTCTTCAAGGATTTACTCATTTATTGTTCATTCTCATTTATGATTGTTTTTGAAAAAGATATGCCTCATAATCTGTTTACAAGCTTGGGTGTATACTTACTGTAATACCCCGTCTAAAACCTAAGGGTAATATTGTTGGAATAGATGCCCTAGAGGCAATCTAGTTTAGTATGAATTTGTAATTGGCTAGAAATTCATTTATTATTTATTGGATATTTAATATAATGAAGTCCTTAGATTTACAATTGTGTTGTTTATCTTAAATATCCCTAGTCAAGTATAATGATTAAATGGGACAATCATCTATAGACTAGTATGGGGTTGGATTGATATGGAGATATCACGATCCAACACATAGGTGTGCATTACGGAATGTTGCACTGGATTGACCCATCACCGAGAAGGCTACATACACGTTATGTTGAGTCACAAGTGCTTCTCGGGTACAATGGTATTGTCATCCTTAGACTTGAAGTCACTAGATATTCTAGTTGTGGATCATTGTGATCTTGGTAGCGTTAAACGCTACACCGTAACTGGGTAGTTATAAAGGCGTGTACTGGATACAATGAGAAGCAAGCTTAGGGATCGTAGTGGACGTAGAGAGGATTTGCCCCTCCCACATAACGGGAGCAAATATCCAAGGCCACTCGAGGATAGTGCTTATAGAATGTCTGGCCAGACTCAAATAAATCAATATATGGGATATTGATGTTATTTGCACGAGTAAGGCTATTCCATGGATCGAGAAACTAGGGATTGGATATACGAGTGTGACTTGTATGTCTCGTGTCCAATCCGGATATGGAGGCAAAGGGATGAGACAATTACTTGTACAAGGTTGTCTAGATGACTATTCTATTAGTTGGCTAGAATGGATGTTTTGCTAGAAACCGCTCCATATTAGCAAAGAGTTGCTACCAACTAGATAGAACCTATGGGGTCACACGCTATATAGAGTTGTACTAGATTGTGGAATTAATTAATTGGATTAATTAATTAGAAGGATCACTTTGCAAATCCTTGCAAACTTAGTAGGGACTAATTTGCAAGGAAGGGACTAAATTGAATTCTAGTAGGACTAGAATAAGTCCTTTAGGTAGTTAACAAGGAGTTGTTGGACTATATAAAGGACCCTCCTCCTTCCTTCCCTAGACACTTTATGCTCTAGAGAGAACATAACAAGAGTGGGAGAGAACAAAGGAGAGAGAGAGAGCAAGCAAAGAGGGACGCCGCCCCTATTGCCGCCGCCCCTTGTCCCCGACGCCACAAAGGGCCGAAACCCCCTTTTGGTGCCTTCGTTTTGCGTGATTCCTTCACCCTCCTTTCAATCCGGGCTAGCACCAAGGAGATTGGAGATCTAGGAACAACTCTAGGCGTGGATCAACTATAGAGAACGTGACACTATTCGCGTTTGAAGTCATCAAGGAGAACCCAAAGGTGTGTTTATGATTTCTTACCTTCACTATCGTTATGCATCTAGACTTGTGATCCTTGGAGGGTTTTGCATGGTTGTTTGTTTGATTATGCTTCCGTTTGCGCGATCCATGAATCAAAACCCTACAGTGGTATCAGAGCCACAGGTCATAGAGCATAAACGTAGTTTATGTGTTACATTCTTGTTGTTTTACACCTTAATTTGTTGTTTATCGCGTAAAACAAGACAAATCAAGCATTGGATGCAATTTGTCAAAGAATTAATCATAACAAGACCCAATTATTGCATTGGATGCATGAATTGGTGAGTTTGAGAAATTTTAGGATCTTAGATCTAGGGTTTGGGCATCCTTGGGGAAGAAGGAGTTCTCCCACAACAAGGAAACAACCAAACTTGGGCTCCAAGCAAGGAGGTTGTTTTGGAAACAACCTCCACAAGGAGGTTCGGCCCCCTAGGGGACCGCCCCCTTGCTTGCCGCCCAAGCTTGGCGCCCTAAGAGGCCGGGCGGCCCTAACCCGCGGGCCTAGCTTGCGGGTTTTGGGCCGGGCCGGCCCTAGGGCTTTATGGTTCACTTTGTTTGGGCCCGGGCAATTGGATTGTTGGGCCCATGGACCGTTTTAACCCTAGAAATCCTAAAATCAATTAAAATTGACCAAGCGCGTTAAAATTGGATTTTAACTGTCTATGTGCAAATCGCATGGTGATTGGATATGGCCTTAGGTTGTGGTTTGATGTGGATGTTTAATTTTGTGGTTTGGTTTTACGGCCTGCGAGCTGATCAATTATTTGTAATAATTAATTAGGGTTTTTATGGCCTGCGTGCCATTTTTTTCTCAACTTGTGAGATTTATTTTATTTAGTATAGATATTAGCTAGTGCTAGATAAAGTAGATTGTTAGCCAAGATTGGAGAAAAGAAGCCCAAAGCCAAAAGGAGCCGCAAAAGATGGAGCATGGAGCATGGAGCACACCACATGACTATGAAGGATGGACCAAAAGATCAAGACGCATGGAGATGTGTTTGTTTAGGGTTCATAGATAATTCCATTGGCTTGGAATTATCTTAGTCTAGAAAAGGCCATATCCACATCACGTTTAATTTCTGTTTTGTGGTTGTTTATTTATTGTCTTATTATTTGTGTGGTTGGTGTATGGATGATGCATGCAATTAGGATAATAAGATAATTAGACAACCCGGATCTATTATTTGGAGTTGTGCCCAAACTCAAATAGATAGATTAGTTGATATTGATCAACAAAATAATTAAAATTGAACTGAAAATCCCTCAAATTTTAAAATATTGTGTTCTTGCCTTCTCGTTATTTAAACACTCATTATCATCATTATTTATCAAGTTCGTGCGTGCCAAAGCATGGCGACTTGATTCATAATGATGGAATGCGATGGCACGTAACAATGTGCAATTGTTTAGATAAGAGGTTGAACACAACTAGGCTATTAATTTGATTAAGAAACCTAGAGGCAATCAATTGGGATTATCCATAAGGATGGATAAATAAGGAGTTATTTGCCCGATTGAACCAAGAGTTGCATATGGGATGCAATTGGAATTGTTCCTACCTAAGAAGTAATTGAATTATGGGTGACTTGCCAAAGCAAGCTCATAAGGAGATGAAAAAGATGGATCTTGGCCCACTAGAAAATATAAGGATATTTTCCGCATTAATATCTTGAGGGTTATTAATCCGTAGTAAAATAGTGGGAGCTATATTTAATAAACTAGCCATTATTAAATATAGTCAAAAATTCACAAATACTAAAACTTGCGTATTTTCCTTTTGTAGAATTCCAAATGGCAAACAACTCATCGAGTTCACAACATTCCCTACGATCTGTCCTTGAGAAGGACAAGCTCTCAGGAACCAACTTTCTCGATTGGTACAGAAACTTGAGAATTGTTCTCAAGCAAGAAAAGAAGCTGTACGCAATAGAGGAGCATGTTCCAGAAGGTCCAGAGAATCAGACACCTGCTGCCTTAAAGGCGTATCAAAAACGTGTTGATGACGCTAATGATGCGGCCTGCCTAATGCTTTGCACCATGACCTCTGAGCTTCAGAAGCAACATGAGAACATGAATGCTGTCGATATGATCGAACATCTAAAGCAGCTCTTCCAAGAGCAGGCGAGGGTAGAGAGGTATGAGGTCTCAAAGGCACTGTTCAAATGTCATCTGGCAGAAGGGAACCCGGTGGGACCCCACGTACTCCGAATGATCGGGTACTTGGAGAATCTTGCCCGGCTAGGGTTCCCGGTCGGCCAAGAGTTGGCAACCGATCTCGTGTTGCAATCGTTGCCCGAGAGTTATGGACAGTTCATTATGAACTATAACATGAACGAGATCGTTAAACCACTGCCAGATTTGCTCAACATGTTGAGGACGGCTGAACAGAGCATCAATAAGGGTAAGGGCAAAGCCATTATGATGGTACATAAAGGAAAGGGTAACAAGTTTGCCTCTTCCTCCAAGGGCAAAGGCAAGTCAGTTGCTAAGTCCAAGGAACAAGCCCTTAAGCCTGTTGGTGCCATTGCCAAGGTCGTGACTAAGGGTGAATGTCACTACTGTAGTCAACCTGGACACTGGAGGAGGAACTGCCCAAAATATCTGGAGGACAAGAGGCTTGGAATAGTGATTCCACCACCACCAGGTATTTTTGTTGTAGATGTCAATTTAACTGTCTCTACATCATGGGTATTAGATACTGGATGTGGATCTCATATTTGTCGAAATATGCAGGATCTAAAGAGAAGTAAAAGATTGGCTAAAGGGGAGGTAGATCTGCGCGTTGGGAATGGAGCAAAGGTTGCTGCGTTGGCCATAGGCGTTTGCGAGCTATCTCTGCCTTCAGGATTAGTTTTAGAATTAAATAATTGCTATTTTGTGCCTGCTATGAGCAGAAACATTATTTCTATTTCTTGTTTGGACAAGGAAGGTTTTATTATTTCAATAAAGAACAATTGTTGTTCCTTTTATTTGAATAATATTCACTATTTTAGTGCGCAATTATTTAATGGACTTTATGTCCTTGATCTAAGTAATCCTGTCTACAACATTAATACCAAGCGGATTAAAATAAATGATTTAAATCCTGCTTATTTATGGCACTGTCGTTTAGGCCACATAAATGAGAAACGTGTATCTAGACTCCATAAGGATGGATTACTAGACTCATTTGATTTTGAATCATATGAGACATGTGAGGCTTGTTTATTGGGAAAAATGACAAAGTCCCCTTTCAATAAGAAAGGTGAGAGGACTAGTGAGCAATTGGCGCTCATACATACCGATGTGTGTGGGCCATTTGCCACGCCTGCCAGGGGTGGTTATGTCTACTTCATTACGTTTACTGATGATTACAGTAGATATGGATTTGTGTACCTTATGAGGGCAAAATCCGAATCCTTTGAAGTGTTCAAGGAATTCAAGAATGAAGTAGAGAAGCAACTTGGCAAAAGTATCAAGGCTCTACGATCGGATCGTGGAGGAGAATACTTGAGCCAAGAGTTTGACGACTATCTTAGAGAGTGTGGGATCGTGTCCCAACTCACTCCACCCGGAACGCCACAATGGAATGGCGTGTCCGAGAGGAGGAACCGAACCCTATTGGATATGGTTCGATCTATGATGTGTCAAACCGATCTTCCATTATCATTTTGGGGCTACGCTCTATTAAGTGCAGCTTTTACCATTAACCGTGTTCCATCCAAATCAGTCATGAAGACACCATACGAGATGTGGAGTGGGAGGCGTCCCACACTGTCGTTCATGAGGATTTGGGGCTGCGATGTCTATGTAAAACGTTTACAATCAGACAAGCTAGGGCCTAAATCGGATAAGTGTAAATTTGTGGGGTACCCTAAGGAAACTAAGGGATACTACTTCTACAATCCAACCGAGAACAAAGTGTTTGTTGCTCGGACCGGCGTGTTTCTAGAAAGAGAGTTTGTCTCTAAAGAAGCAAGTGGGAGGAATGTAGAACTTGAAGAACCACAAATCACAGAACCGATTATGGAACATGAACAGGAATCACAAGCAGTTGTGGATCCACCTGTTCAGGTAACACAAGAGCTTCGTAGATCTAGTAGAGTGCGCCAGGAACCCGAGAGGTACGGACTTCTCGTAACTGATTCCGGTGACACGATGCTCATAGATGATGAGCCTACTACCTATGAGGAGGCCATGAATGGCCCAGACTCGCAGAAGTGGCTTGAAGCCATGAGATCCGAGATGGAATCCATGTATACCAACAAAGTATGGACTTTGGTGGAACCACCTGATGGAGCGCGGCCCATAGGGTGCAAGTGGGTCTTCAAGAAGAAGATCGACATGGATGGTAATGTGATTACCTATAAGGGCCGATTGGTGGCTAAAGGATTCAGACAGATTCATGGTATTGACTATGATGAAACCTTTTCACCAGTCGCAATGACCAAATCCATCCGAAGCCTACTTGCAATTGCAGCATACTACGACTATGAGATTTGGCAGATGGATGTCAAAAACAGCATTCCTTTATGGGAATCTCCTCGAGGACGTGTATATGATACAGCCGGAGGGTTTTGAGGATCCAAAGCAAGCCAACAAAGTCTGTAAGCTGCAACGATCCATTTATGGATTGAAACAAGCTTCTAGGAGTTGGAATCGACGTTTTGATGAAGTGGTCAAAGAGTTTGGCTTCATCAGAAACGAAGATGAGTCTTGTGTCTACAAGAAGGTTAGTGGGAGCTCTGTAGCTTTTCTGGTCTTGTATGTGGATGACATACTACTCATTGGAAACGACATTCCCATGCTGCAATCTGTGAAAGATTGGCTAGGAAAGTGTTTCTCAATGAAGGACTTAGGGGAAGCAGCCTATATACTCGGTATAAAGATCTATAGAGATAGATCTAAAAGGTTGCTAGGCCTAAGTCAAAGTACATATATTGACAAGGTGTTGAAACGGTTCAACATGCAAGATTCCAAGAAGGGATTCTTGCCCATGTCACATGGAATCACTCTTTCGAAGAGTGGTTGTCCTTCCAATGAGATTGAGAAGAAACGCATGAGTAGGATTCCCTATGCCTCGGCCATAGGATCCATCATGTACGCCATGTTATGTACTAGACCAGATGTGTCATATGCCTTGAGTATGACAAGCAGATACCAATCCAATCCAGGTGAGAGTCACTGGATTGCTGTCAAGAACATCCTAAAGTACTTGAGAAGAACTAAGGATGCTTTCTTGATGTTTGGCGGTGAGGAAGAGTTGCGTGTAAGGGGTTACACTGATGCAAGCTTCCAAACCGATAGAGATGACTTTAGATCACAGTCGGGATATGTGTTTTGCCTGAATGGAGCAGCGGTGAGCTGGAAGAGTTCCAAGCAAGAGACGGTAGCTGATTCTACAACAGAGGCTGAGTACATTGCTGCAAATGGTGCAGCAAAGGAGGCTGTTTGGATCAGAAAGTTTGTTTCTGAACTTGGTGTGGTCCCTAGCATTGCGGGTCCAGTGGAGTTGTTCTGTGACAACACTGGGGCGATCGCGCAATCAAAGGAACCCAGATCGCACCAGAAGTCCAAGCATGTGCTCAGGAAGTTTCATCTGATTCGAGATATTATCGATAGAGGAGACGTTCGGATATGCAAGATTCCTACAGATGATAATCTGTCAGACCCGCTTACAAAGCCTCTCACGCAGTGGAAGCATGAAGGGCACACTAGGAGTATGGGCATACGAGATGCGCCAGATTGGCTCTAGTGCAAGTGGGAGACTGTTGGAATAGATGCCCTAGAGGCAATCTAGTTTAGTATGAATTTGTAATTGGCTAGAAATTCATTTATTATTTATTGGATATTTAATATAATGAAGTCCTTAGATTTACAATTGTGTTGTTTATCTTAAATATCCCTAGTCAAGTATAATGATTAAATGGGACAATCATCTATAGACTAGTATGGGGTTGGATTGATATGGAGATATCACGATCCAACACATAGGTGTGCATTACGGAATGTTGCACTGGATTGACCCATCACCGAGAAGGCTACATACACGTTATGTTGAGTCACAAGTGCTTCTCGGGTACAATGGTATTGTCATCCTTAGACTTGAAGTCACTAGATATTCTAGTTGTGGATCATTGTGATCTTGGTAGCGTTAAACGCTACACCGTAACTGGGTAGTTATAAAGGCGTGTACTGGATACAATGAGAAGCAAGCTTAGGGATCGTAGTGGACGTAGAGAGGATTTGCCCCTCCCACATAACGGGAGCAAATATCCAAGGCCACTCGAGGATAGTGCTTATAGAATGTCTGGCCAGACTCAAATAAATCAATATATGGGATATTGATGTTATTTGCACGAATAAGGCTATTCCATGGATCGAGAAACTAGGGATTGGATATACGAGTGTGACTTGTATGTCTCGTGTCCAATCCGGATATGGAGGCAAAGGGATGAGACAATTACTTGTACAAGGTTGTCTAGATGACTATTCTATTAGTTGGCTAGAATGGATGTTTTGCTAGAAACCGCTCCATATTAGCAAAGAGTTGCTACCAACTAGATAGAACCTATGGGGTCACACGCTATATAGAGTTGTACTAGATTGTGGAATTAATTAATTGGATTAATTAATTAGAAGGATCACTTTGCAAATCCTTGCAAACTTAGTAGGGACTAATTTGCAAGGAAGGGACTAAATTGAATTCTAGTAGGACTAGAATAAGTCCTTTAGGTAGTTAACAAGGAGTTGTTGGACTATATAAAGGACCCTCCTCCTTCCTTCCCTACACACTTTATGCTCTAGAGAGAACATAACAAGAGTGGGAGAGAACAAAGGAGAGAGAGAGAGCAAGCAAAGAGGGACGCCGCCCCTATTGCCGCCGCCCCTTGTCCCCGACGCCACAAAGGGCCGAAACCCCCTTTTGGTGCCTTCGTTTGCGTGATTCCTTCACCCTCCTTTCAATCCGGGCTAGCACCAAGGAGATTGGAGATCTAGGAACAACTCTAGGCGTGGATCAACTATAGAGAACGTGACACTATTCGCGTTTGAAGTCATCAAGGAGAACCCAAAGGTGTGTTTATGATTTCTTACCTTCACTATCGTTATGCATCTAGACTTGTGATCCTTGGAGGGTTTTGCATGGTTGTTTGTTTGATTATGCTTCCGTTTGCGCGATCCATGAATCAAAACCCTACAAATATAGTATTTCGGGTAGCTAAATATATATATATAATATTTGGGTAGTTTATCGTATTATTATTGTGTGAAATTTTAGAGAAACATTAAGTTATTAATTGTACAACATAACTATTTTATTTATTATAAGTTTTAACGCGGGTACAACCACCGCGAAATTAGGTGTGTGAATTGCACTAGATCACAATACCCGTTGGTGTGTCACCCACGCCTTAATCTTTCTCCCAAATGCTTATCACCTTCAAATCTTCTCCAGGAAGAGTTTTGCCTTCACCTTCTTCGGCAAGCTTGCCGCACCTACACCACCGCCTCCCCCTACACCCATTCTTCCCCTGAAAGCCACCTTCACCACCTATATAAGCAGCTCTCTTCCCTCACAAGCTCATCACCATCATCACTTCATCTTCTTCCTCCTCTCCGTCCACCATAACCACCACCTTCAAGCTCTCCATCACCACCACCTCCCAACTCTCTGTTTCCTCTGTGAGACCCCGTGTTTAAAATATCTAATTATACTTTTTTTTTTTAAAAAAAAGAAACATTATGGTATGGGCTTATTTGTGATTTTTGTTTTCTGTTGCTAGTGAATTGCCACTGATGTATAATCTAATTTTTTTTGTGTTTTAGTTTATATATCTGTAACTAGTTGAGATATGGTTCGTACCTATGTATATACATTGGTAGACTTTGTAATTTAGAAGAAATCTTGGGGCTTTTATTAAAAAGTGAACAAAGTAACCATGTTTATCACTTGTTCACCATTACAAGCCACGTACATCAAAGTACCCAAATTTTGAGGTTGATGACTACTCTTTTGTTTTGTTAGTCCTGTGCTATATAACTGTTTTTAATCAAATTAACTTCCATTCTTTGATGGGTAAGTACGTGTCTTTGGCAAACAATCTGTTTATACGAGTGTTTGAGCAAAAGTTGAGAAAATGGAGATGTGAGTGAGTGGGTCTTCTTTAAAGTGTTCCAATTTCTTTTAACTTCATGGGAGCCTAAACATGTACAAGAAAGCAAGTATGTTAGCATACAAGAGTTCATTTTTGTGGTCTAAAGACTCCGCGAGAGTTGGTTACAGTGGGTATTATGATGTCTAGTTTGCTCATGCATGGAAGTGCCTTTTTAGCTAGCTTGGAAATCACATAATGGTTAGCTTCGGGTTGTTCGACTTCCATACAGGTAGGGGAAATCTAACTTCTAAATTTCTGCAGTTACAGTCTATACCTGTTTATACTGCTGGTGTGAATTTTATAGCTTTCTAGCTATCTGTTGTCTAACTGGTGATTGTTAAATCACGCTGTTTGTGTATTTGGTGCCGCATGCTGATGTGTAATAACTGACTGTTGTTAAGTAGATTTTAGATTTCTACGCCAGTGGTTAGGCGGTACCTGCTGGGCTATTTTGGCTCACCCCTCTGTTTTACAGGTTGACCTAGAGCGCGACTGGATCGCGGAGTAGTTGCTAAAATTTGTATTTTTAGTTAATTATGTTGTTTTTAGCCAATTTTAGCTGTTTGTTGTAAAAAACTGTTTTTGGTCAGATATTTATAAAAAATGTCGTTTTGACGAGCTGGTGTAATTATTTATTAAATTCAGTCACGTACCAGTTTTTCAGAAAATCGATTAAAAATGATATTTCGGAGGACTGTGTGTCCTGCAGGTTGAGTTTTGACGTCTAAAGTGTCAGACGGGTTGACAGTAAATCGTGATTTTTATCGTAAATCGATAATTTTTATATTAAATGTGTGACGGGTCGTCACAGTGGTATCAGAGCCTTACCCAACCGGAGGTACGGATAGTGTATCTGGGACTGGGCGGGTGTTTTGGCGGGTGTCTGTGACGGGTGTTGTACAAGTGGTACTCACTTGTGAGTCACCACACTTGTGAGCCACCGCACTGTCGAGCTAGGGGTACACAGTCTAGTACTGCTTGGGTGGAGGAGGTGATGAGACTTAGTGGTACGTGACATTTTAAAGGTGAATTCAGTTAAAATAGAGACAAAATTTCAGTTTTTGTACTGAAAAATGATACTTTTTGTTAAAATATAAAAAAAAATGAGTTCACTGGGCTGGTGTGGTGTTAGACGAGTTGTGGTATTGATAATTGAACTGTTTTTTCCATGTGAATAGAATTTTCTTTGTTTGTTCTGGAAAAAAAAAATGAATTGTTATTGATAAATTCCTTTTCTGATTTGAGTATAGATGTTTTTGAGTCATTGTTCTCATGATGTGCATGCAAGTGTATATCTTCTCAGATATAGGTAGTTGTTATGAGGCATTATAGTATATGTATAATTGTGATACTTATTGTTTCTGAAAAGTTTGGAAAATTATTTATGTCGTGGCTGAGTTTTGTCGAAAGAAAAAATCCAAATTTCGGGACGAAATTTTTTATAAGTGGGGTAGATTGTGAGACCCCGTGTTTAAAATATCTAATTATACTTTTTTTTTTAAAAAAAAAGAAACATTATGGTATGGGCTTATTTGTGATTTTTGTTTTCTGTTGCTAGTGAATTGCCACTGATGTATAATCTAATTTTTTTTGTGTTTTAGTTTATATATCTGTAACTAGTTGAGATATGGTTCGTACCTATGTATATACATTGGTAGACTTTGTAATTTAGAAGAAATCTTGGGGCTTTTATTAAAAAGTGAACAAAGTAACCATGTTTATCACTTGTTCACCATTACAAGCCACGTACATCAAAGTACCCAAATTTTGAGGTTGATGACTACTCTTTTGTTTTGTTAGTCCTGTGCTATATAACTGTTTTTAATCAAATTAACTTCCATTCTTTGATGGGTAAGTACGTGTCTTTGGCAAACAATCTGTTTATACGAGTGTTTGAGCAAAAGTTGAGAAAATGGAGATGTGAGTGAGTGGGTCTTCTTTAAAGTGTTCCAATTTCTTTTAACTTCATGGGAGCCTAAACATGTACAAGAAAGCAAGTATGTTAGCATACAAGAGTTCATTTTTGTGGTCTAAAGACTCCGCGAGAGTTGGTTACAGTGGGTATTATGATGTCTAGTTTGCTCATGCATGGAAGTGCCTTTTTAGCTAGCTTGGAAATCACATAATGGTTAGCTTCGGGTTGTTCGACTTCCATACAGGTAGGGGAAATCTAACTTCTAAATTTCTGCAGTTACAGTCTATACCTGTTTATACTGCTGGTGTGAATTTTATAGCTTTCTAGCTATCTGTTGTCTAACTGGTGATTGTTAAATCACGCTGTTTGTGTATTTGGTGCCGCATGCTGATGTGTAATAACTGACTGTTGTTAAGTAGATTTTAGATTTCTACGCCAGTGGTTAGGCGGTACCTGCTGGGCTATTTTGGCTCACCCCTCTGTTTTACAGGTTGACCTAGAGCGCGACTGGATCGCGGAGTAGTTGCTAAAATTTGTATTTTTAGTTAATTATGTTGTTTTTAGCCAATTTTAGCTGTTTGTTGTAAAAAACTGTTTTTGGTCAGATATTTATAAAAAATGTCGTTTTGACGAGCTGGTGTAATTATTTATTAAATTCAGTCACGTACCAGTTTTTCAGAAAATCGATTAAAAATGATATTTCGGAGGACTGTGTGTCCTGCAGGTTGAGTTTTGACGTCTAAAGTGTCAGACGGGTTGACAGTAAATCGTGATTTTTATCGTAAATCGATAATTTTTATATTAAATGTGTGACGGGTCGTCACATCCTCACCCTCTCCCTCTTTCTCACACTCTTTTCTGGAGAGAACAGAGCGCTACAGCAGCAGCAGCAGGTGAGGAAACCCAGCTGCCGCCACCACCACTGCCGTCGATATCGACGGGAACAACAACCCGAACCAACACCACCTCTCTGTTCTTGCCCGTTCTCTTCTTCTCTCCCTCTCTCTCTCACTCTCTCTCACTCTGTGAATTGAAAGCAGAGAGAACCAGCAGCAGCTAGCAGCGGCCAAAGGCCGCCACCATCACCGCCGCTGCCGTGGTCGGGGAAGAAGACCCGAACCCCCCCAACTCCTCTGTTTCTTCTTCTTCTCTCGATCTATTGATCTCTCTATCTCTAATTCGAACACAGGAAAGACCAGAAGGCACATCAAGCAGCGGAGATAGCGCACAGCCGCCACCTCCGACGCCGAAGCTCCATAGCTTCCGGAGAAACCTTGGCCCAACCAAAATAGCGCCACCCACCTATTTCTCTCGGTCTCCCTAGACTCTATAGGGTCCGACCAAACTGTTGGAGCTCTCAATCGAGGCCAAGAACCACCGGAAACCGTCCGGTCGAGCTCCACTTTCCGGCGAGTTTTCGACAACCCGACCCGCTTCGTTTCTTCGCCGTTTCTTGCAATTCTTGGTGCGGGTAAGTCCTAAATCACCTCCTGAGTTGTTTTATGTAATCAAAATCATGTTTTAGTAGCTCGAATTCGTATTTCGATTGGTGAGATTGAGTATATGCCGAAATTCATGTTCTAGGGGGGTTAAATTGTAGTTTTCAGAAACTTTGGGGTTTGCAAATGTCTTTTTACAGAACTGCTGGGGGACTAACTGCAGTTTATACAATATGTTATTATTATCCACTTAGTTTCTATAATATTTAGCTAAAGTAGAATAATTTTATACAAGTAAACAAATAAAATAAATAATTTGTAATATATATACATGTTCAAAGTGATTTGCTATAATACAGTATATATATATATATGTATTGTTAGTCTAGATTAAAGGTACTTATATTTCTTATCTACAAAAGTTTGTTTCAAATACATGATTTATTGAATGAATAATGGAAAAAGAAATGTTTTAGAAATTGAATTCTTGGAAAATAAAGTATGGAAGTGTTATATATTTTTATACTATATGTTCTAGTTATTTGTCACTTTATTTTTATAAAGATAGAGTTTCTATAATTATACACCAATCTTTTATCAACAAGTATGATTATTTATTTCTAGCTAAAACAACTCTTTAGTCAATATTATTTATCTTTTCTTATTATTGCATGTAGTTACGAAATTAAATAGTCTCAAAGATTTCTCGCTTATTTTAAAAGAAAATGGTTTGTATGAAAGTTATTTTGATTATTCAAACTAATTCAAGAATATTTCTATGTATATATATACGTGTGTGTGTGTGTGTGTATAAGCATATGACTTCATAAGTGTTGTTCTACTTATTTAATATCAAATTTATTTCGAGAATATTTCTTTATACATTTAAATATATATATATATATATATATATGTATAAGACCTGAACACGAGTTTTATTAGAATTGTGAGAAGTGTAATTAGTATACGACCTAGCCAGGCATTGGTATAGGACTAGTGCAATCGTTATTCAGAAGTAACACCGTTATGACTAGAAATTTGTAAATTGTAGGAGACGGATACGTGGACGTAGGTTTCGTCGAACATCCGTTGTACGACTGCTGAGTTGGATTCAGGTGAGTTCACATGCTTAGCCTTGAGCCTTAGCTTCCTTTCGTGTCAATGAATGATTTTATAATACGTCTCAAAATGAGTTTTGTGAAATACATGCTTTACTTTAGTTTGAACACGTTCGAAATGATTGTTTTGAAATTGAGCTCACATGTACCGGAACCAGTGGTTTGGATTTGCCCTGAGTTAGCTATATTTACCCTTATTGGGTTAGTTTGGCCCTTCGTTGGCCCTGCTCTTTGCCTGATTGGCTAAATTCCCATCTAGTACTACTCTTACGGACTTACGATCCATTAGAGGGTGTCGACACTTAAGGTCTAGTATGGTTTATATAAGTAGGGGCGGGAGAGGTTCTCCACAACGCCAGGCACGGAGGAAAGGTTTTCTCTCTCGTTGTCGTTCTACACGGGAAGGTTTCCCAGGGAAAGGTTTTCCCAACCTTCGATCTGGATATCCGATTGAGGTCTGTTCTTATGACTACCCTGGTCTACCCTGGTTACTGTGAGCAATATCTTCTATGAAGGTTGATTTATATTGGGATGAATTTTACTGGTATTACTATTGATTCTGCTGCAAACTCTGATAAAAGTTTTACTCATATCATGTGATTGGTTTTAACTCGTAACTATGCAATACAACTCATCTTCCCTGTTTTACACGCTAAGGTGTATCTCATTCAGCATTTCTTGCTGACTTTCAAACTGCGGTTCTTGTTGTTTTCTTCCCACCGCAGGTCTAGGAGCTGGAACTGTAAAGTAGAAGGGCGCGAGACACACCTAGACGGTCTATGTCACTTAGTATCTAGTAATGATAGTTAAGCTGTTATGTAATAGTAATCATCTAGTTTGTAAGACCTGAAGTCTTTGTTTAATATTATAACTATGTGTTGTGAAATGTATTGCTTTTGATCTCCGCCGCTTCTATTAAGCATCGCCCTCCCGGTCTTATCCCGAGCCGGATATGGGGGTTGTTGCACTTACTCAGTATTTCATTGCTGACTTTAGAAAAACTGTGGTCTTTGTTTCTTTCCCCTGCATGTCTTAAGAGCTGGATGTAGGGTTTTGATTCATGGATGCGCAACGGAAACAATAATTAACCATGCAAAACCCTCCAAGGATCACAAGTCAAGAGACATAACGATGGTAAAGGAAGAAATCAATTAACACACATTAGGGTTCTCCTTTGATGACTTCAAACGCGAATTGTGTCACGTTCTCTATAGTTGATCCACGCCTAGAGTTGATTTCTAGATCTTCCAATCTTTGGTTCTAGCCCGGAAAGAGGAAGAGGAAGAAGAATCACGCAAAACGAGACCAAACCAAGGAGTTTCGGCCTCCTTGGGGCCGACGGGGACGGGCGGCGGGCTAGGGGGGCGGCGAGCTCCTCTAGCTTGCTTGCTGACAACTTGAAAATGTATTAGTTTGGGACATCTTTTTACCATTGGTTTTAACCCTATGAGAGTTGAGTTTGGCCATTTTCAGCTTATTTTCCACCTGATACGAGGCAGAGATTTATAGATCATGATTGTAAAATTTGAGTAATTTTATGCATACTTTTGTTTGTTGGATATGATCGCGGGTGCGTGTTATGATGTGCAGGTAACAGGTGCCGAAAAATGCATGAGATTGACTTGGATGGGAGGCAGCGTGTCAGGAAAGCTGAGCAGAAAAAGAGGAAAAAATGCTAAGTGGTGCGTTCAAACGCAGGGCATCTGCGTTCAAACGCACAAGATGGCGGCAGCAGGAAAAATGACAGAAAATTGGCTAAGTCCTGCGTTCAAACGCAGGCAGTCTTCGTTCAAACGCAGGAGTCAAAGGCCAAAGTGCAGAAAAGCTAAGGCCTGCGTTCAAACGCAGGCGGTGTGCGTTCAAACGCAGGACTCAACACTCAAGAGAAGAAACGGCCAAGGGGTGCGTTCAAACGCAGAAGAGCTGCGTTCAAACGCATGGGTCCAGGAGCCAGAAGAGGAAAAAACGGCTAAGGCCTGCGTTCAAACGCAGAAGGTGTGCGTTCAGACGCACTGCGTTTGAACGCAGGAAGTGTGCGTTCGAACGCACAGAAGGTTTCCAGAAGCTTCCAGGACGGGTCTTTTCGAGGGTAAAACAGGAATTTCGTGCATCAGTTTTGGAGACTGTGGCAGTATAAAAGGAGGTGTCCCAGCACTGAATTAGGGTAACGCATACACACTCACATCTATCATCATCATCAGCAGCCAGTTTCACAGCAGCCAGGAGTTGGAGCAGAGCAGGATTGGAGCAGTTTTCCAGTATTTCCAGAAAATAATTAGTTTGATCTTTTCTCTTTTTATGAAACGTTGTTTTTAAATAATGCAAGCTAGCTAGACCTTTTGCCTAGGTTCTTGGTGAACCTAGGGTTTATGAATTCAGCAGACTTGGTTGTTTGATTTTCAGATGCATGGCTAGCTAAGCCTTAATACAGGGTGGTTTGTTTATTATTCTGTCTTTGATTTTATTTACATACATGAATGGCTTGATCACCCAGGAGTGTTACAGACAGGATCTGGTGCGCGAGAGTGACCAGTGAACGTTAGGAAGAAAAGACAGGATTTAGTACTCTGCCTTGATGGACCGAGAGGTGAAAAGAATCAGGGGACTAGCCCAGAAGCATTAGACCAACTGCTAGACATTTAGGGGGAGACCGAGAGGAGAACCTGTAACCCTAGCAGACTTAGAACGAACCTGCAGATTTAGGTGGACCGAGAGGACCCGAAAATCTGCAGGAGAGTGATAGGTGCATGAGACCGAGAGGAGATTGTACTATTGGTATGCTGGCATAAACAAAACCAATGTGTGTTTCTGAAATTGAATATACTATGGAAGCTGGAGAGTAACCCTAGGGGATCCTGGAATCTAGATTTTTTAGAACTATCGACTTTTACAACCACAACAATTTCTGCAAAATATTCAACAGAAAAATAAAATAAGCTTTTTACTGTTTTTATTTATTACAATTTAGTAGAGTCAAATCCCAAACCTTCCTCATTTTTACAACTTTGTGCCTAATTCTAATTCTAATTAGCAACAACTGAAACTGTTCTCGTGGGTTCGACAACCAGAGTCACAATTACATACTCTATATTACTTGATCGTACACTTGCGAAAAAGCAGATAGGTTTACGCTGTCAAGTTTTTGGCGCCGTTGCCGGGGACGGTTACAGTTTTTGTTAAAGAGACATTAGAATAAGTCTCAGAGTTTTTCTTTTTATTTTACAGTTACTTTCTTTCGACTTACTGCTCTTGAAATCTGATTTTCAGGCTAATCTAGTTTATGCCCAGATTGCCCAGCAAACTGGTATCACCACTCGAAGATCCCGAAAAACTTTTCAGAGAGCAAAGTCGCAGACACCGAGCCGCGATGTCTGAAAACGGAGAAGACACCACAACTGAAACAGGAACACCCACAGGACAGCCGCAACGTACTCCAGCACAGATGGCTCTTTACATTGAAGAGCTGATAGCAGCAGGTTTTGCTGCCAGGAACAATCAGAGGACTTATAACAGGTCTGGAAGGGCACTGGTCGAAAACTTTGAAGTCCCAACCGGAGGACATCAACCAGCTATTGTAGTGCCTCCCATTACAGCAGAGCACTTCGACCTGAAATCGTCCACCATTCAGACCGCCCAGACTCATTGTCCTTTTAATGGGAAGGCAGATGAAGATCCAAATGACTTCCTTGGAAAATTTGAGGATTACTGCAACAAGATTAAATATAGAGGAGTCGAAGCAGACACGCTAAAGCTGATTTTATTCCCATACTGTTTGTTCGGAACAGCAAAAGATTGGCTGGAGGCACGACCACCGAGGTCTATCACTACCTGGGAGGGGTGTGTTGCTGATTTCTTGGCAAAATTCTACCCTGCATCCCGTGTTATCAAGCTGCAGAGTGAGATTTTATCTTTCAAACAGCAGATGGGGGAGACAGTGGTAGATGCATGGGACAGATTAATGAGACTCGTGAAAAGATGCCCCAATCACGGCTTCGGGGACGCAAAGATTCTGCAGGTATTCTACCATGCTCTTGACAGGGAGAATGCAGACAGGATTGATAGGGAAGCTGGGGGTAACTTTCTATACCATGTGGATAAAGATGGAGCATACGAACTGATGAAGCAATTAGCTAAACAGGATACTCGCCTATTTGATGACCGCAGGCTCACAGCAGTAGCAGAACCAGTGGTTGATGACAGGATTGACAATCTCACGAAAGTGGTACAGGACTTAGTCAAGAAGGTATATACAGAAAAGAAGCCGGTGGCATCAGTGGACGAACCTGACTTTGACGCAGCAATTCTGGTGCTTCAGACCGAAGATGCCAACTATGTTCAGCAGCAGTGGGATCCTAGTCGCTACAGACCAGGCACACGTGACCATCCAGGGTTTCGCTACGGAAATCCTAATGCAGCAGTATATGCACCAGGATTCCAGCACAGGACACAGGCACAACAGACAGCTCCAGCTCAGCCTGCACAAGCAGCACCACAACTAAACCTGTCTCAGCAACATTTTGAGTCCTATATGGAGAAATTCAATAAGCAGTTGGAAACTAGATTCGCACAGATGGACTCATTAACTGCTGATGTAAGCCAGATGAAGATTGCTATCCGCAACTTGGAAGTACAGAATGGACAGCTTGCACAGAACCAGGCAGAACGAGCCCCAGGGAATTTACCATCTAACACAGTGAACAATCCACGCGCTCAAATCAATGCTATCACAACTCGGAGTGGAATTGCACTGCAGGATCCACCGTATCCCAGTCATGCACGCGCAGAAAAGTCCAAGATTATTGAGCAGGAAGTGATTGACCGGGAAGACAGTTCAACCGCTAATCCTCAGAAAAGGGGTTCGGTCGAGCAGGAAGCAGCGCAGATGAATGAGGGTAATCCAGAGACAGTGCCAACTTCTAAGGAAGTTCCTTACCCTCTGAAGACACGCAAGAGAGATGACAGCAAAGACTACGCCAGATTTCTGGAGGTATTCAAGCAATTACAGATAAATATACCTTTTGCTGAAGCACTTGCCAAAATGCCTACTTATGCAAAATTTCTCAAAGACATCTTGTACGGTAGAAGGCGAATGAGTGACTTCGAAACAGTGAATCTGACGGCAGAAGCGAGCAGTTGTGTAAAAAATGGCCTACCACTGAAAAAGAAAGACCCTGGCAGCTTTGTTATTCCAGTAACCCTGGGCAGTGCATACACAGGAAAAGCCTTATGCGACTTGGGTGCCAGCATCAACCTGATGCCACTGACCATCTTCAAAAGTCTGGGAGTCGGAGAACCACGCCCAACAAAAATTATGCTTCAAATGGCTGACAGATCCGTGAAACCTGCCTATGGAGTAATTGAAGATATCCTGGTACAAGTGGGAGAGCTTATTTTTCCAGCAGATTTTGTGATACTGGATATGGAGGCAGGAGAGGTTCCGCTGATCCTGGGCAGACCTTTCCTGGCGACTGGTGAAGCCATTATTAACTGCAAAAGTGGAGAGCTGTCCATGCAAATCAATGAAGAAAAAGTAAAATTTAATGTTTTCAAATCTCTCCAGCTTCCCGATCATTATGGGCATGAAAACTGTTTTGCAGTAGAGGTAATTGATGATCTGGAAAGCGATGAGATAGAAGATTTATGGGAGGAATTTGAAGACATGTATCCAGCGGAAACAGAAGAGCAACAGGATGAGCAGATCATGGGAACAGAAAGCTGGGTCAGGCTATACAGGGATGAAGGAGGCGAGCAGAAAATGACACTGGTCCCGTCACTCCAGGAACCACCAGCCCTGGAATTAAAACAGTTGCCAGAACACCTCAGGTACGCTTTTATTGGTGAAAATAATACCCTGCCGGTAATTGTTTCTTCTCTTTTATCTCAGGAACAGGAACAAAAGCTACTGGAGGTACTCCGAGAGCATAAAGAAGCCAAAGGATGGACAATTGCAGACCTGAAGGGAATCAGTCCTGACTATTGCATGCACAAAATAAGAATCGAAGACGGAAAGAAGCCAGTTATCCAGCCTCAAAGAAGATTAAACCCAATTATGAAAGATGTGGTACGTAAGGAGGTCATGAAGTGGCTAGAAGCAGGAATTATATACCCCATATCAGACAGCACCTGGGTGAGTCCTGTCCAGTGTGTACCGAAGAAAGGGGGTATTACAGTAGTGCAGAATGCTGATCAGGAACAGATCGCCCAGCGAACTGTCACTGGCTGGCGAATCTGTATGGACTATCGGAAGCTGAACGATGCCACACTGAAAGACCACTTCCCGCTGCCATTCATGGACCAGATGTTGGACAGATTAGCGCACCATGCTTATTACTGCTTTCCTGATGGATACTCTGGCTACAACCAGATCTATATAAATCCAGAAGACCAAGAAAAGACGACGTTCACTTGCCCGTACGGAACATTCGCCTTTAGACGAATGCCATTTGGACTGTGCAATGCTCCAGCAACATTCCAGAGATGTATGATGGCTATTTTCTCTGATATGATAGAGAAAAATTTGGAAGTTTTCATGGACGATTTTTCATTATTCGGGGACAGCTTCGAAGACTGCTTATACCATCTGGCCAGAGTTCTGATTCGCTGCAGAAAAACAAACCTGGTGCTCAACTGGGAAAAATGCCACTTCATGGTTACTGAAGGAATAGTGCTGGGACACAGGATTTCCAGTAAAGGGCTGGAAGTAGACAGAGCAAAAATAGAGGTGATCAAGCAGCTGCCGTATCCAACCACAGTGAAGGCAATCAAGAGCTTTTTGGGCCACGCAGGATTTTACAGAAGGTTTATTAAAGATTTCTCAAAAATTACAAAGCCACTATGTAATTTGTTGGGAAAAGATGTGCCCTTCGTATTTGACGAAGCCTGCAAAGAAGCTTTTGACGTGCTTAAAGAAAGGCTGACGACTGCACCCATTATCACAACACCAGACTGGACCCTCCCGTTTGAGCTGATGTGCGACGCCAGTGATTACGCTGTGGGCGCGGTACTGGGACAGAGGAAGGACAAGGTGTGCAGCGTCATCTACTATGCCAGCAGGGTCCTGAATGAGGCGCAGATTAATTATGGGACTACAGAGAAGGAGCTGCTGGCAGTCGTTTTTGCCCTGGATAAATTCAGATCGTACCTGGTAGGCTCTAAAGTCATTATTTTTACAGATCACAGTGCACTGAAATACTTGCTGGAAAAGAAGGATGCAAAGCCAAGGCTGCTGCGTTGGATTCTGCTGATGCAGGAATTTGACGTCGAAATCAGGGATAAAAAGGGAGTTGAAAATGTAGTAGCTGATCATCTATCTCGTCTGGAAAAACCTACAGAAGAAGTGGTGCCCATTCAAGAAAATTTTCCAGATGAACATATTATGAAGATCAAGACCAATAGACGGCCCTGGTACTATGCCATAGCCAATTATTTGGTCAATGGAGCACTCCCTCAAGATATCACCCCTTGGCAGAAAAAGAAATTTATTTCAGATTGCAGGCAATATTTCAGGGACGACCCATATCTGTTCAAGCAAGGGGCAGATAACATTCTCCGTCGATGCATTCCATGTCACGAAATTTTGGAGGTAATTCAGCACTGCCACTTAGCACAATGTGGAGGACACTTCAGCGGACCGAGAACAGCTCACAAAGTGCTGCAGTCAGGATTTTTCTGGCCAACAGTTTTCAAGGACTGCCATGATTATGCGCAGAGTTGTGATCGTTGCCAACGGACAGGAAATATCTCCCAGCGGAATGAAATGCCCATGACACTTTGGCAGGAAGTCGAGCCTTTCGACGTGTGGGGTATTGATTTTATGGGTCCTTTTCCTTCGTCTCTGGGAAACCTCTACATCTTATTGGCAGTAGATTACGTGTCAAAATGGGTGGAAGCAATAGCCTGTCAGAAGAATGATGCGTCAGTCGTGGAAAGGTTCCTCAAACGAAACATCTTTACCAGATTTGGAACACCGAGGGCCATGGTCAGTGATGAAGGTTCTCATTTTATCAATAAAGTCTTTGCCAAGGTTCTAAAGCAGTACGGGGTGTCTATCCATAAGGTATCACTGCCTTATCACCCTCAGGCAAACGGGCAAGCAGAGGTGTCCAACAGAGAGATAAAGAGCATACTGGAAAAAACTGTGAATCCTGGACGCAAGGACTGGTCGTTAAAGCTGGATGATGCGCTTTGGGCATACAGAACTGCTTACAAAACCCCACTGGGAATGTCCCCGTACCAGCTGGTGTTTGGAAAAGCATGTCACTTACCAGTAGAATTGGAGCACAAAGCATACTGGGCAATCAAGCAGCTGAATATGGATCACAGTTTATCAGGAAACAAACGGAAGATGGCACTCCTTGAACTGGAAGAATTTCGTAAAACTGCATATGAGAGTGCCAAAATTTATAAAGAGAAAACAAAGAAGTGGCATGACAACCGCATTCTACCAAAGAAGATAGAAATCGGGCAGAAGGTTCTCCTCTACAATTCAAGGATGAAATTCTATCAAGGGAAGCTGCGCTCAAGATGGTCTGGACCATTTATTGTGAAGGACATTACATCATGGGGAGTGGTAGAGCTGGAGAACCCGAGGGATAATACAGTTTTCAAGGTGAATGGGAACAGAGTCAAGCCATACAGGGATCCTCAGGAAATCATGGAGGTAGAGGCACTCTACCTCGACATTCCGTGATTACAGCAGAGGTAACAAAGTCGGGCTGTCGACTGTAAATCACAAGCGCTGGTTGGGAGGCAACCCAACATAGATTAGTTGTTTTTATATAATTTTTACAATGTTCATAATTCGAGAGAAAAGTGAGAAAGAGGGATTTAATGTTGAACTCAGTGTTTCAGGAAGCAGAGGCGTGCGTTCAAACGCAGAAGACATGCGTTCAAACGCACGTGTGCGTTCAAACGCAGAGACCCTGCGTTCAAACGCAGCCCCACCAAAGGACAGAAAAGACCTGGAAACGGTTAACACTTTTGCGTTCAAACGCAGAAGACCTGCGTTCAAACGCAGATCGCACAGTAAAAATTTCCAGCCACCAAGTGGTGCGTTTAAACGCAACTCATGTGCGTTCAAACGCAAGAAGACAGAGATGAGGTGGAAAAATCTAAGGACGTGCGTTTAGACGCAGAAGACCTGCGTTCAAACGCAGAACCAATCAGTAGAGAATTTCTAGAGACAAAGGCGTGCGTTCAAACGCAACTCATGTGCGTTCAAACGCAGCTCATCCGAGATGCAGAAGATAAGCATTGCGTTCAAACGCAACTCATGTGCGTTCAAACGCAACTCATCAGACCCAGAAAATTCAAGAACATTCAAGCACTGCGTTCAAACGCACACCGTGCGTTCAAACGCAGATCATCAGATCTTCAAAATTTCCAGAAAAATTTAAGCTGTGCGTTCAAACGCAGGAGATGCGTTCAAACGCACATTTGAGCGGGATCAAAAATTTCGGAAAAATTTGAAAAATTTTGAAATTTTGGGGCCATTCTGCAATTTCTGAAAGTTTGCCTATATATACTGTACGGATGACAGTGACTCATTTTCACACAAGTCTTCCAGTTTTCAACTCTCTCTCTAGAAAATTCTCTCTGCCCTAGCAGCCGCCAGAGCAGTCTGCCGCCAGCAGCCTCCGACGACCACCGCAGGACCACCAGAAGGTCAGGAACAGTGTGGGGGTGGTCCAACTCATCCGATCCAAACACCAACAGATCCACTTCAAAGACGAAATTCCAGATCTGTACCCGTAAGATTCACTCCGGGTAGCCAGGTTCTATCTTTTCATTCTCTTTGAGTATTTTCAATTTTTACTGTTTGCATCTTGAAATGGAGGAGGATCAACCTTACATGAGGCCGGATAGGGCGATTGCCCCTTTGAATATCATAGACTGCCGACTGCTTAGGGTTAACCATTTCTGCGACCATAGGTTTGTTAACATGGAGGCTCACCGTTTCTTTCTGCAAGACAAAAAGATTCGGTATGACATACCTGCTGAGAGGACTTTTCCCCGTGATAGAGTAGCAATGGGGGATGAACTGTTTAACTATACTGGGCAGGATCATTTTGGGGATTTGTTTACTGGGTTTACCAATCTGCAGGTCAGTTCTGTGCTGGCTAAGGAGATTTACAGCAATCTCCAGCAGTGCAAGAACATTGAAGCCCAGTCAATTGACTGGATTTACTGCAGAAAGAGATGGATTCGAATCACCCCAGAGAGTATCCGAGAGAGTCTGGGTCTGGAGTTAGTGTTGGATGACTGTCAGTTTCAGGAACTGAGACGTCATCCATCTGAGCAGTTGAGTGAGCAGATCTTGACTACCCTGTGTGCTGGTGTACCCGGCGCTGCTTGGTACCACCCTGAAAGTAGTCCTTCCTACCGGAAACTCCCTGCGACCTACCTGATTCGAGAGGCGAGATGGTGGACAGAGTGGGTGAACAACAGAGTTGTGGGTATAAAACACTTTACCCACATTGATTATAATATTGCCCTGCTTGTTTACTGTCTGATGGCCCGCGAGCCTGTGAGCCTCCCGGAGATTATTTGTGAGTTTTTCCGGGAACGGAGAGAGACTCACAGCAAGAAGGGTTTGGGTCTCCTGGGGATGTTAACAAAAATGGCACAGGACTATCTGGTGGTAATTCCTGGCGACCTGAGAGATATTCGACCAATTCAGGTTCGAAAGTACAAGAACATGAGATGTGCGTTGCATGAGGCCGTGCACGGGCCGCCTGAATATGTCCAAGTGGATGATGATGATGATGTTGTTCCACCTCAGGGTGGGGGTGTTGGCATGCCACCACCGCCTCCACCCGGTGATGGGGGTTTTCCAGCCTTACCAGGTCCCTTCCAACTGCCCCGTTCTGCCAGTTCCAGCGAACACAGGCAGGCCGACCCTGACTTGGGGCAGTCCAGCAGAGGGGCCAGGCGCAGCTCTTTTGGGCGCCTGGAGAGGACTGAGCATGAGGAATGGGTCAGAAAGAAGATTAAGGCCCAAGAAAAAGTACAGAACTACCTGGTAAGGACGGTCAAGAAAATGGCCAGGGGTCTTGGCAAATTGTTCAAGACCCAGAAGCATATATACCACGCTCACACGTCCGCCATGAGAGCTCATGAGGCGGCACTCGCTGAAATTCAGAGCAACATGCGTGGTAAGCGGTTTAATTTTCCAGACCGCTATTCGAGTGATAATTGTCCCAGCTGGACAATGGAGGATAGCCGGCCATATGATAGCTTCTCTGGCCATGACCCCACACCGAGCCCTGAACATGCAGACAATGTCGGTGACCCCGGCAGACCCGGTACCCAGTACCCACCTAGGAGAGAGCATGCAGACCCAGGGGCCAGCAGTGCCCATCCCGGTGCCAGCCACGCTGGTACCGCTGCCGCAGCACGCAATGCTGCGAGGAAACGCGCCAGAGGGCGAACCCCTTCACCATCTCCCGAGCCGACTGACCAGTCTACTCCGGAGAACACAGATTCGAGTTACAGGCCAGATCAGTAGAGTCGCGGGGACGCGCCACCTCTAGTGTGGGGGTGGGAAATCGTGTCCTCCTGCATAGCCATGTCAGCATATTTTTGTCAATTTTTATTTTTCATTTTATTTTCATTTTTTGAGTCAGCACGTTTTTTATGTTGAGTCTACCCACCAACCTTTCTGACCTTGCATGATATAAAAAAAATGAAATGAAAATAAAATTAATAATATTAAATAAATAATTCTAAAAAAAAAAAAAATTGAGAAAGGGCAACCTAGGACCTAGAAACTGAAGAGAATCCAATGAAAGAGCTTATTAGAGTAGGAAGCACCGTAGCAGGGATACTTCAAATTTTAGTATTTTGTGCACAATTTTCACGACAGGCTATCCCGGGTATTCAGGAATGTGGAAAGTAGATAACAGGCATACTTTTGACTTCTCTAGTGTGCTAGGCAGATTTGGTCTGTAGATAATTGAATATTCTGTTTCCCGTGGAAACTGGTGGACTCTTGGAATCTGGGGTGGACCTTCGTGTAGAGTCAGTTTTATGTGGTACAAATCTGTGGCCTAAGCGAAGTTGGAGAATGTACACCACCATCCCTTAAGGTGGTTCCAAGAGAAAATCCTAAAAAGCCCGCACTCTTAAAGCTCTACAGCACAGTTGTAAAAACAGAGGTGAAAAAAAAATATATAAATAAATAAATAATATTTTGCGCTTAAAGGAGAAACAACATAATGTGCTTCCATTCACATGGAAAATTTGGATTCAATCCAATTTAGAGCTTAAGAGGGAAATTAAAGTCAAGCCGTATTACACAGGAGTTGTGTCTCCCAGCAATGGGATAATTTGCAAATCAAACGCAATAACGGCTAAGAGGGTCTGAAAACCTCAGAAGACTTGGCGAAGAAAAATTATTTGTTGACTATAGATGCCTGGACCCTCTAAGTCAAAAGACGTGCCTTATCTTGGTTGGATTGGTGGATGTTTGGGGATACCTTAGTGAGTTTGTGCATAGGATCAGTTTATATCATTTCTTGCTGCGTGTTGTGAAATTTCGAAATAGGCTTGTGAGGATTTGATGATTTCAGTTTATGATAGAGAGGTTGCCCAATTTCAGAAAAAATTAATAATAAAAAAAAGAAAAAAGAAAAAAAAAGTTAGCTGTGTCTTGAGTCAGTTTGTGTGTATTCTGTATCTGAGTCAGTAATCTATTGAGTGTTTTGGTCTGTGTCTTGAATCTGTGAAAGAGGGGAAGTATGCAATTAAAGTATGCAAAAATGGGTCTGCAAGGCAGTATGCAAGGGTCTGCTCGGGACGAGCAGAGGTTAGTGTGGGGGTATTTTGACAGCTTGAAAATGTATTAGTTTGGGACATATTTTTACCATTGGTTTTAACCCTATGAGAGTTGAGTTTGGCCATTTTCAGCTTATTTTCCACCTGATACGAGGCAGAGATTTATAGATCATGATTGTAAAATTTGAGTAATTTTATGCATACTTTTGTTTGTTGGATATGATCGCGGGTGCGTGTTATGATGTGCAGGTAACAGGTGCCGAAAAATGCATGAGATTGACTTGGATGGGAGGCAGCGTGTCAGGAAAGCTGAGCAGAAAAAGAGGAAAAAATGCTAAGTGGTGCGTTCAAACGCAGGGCATCTGCGTTCAAACGCACAAGATGGCGGCAGCAGGAAAAATGACAGAAAATTGGCTAAGTCCTGCGTTCAAACGCAGGCAGTCTTCGTTCAAACGCAGGAGTCAAAGGCCAAAGTGCAGAAAAGCTAAGGCCTGCGTTCAAACGCAGGCGGTGTGCGTTCAAACGCAGGACTCAACACTCAAGAGAAGAAACGGCCAAGGGGTGCGTTCAAACGCAGAAGAGCTGCGTTCAAACGCATGGGTCCAGGAGCCAGAAGAGGAAAAAACGGCTAAGGCCTGCGTTCAAACGCAGAAGGTGTGCGTTCAGACGCACTGCGTTTGAACGCAGGAAGTGTGCGTTCGAACGCACAGAAGGTTTCCAGAAGCTTCCAGGACGGGTCTTTTCGAGGGTAAAACAGGAATTTCGTGCATCAGTTTTGGAGACTGTGGCAGTATAAAAGGAGGTGTCCCAGCACTGAATTAGGGTAACGCATACACACTCACATCTATCATCATCATCAGCAGCCAGTTTCACAGCAGCCAGGAGTTGGAGCAGAGCAGGATTGGAGCAGTTTTCCAGTATTTCCAGAAAATAATTAGTTTGATCTTTTCTCTTTTTATGAAACGTTGTTTTTAAATAAGGCAAGCTAGCTAGACCTTTTGCCTAGGTTCTCGGTGAACCTAGGGTTTATGAATTCAGCAGACTTGGTTGTTTGATTTTCAGATGCATGGCTAGCTAAGACTTAATACAGGGTGGTTTGTTTATTATTCTGTCTTTGATTTTATTTACATACATGAATGGCTTGATCACCCAGGAGTGTTACAGACAGGATCTGGTGCGCGAGAGTGACCAGTGAACGTTAGGAAGAAAAGACAGGATTTAGTACTCTGCCTTGATGGACCGAGAGGTGAAAAGAATCAGGGGACTAGCCCAGAAGCATTAGACCAACTGCTAGACGTTTAGGGGGAGACCGAGAGGAGAACCTGTAACCCTAGCAGACTTAGAACGAACCTGCAGATTTAGGTGGACCGAGAGGACCCGAAAATCTGCAGGAGAGTGATAGGTGCATGAGACCGAGAGGAGATTGTACTATTGGTATGCTGGCATAAACAAAACCAATGTGTGTTTCTGAAATTGAATATACTATGGAAGCTGGAGAGTAACCCTAGGGGATCCTGGAATCTAGATTTTTTAGAACTATCGACTTTTACAACCACAACAATTTCTGCAAAATATTCAACAGAAAAATAAAATAAGCTTTTTACTGTTTTTATTTATTACAATTTAGTAGAGTCAAATCCCAAACCTTCCTCCTTTTTACAACTTTGTGCCTAATTCTAATTCTAATTAGCAACAACTGAAACTGTTCTCGTGGGTTCGACAACCAGATTCACAATTACATACTCTATATTACTTGATCGTACACTTGCGAAAAAGCAGATAGGTTTACGCTGTCACTTGCTCTCTCCTTTTTGTTCTCTCCCACTCAAGTTATGATCTAATTAATCATAAGTGTGGGAAGGAAGGAAGGAAGGAAGGTCCTTTATATAGTCCAACAAATCCTTGCCAACTACCTAAAGGACTTATTCTAGTCCTACTAGAATTCAATTTAGTCCCTTCCTTGCAAATTAGTCCCTACTAAGTTTGCAAGGTTTTGCAAAGTGATCCTTCTAATTAATTAATCCAATTAATTAATTCCAAAATCTAGTTCAACTCTATATAGCGTGTGATCCCATAGGTTCTATCTAGTTGGTAGCAACAATTTGCTAATATGGAGCGGTTTCTAGCAAAACATCCATTCTAGCTAACTAATAGAATAGTCATCTTGACAACCTTTTTACATGTAATTGTCTCATCCCTTTGTCACTATATCCGGATTGGACACGAGACATACAAGTCACACTCGTATATCCAATCCAAAGTTTCTCGATCCATGGGAACAGCCTTATTCGTGCAAATAACATCAATATCCCATATTGATTTATTTGAGTCTGGCCAGACATTCTATAAGCACTATCCCTCGAGTGGCCTAGGATATTTGCTCCCGTTATGTGGGAGGGAAAAATTCCATCTACGTCCACTACGATCTCTAAGCTTGCTTCTTATTGTATCCGGTACACTCCTTTATAACTACCCAGTTACGGTAGCGTTTAACGCTACCAAAATCACAATAATCCACAACTAGAATATCTAGTGACTTCAAGTCTAAGGATGACAATAACATTGCACCGCGAGAAGCGCTTGTGACTCAACATAAAGTGTATGTAGCCTTCTCGGAGATGGGTCAATCCAGTGCGTCATTACCCTTAATGCACACCTATGTGTTGGATCATGATATCTCCATATCAATCCAACCCCATACTAGTCTATAGATGATTGTCCCATTAATCATTATACTGGACTAGGGATATTTAAGATAAACAACACAATTGTAAATCTAAGGACTTCATTATATTAAATATCTAATAAATAATAAATGAATTTCTAGCCACAAATAAATTCATACTAAACTAGATTGCCTCTAGGGCATCTATTCCAACAGTCTCCCACTTGCACTAGAGCCAATCTGGCGCATCTCGTATGCCCATACTCCTAGTGTGCCCTTCATGCTTCCACTGCGTAAGCGGCTTTGTAAGCGGGTCTGAAAGATTCTCATCTGTAGGAATCTTGCATATCCGAACGTCTCCTCTATCGATAATATCTCGAATCAGATGAAACTTCCTGAGCATGTGCTTGGATTTCTGGTGTGACTTGGGTTCCTTTGATTGCGCGATCGCCCCAGTGTTGTCACAGTACAACTCAACTGGATCCGCAATGCTAGGAATCACACCAAGTTCAGAAACAAAATTTCTGATCCAAACAGCTTCCTTTGCTGTGCCATTTGCAGCAATGTACTCAGCCTCTGTTGTAGAATCAGCCACCGTCTCTTACTTGGAACTCTTCCAGCTCACCGCTGCTCCATTCAGGCAAAACACATATCCCGATTGTGATCTAAAGTCATCTATGTCGGTTTGGAAGCTTGCATCAGTGTAACCCCTTACACGCAACTCTTCCTCACCGCCAAATATCAAGAAAGCATCCTTAGTCTTCTCAAGTACTTTATGATGTTCTTGACTGCAATCCAGTGACTCTCACCTGGATTGGATTGGTATCTGCTTGTCATACTCAAGGCATATGACACATCTGGTCTAGTACATAACATGACGTACATGATAGATCATATGGCCGAGGCATAGGGGATTCTACTCATGTTTTTCTTCTCAATCTCATTGGAAGAACAACCACTCTTCGAAAGAGTGATTCCATGTGACATGGGCAAGAATCCCTTCTTGGAATCTTGCATGTTGAACCGCTTCAACACCTTGTCAATATATGTAATTTGACTTAGGCCTAGCAGTCTCTTAGATCTATCTCTATAGATCTTTATACCGAGTATATAGGCTGCTTCCCCTAAGTCCTTCATTGAGAAACACTTCCCTAGCCAATCTTTAACAGATTGCAGCATGGGAACGTCGTTTCCAATGAGTAGTATGTCATCCACATACAAGACCAGAAAAGCTACAGAGCTCCCACTAACCTTCTTGTAAACACAAGACTCATCTTCGTTCCTGATGACGCCAAACTCTTTGACTACTTCATCAAAACGTCGATTCCAACTCCTAGAAGCTTGCTTCAATCCATAAATGGACCGTTGCAGCTTACAGACTTTATTGGCTTGCTTTGGATCCTCAAAACCCTCCGGCTGTATCATATACACGTCCTCGAGGAGATTCCCATAAAGGAATGCTGTTTTGACGTCCATCTGCCAAATCTCATAGTCGTGGTATGCTGCAATCGCAAGTAGGATTCGGATGGATTTGGTCATAACGACTAGTGAAAAGGTTTCATCATAGTCAATACCATGAATCAGTCCGAATCCTTTAGCCACCAATCGGCCCTTATATGTAATCACATTACCATCCATGTCGATCTTATTCTTGAAGACCCACTTGCACCCTATGGGTCGCGCCCCTTCGGATGGTTCCACCAAAGTCCATACTTTGTTGGTATACATGGATTCCATCTCGGATCTCATGGCTTCTAGCCACTTCTGAGAGTCTGGGCTCTTCATGGCCTCTTCATAGGTAGTAGGCTCATCATCTATGAGCATCGTGTCACCGGAATCAGTCATGAGAAGTCCATACCTCTCGGGTTCCTGGCGCACTCTACTAGATCTACGAAGCTCTTGTGTTACCTGAACAGGCTGATCCACAACCGCTTGTGGTTCCTGTTCATATTCCATAATCGGTTCAGTGATTTGTGGTTCTTGAACCTCTTCAAGTTCTATAGTCCTCCCACTTGCTTCTTTAGAGACAAACTCTCTTTCTAGAAACACGCCGGTCCGAGCAACAAACACTTTGTTCTCGGTTGGATTGTAGAAGTAGTAACCCTTAGTTTCCTTAGGGTACCCCACAAATTTACACTTATCCGATTTTGGCCCTAGCTTGTCTGATTATAAACGTTTTACATAGACATCGCATCCCCAAATCCTCATGAACGACAGTGTGGGACGCCTCCCACTCCACATCTCATATGGTGTCTTCATGACTGATTTAGATGGAACACGGTTAATGGTGAAAGCTGCACTTAATAGAGCGTGGCCCCAAAACGATAATGGAAGATCGGTTTGACACATCATAGATCGAACCATATCCAATAGGGTTTGATTCCTCCTTTCAGACACGCCATTCCATTGTGGCGTTCCGGGTGGAGTGAGTTGGGACACAATCCCACATTCTCTAAGATAGTCGTCAAACTCTTGGCTCAAGTATTCTCCTCCACGATCCGATCGTAGAGCCTTGATACTTTTGCCAAGTTGCTTCTCTACTTCATTCTTGAATTCTTTGAACACTTCAAAGGATTCGGATTTGGCCCTCATGAGGTACACAAATCCATATATACTGTAGTCATCAGTAAATGTAATGAAGTAGACGTAACCACCTCTGGCAGGCGTGGCAAATGGCCCACACACATCAGTATGTATGAGCGCCAATTGCTCACTTGTCCTCTCACCTTTCTTATTGAAAGGGGACTTTGTCATTTTCCTCAATAAACAAGCCTCACATGTCTCATATGATTCAAAATCAAATGAGTCTAGTAGTCCATCTTTATGGAGTCTAGATACATGTTTCTCGTTTATGTGGCCTAAACGACAGTGCCATAAATAAGCAGGATTTAAATCATTTATTTTAATCCGCTTGGTATTAATGTTGTAGACAACATTGCTTAGATCAAGGGCATACAATCCATTAAATAATTGCGCACTAAAATAGTGAATATTATTCAAATAAAAGAAACAACAATTGTTCTTTATTGAAATAATAAAACCATCCTTGTCCAAACAAGAAATAGAAATAATGTTTCTGCTCATAACAGGCACAAAATATCAATATTTAATTCTAAAACTAATCCTGAAGGCAGAGATAGCTCGCACACGCCCACGGCCAACGCAACAACTTTTGCTCCATTCCCAACGCGTAGATCTATTTCCCCTTTAGCCAATCTTATACTTCTCTTTAGATCCTGCACATTTCGACAAATGTGAGATCCACATTCAGTATCTAATACACATGATGTAGAGACAGTTAAATTGACATCTACAACAAAAATACCTGGTGGTGGTGGAATCACTATTCCAAGCCTCTTGTCCTCCAGATATTTTGGGTAGTTCCTCCTCCAGTGTCCAGGCTGACTGCAGTAGTGACACTCACCTTTGGTCACACCTTTGGCAATGCCACCAACAGGCTTAAGGGCAGGTTCCTTGGACTTGGCAACTGACTTGCCTTTGCCCTTGGAGGATGAGGCAAACCTTTTTCCCTTTCCTTTCTGCACCATCATAATGGCCTTGACCTTACCCTTGTTGATGCTCTATTCAGCTGTCCTCAACATATTGAGCAAATCTGGAAGTGGTTTCACGATCTCGTTCATGTTATAGTTCATGATGAACTGTCCATAACTCTCGGGCAATGATTGCAAACGAGATCGGTTGTCAACTCTTGGCCGACCGGGAACCCTAGCCGGGCGAGATTCTCCAAGTACTCGATCATACGGAGTACATGGGGTCCCACCGGGTTCCCTTCTGCCAGATGACACTTGAATAGTGCCTTAGAGATCTCATACCTCTCAACCCTTGCCTGCTCTTGGAAGAGCTGCTTCAGATGCTCGATCATATCGACAACATTCATGTTTTCGTGTTGCTTCTGAAGCTCAGAAGTCATGGTGCATAGCATAAGGCAGGCTGCATCATCAGCGTCATCAACACGCTTTTGATATGCCTTTAGTGACTCAGTTTCTTCTCTACAAGTAATTGTTTCAACCCAGGAGGCAAATCAGATAATTCCCAAGTAACATTTTGCATGATCGAATCCATCTCATCATCTATTTCTTCTTTCCGGAATGCAACATCACGAGATGCCATAGCCTCACTATAAGTTCTAGGATCCTCCTCTATGTTAAAACAATAAGCATACTGAGTATGAACCTCATCCCTAGATCCTTCAACTAAATATAGTTAAAAGTCAGAACCATAGTCCTTGGCTACTCTAGCTCTTTTACCCCTTCTTACTTCAGGTAAAGTGATGGCATCACTTGTTCCTTCATTTTGAGCATTGCTCAAATTCGGAATCAAATCATTTGGTCTAGGTATAGAAGAAAATCTTTCTTCATCAAAGATAGCATCTCTTGACTCTATTACAGTATTAATGGATACTGAGTCACTAGGTTCAATCACATAGAACCTATAAGACTCGGAATGCATGACATATCCAATAAATATGCAATCTATACCTCTTTCGGAAAGATTCTTTCTCCTGGGTTCATTGAGCCTAACAATAGCTCTACAACTCCAAACTCTCAAATAATGCAAGTTTGGAGGTTTACCATACCAAAGTTCATATTGGGTAGTTTTGTTCATTTTGTTAGGAACCCTATTAAGCAAATAGCAAGCTGTTAACATAGCTTCTCCCCAAAATCCATCACACAAACCTGAGTAGGAAAGCATGGAACTAACCATTTTCTTTAGATCAACTTAGGAATACTTAGGATCATAATATTCGCCTCCTCTATGCGTGCGTAAAATCTTTATTAAACCATTCTTTTGAAACTCAACTTCAGTTTGTATGTCTTGAATTTGTCTAAAGCTTCATCTTTAGAGTGTGACAAGTACACATAGCAAAACCGAGTAGCATCGTCTATAAATGTAATAACATACTTTTTGTTTCCTATAGACGGTGTTGCATGAAAGTCACATATATCACTATGAATTAATTCAAGCACCTTAGAGTCCCTTTTAACATCCTTAAAAGTTTGTCTAGTTATCTTAGTGAGCATACAAGTTTTACACCTTTCGGTATTAATATCAAATGAAAGAATTAGATTCATTTTGGTGGAGCACAGTTCCGATCCTCAGGTCCTAGGCCCGTCTCCGTAGCCGTGTCATCTGTTGCATATGTTTCCGTGTCCCCTGGTCAACAATCACATTGTCTTCAATGCGAAGCCCGTCATAGTGACATGGGTCGTCGAAACCCATGAACAAATACTTACCATCTCATGTGTGACCTTTAACATACTTCTGACCAATACGGAAGCATAACCCGTTCGTCATCCGTTTCGGCCGCTCAACTGGAGTCAGACGACATGTCAGTGGCGTCGATGCTGGTGTTGGATCCAGTTACGTAGCCGTTGTGAGTGAGGCTAAGCGCTGCTGATGGCGACTGAATCGCCTCCAACTCTCAGGTTAGCGAAAAGGGCGCAACCAGGGACTGAGGTTGCTGTAGCCCCAACTCGCATCCCCACGGTGGCATAGACCTAAAGCGAAAATGAATATGAGCTGCTGATTGGGTGTCAGTCCAATTCGTTTAGCAATTTCTAAAACTCGGTCTAATAAGCAAGAATCATGGTTTGTTTGCAAAATTTTAACAACTGATCTAATTAGTTGTGATAGTAATTTCTGTCAAGAGAAGTTCTACCTTCTCAAGAAAGGCATGCCAACTCGTAAATGAGAAGTTATTTTGTCATATTGAAACCAGGCTGTTGCACCACCATCTAACACCCCGACTAACCGAAGCCGATCATCCGGCGAAATCTGATAATACTGAAAATATTTGTCGACTTTAAAAATCCAAGGGCAAGGTATCGGAAAACTTGGGCGCTTGGACGCACAATTTGTGATAGCGTGCATCCTTACCCACATTATTGCCCTGACGCGTATACGTGCCTGGACCGGCATAAGTGTCTGGATAAGGGGGCGGGCCTGGAATCATGGGTTGACCCGGATAAGCGGAGTGACCCGAAAAAACAACCTGACACAAAAGGTGTTTGACCCGTAGGAATGTGGCCTTGGAATTAAACTCGTCAAAGTTTGGTACCCATCGCAAATTGGTTGGTTGCTATATCGCTTGGGGAAGGTGTTCGACTTCAGTTACCATTAGGCCTGTCAATGGGTCGGGTCAGACCCAAACCCGACCCAGACCCGACCCTATAGAACCCGACCCGAGTAGACCCGAACACGACACGGGACCCATGGGACCCGGACCCTGTAACCCGTCAATAAATGGGTCGGGTCGGTTCAGACCCGCGTGACCCACGGGCCGGACCCAAACCCTTTGCGTGACTGTGACAAAATAATTAGAGAGGGAGTTATGACTCGTGTAAAGGACTGTGATAAGAGGTGAGCTTTTTTTCCTCTGCGCAAAAATTATGTGAATTTCTTCTGATCCTACAAATCATATTAATGGGAGAGAGAGATTTATGAGAGAATAATGGGAGATAGAGAGAGAGAGAGTGAGAAGATTTATGAGAGAATAATGGGAGAGAGATTTACGTGAGATTGAGAGGGGAGAGAGAGAGAGTGGTAGAAAAGATAACTAATGATGAGAGATAATTGTGGGAGAAAAGGGGGACGGCTACCATACGGCCATTTAGTCTAATCATTTAAAAGAGGTGAAACACCCCCACTCGCAGTGGGCTGAGTGAGGTGGGAAACCATTTCAATGAAATACATTATTTCGACCCCTTAGATTGCATAAATATAGTTTTCACCCCCTGTATCACCTTTGAATTTTATCGTTCTGTTTGGTTAGATCATAGTTGTAATAGAATGTACTTTTTGTTATTTGCAAGTACTACCCCCATATATTTGGCAATTGTGGTGTACAGCTGTACATTTTGCCAATTCAGAATCTTTAAATAATTGGTTTGTTCTCCGCTTCCCGGACCAGCGACGGACAAGGGGAGGTGAAGTCCCCAATCTAATTTTGCATCGGAGATTACCCTTTTGAATATACGTGAGGGATGTGAGTCGGCATTGGAGGGCTGTGAGTCGACGATTGGTGGTGTTCTGTTGCGTGAAGATGGTGGCGGCGGCGTTGGCCGAGCCTTGTCTGGGCAAAGCGGCGATCGATGGCTGTGGTGGTGGTATCCGGCGGGGGGGGGGGGGGGAGGGGGGGGGGGGATGGGTATTGGGTGACTGGTATGAGAACAAAGCTATTTGAAGATGACAATGGCAGTTTCGTGAATACCTTTTCTGTACAAGGCTGAATTTGTTTATTACTATAGATATAAAACCTAATGGGCTCCATAGTGTTGGGGATAACTTTTTTTGGGCCTCTTTCTTGTAGTATGTGTTAATCCAACCCACAAGATTATTTAAATTTCAGTCCACTCATCAGTTTTCGATGGTAAGCCCGTGACAATAACAGTGTATGGCCCAGCAAAATGTTTTTGTAATAGTTATTACAGTAAACGGTTTAAGACATAAAATAGTATTGTACGGAGTGCGGAGTACTGGTACACTACTTTTCCTACTTCAATTTCAAATGTAAAATCTATTAGAATGAAAGGTATTGTACGGTACTGATTAGATGTAGTCTTCTAGCTTGCTGTTGGCGATTTGCCATTCAGTGCATGTTTGGCATCCTGTTCTTAATCAATTTTGATTTCAAACATGATGTTTTTATTAACTCGTTTGGTATGTCTGTTTCTTTGACAGTTTAAAAATAAAAACATATGGGAAAACAGTTGTTTAAAAAGAACAGTAAATATTGTGATTTTTTGTATTCTTTTCATAGTATTAGTGTTTAAAAATATTTCAACTATAATTAGATGTACAAAATGTCAAATATATGTCGGCACTGTAAGTGAAAATTATATTTAGGCAAATTAACATTGAAATTTAGTAATGTTGTCAAATGTGTTTTTTATTGTAAACATTATTTTTAAATGGATACTAAATAGTTTTTTGATTATGTTCTTAAACGTGTTTTTCAGCACGGTTTTTTCTACTGTTTTTCTTGTTTTTAAACGGATACCAAACAAGCTCTAAGATTTACTTGGGGAATTAGCCTTATAAACCTGCATAACTATATGAACTTTTAATACAGCTGACGTTCACTAAAAAAAAGTAAATTACTTCTTCCTATTCTAAAACAAGGTATATTGCTTTGTTAAGTAGATCAAAGTCGTGCTTGATACTAAAACTATCCCATTTGAACTACTTATTATTTCATTTAGACTATTAAATTACTAAATAATAAAATCACTCAATTGGACCATCTATCTTCAATAATTGATTGAATCGTATGATTGAACTCATTAATGATGATTGATCGTCTGATTTGTAGGGTTTTGATTCATGGATGCGCAACGGAAACACAAACAATCATAAACCATGCAAAACCCTCCAAGGATCACAAGTCAAGAGACATAACGATGGTAAGGGAAGAAATCAATAACACACCTTAGGGTTCTCCTTTGATGACTTCAAACGCGAATAGTGTCACGTCTCTACGGTTGATCCACGCCTAGAGGTGAGATCTAGATCTTCCAATCCTTGGTGCTAGCCCGGAAAGAGGAAGAGGAAGAGGAATCACGCAACAATGTAGTGCCAAAGGTGGGGCGGCTCTCCTTTTGGCCGACGGGTAGGGGGCGGTCCCATAAAGGGGGTTCGGCCCTCTTTTTGGGACTTGCTCTCTCCTTGCTTTGTTCTCTCCTTTATTCTATCAAATAGATGTGTGGTGTGTGTAGAGAGAAAAATAAGCTAGGAGTGTTCTTTATATAGTCCAACAACTCATTGTCCTACTACATAAAGAACCCCTCTCCTAATCCTACTCAAGTTCGGATTAGTCCCTTTTTGCAAAAATAGTCATTCTCATGTCAATACATGAATTAGTTATATTTGCAAATTAATCCTAATCATGTCTCTACATGAATTAGGCCACCTTGGCAAATCCTAATCATGTCTATACATGGATTAGTCCAACTTGCATATTAGTCCAACTAAGTTAGCAAGTTGTTGCGATTTGATCCTTTTAATTAATTAATCATATTAATTAATTATTTCCCAAGTCTAGTTCACCCCTATATGGCGTGTGACCCCATAGGTTCTATTTAGTTGGTAGTAACTATTTACTAATATGGAGCGGCCTCTAGCAAGACATCCATTCTAGCCAACAAATAGAATAGTCATCATGACAAACCTTGTGCAAGTAATTGTCTCATCCCTTTGTCCCAATATCAGGATTGGACACGAGACATACAAGTCACACTCGTATATCCAATCCATAGTTTCTCGATCCTGGGAATAGCCTTATTCGTGCAAATAACATCAATATCCCATATTGATTTATTTGAGTCTGGCCAGACATTTTATAAGCACTATCCCTCGAGTGGCCTAGGATATTTGCTCCCGTTATGTGGGAGGGACAAATTCTATCTACGTCCACTACGATCTCTAAGCTTGCTTCTTATTGTATCCAGTACACGCCTTTATAAATACCCAGTTACGGTGTAGCGTTTAACGCTACCAAAATCACAATAATCCACAACTAGAATATCTAGGGACTTCAAGTCTAAGGATGACAATACCATTGCACCGCGAGAAGCGCTTGTGACTTAACATAACATGTATGTAGCCTTCTCGGAGATGGGTCAATCCAGTATACCATTACTCCTAATGCATACCCATGTGTTGGATCATGATATCTCCATATCAATCCAACCCCATACTAGTCTATAGATGATTGTCCTATTAATCATTATAATCGACTAGGGATATTTAAGAATATAACACTTATATTCTAAGGACTTCATTCATGTTAACATATCTCTATATCGATAACATAATGAATCGTAAATCCATAAATGTCACAATTAATTGATTGCCTCTAGGGCACAATTCCAACAGTCTCCCACTTGCACTAGAGTCAATCTCCTGCATCATATGCCTATTGATCTAGCGCGGCCCCTCCACGCTTCCGCTGCGTAGGGGCGAGACATCTGTTGGCACCTTGCAAATATTCACATCTCCTCTATCAACAATTTGATTGAGATTGAATATTCTGAGTAAGTGCATCTTATGCAGTAATTTACTCAGACCTTTTATGTTAGAATGACTGAATCTTGCCAGGAACCTTTCCAGCTCACAGTCGCTCCCACAAGGGCAAAACTCGACTTATAATCTGAATCTTCTTTGTCAGATTTGAAGTTCGCATCACTGTAACCCCTTACAGCAAACTCTTCATATCCTCTATTTATCAAAAATTCATCCTTAGTGCTTCTCAAGTACTAAAGGATAATCTTGATAATTTATCCAGTGACTCTCACCCGGATTTGACTGGTATCTTTGTGTCATACCATATGACACATCTGGCCTAGTACATAACATGGCGTATCTAGTGAATCTAATTCATACAGTCCATTCCCAATCTAATTGGAAAGACAACTAGTCTTCAAAAGACCAATTCCATGTGACATAGGTAGAATCCATATTCTATACATGTTGAACTATTTCAACACCTTTGTCAATTTGTGTACTATGACCTAAGCTATACAACATCTTGATCTACCTCAATAGATCTTCACAAGTTGCTTTGATTAAGTCTACCATTAGAAAGTCAACTCCCTAGTCAATCTACGTAAGACTGCCAAGTAGGGACATCATTCCCAATGATTAGTATGTCTCCACATACAAGACCAGAGACGTAATTGTGCTCCCACTAACCTTCTTGTAAACACAAGTCTCATCTTCAATTTTGATGGAACCAAACTCCTTTTATTGCATCATTAATTCGAAGACTCCAACTCCTAGAAGCTTGATTCAATCTATAAACAGATTGCTACAAGCAAGATACGAATGGATTTAAGCATCACTACTGGGAAAGATTTCGTCATAGTTTATACTATGAACTCACATGAAATCCCTTTCCTGCCAATTTTCCCTTAAAGGTAATCATATTACCATCCATGTTGGTTTCCTCATAACCCACTTGCACCCTATGGGTCCTACCCTTCAGGCGGTTCCATCAAATTCTATACTTTGTTGGTATACATGGATTCCATATCGTATCTCATGGCTCCAAGCCATTTCTGAGAGTATGGACACACGTGGCCATTTCATAGGCTGTAGGCTCATCTTGATGAGCAATATATCAGGGATTATGATAAATCCTTATTTCTCTAGTCCCTCGATATATCCTACTTGACCTACGAGGTTCTTGTGTTATCTGAGTAGGTTACTCCACAACACCTTGTGATCCTGCTCATGTTCCATCAAAAAGGGTCAAGGTTCTGTTGTGGTTCTTGAACTTCTTCAAGTCCTACTGTCCTCCCACTGTTTCTCTTAGAGACAATCTCTACCTAGAAACACTGTGGTTCGAGAAACAAACAGTTTGTTCTGGATTAGGTTGTAGAAATAATATCCCTTTAGGATATTCCACAAAACATTTATCCGACTTGGGTTCAAGTTTATTTGTAAACTCTTTTACATAAACTTCATAACCCTAAATCTTTATGAATGACATACTAGGACACTTCCTAGTCCATATCTCATATAATCTGTTTTGATGGAACAAGGTTAGGGGCGAAATTTGATGTAATTAGAACATAGCCCCAAAAGCAAACTGGAAGTTTTTGTTTTGACTCATCATGGACCGAGCCGTGTCCTACACGGTTTGAACTCTCCTCTTAGACACGCCAAACCCATGTGGCGTGCTAGGTGGATCGAGTTTTGGATCATATCCAACACTCCCATGGATTCTTGTCAAACTCTTGGCTCAAGTACTTTCTTCTATGATCCAATCGTAGAGCCTAAATACTTTTGCCAAGCTGATTCTCTACTTCATTCCTGAATATTTTGAACAATTCAAAGGATTCTGATTTGTTTCTTCATAAGATACACAAATCCATATTTTCCCTGATCCCGTCAGTAAATATGATGAAGTACTGAAAACCATCTTTAGCATTTGTGCTTAGCGGCCTTCATACATCAATATGTATGATTCCCAAAAGATCATATCTTTGCCTAATAAGTCTTACACGTCTCATATGATTCAATAATCAAATGAGTTCCAGAAATCCATCCTCATGGAGTTCTAGATATGTATCTCTTATTTATGTGGCCTAAACGATAATGCTAAAGACAAGTGAAGTTCATATCATTATATGCAAACCTCTAGGTATTAATGTTATAGATGAAATTATCATTATCATGGATATAGAATCCACTTAGACAAAATTGCATTACAATAATGCATATCATAATAAATGGAACAACATTTGTCCTTTATTACGATAAGGAGTTTTCTTGTCCAAACAAGAAGCTATGATAATGGTCCTACTCATAGTAGGGACATTATCACTTTTGTCTAATTCATGAACAATTTCTTAAAGGTAGAAATAATTCCCTACGGCTTTTCAGCAACCCTTTGCTTCATAGCCCCACGTGTAGGATTATTTCTTCCTTATCTAATTCGTCTTCGTCTCTTGAGATCCTCCACATTTCTATAAATGTGAGATCCTCATCTAGTATCATATACTTATGATAATGAGATAGACACATTGATTTCTATAACAAAATACCTATATTGGAATTCATAATTCCTTTATTATTTACTTCCAGGTACTTTGGGTAGTTTCTCTTCCTCTACACCATCTATGGGACTTCAAGGCAACTTGGTTTTAGCAACAAGCTTGCTTTATACCCATGGGGTTGGCGCAAACTATTTTTCCCTTACCCATGTTGTTATCCATTAACAAATTTGCCCATGCCCATTATTAGTGTTTTGTTTAGTGATTTTTCAATCATATTGAGTGAATCAACTTTAAAACAAAACTATAATTGCATCCAATGCAATTCTTGGTCCACTTGGGTGAATAACATTTTATTCTTTATCTATCTCATAGATAATGCATATTCACTAATGTTTCAATCACATTGATTTAGTATATTTGCATAACCCAAAGTGGAGCAACACTTCAAACCTTTCATGTCTAGCTCCCCCTTTTGAAAGAGCTTCTTTCAATGTATGATCATATCATACTTCTCCATGTCTCTCTTCTTACCTCTAGAGCTCAGAGTTCATGGCAGCTAACATGAGGCAAGTTACATCCAAAGAACCATTCTTTGATGTCCTTTCCATTAGGTTTTAGTGTGTTTTGGTAGTTGGTAGGAAGAGATTTTTATGTTCTACGATTTACAACAATTTCCTTTTATTTGAGAAAAATTCTCAGTTTTATACCAATCTAGATTCCAGACAACTCGTCCATCTTATGGACATCTAGTCGTGTTTTGTTTGTTTAATGCCATGGGTATTTAACACCAAAAGGATTATGCAAAGTTTGTGACGTATAACTATATTCAACAAGGATTTAAATTGTCAAATATAGCTCCCACTATTTTACTACGGATTAATAACCCTCAAGATATTAATGCGGAAAATATTCTTATATTTTCTAGTGGGCCAAGATCCATGTTTCATCTCCTTATGAACTTGCTTTGGCAAGTCACCCATAATTTGACTACTTTAGGTAGGAACAATTCGAATTGCATCCCATATGCAACTCTTGGTTCAATTGGGCAAATAACTCCTTATTTATCCATCCATATGGATAATCCCAATTGATTGCCTCTAGGTTTCTTAATCATATTAATAGCCCAGTTGTGTTCAACCTCTTATTTAAACAATTGCACATTGTTACGTGCCATCGCATTCCATCATTATGAACCAAGTCGCCATGCTTTGGCACGCACGATCTTGATAAATAATGATGATAATGAGTGTTTAAATAACGAGAAGGCAAGAACACAATATTTGAATTTTGAGGGATTTTAAATTCAACTTTTAATTCATTTTGTTGATCAATATCAACTAATCTATCTATTTGAGTTTGGGCACAACTCCAAATAATAGATCCGGGTTGTCTAATTATCTTATTATCCTAATTGCATGCATCATCCATACACCAACCACACAATAATAAGACAATAAAATAAACAACCACAAAACAGAAATTAAACGTGATGTGGATATGGCATTTTCTAACTAAGAAAATTCCAAGCCAATGGAATTATCTATGAACCCTAAAGCAAACACATCTCCATGCGTCTTGATCTTTTGGTCCATCCTTCATAGTCATGTGGAATACTCCATGCTCCATGCTCCATCTTTTGTGGCTCCTTTGGCTTTGGGCTTCTTTTCTTCAATCTTGGCTAACAATCTACTTTATCTAGCACTAGCTAACTTCTATACTAAATAAAATAAATCTCACAAGTTGAGAAAAAAAAAATGGCACGCAGGCCATAAAACCCTAATTAATTATTACAATTAATTGATCAGCTCGCAGGCCGTAAAACCAAACCACAAAATTAAACATCCACATCAAACCACATCCTAAGGCCATATCCAATCACCATGCGAATTGCACATAAATAGTTAAAATCCAATTTTAACGCGTTTGGTCAATTTTAATTGATTTTAGGATTTCTAGAGTTAAAACGGTCCATGGGCCCAACAATCAAATTGCCCAGGCCCAATAAGGTGAACCACAAGGCCCTAGGGCCGGCCCGGCCCATAACCCGCACGCCTAGGCCGCGGGATAGGGCCGCCCGGCCCCTAGGGCGGCCAATCTTGGGCGGCAAGCAAGAGGGGCGGTCCCTTAGGGGGCCGAACCTCCTTGAGGGAGTTGTTTCCAAAACAACTCCCTTGCTTGGTGCCCAAGTTTGGTTGTTTCCTTGTTTTGGAAGAACTCCTTCTTCCCCAAGGATGCCTAAACCCTAGATCTGAGATCCTAAAATTTCTCAAACTCACTAATTCATGCATCCATTGCAAAAATTAGATCTTGTTATGAAAGATTATTGACAAATTGCATCCCATGCTTGATTTGTCTTGTTTTACGCGATAAACAATCAATTTAAGGTGTAAAACAACTAAAACGTAACACATAAACCACGTTTATGCTCTACGACCTGTGGCTCTGATACCACTGTAGGGTTTTGATTCATGGATGCGCAACGGAAACACAAACAATCATAAACCATGCAAAACCCTCCAAGGATCACAAGTCAAGAGACATAACGATGGTAAGGGAAGAAATCAATAACACACCTTAGGGTTCTCCTTTGATGACTTCAAACGCGAATAGTGTCACGTCTCTACGGTTGATCCACGCCTAGAGGTGAGATCTAGATCTCCCAATCCTTGGTGCTAGCCCGGAAAGAGGAAGAGGAAGAGGAATCACGCAACAATGTAGTGCCAAAGGTGGGGCGGCTCTCCTTTTGGCCGACGGGTAGGGGGCGGTCCCATAAAGGGGGTTCGGCCCTCTTTTTGGGACTTGCTCTCTCCTTGCTTTGTTCTCTCCTTTATTCTATCAAATAGACGTGTGGTGTGTATAGAGAGAAAAATAAGCTAGTGTTCTTTATATAGTCCAACAACTCCTTGTCCTACTACATAAAGAACCCCTCTCCTAATCCTACTCAAGTTCGGATTAGTCCCTTTTTGCAAAAATAGTCCTTATCATGTCAATACATAGATTAGTTCTATTTGCAAATTAATCCTAATCATGTCTCTACATGAATTAGGCCACCTTGGAAAATCCTAATCATGTCTATACATGGATTAGTCCAACTTGCATATTAGTCCTACTAAGTTAGCAAGTTGTTGCGATTTGATCCTTTTAATTAATTAATCATATTAATTAATTATTTCCCACGTCTAGTTCACCCCTATATGGCGTGTGACCCCATAGGTTCTATTTAGTTGGTAGTAACTATTAACTAATATGGAGCGGCCTCTAGCAAGACATCCATTCTAGCCAACAAATAGAATAGTCATCATGACAAACCTTGTGCAAGTAATTGTCTCATCCCTTTGTCCCAATATCCGGATTGGACACGAGACATACAAGTCACACTCGTATATCCAATCCATAGTTTCTCGATCCTGGGAATAGCCTTATTCGTGCAAATAACATCAATATCCCATATTGATTTATTTGAGTCTGGCCAGACATTTTATAAGCACTATCCCTCGAGTGGCCTAGGATATTTGCTCCCATTATGTGGGAGGGACAAATTCTATCTACGTCCACTACGATCTCTAAGCTTGCTTCTTATTGTATCCAGTACACGCCTTTATAACTACCCAGTTACGGTGTAGCGTTTAACGCTACCAAAATCACAATAATCCACAACTAGAATATCTAGTGACTTCAAGTCTAAGGATGACAATACCATTGCACCGCGAGAAGCGCTTGTGACTTAACATAACATGTATGTAGCCTTCTCGGAGATGGGTCAATCCAGTATGCCATTACTCCTAATGCATACCCATGTGTTGGATCATGATATCTCCATATCAATCCAACCCCATACTAGTCTATAGATGATTGTCCTATTAATCATTATAATCGACTAGGGATATTTAAGAATATAACACTTATATTCTAAGGACTTCATTCATGTTAACATATCTCTATATCGATAACATAATGAATCGTAAATCCATAAATGTCACAATTAATTGATTACCTCTAGGGCACAATTCCAACATGATTGACTGTCAAACGTGACTCACCTCTCAATCGGTCCAGCGATCTTCACTAATGAACTTAATCGAACTACTAGTTGGTTTAATCCGAATATGAATTGTGACTGGCCGATGGGATCATCAATCTTCATTAAAAAAGCTAAATCGAACTACTAGTTCATCAAATCGGACTAACAAACGTGACTCACCGCTCGTTTGACCATCGATCTTCAGTAATTAACTCATTCAAATTACCAACTGATCAAATTGGAGCATCAAATGAAACTTAGACAATAGATCTCTACCAATCAAACCATTATAACTTCTTATTAATATATTTGGACTAATCTTAAGTAACCGCTCAAATTGACCATCAATCTGTATGAATGGATTTAATTGATGTTCTAGTCAACCAAATTTGACTCAACGCTCTATTGAACGTCGACCCTTACTAATTAATTAACTCAGCTGAACTCCAAATAGACAAAATTAAACCATCATTTGTGACTCACTCTGAACAAGGGCATTCTATTGAACTCTATGAATTAGACTAACTTATCAAATCGGACTATCAATTGTGACTCACCACTCAATCAAACCATCAATCATAACTAACGAGCTTAGTCAAACTACTAACTGATGACATTGAACTATCAATTGGGAGTCACAACTCAATCGGACCATCGATCTTGACTAATGAACTCAGTGAAACTACTAACTATCAATTGGGAATTGTCAGTAAACATAACTTTTCGAACAAATTTGCTCTCAAATTATGATAATTGTAGTGGTTACCCGACTATATAGTAGTATTTTATGCAGGACATGGGTTCAAATTTGTCTCTAAAATTATTTTTAGTCTTGAAAGTGTCTTTTTCCAAACTAGAGGGGGTGGAAGTTCCCTTCAATGAAACCCTAGAGGGGGTGAAAGTGTCTTTGACCCTATAGGTAATTCATAATTGATTAAATATCTCGTGCCCCTCCATCCGTAATGCAGAACTAGGGCACAGCCACGAGCGTGAAACTCTCCGCCTCGAATAGAAGCTCTCGAACAAATAGATGCACAAGTGGGTTTAGGTTTCATTCGAGCCAGTTTCAGCAATCAAGTTAAGGTACCACTTCATATTGGTCTTGGTTTCAGATTCGGTTTCGAATTCTAAACCTTTGATTCTCATTCTCGAATATGTATTTTTTTGGTGTTGTCTGACTGTGTGGGTTTGACTTTGATTTCGATTTTCGATTTGGACTTTTGACCCTTAATTTTTTTTCTAAATGGTCGCGGCTTGTTGTTTTGTACTACGTTGTTATACTTGACAAACCGACGAATCGATAACAAGGTTGGGGCTTTGTCTTATTTGGTATGTTTTTGTCACTTATTCGTTCAAGCTTCTATTACACAATTATACTTATTGGTTTGGTATGCTTGTGTTAAGAGTTGAATGCGATGGTGATGTGGGATGTGGTGTAGTTGCATGATGTTGGTTCTTTTGACAAAAAAAAAAATCATGATGTTGGTTCTTTCAGACTATATGCTACTAGTGCATTCCTTCGTGTTCGTGGGCACTACCCTCCGCAAAAACATGATTGTTGCCTTCGGTAGTGCTCAACTATGTACGGTTGAAATAAGCTATCCCACGTCTATATAATAAGGGGCTATGAGGAATTGTATGTCCCCAAAATGTGACATGTGAGATAAGCTATTCCACATGTCATATTTTTGGAATAAGCTATTCCCCATAACCCCTTATTATATAGATCTTAGACTTTGTGTCCTATGCCAAGAAACTTCTTTGCCATGTGTATGGTCCCGCTAAAATGTCGGTAAACAACTTAAAATCAAAGGATCATAGTTGAAAGGTTTTGACATTTGAGAGTTTTTTTTTTTTTTTTTTTTTTTTTTTTTTTTTTTTTTTTTTTTTTTTTTCGGAGTGTATGCCTAATTATATAAGCATAGGTTTTATTTATAGCTTGTCTTGGGCAACCCATTTTCTTCGCAAAATCAATGCTTCCGGGAGGAGGTCTCATCAGTCGTTAAGTTATATCGTCCATTTTTTTAGGTTGGCTTGGTCCAACACGTTTCATCTTGGTGTGAAGTGCAACCTCTTTGAAGTGGTAAAATGGGATAAGGGTTTTGGGCTTCATTACAGTACAACTGTTGATGGAACACGGTATTAAATCTTGCCGCTCAAAATAGGTTTTCAGTTCAAGGGCTTTACGAGGACTTAAAGGCCTTGAAAACTATCAGCATCCTTTCTACTATATGTTTTGATTCCAAGGACTTAAATTTCATTTCAATGCCTTGAAATATTCTCTGCTTGCGACAAACTTCTTTGAAACCACTCCTTTAGCAAAAGTTGTCATACTCTATTCAATCCCGCCCCCTTCTAGAGTATTGATATTGTATTTCTACCTACACTATTGTCTTTCAGTAATGAACTAAATGGAACTACGAAATGATCAAATCGGACTATCAATTGCGACTTACCACTCAATCGGACCATCGATCTTCACTAATGAACTTAACGGAACTACTAACGGATCAAATCGAACTATCAATCGTGAGTCACAAGTCGATTGGACTATCGATTTTCCCTAGTGAAGTCTATCAATATGCAAATATGGTTCGTATCCCCTCTCGATACACTCAGTATTGAATTCTGAAACTTCCACTCATTTGCATCCTGGTCCCTAAAGTTTAGCAAAATTGCAAAAACCATTATTGTTGTCTTTTAGCTAATTTCAACCCAAATAGGTATAAACTATCTCCAATTGTTATGAAACCGATACATAGGCATGGGGTCATGCCCTGGATTACGATTTGATGGTTCAATCGAGGTTATTGCAAAATTACCAATTTGCCCCTTCTATACAGCTCGGTCAAACTAGGGTTTCAGAAAGTCAAACTTGGTCAAACTTTACCCATCTACTTAGAATATTATTCTGAACAACTTTCCTGAAAGGCATTTTGGTCAATTTGATCATGTGACGAGTCAAATTAGAAAGTCAAAGTTATACAGCCAATTTCTAGATAAGTTTACCTATTTGGAAATATCCATATATTCCAGACGAAAACGTGTTCACAAAGTAACATGTTCCTTTATTTTATTCATTTATACAATCTAATGTATAGTACAGCATAGACAATTATTTAAACAATATAATGTATAAATAATAATTGTTTAAACAATATAATGTATAAACAATTATTTAAGAAACATATACATACACACACATATATATATTGTCCCATTATAAAAATGTTAACATTATAATAGAAACAAAAAATAACATTTTTGTGTATTTAAAATATATATATACTTTTTGTAGGGACAAAATCTTTATAACAATTATAATAAAATAACATAAACAAAGTTAAATATAAATATCTATAGCACTTAAGTTAAGCTCGTTTAGACTATCGATCGACACTAATTAACTGATTCAAATTACTAACTGATCAAATCGGACTATCAAATGAAACTTCACTAATGAACACACTGTGCATTAGACTATGGGTCTTTAGAGGTTAACTCAATCAACCTACGAGTGTACGAGTTAACCAAATTGGACTATCGATCTCTACCAATCACACCATTATAACTTCTTATTAATATATTTGGACTAATCTTAACTAACCGCTCAAATTGACCATCGATCTCTATGAATGGATTGAATCGATGTTCTAGTCGACCAAATTTGACTTAACGCTCTATTGAACGTCGACCCTACTAATTAATTAACTCAGCCGAACTCTAAATAAGACCAAATTAGACCATCATTTGTGACTCACTCTGCACAAGGGCATTCTATCATCTCTACTAATGAACTAAGTTGAGGTAGACTATAAAATGTGTGTCGTTGTTCAAATAGGTCGTTGATTTCTATTAATGAATTCAATCGACGTACTAATTCATCAAATCAGGCTATCAATTGTGACCCATCATTCAATTAGGCCATCGATCTTCACCAATGAACTCAATCGAACTACTAACTGATTAAACCGGACTATCAGTTGGGACTCACAACTCAATCGGACCATCGATATTCACTAATGAACTTGATCGAACTATTAACTGATCAAATACAATCATTTGTGGTTAACCAATCAATCGAACTACTAGGTTATCAAATAAGACTAACAATTGTGACCATCGATCTTCACCATTGAACTCAATCTAACTAGATTATCAAATCGGACCAACAATTGTGACTCACCATTCAATCGAACCATCGATCTTCGCTAATGATCTTCAACATTGATTGTATCGCACTATCTATTGTGACTCACCTCTCAATCGAACAATCGATGTTCATTGATGAACTCAATCGAACTACTGATTGGTCCAATCTGAATATCAATTGCGACTCACCATTTTGACTTTTACTACTACTCATTTGGTCACCTTGATCAGGTGATTTGGATATCAAAACGATGCAAACTTTTAATAATCTTTTCATGATGTTATAGAGTAAAAGTTGATCTACTATAAAGTGAAAAAATTAACAAAAAATTGCATCGTTTTACAATCCAAATCACCTTGTCAAAAGTGACCTAGATACAAGTTATAAAATTCAATTAGGGAGAACCAAAGTGGTGGTACTCAATAGTTGATCATTCCTTGAATTTTTTTCTAATACAAATTAGTGAAATTACTACTACTACTTGTTAAGAAAAAACAGGGGGATTCCCTCAAAAAAAATATAGGGGGATCACTTTCGGGAGGGAAATGAAAATTTGACTAAATTTAACCGATCTAAAATTTTGCTCTACACAAGAGGGGGAACTAAACTTTCACCAAAAAAATTGGAGCCAAACAAACTTCACTCTTTTCAAAACACCTCCTATTCTCTCAAGAAACCCACGAAACCCTTCCCGAAGCCCTCTTCAGATCGATGGAACCACAACCACGCATCTTCCCTCATTCAACTATATGCTCTCTGGAAGTCCTCCATTCTTCCTCCAGAGGCGACAAAGGCAAAGGAGAAGCAACTACTCTTCCTCCCGATAGACAGAGAGGTGACGCTACTTCGGCGAGAGGAGTGACGGAGGAGACCGATGTCCGACTGAAATACCTCGATTCTGCCGCCTTGATCCATCGGTTGGAAATCATCTCATTCTCCGTGATTATGGACAGTTAGAGAGACCATCTGATTTCTGCGAGCGTAAATTGGAGCATCAGTTGGAGAGGATAATTTTTCAAGGAGTGGGTAGTTAAGTAGTGTGTAGTTAAGTGGGTGGTAGGTGAGATCTAAGGGCTGGGGCTGATTTATTTAATCTAAAGGCTGAAAAGCCATAAGTTAGTTATACCATTATGTTTTATAGAATAATTAGCATGAAAGTATTGATCAGGTTAGGTACTTCGTCTTCTAGCTTGATGTTGGTTATATATGCACTTCTAATCAACTGACAGTCAACCAAAAAAAGTAATTACTCTGTCTTCTAAAAAAAAGTACTCAAACGACCAATCAATAATGACCTCAATTGAACTACTAATTGGTCAAATTGGACTATCAACTATGACTCACCACTCAATCAGACAATCGATCTTCACTAACGAGCTTAGTCGAAATGCTAAGTGTTCAATTGAGACTATCATTTGGGACTCACTGCTCAATTGGAACCTTGATGTTCACCAATAAGCTCAGTCGAATTACTAATTAATCAAATTGGACTATCAATTGTGAAACACCACTGAATCATACAATCCATCTTCACTAATGAGCTCAATCGAACTACTAACTGATCAAAGCGGACTATCATTTGTGTCTCACAACTCAATTGGACCATCCATCTTCACTAATGAACTAAATGGAACTACTAACTGATCGAAACTATCAGTTGTGACTCACCACCCAATCGGTCCATCGATCTTTACTAATGAGCTTAGTCGAGCTAGTAACTGACTTAAATCAGACTATCATTTGGGACTCACCACTCTACGAGACCATCGATCCCCACTAGTGCTCTCAATCGAACTACTCATTGTGACTCACCACTCAACCTGACCCTCGATCTTCACCAATAAGCTCAATCAAAATCGGCCCATCAATTGTTGTTAGCTCTGACCTGCTATGACTTGAACACTGTCAGATAGTCTACAATACCCTCACCAATTCCGGCATAAACAACTATTAAACATGTTTAGCTGCCAGCTTGAACTCCCCGAAACTATCAAATGTGACTCACCGCTCAATCAGAACATCCATTATGACAGACAACTCAGTTGGACCATCGATATTCACTAGATCTCAAGCAAACTACGAATAGATCAAATCGGACCATCAATGGCGACTCACCATTCAATCGGACCACGGGTCTTCACTAATGAACTCATTCCAACCACCAATTCATCAAAGCAAACTATCAATTGTGACTCACCACTCAAACGAACCATTAATCTTCACTAATGACCTCAATTGGACTACTAATTGATCAAACCATACTATCTCGGACTATAAATTGTGAGTCACCAATCAATCGGATCATCGATCTTCTATTGAGCTCAATCGAACTACTAATTGATCAAGTCGAATTGCCAACTGTGACTTACCACTCAGTCAGACTACCGATTGGGAATGAGTATAATTGAAGCTACTAATTTGATAATCACTTAGTTAGCCAATGCTAACTTGGACTGTCAATTCTTACTAATTAATCAACACGATCGGATTCGAATTTGACCAAATTTTGACTCGTGTAATAAAAGGAGTACTATTGTAAATGTAATTATTTATTTTACTTTCTTTGTATTAAATAGTTACGAGAACTGAAGTGATTCTTTTGTTTGAAACAGAAACTAAACTGATTATTGTTGAAATTACATAGGTCTAAAACTAACAATAACATTACTCATATTCAAAAATAAAATAAAATATTATTCGAAAAAAATAAAAATAAAATATAACATCATCAGTGGAATACAATTAATTTTTTTTGACAGCTAGGTCGTTCCGGTTGACGACATAACAATTTCTCAAAAAAAAAAGAATTAATACAATTAATAGTAACAAAAAATACAACATTTGTAAAAACTAGATGTGTAAAAATCACTTCTTTCATCTCCGCAGCCAGTGAAAATTGGGCGGCAGAGTTCCCCCCCAATTCCCTAACCAAAACCCAAATGTCTCCCTCGCTCGCTCAGCTAAATCTCCCAAAACTAACCCTAAACCCCAACTTTCCCTCTCATTCTCCAGGGCCAGACAGAATTGAGCATTCATGTTTCTAATTAAGCTTCCAGGCTATCCCAATTTCTCAAATTTCTCCCTCCTTCCCCCTCTCAGACTTCATATCCCATTCTCACTTCTCATAGCCGACACGTTGTACGTTTATTAGTTCAATTTCTCTGCACAAATCGACGGACTTAGGGGGTTAGGGTTCGCCAATTCCACCATCCGCTATCAGGTTGATCCCTCATCGGTATTTTCTGTGGCCTCGTTTTCAATTCTTAGACTTCTCCAAGCATCTTTTGTTCTCTCGAAACAGTCGTTTGTGATTGTCTGAAGTTTCGTGAATTTAGGGCTTGGTTTTTAGCACACGGTGGCTTTAATTTAATTTTGGTAGCCTTTACTTCATTTACTGTACTCTCTCGTGCTTAATCTGACTTATTGGAGACAGGTGGTGGAAACTTGAAGCTCTAGGGTTTGGATCATTACGGCCCCGACACTGCCCAAGGTACTGTTTTGATTATTATAGGTTTCAGTTTTGGTTCATATATGGATTCAATATCACAGCTTGGAAAGTAGGGCAAAGTTTGTGGATCTGGTTGTCTCTACATGATACTGATTAGTACTTATTTTTCCTTTGGGTTCAAGGTTTGCTAGTACTTTTAATCGGATAGGAGATTCGTGTTTCCAAGCTCTTTACAGATTGAAGTATTACTGAATATTACTGAATTTTATATACTATAATCTGCGTGCTTTGTGAAATATCCTAGTTAGGTATCACTGCTTAGTGCCTGTGCTATTGGATTTTTTGGTTTCTGGTTTCTTTTCCATTGTCTCAAGACCCACTACCTATGAAGTGAATGAACAAAAAATTAAAGGACGGATCTCTTATTGGGGAGACTGATATCCACTCGTGAATGAATGTGATGTCTGGTACTGAGGGTTGTTCTTAAGCAATTGTATCGTTCCTTCATAACTCTTAAACATCACAGTTTCTTGTTCCAGTTTATTTTTCGGTACTAGAACATTCAAAAGAAGTAGAGAACGGTTTTTAGTGTTTGAAATTTCACACATGAGTTGCACCATGACTTTGTACACAGTGCTTATGATGATAAAATGAAAGATTTTTTTTTTTTTTTTTTTTTTTTTTTTTTTTTTTTGCGATGCGTTCCCTCTCATTGCAAAACAAGCTGTATCAGTATGCATTTCCTATACAACATTAAGTCAAGAACGTAAATTTTGGTTCCCCAGCCTGTTCTATCTCGCCAAGCAACTATTCTCATGGCAAAGCTAATTGTTAAGTGTTGTACCTGTGGATCTGGTCTCTCCCCTAGTTGCGTATGTGTGTAAGCAATGCATGAATAGGTTTTCATCACTTTGTTTTTTTTTGTTCCTAAATGGAGAAATTGGCATTTGGTATCATTTGAAGTTTGATTTATCAAACCACAACAGGTACTCTGTTACTTGTTTATCTCATTTTGCATTAATTATGTTTACATCATTTTTCTTTGATTACTTCTGTTATTGAATTTTTTCACTAAAACTATTTGATAAATTCACAGAAATTGTGAGGACATTGCTATGTATTTTCTTGTGGCTAATGCAACTAATGCTCCCCCGGTGTGGGTGAAAGGTAACTATATCATACCTATCAATCTGTTTCTTCATATTTATATCCTCCCAACAGTTTTCTACGAATGCACAATGTTGACCCATAAAAAACAAATACTGTACAAGGATAGACGACCCTTAAGAAAACAAAATCGATACTAAAAAATACAAATCTAATTCAGCGGTTTGATTTCTACGTCAGCTTTTGTAAACAGCATCCTAACTCGATAAATAGAAATGTCTAGATTGTAAATGGCATCCTAAATTTGAAGGATGCCATTTATCAACCACTGAACCCTTTGTATTTTATCTCATCTTCTGCCGTTACGATTTGGTGCAATTTGAAACTGCTCCAAATTTCTCTATTTTACTCGTGACCTTCATCACTGAGAAGTGCTTTTGGCCTTTGAGTTTTGATAAACAGATCCAACAGGGCCTTGAATCTACCTTTAATATGTTATTACTTATTCCTTCTCTTATTGTATTCTAACTATAGAGGTTTGCTTATTTGAGGAATTGTCGTTTGTTTACACTCATGGTGGCATTTTTGAGTATTCTGATAGTTGTTTGAGAACAAACCCGACGTCAACATGTCAGAGGTAGCCCTTGTTATGGATCTTATAAAATTTTGGTAAACTTCTTTGCTATAGGGTCTCCTAAAATGTTGGTAAACTACTTAAAATCTAAGGATCATAGTAAAATAGTTCTCCAACTTGTATTAGTATGAGTTGATGCTTGTCCAGAATGGAGGGCTTAGACATTTGAGAGCCTAGGTTTTTTGATGTTTGGGTGTATGCCTATTTATATATGGATAGGTTTCATATATGGCTTGTCTTGGGCAACCCCTTCTTTATGAGACCTCTGATCCAGCCATTGGATTGTTTTTTTGTCCGTTGTTTCATCTCAGCTCCATCTTCACCCTAAATTGCTGATTAACCTTGTTATGGACTTGTTTAGTTGCTTGTCATGTTCTGGCATACAAGATAACATATTACATGAAAGGAATTTAATTATCATTGGTTAGACACGCTGTTTGCAATGACTGGGCACTTTGCTCTTTATAAATATGGTGTTCCATATTAATATGCCATTATATTTTTCAGGAAATAGCAAGGGGAATACAGCAAACGTCACATCTGACAGCTCTGAGAAAGAATTGAAGATGTTGGCAATGTGTTTTTGTTTTCAGACATAGCCGTAGTCTCGCCAAGCTCAAATTAACTTCTGCTGTGTCTCTCAAACATGTAGACTTGTTTCTGTAAGCTTCATACTAGGGTGATTTGTTGTGAACTTAGATGTATGGTCGGGTTTTGGATAGACACGACTGTGTAGGGTGTTACGGTACGATGGTTTCCTTGTAATGAAAATCACAATGTTGTCAAAAATGAATAAATTGTACAGAATGATGGGTAATGGCTTTATTAGTGCCAGATTGTTGCAGTCTTCATTCTAGTACACTTGCTTACATAATTGCACGCATCTGACAATTAACGAATCATACACACTAAAGAAGATACACAATCAATATTTTGATTTCAGTGACACTATGATATGCTTTATCCTTAATGAAAGCTACATGTTTGCTCTATAATGACTTCATCCGCGACAGCTTTTTGTTAGAATCACATTATATAACTGGGTTCGAGCCAGAGACCTCATGCAGGGGGGCTTCAAACGCTCTGCCATTGAGCAAGCTCCCATTTGCCGTCAATGACAGATTTTGACTGTATTCCAAATGCAGATATCAGATTTCTGAATTGCAATTAAAAAAATTGATGTATAATCTAGTCGGTCATTAATAATAACAACATTTGACTAGAGAAAAAAAGATAGTGCACAAGTTGTGCAGCACAACTATTTATTCCCTGTTATAAATAATAATAACAGTACGAACAGTAATAATAACAATAATTATAGTTGGAAAAAAATACAGAAATAAATAAGCTGATTCTTCTTAAAAAATACAGAAAATGTACAATCTCAAGAATGAAGATTGCTCAAGGCTGATTCTTCTCAATGACTGCTTCAGCTTTCATACCACCAGCAAGGTCATACTCCAAAAACTGAATTATCCATGAAATGGTTGTCCTGGAAAAGTGCCCCATCAGCAAGGAGTTCAGGTGCCATTTGGTTGCCTGCACGATAATCAATGAAAGTAGCCTTTTATGTCCGGATTAGATCTTGGATTTAAGCTACAACATTATTAGATAATCAATTCCTTATTAGGATATAAGTCATCCCAGTAACAATGAAGTTTTCTCCCTGAGCTTCTCGAGCTCAGCCAACATGAACGATATCGGTATACTGAGGCCGAGGAGGATAAACCAGCCCCCCCCCCCCCCCCCCAGTCCGTCATGGAAAGTACATGAGCATCAATGGAGACATAGAAGTCTAATGCAGCTAACTGCATAAAAAGATCAGATCTCAGGTGTAAATAAACATAGACAAAATCAGACTGCAGGTGAAATTATTGTAAAATGTGATAAAAACTTGGCAAGAACATACAACATGCAGATACGAGACACCATAACCAATGATGAACGATCTAACATATAAATGTGTTTTCTATGAAAAGGCCAAGGAAACTGATGTCCAATTACACATATAAGTGATACTAGCGTATATATCAGTATCTCAAAATATGAAACACACACACACACACACACACTAGCGGATAATTAAAGTTAAAACGTACAGTGCAAGCTTTAGAATAAAATTTTGCAGCATAAACACACACCAAATATTACTATATTTACTATGTATCGCAACCAAAAGAATAAATGAAGCATGAAATAACGCATCCCATCTCTTAGAATAAACAATTATTTATCCCAACATGGTGTACAACTATGTTTTTTTAAGGGAAAAAAATATTTTCCTTATATTGGCTAAAGACCTCGTCACCTTCTCATGATCGAGGGATTTGTCCCATACTGTACAGAAAACATGTCAGAGCTCCACAAAGGCCACAATCCTCTTGCAATTAACCTAGGGTAAACAACGAAAGATCCAAAGGAGTCATCAATAACACACTTCTGGTAAACCAAACATCAGAATGAAATCAAATTGGAGACCAAATCAGCATGACGTCATTAGCCTCCTCCTTGTAAGTACCTTGTCTCAATCATATACCATAATTGATCAAAGTTGGCTCTTGGGCAAATCTTTCAGATCTCATCTGTATCTGCAACTGCAAGTACCTAACCTTGGTGATTTTAAATTAATTACTGACCACATACTTTCATAACATTAACTTCACATCATAGTACAGAGTTACAACTTTTACAGTTACTTTTTCTTAGATTAGTAACTACATATGGTATGCTCGTTTGTTAAATAATTGTAAGAGACTAGAAAAGCAAAAGGGTGCAGCATGCCATACCAAGTGGATATAAGGGTATGAAATTCAGCATACAAAAGAATGAGTGACACTTCTCTTGACCCATCATCATTACCTCAACACAACCTAAATCACCACCATAATTGTAACAAATTGATCCCCAAATCAGACACTAGATTGTGGCAGAAAAAGAGATATTGAACCCAGACCTGCATAATCCCCGAATGGAGCTCTCCCGTCAATAAAAACGCCAAAATTTCTCATTCTAAATTACCCACAGTTCAAATCTAACACATATCAAACACACAGACACACCAATCTCAACTTTGAAGCAAGTAAACTTTTTTTTTTTTTTTTTTATAAGAAAGACGAAATTATATTCCAGAACCGGGGTGATCAACCCCAAAAATAAGATCAGTACAAAATTTAGGATCTAAAACATGAATAACACCAAATGATCTATTCTTCCTAGCCCAAACAACCAGATCAAGGAACAAACAAAAACTCGAAACACAGGCAGTGAAACCCTAGATCAAGGAACATATACATAGAAGATTGCTGGATAGGACAAACTCCGAAGAGGAAGAGGAAACGATTGACGACGAACTCCAAGATTCTCAGAAGCGTCCTCCGGAGTCGTCACCGTCGAAGTCAGAGTTCGATTTCAATGGGGGCAGGGAGGGACAATGGTGTCATCTGACTTCGATTTCAATGGAGAGAGGGAGGGACTGAGACTGTAAATACGGAGACTGAGATTGTAAATATACGTTTGACTTACTGTCCAGCAAATAGGGAAGAAAACTAGGGGTACTGTATGGTAGTTTCTCCAACCTGAGGGGGAGTGAGTGCACCTCCCACAAAACTTGTACGTGGTTGAAAAAGAGAGTGAGAAACATGATACTAACAAAAGTTTGAATTGACACATTTGGCCGCACTGTAGCTGCCCCCGGAGAAAAGATTGTGGGAGAGAGAGAGAGAATTGTGAGAGAATAATGGGAGAGAGAGAGAGAGAGAAAATTGTGGGAGAGATAAGTAATGAGAGAAATGTTGGGAGAGATAATGACTAATGTGAGAAGATTGTGGGAGACGAAGTAGAGAGAAAGGGGGATGAATCGGGGATAGCCTAGGATTGAAAAGGTCGTATAGAACTTGAAATTTGCAGCACAAAGTGTTAAAAATCTCAAATTAAAGGGCCGGGTCGGGTCTGATGGGTCTGACCCGTAGGGTCCGGGTCGGGTCAGGGTTTGCCGACAAACGGGTCTCACGTTGGTGGGGCGGGTCTGGGTTCATCGTTACCGGTATGTTTTTTTTTGCACCATTCCATCTTTGAAGTTGCGTTTTTTTTTGAACCTCTAGGGTTTCATGAAATCTTGCTGAATCGCAGGAGGATCAAGAACAAAACGCAAAGAATTGATAGGTTCAAGAAGCACTGTGAGGCCTTCGAGTTTAGGTTTTTCCAACTTCCCTTATGTACAGTTTTTTTATCAATGGCGGTATTTTCATTTCCCTGATATCCGACTGCCCGATGTTGTGCAGGTTCCTTGCCGGGATTTCCACCACGATTGACACTTCTCTGAGCCTGCTGGCTCTTGAACTCTGATTTGACCGCTACATGTCCATGAACTTATTGAATGCATTTTTATTGTAAATGATAAGGAAACAGACATTGAAAGGTATGCTAAAATTGATTATTACAATAAGACACCACTAAAGTCAAGACAGAGGTAATTTGGGCAATGCAAAAAGAAGGAAACTAGAATTGGTATTAGATAGATAAATGGGTAATTGACACGAAACGTATTTTCACTATGTAGTTTTATATGATAATATAAATATAGCAAGGTAAGTACCTAAAAGTATTGAATTAGAAGACACAATTTTTAACATTGATATAATGAACTTTCCGGGGGTTGGACTAGTTTCTGCATAAAAGCCTTTTGGATTCCACATCTGTAAATGTGAAATAGAGCTTTCAGCCCAAATAACTCTCTTTATATTGGCAAACACAAACATTGTCCTCCAAATAACAGCATTTCAAAACTAAGTTCAGATCTGTTTAGTCATGTTAAATTGAGAAATTGAGTCTCAGCTTATTTGCTTATAGAGCAACAGAGTAACCTTGTTATCTCTCGGCTTAAGTTACAAGTAACTCTACTTTTCGGTCTGACATCATCACGATCACTTCATTGACATATACATAGATAGTTATCCAGGGGAATCCGGAACTTCCCTGGGGTGCCATTTTCCCCTAATCATTTACAAAATAAATGTAGAATTGTTGTTGGTTTACCTAATATTTTTGTTTTGTTTGAAATATTAAATTTCGCTGAATGTTGGGTTTATTCCTCCTAGTATGTATTATGTAGTGTATAACTGGATCTTTCACTGAGGACAGTAAAATTTGGCAATATCCAAATTTGATATATGGGAGTGTTAGCATTATGTGCGCCCATGTGGGGTGCACAATGCAATTAACCTAAACTTATGGGTTTAGGTGAGACAAGCTCAAACCTTATGGGGTTAGTAGCAAGGACAAACTCTAGGGGGTTATGTTGCAATTGGGTATTAGTCTGTCTATATAAGGAGACAGCCTCTCATTATTTTATACACAATACTGTAGAGATCATGTGCTGATCATAATACAGTAAACCCTAGACTCTCTCTTCAACTAGCCTCCATTCGGTGGAACTTGGTGTGGATCAGAGCTCTCGTCCTAGTGATTCGAGCCAGATTGTGGGAGCAAGAAGAGCACGTGAAAGCAAGCAACCTACGATCATCCGTCGCGCTTAGGAGCTAAGGAAGACAAGGTAAACACATGAATCTTCCGCTATAATTCATGTTGTAGATCTGTATGTGCTAGATCAGATTCGTCCTTCATTGGTATCAGAGCTTTAGGCTTGTTTTTCGTGCCTAGTTATGCGTTCCCGAATCAGATAAAAAATTCGAGTTTTTGAAATTTCATAATCTGTTAGTGAAACCTATATGGTTAGATAGGGTTTTTCACAAGGATTCCAGAAATATAAATTTTGTAATTTTTGGACGAACAGAGAATTAGTTATGATTTTTCTAAGATTCGAAACAGTATAAATCTGGACTGATTGATCTGAGCAGTAAAAAGTTTTTTTTCAAAACATGTTAAAATTGGGTTTTGAACACATAATCTTGATCTACGTGAAAAGACGATTCCATCGATGTAAAGACCGCCGGAAACGGAGGCCGGGAAGGCGGCGCGTGGGCCTCACGCGCCACCGACGCCGCCTCCACGCGCGGCCACGCGCCGCCACGCGCCGCACGCGCCAAAGGGCGGCGGCGGACTTGCTGACGTCAGCTAGGGCTGACGTGGCATGATGACGTGGCGGTACCACGTCAGCAATTGCTGACGTGGCAGATGACGTGGCAGTCACGCGGGCTGCTGACGTGGCAGGTGACGTGGAGGGCTAACGTGGCTGCTGACGTCAGCACATGGCTGACGTGGCATGCCACGTGGCACGCTGACGTGGCACTCGGGCCGACGTCGGCGCGTGACGGAGGCGGGCTCGCCCACGCGCGGCGGCGCGTGTGGGCGCGTGAGCCCTCCTCCGGCCATTATTTTTTGCCCAATTTTTTTCTATATGCTCAGAATTAAATTTCCTATTTTCTGGGATTTTTTCATAATTTTTGGAAAAACAGAAAATTTTATTATTTTCCAGATTAATTAATTAGTGTTTAGCACACTTCCCGAGGCAATTAGACGTCCTTAAACACACTATTTTGAGCCCAAATTTTTTCTGGAGACTTAGGACATTTTTCCCTACCTTATGAGATAGGAGGTGAGATCCTAGGTAGTTGGGAGCAATTTTCGATCTTATTAGTTGATTGATTTATTGCTTATTGAATTCCAGTAATTATTCTTTAATTCTGGAAATTTCCAGAAAATTCCAGTATGTTTATTTTATTATTATACATGCTGTTGTGGGTTGAATGGATGTGTTTGATGCATGGATGTGGCTTAGATGGTTTTATATTTGGTTTTGGTTTTGAATTTGTAATCAATTAAAATTACGGCCTGCGAGTCGTGCCTCTCTACATACTCTATTGTCTTCTCTTCTCATCTAAATCGCCTATTAGAGGTTACTTCTTATTAGAAATAAGATATTTAGTGAAGATTGAAGAATAGAAGCTTCAAGAGAGGTGGCCAAACCAAAAGCTATGGCGCGAGGTGCATGGAGCAAAGAGACGAACAGGGAAGCTTCTAGGAGCACTCGAGATGAGGCGAGATCCATGAGGCGAGAAGTACAAGACTTGCTCAAGACGTACTCTCAATAGTGGGAGTGCACCTTAGGGGCCACATCCATTGCATATTTATTTATGCTTATGCTTGTTTTATGTTATAACTGCGTGTGATTGGATATAACTGTATAACCTCGCATGCTTAAGAACTAAAACGAAAGAGCTCACATTAAGAGAGGATTAAAATTAATGGGGAATCGTAAGTGACGATATTTGATTCCTAGAATTGCTACTAGGTTTTGGTGGAGTCCTTATGAAGAACTATGAAATTTTAATCTTAGGGTAATTTTCACTTACACCCCTTCAATTTTGATGAATCTTCACTTGCACCCTTTCTTGTTTGGGTAACTTCACTTACACCCCTTGTTGCTACCAAACCTCTTTTCACTTCCACCCCTTCTGTCAAATAAGTCTGTTAATTGTTAGGTTAAGTGAACAGTAGTAGATTTCTGGACAGATTTGCCCTTAGTAACCTTTTCTCTCTCGTTGCCTCATCTTCGTTGTTCTTGTTAATCATCATCATTATCATCATCGTCTTCTTATTCACCACTATCACCGCTAAACTTCACCAACACCACCATATAGGCATATAGCACCACCAACACCACACCAAATCTTGTGGCAAGTCAACACATTTCACTTCAATAATTTTATGCCTTCAAGCAATCATGACACTTTTTATAAGCACACCATAGCTCTTGTTCCATGAACATCGTAGCAGAACATAAAAAGGTTGAAAATATTAAAATTGATTCGTTACAAAATCCTAATTTGAGATGTCTTTCCCGCATAAGATAAGCTACAGAGCTCACATAGCATTTTTATTCGAAAAAAAAAATCAAAAAAAAGGAAGAAATTTTCCAGATCTATTGAGCAAAAAAGCAGTGCTTGAGAAGATGAAGCTCAAATTCATCAAAAGGTTCAGATTCATCAAAAAAGAGAATACCTCGAAGCTCAAACCCATATTCTGCTTTCAATCTACCACTGAAGCCAGAGAGTGAGATGGGGAGGGAGATAGAGAGATGAAGGGAGAGAATACCTCTTCTTCCACGCCGCAGGAAAGAGACGGGAGCTTTCAAGAGGACATGAAAGGGAAGGGCTCGAGAGAGAGAGGAGATGAAGATAGAGACGAAAAGAGGGTTTTATTTTGTCTAATTTCTCTTAGGGTATAGTAGTCTTTTAGAGCATACTGTTAGTCACAGTTAAGCTCCGTCTGTCAGAAGGGGTGTATGTGAAGATTTCTAAATAAGAAGGGGTGTATGTGAAGATGTTCCTAATCTGAAGGGGTGTAAGTGAAAATTACCCTTAATCTTATCTAAATGTTTGTAGGAGCTAAAACAAATGCTAGTAATTAACTTCCGCTTTGTCTCATATTTTTCAGTTACGATGACTCAACTACTTAAAACTGCTGTAATACTGAACGAGGATAATTTCCATACATGGTATAGAAGCGTGATTGTCCGCTTCCTAGAGCTGGATTTGTCTGAGCACTTGCATGTGTCAAAGATCGAGCCTTTGGAGCCCGAGGGAGGCCCAACTGAGGCATATAGGCGTGATGTTGAGGCTTACCAGAAATGGAAAGTTGATGACGACATTGCATGCCTAGAGTTGATGGATCTAGTGAGATTTGAACTCCTAGAGTCAATCGAGATTGACTACGCGAGTAAGTTTTGGGAAGACATTCTGGCACGGTATGGGATAACCGATAGCTTCCGTGAGCAATACCTATTGAGGATGCTTACCACTGTGGTGAAGAAAGATTGTGACTCTATGGAAAAGCACCTAAGGGCCTTATCTTTTTATATTACTGAGCTTATTAATTCTGGGTATGAATTGTCCGATGAAAGGCAACTTAGAGCTGTGAGGACATCTCTACCAAAGTCATGGGAACCCGTGAGACAGGTGTTGGCTAATTCAGAGGATATTAGAACGTTTGGAGATGCCAAACGATATCTATTGTTCGAAGATCATAGACTGGAGTTTGCCAGAACTAGCAGCTCAACACTGGAGGTAGAGAGCTCATTCTTGGCCACTGGGTCGAGTTGGAGCGATGCGGGATACGACCCGAGAGGCCAATTGGGGCCACGCCCAAAGATCAGTAAAAGCCAAGTCGGACGGAGGTCCAGAAACATGAAACGAGTTAAGTGCTTCAACTGTCAGGCATATGGCCACTTTGCTCGTGATTGCGCCGAGCCAAAGGTACACTATAATCCAAACTCTGACTGTTTTGTTATAAGTCAAGTTTATATTGCTGATTCCCCTAATGAGTGGGTTTTGGATTCAGGTGCGAGTGACCACCTAGCATGCGATCGTGACGCGTGCACGGATTATAGGCGAGTACCAGTGGGCAGTAGAAGAGTGTACATGGGGAACAACTCCTTCGTTGATGTAGTGGGCATTGGCACATATCAGCTGAAGATGAGGTCTGGAGAGACGCTTGTCCTTCATGATGTTCTTTACGCTCCTGATGCACGCAAGAATTTAGTTTCAGTTTCTAGACTTATGGATATGGATTACAGACTTGTTTTTGAGGGTAGAGTTGCCAAACTGTTTTGTGGCAATTCATCTTTTGGCACTGCTTTGATATCTCGTGGTTTATTTTATTTAGACATTATTGGTTCTAGCTTTGGTGATGTTTATGATTCTTGTTCATTCATTACTTCTTCTAGTGATGTTGATTCCACTAGATGGCATGCTAGATTGGGACATATAGGACAGGACAGGATGAACAGGCTGGCCAAGGCAGGCCTACTTGGAAATATGTCCAAGATATCTTTACCTGTATGTGAGTGTTGCCTTGCAGGGAAAGCCAAACGCAAACCGTTCGGTAAAGCAGTAAGGGCTACTGAGCCTTTACAACTTATTCATTCTGATGTATGCGGTCCATTAAATGTTAGAGCTAGACATGGTGCTCGCTATTTCATCACATTTATAGATGATCACACTCGTTTCGGTTATGTGTACTTGATGACACATAAGTCTGAGGCACTAGGGTGCTTCAGAAAGTTCCTACAAGAGGTAGAGAACCAACTGGACAAAAGAGTTAAGGCTCTTAGGACAGACCGAGGTCGTGAATATCTATCCGAGCAATTTAAGGAGCTCTGTGAGGAAAAAGGAATAGTGAGGCAGTTAACTATTCCCTTCACACCGCAGCAAAATGGTGTAGCGGAAAGAAGGAATAGGACACTGTTAGAGATGGTTCGTAGTATGATGGCAAATGCGAATCTGCCAATCTCCTTTTGGGGAGATGCATTGATGACAGCCACATACATACTGAACCGTGTGCCCACCAAGTCTGTAGCCACAACCCCTTACGAGATGTGGTCCAAAAGGCAACCCGAATTGGGTCACCTTAGGCCATGGGGGTCGGCTGCCTATGTACGTAACGTCTCCCATGTCCATGGGAAATTGGGTGCTAGAGGAAAGAAGTGCATCTTCATACGATACTCTGAGCACTCTAAGGGTTACGTATTCATAGCGCAACAGCCGGATGGCAGTCTAACAGAGATGGAGTCGCGAGATGTTGAATTTCTCGAAGGAGATTTTCCTAGTCAGGGAGAAGCTCGTGGAGATGGCATTCTCTACGAGCAAGAGGAACCACTAGATGATACTCAATTCACCACTACTCAAGAGGAATTTGTTCCTGTGGATCTTGAGAACAGTGGGAGTGTCTTGCCTAGTGAGCAGCCCATCACATATGGTGATGATGCTGAAGAAGAAGAACCCTCTTTGCGTAGGAGCGCTCGTGGGAGCGTACCCCGTCGACGATTTGACATCGAAGGGGAGGCCATGGTGGTCACCACGCAAGAAGATGATGAACCTAGGACATTGTCCGAGGCTCTATCATCACCTGACAAGAAAGAATGGGAGATTGCTTTACAAGAAGAACTAGAGTCAATGAAAACCAATCATGTTTGGGACCTAGTTGACTTGCCTCCTGGACGTAAGGACATTGGAAACAAATGGGTTTTCAAGGTCAAGAGGAAGGCAGACGGAAGCGTGGAAAGGCATAAGGCCCGACTAGTGGCGAAAGGCTACACCCAACAGCAGGGTGTAGATTATGAGGAGACATTCTCGCCGGTCGTGAGAATAGCCTCTATTCGCCTTATACTAGCAATAGTAGCGAGCATGGACTTAGAGCTACATCAAATGGATGTTAAGACTGCGTTTCTCAATGGAGAATTAAACGAGGAGATCTATATGGCTCTGCCGCAAGGCTTCGAGAAGAAAGGTCAAGAGCACCAAGTGTGCAAACTGGTTAAGTCCATATATGGGCTTAAACAGTCCTCAAGACAGTGGTATATGAAGTTCCATCAGGACATTGTAGCATATGGCTTTGCAATGGTAGATGAAGACCACTGTGTGTATGTCAAAAGCTCAGGAAATAAGTTCATGATTTTGTCTCTATATGTGGATGACATACTATTGGCAAGCAATGATATAGGAATGCTCAAGACCACCAAAGGGTGGTTGTCCTCTCGTTTTTCGATGAAGGATATAGGCGAGGCAAGCTACATCCTTGGGATTAAGATCCTGAGAGATCGTTCCCAACGACTTCTAGGATTGTCGCAAGAGGCGTACATCCAGAAAATACTGGAACGATTTAGAATGTCCGATGCCAAACCACTTGACACTCCCATTGCGCATGGCGAGAAACTCAGTCTAGAGATGTGTCCCAAGAACCAACATGAGAGAGATCAAATGGCCAAAGTACCCTATGCAAGTGCTGTCGGTAGCCTCATGTACGCCATGATGTGTACACGACCTGACATATGTCATGCGGTCGGTTTAGTTAGCAGATATCAGTCTGATCCAGGCATTGGGCATTGGAAGGCTGTGAAAAGAATACTCCGATATCTCAAAGGGTCAAAGGATTTCGTGCTGTGCTATCGAGGCTCTGGGCTTCGACTTGTTGGCTATAGTGATGCTGACTGGGGTAGGGACCTAGACGCACGGAAATCGACCTCAGGATACGTCTTCATGCTGGGTGGAGGAGCCATCACGTGGCACAGTAGCAAGCAGACTTGCACTGCCTTATCGACCATGGAAGCTGAATACGTTGCCTGTTCTGCGGCAGCGCAGGAGAGTGTCTGGCTCAAGAGATTCCTGGTCAGTCTACGTGTTGATAGACCTAGACCAGTGACTTTGCGCTGTGATAGTATGTCGGCCATAGCTTGTGCTAAGGATCCGAAATACCACAGTAAAGCCAAACACATAGAGATAAAGTATCACTTCATTAGGGAGGTGGTAGCTAAAGGAGATGTTTCTTTAGAGCACATTCCTACGAATCAGATGTTAGCTGATCCCATGACCAAACCTTTGTTAAGGCATGTTTTTACTGGTCATGTTAGGAGTATGGGCTTAAGTAGATGGTGAGATATCACTAGAGTTTTCAGACTGACAATATGGTTTAGACATTGATTGATGGATTTTAATTGGATTTGTTATGCTACATGTTGTTTACATATCCTGTACTAGCATAGAACATGTCGCGCGGACACTAGGTTGACTCTCTCACACGAGCAACCGCCTGTACAACATCCTGGATTGTCTAGGTGAGTAGGAGATGAGACAGAATCCCGACAAGCGCTAGAAGCCTATGATATGATGACTCCTGTCATATGAGGCGCATGGCCTATGACAAGAGCTGGACACCAATCAATAGTGCAAGACCCTGTCAGACGGATTTATTTGTCGCATTGGAATATGTTCCAAGGTGAGATTGGATTATGGCCATTCGAGCATGGTTACTACCCCGAACCATGTATAGTCTGCGTAGAGAAAGCCAGATAAGAGAACTGATTTCGATTGCATATGTGCAACGCTCAGTACTCGGGTTAATAGTCATATGGGCTGTTGGACTTACATCTGTATAGTGGTCCCTATGGGATAGGACATGTGCTCTGGTAGAGTCCAAACACTATGGCGCACATCTTATGAGATGACGCGTGCTTATGAGTGACATGAGGTGGCGAGTAGAACTAGTCCCTGAGTTTCCTCGCCGTGTGAGCCTCGTCGATCATATAAAAATGATTGACACTGTATACCCTTAGTACTTTCATCCATGTCGGGGAGAGACGGTTCGGTGGTGCTACTTTAGCGTGACACCTCACGGCTATGAATGATTCGGCCTACCAGGACATTGCTAGGAAAGCAGCTGACTCCGAATCAAAGCGACAATGGATAGAAAGGAAGATTCTAATTGCATCGCTCTTTATCATATTCATTGGGCCCACCTACAAGATCTTATGGGATCATGCAGGATATGAATATAATAAAGGAGATATAGACTCATTGACGCACGACCTTCGGGACAAGGTATGTGCTCATGGTCTATGAGATGGCAATAGACAGAATCTGGGGAATACGAGAGATATATATATGTATTGCATTATTTCTTAAAGGGTTGAGTACGCCTGCTGCTAGCTCGTCTCGTATGAGTTTAGAGTATGGATCTCCCGAAATGCAGGTTCTCTCACAATCACACACCAAGGCCACATAACACTTTGGCAGATGATAATAGTTGGAGATTGAGGGAGACTAGAACTACTGTATTTGTGCAACCCCACTGTGCGAGTGGGAGATGTTAGCATTATGTGCGCCCATGTGGGGTGCACAATGCAATTAACCTAAACTTATGGGTTTAGGTGAGACAAGCTCAAACCTTATGGGGTTAGTAGCAAGGACAAACCCTAGGGGGTTATGTTGCAATTGGGTATTAGTCTGTCTATATAAGGAGACAACCTCTCATTATTTTATACACAATACTGTAGAGATCATGTGCTGATCATAATACAGTAAACCCTAGACTCTCTCTTCAACTAGCCTCCATTGGGTGGAACTTGGTGTGGATCAGAGCTCTCGTCCTAGTGATTCGAGCCAGATTGTGGGAGCAAGAAGAGCACGTGAAAGCAAGCAACCTACGATCATCCGTCGCGCTTAGGAGCTAAGGAAGACAAGGTAAACACATGAATCTTCCGCTATAATTCATGTTGTAGATCTGTATGTGCTAGATCAGATTCGTCCTTCAGGGAGTATATATGAATTGTTTGTGATTTATTTGTGAGACTGATTTCTAGGAGGAACGGTATCATAAGGAGGCTTTAATGGTTCGGATTTGCTAGTAATGCTCTAGTAGATGCCAACTAGCCCATTTAGATTTGTTTGAAGGATTCAGGAAAGGCAGGAATATGTCGTTTAATATAGCAGGCTTCAATATTCATGTTCAAGTTGACTAATTAAGAGGACATCTGTTATGTTTGTATGTACCTCAGGAAGTCAACTTAAACAGAACCAAAAGATCCTTGCCTCGTCTTACATAAGGGCACCATTATTTTAGAAACCCACTTTTTCTTTTTGAAACCTTAGGGTGGCACATGAACCCTTTTGTCATAGACTCACTCCGCTCATGCCTCGTCGTGGAATATTTTTGAAAGAACTGGCAAGTGATTCCTTGTAGGTAAGCAGTAGGAAATTTTCTTCTACTACACACTGTTATTAGTTCTTAGTGGATATTGTTACATAATCCCATTGGTGTCCATTTTTTCCAATGTTTGAGGATACTGTAACTACATTTCCTATCCTATGAATCTAGAAGGCACGTTATGCTCGGATGGGTGCTGTCCAAAATACGACCTATAAGTTTATCCTGAACAGTTGACTTAGTTTTTGAAATTCTTGATATGCAATATGCCTCTACATATCTGCTTTGAAACACCTTATTCAGTTTGACTTGTTTATAGCTGAAAGTTTCAAATCATTGTTTAATTTTATATTATTATTTAAATATTTCTTCTTTTGCTTAATACCATCCCTGAGAGCTGACTTCTTATGGCTGAAAAATTTAATTAATTGGTTAGTCACCTCTAATATTCTATCTGGTTTTGATGCCATAAAATAATAGATGTCACCTTCCCAACTAATTGTTGTAATGCATTTTCACTACTTCGAGAACCAAGTCATATCTCTAGTCATAATCTGCGGTTGTTAGAATTTAGTGGTGCCTTGTCAGAGGCCGCGTGAAGATAATCGGTCTATTTGATGCTCCTATGTTTAATCCAAACTTTTCACATCTTCTTATCACCCACAGACAAACTCTAGCAATGGCATCCCTGCTCTATGGTCTTGCTGAAAAATTGGCTGTAGAGTTGTGCTCCCCTCTTTTCAGAGAGTATGTTGGAAAGCCATGGCTACTGGGAACCAAATCTGAGTTTGAGAAACTTAAGAATACTGTGTCCTCCATTGAAGCTGTTGTTCTTGATGCCGAGGAGAAGCAAGAGACCAACCACCAAGTTCGAGATTGGCTTATGATCTTGAAGACCTAATGCAGGAATTCCGCACTGAAGCTTTGAACTGTAGAGTGAAGAACAAGAATAAGTAGGCAAAGAACGTACACATCTTCTTCTTGTTGGGTTTGTCTCGAATTCCGCAAGACGAATCGGTGTGCCCGATGCGTCTGATTTCTCTTCTGAAGAGGTGATCTCTGCGGAGGTGATAGCTTGGGCTAGGTGGGCTTTTCCACCTCCTCTAGTTTAGTATAAATAGAGGTGCTAGCTATTGTTTTATTTCATAAGTTCAACTTAGAGTGGCACACAAGTTGAGTGTGTAGGAGAGTTGAGAGGCCTGTAGAGAGAATTGTGAGTGTACGATATTTCGTACTAGTGAAAATTCTTTCTTGCCCCGTGCACGTAGGCAATTTGCTGAAGCACGTTAAATATTGTGTTCTTTATTTTTCTCGTTCTCTATATCGCGTGTTCGTGTAGTGATCGTGTTTGATTTTCCGTTGCGCGGGATTTCGACGTGATAAATCCCAACAAGTGGTATCAGAGCCAGGTTCACGATTCGGGTTATACACGCGACGGGAACGGAGACGAGATTATAAAGTTTCCGGCGACGACGAAGTTTCTAGCGGCGGCGATCGACGGTCTTGAAGAACCCACGGCGACGGGGTGTGTCACGCTTGGGTTGAGAAGACGAAGGGCAGCCGTAGCGGCTAGAGGGCAGTGAGGAACCGAGTTAGCTGCAGCGGAAATAACACAGTGACGGCGCTGTGGTTGGCGACAAAGTCTAGTTGTGAGGAGTCGGCAATCACAAAAGGAGTCCGTGTGCACCTGTGAGGTAACCCCTAAGTCGGTGTTTTGTGGGGTCTGTTTTTTTCTTTTGATTTATTACGGACAAAAACAAAAGAAAGGGAACAAGCTATTGGGTTTTTGGTGCTAACACGTGAGGAAGAAGAAGCTGTCCAGGAGGATTTATCCGGTGTTTCGCGGCTACGGTTGGGCGCGTGCAATAATCGCGCGACGTTTGGTCCAAATTGTTTTGGACGTATCTTTGGCTCCAGGAACCCGTTTGACTTGAAACAAGAGTCAAACCCTAGGTTTTTGGGCGTTCCCGACACATTGGCGGTGTCGGATTCTCCAGATTGTAAACGGAAATTTGCAGATTGGTGTGATGGCGGTGAAAAGTTTCAGTTTCGTGATTGAACAATTCAACGGCCACAACGATTTCACTCTATGGCAGCAACGAGTGAAAAATATGTTGACACGAGAAGGTCTTATCAAGGCTCTCACGAAGAAGAAGTCCGAGAAGCCGGCGGGTGTGACAGATGACAAGTGGGAGGAGATGCGAGAGATGGCGAATAGCACGATTCAGCTATATCTGGGCAATAGTACACTCCGGGAAGTCATCAATGAGACGGATCCCTACGCGCTGTGGACGAAGTTGGAGAGCAGGTATAAGTCTAAGTCTTTGACGAGTCGACTGTTCTTGAAACAACAGTTGTATGCGCTGCATATGGCCGAAGGGAAGGATTTTATGGAACACTTGGATGAGTTCAACAGGGTTCTAACAGAGTTGAATGCGGTTGATGCGAAGATTGAAGAAGAAGATCAAGCAATTCTCTTGTTAGTTTCCCTACCTCCTTCGTACGAGCACATCAAGACTACTTTGATGTATGGGAAGGAGACTATCAAGTTAGATGAGGTGGTTTCTACTCTTATTTCCCATGAGTCGGTAAGGAAAAAGGAAAGCGAAAAGACGCAACTTGATGGAATCATGGCTACATACGAGGGAAGTCAAGATCGTGGAAGGAGACAAGAGAAGGAGGGGACGTTCCAAATCCAGAAGTGATGACTACAAGCCGCGATGTTACTTTTGTAGTCAAGAAGGCCATATTCGAAAGCATTGTGAGAAGTACAAAGCGGCGAGGAAGATGAATCAACCATCAGAGGCAGCAGTCATTGAGAAGTCCGACAATGATGAAGATCCAGTGGATGTGATGACAGTCACTTCAGGTAATGAGAAGTCAGATTGGATTTTAGATTCTGGATGTTCGTTTCACATGTGTGCAGCCAGGGAGCAGTTTGCAACTTATCAAGCTTGTGATGGGAGTACTGTCAAGATGGCTAACAACTCGACTAGTAAAATTGTTGGTATAGGTACAGTAAGGTTTCGTAAGCTTGATGGGAGGATCTTGGCGCTGACGGGGGTGAGACATGTGCCATACTTGAGAAATAATCTGATCTCATTGGGGATGTTGGACTGTAAGGGTTGTAGAGTCTCAATTCATGGTGGAGAAATTGAGGTCCTGTCTACAACAGACAAGACTGTGCTGCATGGGAAATTGGTTGATGGTCTATACAAGCTTGTAGGAAGTGTTGTGACATGTGGATCTTCTGTCACACGAGAGACAAGGAGTATAGATCGGCGAGATACGCATGCGGGGCGTATGGATGAACAAGGGAAGCAACTAAGGAGATGCACTGGGAACGGACGCGGAGGAGCACTAGGTGGACGTGCAAGGGCGTTCAAGCGCAAGACGGAGAAGGTGCAGGCTACACAAGAGTTGCAGGTTGTTCAAGGAGGTTGTCCAGCCAAAGTGATCGAGACGCATATGAAGGTTGACGATCCACCGTTGATGAGAACATCGATGAAGAAAACTTCTGCAGAAGTGAAGAGGAAGCGAGTCTCGTTTGCACTTGATTTGGATGGTGGTGGTCTCTCCAATGATGTTCGAGCAGGTGGAGAGGTGGAGCCACACCGCTCCCCAAAGTAGCAGACTTTGGGACGCACCCGTGTCAGGGGTGCGAGGAGGCGCCCCAGGGAGGGGGCGCGAATGGGAGCATCTCGGTGGAGGTGCTGTGAGGGGCCGTGCATGACGAGCATGGCGGATGCGGCGGAGTTGACATCAACAACGGAGTTGGCTGAGGAATTTGCTGGCGCTTGCAGAATTCAAGCCAAGGTGGAGTTGTTGGAATTGTGCCCTAGAGGCAATCAATTAATTGTGACAAATATATGGATTTACGATTCATTATGTTATCGATATGGAGATATGCTAACATGAATGAAGTCCTTAGAATATAAGGTGTTATATTCTTAAATATCCCTAGTCAATTATAATGATTAATGGGACAATCATCTATAGACTAGTATGGGGTTGGATTGATATGGAGATATCACGATCCAACACATGGGTATGCATTAGGAGTAATGGCATACTGGATTGACCCACGACGAAAAGGATACATTAGAATATGTGAAGTCACAATCGCTTTTCGTAGTGCTAATATTATTGCAATCCTTGGACTTGAAGTCACTAGATACTCTAGTTGTGAAATATTGCGCTTTGATGTTATCAAACGTTACACCGTAACTGGGTAATCATAAAGGTGGCTATCGGGCGTGATAGGAAGCAAGCTTAGAGATCGTAGTGATGTAGATAGGATTTGTCCCTCCCACATAATGGGGGTAAATATCCACGGCCACTCGAGGGATGAGGCTTATTGAATGTCTGGCCAGAATCAGATAAATTAATATAGAGATATTAATGTTATCTGCAAGTATAAGCATATTCCCAGGATCGAGGAACTATGGATTGGATATACGAGTGTGACTATTTATGTCTCGTGTCCAATCCGGATATGGAGACAAAGGGATAATGTAATATGACATATTGGGCACAAAGGTTTGTCGGGATCACTGACTATTTCTATTGGTTGGGTGGCATAGATGTGTTTCTAGACACCGCTCCATGTTAGTAATAGTTACTACCAACTATATAGAAACCTATGGGGTCACACGTCAAATAGAGTAGAGCTAGATTTGGGATTAATTAATATAGATTAATTAATAGAAGGATCATTGTGCAACACCTTTCAAACTTAGTAGGACTAATTTGCAAGGAAGGGAATAATTCTAGTTCATCTAGAATTAGGAAACTCTTTTATGGAAACAACAAGGAGTTGTTGGAGTATATAAAGGAGGCTCTAGCTTCCTTCTCACCACATGAGTTATTATTAGTCATAACACAAAAGTGGGAGAGAGCAAAAGAGAGAGCAAGACAAGAGCTAGGGCCGAAACCCTAGCCCCCGTCCGCCCCCTCTACCCGACGGCAAAGAGGAGGCCGCCCCTCCCTTGTGCCTTGTTGCTTTGTTGCTTTGATCTTCATCCCTCTTCCTCCAAGGTTCAAGCTAGCACTTGATTGAAGGAAGAATCTAGATCTCACCTCTAGACGTGGATCAACCGTAGAGACGAGGACATCATTCTTCGTGTGATCTCACAAATCAAAAGGTACACATCTTCTATGACCTTAATCATGTTATGATGTCTCTTCCTGTGATCCTTGGTGGGCTTTGAGTAGGATTAATTTTTGTTATTCCGCTGCGTTACCTACGTCAAAACCCAACAGGAGTTTGTTGGGTTTGTCTCGAATTCCGCAAGACGAATCGGTGTGCCCGATGCGTCTGATTTCTCTTCTGAGGAGGTGATCTCTGAGGAGGTGATAGCTTGGGCTAGGTGGGCTTTTCCACCTCCTCTAGTTTCGTATAAATAGAGGTGCTAGCTATTGTTTTATTTCATAAGTTCAACTCAGAGTGGCACACAAGTTGAGTGTGTAGGAGAGTTGAGAGGCCTGTAGAGAGAATTGTGAGTGTACGATATTTCGTACTAGTGAAAATTCTTTCTTGCCCCGTGCACGTTGGCAATTTGCTGAAGCACGTTAAATATTGTGTTCTTTATTTTTCTCGTTCTCTATATCGCGTGTTCGTGTAGTGATCGTGTTTGATTTTCCGTTGCGCGGGATTTCGACGTGATAAATCCCAACACTTCTCACGCTCAAATCAACTTAAGTATGGTTTTGAGGTGGGTCATAAGGTGAAGTTGATTAGGGAGAGGTTGGATGCTATTGCATCTGATCGCAATGCATTCAACTTCGTTGAACGGCGAGAAGAGATGAGTGTTGTTAGGGTTAAGATAATGGAGAAGACACACTAGTTTGTGCCTATTCACCAATTTATTGGCAGAGATGCCGACAAAGAGTTCGTCACAAAGCATTTACATCAATCTGATTTTGTAGATAATGTATCTGTAATCTCAATAGTTGGAATTGGGAAATGGGTAAGACCAGTCTTGCTCAATCTATTTATGATTCAGAGGAAGTTAAGAGCAAATTTAAGCTTAGGATGTGGGTTTGTGTTTCTGATCCGATATAAAGCTAATTTGTGAGAATATCATAATGTCACTAACACATAATAAATGCGAGAGCCTTCCAATGAACGTAGTGAAGGACAAACTTAAAAGCTCGATTGACAGAAGAAAGTATCTCCTTGTTTTAGATGACGTGTGGAATGAGCCTTCCATGGAATGGGAGAAACTGGAAGTGTTGTTATCAGGCGGTGCAAAAGGTAGTAAGATTCTTATCACTGCCAGAGCTGATTTAGTTGCCAGAGCTGCAAGGTCAATTGCAACCCATGTCTTGAAACGTTTGTCTTCCGAGGACTCATGGGTGTTGTTCAAGCAAGTTGCATTTAAGCGAGGGGTTGAACAAGTGAGACCAAGAATAGAAGAAATAGGAAAGGAAGTGGTAGAGAGATGTTTTGGGGTTCCGCTGGTTGTAAAGGCGATTGGTAGCATGTTAGCACTGAAAGATAAGGAAATTGATTGGTTGGATTTCAAAAAGAATGATCTTCCCCGTGTAACACAAGATAGTGATGGTAGAATTTTACCAATTCTCAAGTTGAGCTACTATTATTTGCCGGCGTCCTTGAAAAGATGTTTTGTATATTGTGCTTTTTACCCGAAGGATTACGAAATTAAGAAAGAAGAATTGATAGGGATGTGGATGGCTCACGGGCTTATTCAATTGGATGGCACAACACGTTCTTTAGAGGATGTTGGAGAGCGACATGTTATGGATTTATCGGATAGGTCGTTCTTCGAAATACATGAGAGAGCTTTCGAAGAGGGCACTTGTTACAAAATGCATGATTTGATCCATGATCTTGCACAGTCCATAGGGGGAGATGAGTACTACAACCCTGGATCGGGTTTAAACTATGTCGATCGATCAACTCGTCACACTTGGGTTTGTATGGATGAAGCTCCCAGATTATGTGAAGGGGATAAATTGCGTACACTTGTTCTTACTATGTCAGGTAACAAACGGAAGTTGAATAAATTCATCTGTACATCTGAGCAGTTGCGCGTGCTAAGATTGGCATTTTTATGGTTAACGAGTGTGCCACAATTTGTTGGTGGCTTAAGACATTTGTATTACCTTGACTTCTCTTACAATATGTTTGTTTCCCTCCCAGAATCTATATGCAGTTTGTACAATTTGCAGACCTTAATACTCTATTTTTGACGGAAGTTGGAAGAATTGCCTGCGGGAACAAGAGATTTGGTGAGTTTAAGGCGCCTTGATATCAGATATTGTGACAAGTTGAGGCATATGCCGCGCGGATCGGAGGAACTGACTTGTTTGCAGACGTTGTTGGGTGAATTCATTATAGGCCGGGAAGGGAGGAACCGTGCGGAAGTGTGTGAGCTGAAAAGCCTAGTTAATTTAAGGGGTTCGTTAGAAATTAAAAACTTAAGAGCATCCGAATGTGCAAAATGCAAAAGGAATAAAAGTCTCATTTTAACTGAACTGAAACTCATTAAGAAGTTGAAGTTGAGGTGGGTGACTTATAGAATAGAGGTGGAGGAAGAAGAGGAGTTATTGCTGATTGAAAGTCTCAAACCCCATCCCAATTTGGAGAGGTTAACCATTCAATTCTACCACGGTGTTAAGTTTCCAAGTTGGATGGACAGAGAGCATATAAGGATCTCCCTTCCTAATATTGTTTACCTTAAATTACAAGGTTTTTGGTATTTGCGACATCTTCCAGCACTTGGGTTACTTCCTTATCTTCAACAACTTCATCTCTCATACATGACTGGTATAGAATACTTAATTGACAGTAGTACTCTGGAGCAAGAAACTGATCAACTACTCTTTCCAGCCCTCAAAGAGCTCTACCTCGGCAATATGCCAGGGTTGACAAGTTTGGTGGAACCCTCCCGAACCGCAGCCAACAACAACCGATGCTTCCCTGTCTTGAAGAAACTTGAGATTAGCGATTGCCCTTTGTTTCTTGCTGGAGATGGGAGGAAGGAGGATATGATGCAATTCGTTAGCCTCCTTGAGGTACACTTGATAGATACAGAGACACTTCCATCTCGGCTTCAGTATCTTCCCAAATTGCAGACCTTGACACTCCGCGATTGCCCCAAAATAGTGAGTCTGCCAGAATGGATGGGCAACCTCACATCACTACTGGAACTTCATTTCGAACATCTCAAGTCAATAGCATCTATTCCGGAATGCTTGCAAAGTCTCGCCTCATTGCAGCGCCTGCTGATTAATGACTGTCCCAACCTAGACCGCAGATGCGAGACGGAAACAGGAGCTGACTGGCAAAAAATTAAACACATCCCAAACATCGACCTGAGGAGCAGCGTGGGTCTTCTGTCAGGTATGTTATTCTTCTTCTCAAATTATGTTGGCTCAATAATCAGATGTGGGAGCATGACTTTGCAGGTTTCTTGCTTGCTGCTTTCTTTGTTTGTTTTTCTGATATGATGATGAAACCACTAGTAGATTGATCGCATGACAAAAGATATAACAGACTAGAGATTGTTTGTTGCACCATTTTGCTTGAACAAAAAGACAAGCATTTGATCAAATAATTCAACATCGCAACTGAATTTTCAGCATGTTTTATATGTTTTCTTAGGAGAAGAATCATCAGAAGACTAGTCTTCCGACGGGGAAGAATCAGAAGAATCGTCTTAACGATTGTGCGACAAACAACTGAGATGAATGAAAAAGAGCTGATTGGCACAAAATTGCTCACAAAATTGCCTGTCAAAAATGTACTTGTAATAATGTTGGACCCCTTGCTATTACGTACAGCTCGTGCTTGCCTTTTGTGATACCTCAATCATCCGAGTTTGAGCCGTTACAAAATGTATACCTGAGGTCTGTAACTCCTGCTGCGTAGTTAAATACGTGTTTTTTTCAGTGTTTACTCGTTTTTTACATTTTTCCAACTAGTATCTTGTTTTAGAGAGCTTTAATTATCCCTATGGGTTTAAGAACTTTTTAGATGATCTCCCTATGGCTTTCAGAGAACAAGCAATGTCTCACCTCATAACAGCAACTGCAAGTTTCCAAGTTCCCAGCAGGAAAGAAGAGAGGATTGGCACAATCATTGAGGTAACAGAACACTAGCTCTGGTTTGTAAGTTCTTGTTCCTTATTTCTTTTTAAATTTTTTCTCAATTGGATATGCAGAAACAGATTATATGTTACCCAGTTCTCCATTTCTCCACTTTCAAGAACTGTTCTTAAATGTTTCATGCTGTGACAACATTGCAGATGTTCTCCCTCGGGCTGCTTACATTCAACATTGCAGCTCTCATATTGCTTTTCTCTGTTTTCAACCTTCCAAGAAGAGGGAAAGAGTGTATCCGTATCAAACCATGTCGGATTACAGGAATCATGTGTTTAATCGTTATTTTTGGCTCCTTCCTCGACCAAACTTTGATGTTTCAAATGAGTGCAAACGAAGAGTGGATATATGTGTGCACGACACTGCGCTAGTGTGATCTGAGGTATGTTTCAATTCACAAAAACATATGTTATGACAAACCACCTCACGAACAATGAACGAATAAAGAAGAACACGAGTATTTACGTGGTTCGCTAGCAAAATATTTGCTAACTACCTCCACGGCGGAAAAGAACTCTTTATTCACTTAAGAGGAACAAGACTACAAGAATGTTTTTGCATACCTAATAACGGGACTACTAGGTTCTTTATATAGTGCTAGGAAATTCCTAAAGTTTTCAAATCCGATTTGGGAAAAAACTTGTTTCCTAACTAATCCTCCACCGCCTTTGACTTCCAATGTTTCCTAATCAAAGTTGGAAACAAAGAGTTTGGCCGCCTTTGACCAATTCAAGGCACCAACTCAACAAATCTCCACCTTGACTTGAATTGTCTCGTCAACAGCAGCTGCTCCACTTCTCGTAAATAAAGCTACGTCTTTTCCGCACCTAATGTCTCTCGTCACAGAGACTCACTGGACCCCCACCGGGTCCGACATGCCCCTAAGTGCTCACTGGCTCAAGATGTTGAGCAATTCCAGACATGCTGGAACTTGCTATCCGGAACCGGCTTGGTGAACATATCTGCGGGGTTGTCAGCAGCCCCCACCTTCAACACTTTGATCCTGCTTTCACTTCTCAGAAAATGATACCTGACGTCAATATGCTTGGTTCTCTCATGATGAACCTGGTCCTTAGTCAAGCAAATTGCACTCAAGCTGTCACAGTAGACTATCGCCTGATCTTGATGTAGCCCTAGATCATTGACCATTCCCTTAAGCCAAATTGCCTCCTTCGCTGCTTCCGTTAGAGCCATGTACTCTGCCTACGTGGTGGACAAAGTCACCGTCGGCTGTAGCGTCGCCTTCCAACTCACAACAGATGCTCCCAAAGCAAATACATAGCTCGTCATTGATCTTCTACTATCAACATCCCCTTCATAGTCCGCATCTGAGAAACCAGCAACCAAGATGTTTTCACTAGCCCCATAACATCGGCCAATGTCTTACGTACCCTTAAGGTACCTGAATATGCGCTTCACCGCCTGCTAATGGTCTCTACCCGGATGAGCCATAATACGACTAACCACACTAACAACGAATGCTATGTCCGGTCGAGTGCAGACCATAGCATACATGAGACTTTAATTGCGCTAGCATATGGAACCTTGGACATGTACTCCTCCTCCTCGGTCTGAACGGTGTACATTCCTACTTGCTGTTAGTTGTCATAGGAGTATCTATAGCTTTAGCTGATAACATCCCGAATCTTGCCAAGACCTTCTTGATGTATCCCTGCTGTGACAAGAAAAGCTTCTTCTTCATCCTGTCTCTATTGATCTCAACTCCTAATATCTTCCGAGCAGCTCCCAGATCCTTCATCTCGAATTCCGCGCTAATGGACCTCTTCAATTCTCTAATGTCCTTGATATTTCGATTTGCAATCAGAATATCATCCACATATAGAACTAGGTAAGTACGTGATCCACCATGCAACTCTTTGTGATATACGCAACAATCATACTCGCACTTGTGGTAACCAATCTTCAACATGAAGTTTTCAAACCTCTTGTACCATTGCCTCGGCGACTACTTAAGTCCGTAGAGAGATCTCTTCAGCTTTCACACGTGGTTCTCTCTTCTGAGAACTTGGAACCCTTCCGGTTGGCTCATGTATATCTCCACTTCCAATTCTTCATGTAGAAAAGCTGTTTTCACATCCAATTGCTCAAGCTCTAGGTCGTGGTGTGCCACCATTGCTAGTAGCACCCGGATAGAAGTATGTCTGACCACCGGTGAGAAGATCTTGTTGTAGTCAACTCCCTCTTTCTGACTGAACCCTCTTGCAACTAGTCTTGCCTTATACTTGATGCCCTCTTCAGATGCTGTTCCTTCCTTTCTTCTGAAAACCCTCTTGCAACTGACTATCTTCCTTCCCGCAAGAAGTTTAACAAGCTCCCAAGTCGATTTCTTGCTAGGAGACTCCATCTCCTCCCCCATTGCTGCAATCCATTGTGCTGACTCAGAACTAGATATAGCGGCCATGTAGGAGGATGGCTCGTCCTCTACCTATTCCGCTACCTGTAATGCATATCCCACCATACAATCATATATGTATCTCACCGGAGGCTTTATGAATCTTCTTTGTCTTCCCACCGCAATACTCTGATGATCCGGTTCCTCTGGTAGAGACGCATCTTCACTATCAAACTCTTCTGCTTCTTTCTCTTCGGCTTCCGGCGGCGGTGTATGGATTTCGGAATCCTTAGGATCAATAGGATCCGACTCCCCCTCCACCTTCGTATTTGCATCCCCAAGCTCCACCTCCACGGAGTTTTTCAACATATGAGTCTCATCAAAGACAACACTTCTGCTAAGTATAATCTTGTTGTCTGCCCATATCTTGTATCCCTTTACACCTGTTCCGAATCCCATGAATACTCCCTTCTTAGCTCTTGGTTCTTGTTTGCCATCATCAACGTGATAATAGGAAACACAACCAAAAACTCTCAAATCCGAGTAATCCACTGCTTCCACAGGAATCTTCCATCCTATACATGTGTGCGGGCTCCGATTTATGAGATAGCATGCCATGAAAACTGCCTCTCCCCAGAAACCTCTAGAAAGACCTACATTCGAAAGCATGCACCTTGCTTTCGCCAAAAGTGTGATTCATTCTCTCGGCTTCACCGTTCTGCTGCGGTGTGTGCCTAACAGTGCGATTGCGTGCTATTCCCTGATCCTTGCAGAATCCATCAAACTCTGATGAACAAAACTCTAAGCCGTTGTCCGTGCGCAACCTCTTCACCTTCTTTCCCACCTCATTCTCTACTAGGACCTTCCACTCCTTGAATCTTGCGAAAGCTTCACTCTTGTTCTTCATTACGAAAATCCAAGCCATCCTGGAATAATCGTCTATGATGCTCAGAAAATACTTGTACCCGCCAATCACCTCGACTCGAGATGGACCCCAGCAATCCGAATGGATATAATCAAGAGTGCCTTTCGTTCTATGAACCGCCTTAGGGAACTTGCTATGCTGTAGCTTCCCATAGAGGCAGTGCTCACAAAACCCTAGACTCTTGGGCGCATGCCCGATGAGATATCCCTTCTTGTGAAGTTCCTGCATTCCACATTCACTCATATGACCGAGCCTCATATGCCACAACTTAGTTAGATCTGCTTCCTTAATCTCGGCTGAGAACTCCAACAGAACCTGTGATCGTCGAACCTTGCAACATGTACAAAGTCCCATTCTTGACTCCCCTGAAAATCACCTTCACTACAACAAATATGACTTTTGTTGACAGTTTTTTTGTCGACAGACGGTTTTATGTAGCTAGTTGCGCGATTAATCGACAATATTTGTGTTTGTCGATGCATATGATATTTTTTGTCGACCTTTTGGTTTTTATTTTATTCTACCCAAAAATTTGGTCAATATATTGTGAGTATTTATTTAATTTTGACAACTAATTATATAGTGACATAACCAATTGTCAACTCCTGCCAAAAAAATGAATAAAAAATTGGAGGGTAAACAATTGCTTTTTCCCGCACTCCTAAATTCTAAGAGGAAATTAAAATTTTTAGAAACACTCACACTCACACGACACCCTCTTGAGAAGCGTCTTAACAATCGCGCTCAGTTCTCCTCTCTCGAACCCTTCATCTCTCGATTTCCTCCTCTCGCTGCCGCCCCCTCGCTCCAGCTCTCGCTGCCGCCCATCACAGCACTGGCAGCACCCACAGCCATCCTTCTCGTAATCAAGGTTAGCCCTCTTCCCCTCTCTTTCTCCGCAACCAATACCGCCGCCCTATTCAGAGAGCACGACAGCTCTCGCCCTTTCTCCCACCAACGCTCCCCGTTGTCTGTCTATCGCTCTGTCAACACCAAGGTCGCGATTTGAGTTTTGAACCGCCTGATTATAGCATCGTCCTGAAGCTCCGACCGACCGACCTTTGGTCTAGGTTAAGGTTTTGTCAAAATCTTTGGGTTGCTTTTGTATGAGATTTGTGAGTCAATAGCGTCCTCCTCTGTATTTGATTGAAAACCCTGGTTAATTGATGTTCGACTCTATTGATTTCAGATTCGTATCTAGAGTTTGTTGATGTTGCAGTCAACGCCGCAAAGAAGGCCACGAAGGTAAAACATACAACAAAGCTTAGTTTTTTGGACTATAACTAGGTGTTATAGTATACATTGATCAAGACTTCAACTTTATCCGTTTATGGTAGTATCACAGGAAGGAGTTTGGTATATGTGACTGTGTCTATGGTTAGGTCTATAACTAGGAATCAATTGCTTTGTGTAATAATTTTTAGACTTCCAATCATATCCGTCTTACAGCAATTTTGCATCATTAAAGAGAGAATTTTAAAGTTTTCTCACTGTCTATGAGTAGGTTTATGAACTAGGTTGTGACTAAGAGGATTATAGGCTTTTGGCCCAAGGATCTTTAGCTGGTCATCTGCTAGAGTGCGGTTGCCAACTTACAGGAGGATATTTCATGCATCCAGGTCTGCCTTTATTTTCTAATTTCAGGGTCTACACCCTTTAGTGGCATACATGGGTTTTTGTAACTGTAATGCTAGAATTGCAGCTCCCCTTGAGTTTCATTTGGTTGTTTTGATCATTTTAACCTGAATATTGTTTCTTCTATTTTGCCTTCCTTGTGCAGGAGATAAGTACCGAGACATGACTTTCCAATGTCTACTTAATATATCCCTTCCTTATGCTGAAGTCAGTTATGACGGAAAAGTATGTGTGGCAAAGGCAGATGGAAGTGGTGGGATTTTGAATGTTAGCACTTGTTCTCAACAGCTGCTCTATGAGGTTGGAGACCCAGGTGCTTACATTACCCCCAATGTGGTGAGTCACATCTGTGTTTGTCAAACTCACTTCTTGAACCGCTTCAGGCATATTTTGAGACTAAAGAAGAAGATGGCAGAGGACTAACTTTGCAGTATTACAATTTGGGGAGATTGTAGATTTCAGAGATGTTTCATTTCAACCGTTGTCAAGTTGCAAAGTTCTATGTTCAGGAGCTAAACCTTCTGCTTCATTGGTTCCTGACACTCTATTGGCGTCGTTTCCAAAGGTAATTTATGAACTTTCTTGGTTGAACATGTTATGGGTTGGACTAAATGTCAGTAGTATCTTTTGCTTATTCACTGTATTCGTTTAGACAACTTTCTTTTGTAGCTTCAAGTTGAAATATACACAGCAAACTCGGTTTCCTTTTTTTCCTAAATTCTGAAATCGTGTTATGCCCTGATTCATGCCAATATCACAATAGGCTTTACTCCTCCTTCAGATACTCATATAAATTGAATTTTTTTGGAAGCAAGCTTTCCACAGAAGCTACTATGAGCCAGACAATTCCTTAGTTTTATCAAATGGCTAACCACCACAGTGTTTATCTCAGTTCCCTAAACTGCTTTAAATCTACCTAGCAATGCATTGTTCCTATATTTTCCCAGAAATGGCCATACAGTTACCAGGAAGCTGAATCCGGATAGGAGGGTGGACACCATGCAGACCTTACACAACCTCAACGATGGTAATTTTATTTTACTGTGATGGGTTGTGTATTTGTGTAGTTATGCTGTTGGTGGGGGTTGTCTGGTTCTAGATTGCTGACATGGTTATATATATTGGTTTAGGTGAGTTATCTGGGTTTGCAGAGAGTTCGAAGGGAAGAGCGAGAGAGCATCTACCCGGTTGGACCCAGAGACTCAGTGAAAAAGAGGGCATGGGTCTGTCTCATTACCTTGGACTGCATGTTTTCCTGCATACTATGTCATGATCAATGTCAAGTTGATTTGGCGGAGTCTTGGCTGCTTATGGTTTGGATAATTGGAATCTCAGTTCGGTAGAGTAGAACCATGTTCTAGGTATATTAGAGCTATTTTATGGGTTTGGCTAACTGGAATATGCATTTTTACACTTTTTGTTTTAATTTATGTAATTAATTATATGATGCCGAAGGTTTACTTGTATTTCCTGAATGCCATCATATTTTATCCGACAAGGGTACTATAAATGTATTGTGAAACACTCCATAATTTCCGAACCTTCGGGAATTATGAAAAGTGCCCTCCACCCAAGGTGATGAACCTCTTAGGGTAACGGAGTAGGACCACGGTTCTTGGTTATATGCGATCAAACAAAACCCACCGATTACATTACTATTTACAATAAAACGTTTGTACATCGTTGTTCACAAAAAAAAAAAAAAAAACAAAAGTGATACGACTACCAAAAGAAAAGAACTTTCATGGAGGCTACGTGATCTATATACTACCGTTGCCTATATTTAGTTGAACGTCCCCCTCCCTCGCGAGCTCGAACCTGTGGTGATTTAAAATAAAATACTGGAGCACCACAATTTAAATAAAGTCAGTCAAAACTGAGTAAATATAGGCTACAACGCGTAAATAGATGGCTAGGAAGCACAGTTATAAGTTACAAAAGAGGTAAGAAGAATTTAAATAATGGCCGTAAAAACGAAATAATATTTTCAGAAATTTAAAACAATTGTTTAATTGTTGTAACAAGTTACTTTAATGTTTTCATTTGGTTGAGGCATATCCAGAGCCACCAACGGGATCAATGTAGACGGAGGAATCACAATAAATCGCTAAAGGGTGCATTCTAGGGTTTAACAACCCTATTTCTCCCGAGCGTTATGGGAGCCCATACGTCAATCCCCGCTCACAAATTCTAGCTAAAAGGCCTTAAGTGTCGACACCCCTATACCGTAGTGACTCGTACAAGTATAAGTAGCACTCTAGCTCTATAAACCCCTTGGCCGCAATACCTTGATACATATAGGCTCATCGGGGGTGGATTTTAAACATTTAAGTTTTATCCAATGAAGTGAAGCATTGCTTCCGGCTATATAGTTGGGGGATCGCTTGGCGTCCCCGACCATAGCCACAATAAAACTCCGTACATAGCCCTATATCTATTATGAGTGTATTATTGATTCACGGTTTCAAACAAATTTTCTGTTCACAACTCAAAGTTTTTTTTCCAAGTAACTTTCAACGAGTACGATATAGATTATTAAAAGTTCTCACATGCTCCAATTTTCATTTTCATAACCTAATTTGCAAGTTTGAAAATCAACTAAAATCTACATTTGGTTTGTAAAGGTTGCACACATATACTTACCAAAGGATATACAAGCGCGAGGCAACAAGAGCAATCCTAGAATTCCGAAGGCACAAACTCGTCTCCTACGAACCCGATGTCTACAATCACACATATACGTACTCATTACCACCAAGTTACACATACATAATCCAAATGTAACATACATGCTAAATAATCACATATGTCACAAATGCACATATAATTATGTTCACTTATCAAAACACATCAAATCCAACACTTAGACATGTAAAAATTCAAGTTATTATAAAAATGTGAAACTACAAATCTGGACAGATTTGTAGCTCTAACTTTAGAGCCATATTTACAATACCAAAATACTTTTAAAAATTTGGAAACTCTCTCATAGGGTAGAAAAATGTGTCTAGTTTCTGAAACATCAAGAATCTTGTTAATAGCTATTATAGAAATAAAGATATAAAATAAACAAAGAGTGTTGTGCAGAGACAATTCTGAAAGTAAATCTCAACTTCAAAAGGTGATTACTACCCCTTGGAGAATAGCAATGATGCTCATCTTCTCCAGAATTAATCTTATATGTATCTAGTTAGTACACAAGAAAGAGGGGGTTCAAAAAGTTTCTGAAAATGAGATTTTTAGTGAAAATTCCAAGACTGGTACTGAAACAGAGTTCCAGAAAAACATGCAAGTTCAAATGACCATTACTCATTATCCAAGAATGCTATGAAGATGATTTTTTTCTCAAAATGACCCCCTATGAGTCTAGTTTCATGAAATGTAAGTTTTGAAATTTTTACAGAGATCAAAGTATAACATATACCACGATTTTCACACACTATACAGTTTGTATCAACATGCATGTTTCCCTAAAACCTCCAAATCTTGATCAAATCATTTCTATGATACGTGCAACTTGAGAAACATGTTCCTATGCTCAAAAACAGCCATTTAAACATATAAAAAGAAATCAAACAAGAAATTTGAGGAATCAAGTGGGAAATTTGATAAAACACAAGTCCAAAGTCACAATTTCATGCTCTAGGCACACATGCATCATCAAATCAAGAGATTTCAAACAAGACATGATTCCAACAACTATTTTCACAATATATGAAGGGGAAAAGAAAGGAAAGAACACTTACTACCAGCCCTTATAGAGATTTTGGAGTTTTGGAGGGTCTTGGAGTGCTTGATTTCTCCCTAGACATGAAGCTCCTTCAATGGAAGCAAGAAAGAGATGATAGAAGTGGGTTTTTTGAGGAAGAGGGTGATGTTTATGATGCCCTCATTGTTTTGGACGAAAATTATGAGTGAGAGAGAGATACTTGAGGTTAGAAGGGAAGATGAAATGATGTGGTAGTGTTAGTGTGTGTGGGGGTTGCATATTATATGTACATGTGTGGGTATAGCTCCATAGGAAGAGGTAGGAGTATTTTTTTATTAGTGTTGACTTGGTACTTGTGGGGAGGGACTTGAGAGAAATTACAAATCTCCCAACAAATTAGTTGGGGGTAGAAATTGAAGTAGTAAGAAGTTGAGGGTTGGTAGGCAAATACTACAAATTAAGTTAACTACAAGATTGCAAATGCAAGAGGGGTATTTTTGGAATTACCACTAAGTAACAAGTTTACTAGTAGTGTTTCTTTTTCTAACTTTAGAAACTATGACTTGAATTACTTAATAACAACACAAATTTTCTAAATAACAAAATAGCCCCAAACAAACTACGAGGTATTTCATCATCTCCCCCTTAAAACAAAGCTTCGTCCCCGAAGCTCAAAACTCTTTTGGATAAACTACGACACGCTTCATGAGGGATGAAACTAATGCTTATGAAAAATGTATGAAATTCCAATGAACATGCAACATTTATGTTTAAAAAGGGTATGCAAGAAAGGTGGAAAGTACTCGTTTTGTCACATCATCCCCCCCCCCTCAAAGGGAGTGACGTCCTCGGCACTCTTGGTAATACCTGATCAAAGAGATGCAGGTAACGTTTCTTCATGATCTCCTCTGACTCCCACGTGGCCTCTTCTGTGAGATGGTTTGACCAAAGGACCTTGACCAGCGTGATTGACTTGGTACGGGTATCTCGGGTTTTCCTGTCTAAGATTTTGATTGGTTGTTCTTCATAGGTTAAGGCTGGATCTAACTCAATTGGCTCGGGATCAAGGACATGACTTTTATCAGGGATGTATGGCTTGAGTTGAGAGACATGGAAGACGTTATGGATTCTACCTAGATTATTGGGAAGGTTTAGGCGGTAGGCAACCTCGCCGATGCGTTCCAATACTTCATAGGGTCCAATGAACTTCGGGCTCAGCTTCCCTTTCTGGTTGAACCGCATTACCCCCTTAGTTGGTGAAACCTTCAGAAGCACTTTGTCACCTTTATTGAACTCCAAAGGCCTTCTCTTCGAATCTGCATAAGACTTCTGCCGATCCTGGGCTGCCTTCATTCTTTGCTGAGTTACTCTTATCTGATTCATCGAGTCCTCAATCATCTGTGGTCCTAGAATAAGTGTCTCACTTATGTCCCTCCAACACAAAGGTGTCCTACACTTCCGTCCGTAGAGTGCTTCGTAGGGTGCCATCCCTATGCTTGCATGGTAGCTGTTGTTGTAGGAGAATTCTATCAATGGTAACTTATCCACCCATGATCCTCCGAAATCCAAAATACACGCCCTAAGCATGTCTTCCAGTGTCTGAATTGTCCTTTCTGTCTGCCCATCAGTTGTTGGATGAAAAGCTGTGCTGAATTTGAGCTTCGTACCCATAGCCCTTTGTAGCTCTTTCCAAAAGTGCGATAAGAAATTGGGATCTCTATCCGAAATGATGGAACTAGGTACTCCGTGTAATCTCACTATGTTCTGAATGTATGCACTAGCCCTCTTCTCCATGTCCCATGTGTCTTTCATGGGAATGAACCTTGCTGTCTTCGTTAGCCGGTCAACCACTACCCAAATTTGGTTCATCCCATTAGTTGATACTGGCAAAGCCGTCACAAAATCCATTGAGATGGAATCCCATTTCCAAACAGGTACGTCCAATGGCTGCATCATTCCTCCGGGTCTTTTATGTTCAAACTTGACCTTCTGGCAAGTTAGGCAACGAGCCACGAAATCTGCTACTTCCCTCTTCATGTTCCTCCACCAAAAGTTTTTCTTTAAATCCTTGTAGAGTTTGTCTCCTCCAGGATGTACCGAGTACGGAGTGTTGTGAGCTTCCTTCATTATCTTCTCCTTCACTTCTGAACATTTCATTGGTATGCACCACCTTCCCTTGAATCTTATGCTTCCGTCTTCCTCAATCTTGAAATCAGGTGCCTCACCCTTCTCAACCTTCTCTTTCACTTGCTGTAGGAATTCGTCAGTACACTGACCTTCTCGTATCTCTGTGAAAATGTCCGGAACCACTGTCAAATTGCACACTATACTCTCTACAGTCCCAATTGTGAAAAACTCAATCTCAAACTTCCGAAATTCGTCATAGAGCTTATTTGGCAAAACCCATAATGAGTTTACTGAGTGTGTGGTCTTCCTACTTAGCGCATCTGCTACCACATTCGCTTTTCCTTCATGATATTGGATCTGAAGATCATAATCCTTAATCAATTCCAACCACCTTCTCTGTCGCATATTCAGCTCCTTTTGCGTGAATATGTACTTCAAGCTCTTGTGATCTGTAAAGAACTTACAAGTCGTCCCATATAAGTAGTGTCTCCAAATCTTCAACGCAAACACCACTGCTGCCAACTCTAAGTCATGTGTTGGGTAGTTCTCCTCATAGGGCTTTAACTGTCTTGAGGCATAAGCTATTACCTTCTTGTTCTGCATTAAAACACACCCTAGACCATGCTTGGATGCATCGCTGTAGACTTCAAAGCCTTCTCCTTCGGCTGGTAATGTCAACACAGGAGCTGTCGTCAATCGGTCCTTTAGTGTCTGGAACGCCTCCTCACAATTGCTGTCCCAAACGTACTTAGTTGTTTTCCTCGTCAGGGCTTTCAGCGGTCTTGCGATCTTTGAAAAATCCTTCACGAACCTACGATAGTATCCAGCTAAACCCAAGAAACTCCTTACTTCTGTCACGTTCTTAGGTGTCGGCCAATCCCTTACGGCCGCCACTTTACCTGGTTCCACCGACACACCTTCTTTTGAGATGATATGTCCTAGAAAAGGAACTCTATCTAACCAGAACTCGCTCTTTGAAAGTTTCCCATACAACTTCTCATGTCGTAGGGTTTCCAATACTTCCCTCAGATGCTTCTCATGCTCTTCCCTTCCCTTTGAGTAGATCAGAATGTCATCTATAAACACTACTACAAAATTATCGAGGTACTTCTGCAACACGCGGTTCATCAACTCCATGAACACGGATGGGGCGTTTGTTAAACCGAATGGCATCACTGTGAATTCGTAATGTCCATATCGAGTTCGAAACGCCGTTTTGGGTATATCATGCTCAGCTATCCTCAGCTGATGATAACCTGACCTTAAGTCAATCTTCGAGAAGGTATCTGCTCCTTGCAGTTGGTCAAACAAATCATCGATCCTAGGGAGTGGGTACTTATTCTTGATGGTTACACTATTCAGGTCACGATAATCTATGCACAACCTTAGAGTTCCGTCCTTCTTCTTCACGAAAAGAACCGGTGCTCCCCACGGTGAAACACTCGGTCGGATGTAACCCTTATCTAATAAATCCTTGAGTTGCTCCTTCAACTCCTTCAACTCTGCCGGTGCCATCCTATACGGTGCCTTGGCAATTGGTCCAGTTCCTGGCACTAGGTCTATTGTGAAATCCACTGCTCGCTTGGGTGGCATTCCTGGAAGCTCGTATGGAAATACATCGGGAAACTCGTTCACTACTGGGATATTCTCCAACTTCTCTTCTTCCTTTTCTTGGTCAAGAATCGTGCAGAGGTATGCCTTATGCCCTTTCCTAAGGTCAGAGAGGATGGCTAAGGCTGACACAACTTGAATCCTTGGTCCACTGGTTATACCCTTATAAGATAGACGCTCACCATTTGGTCCACGAAACCTGACCTTTTGGTGTGCACACTCAATGGTTGCCTGATGTTTACTAAGCCAATCCATTCCTAGTATCACATCTAGGTTTCCTAGGTCGAACATAATTAAGTCTGCAGGTATCTCAACCCCTAGGATTTCTAACTTAACCCCTGGGTACATGGTTTTACAGGTGAAAACTTCTCCAGAAGGAGTAGATACTGGAATAGATATGGAAGTTGGGGCTGGTAAGTCTAGATTCTTTGCCAAAGAGGATGATATGAAAGAAAACGATGCTCCGGAATCAAATAAGACTAAAGATGGGACTGAGTGGGTAAGGAATGTACCAGTCACCACGTTGGCCTGCTCCGCCTGTTTTCGGTTCATGACATTGATGGTGCCTGCTGCTCTTTGTCCATGCTGAGCTGGTACTGCTGAGGCTCTTGCTGCTGGAGCTGCGACGTTCCCTTGATGGCGGTTGTTGTATCCACCCTCACCTTGGCGGTTGTTGTTCTGGTTATAGCCTCCATTGTTGTTTCCATAGCGGTTTCCCCCGCCTTGCTGGTAATTTCCATGCTGGTTTCCTCCTTGATAGTGGTTGCGGCCTCCCTGGAACCCTCCATTCCCTCCATATGAGTTGTTGTGGTTTCCTCCATTGTGGTTCCCGTGGGTCCTTGCTCGGCACTCAAACTTTCGATGGCCTAGCTTTCCGCAGTTAAGACAAGTGACCTTATTGCCTCGACAGTCCTTTCCTGGATGGTTCATGTTGCACCGACGGCAGTGGTAAACTCTAGCTGGGCCTGAGCCACCGTTTAAGCGATTCCCTCCTGGATTTCCCTGATTCTCATTCTGATAGTTGGTGTTTGGGTTTGCTCGAAACTTCTTGTCTCCACCATTGTGGCCGCCTCCACGATTTTGATTGGTAGGTGCTTCTGCCTTCCTTTTCCTACTCTCCTCCAGATTCTCCTCGTGCATTCTCTGCATATCTTGTGCCGCTCCATAAGCATCTAGTAGGGTGTTGAACTGGACAGGTCCTATTGACCTTCTCAATTGATAATTCAGACCCTCTACAAACCTTTTAACCTTCTTTGCCTCTGTAGGCACAAGAGCTACTCCAAATCTTACTAACTCCATGTAGTTGTTGAAGTAGTCCGCGAGACTGTCGCTTCCCTGTTTCAGGTTCATGAACTCCTTGAATTTCCTCTCCTTAACATGATCCGGATAGAACCGTTCCCGCATTGCTTTCTTCAGGTGTTCCCATCCAAAACCTTCAGTCGTGAGAAGTTCCTCGCCTTTCAAGGACCACCAGTTATCCGCTTCCTTCTTAAAATAGTAAAGAGCCACTTCCACACGTTGGTTTTCAGGGCAACGAGCCGACTTTAGTGCCTTGTCAAAATCTCGGATCCAGTTCTCCAAGATAGTGGGGTCGTCTGTTCCGTAGAAGAAGTCCGGACGAAGTTCTGCTACCTTCCTCATTATGTCACCTCCTCCGCTACGAGACTCTTGGATAAGTTCTGTCAAGGCCATGGTGGCTTGCTCCATGTTAGCGAAGCGCACCGGATCGTATTCTTGGGCCATGTTGAACTGCGTGCCTTGGTTGGTAGGTTGCATCCTTGCTAAAGTCCTGGGATCATATTTAGCGGGGTTGGTACTAACCTTAGGTATTCATCTAATTAATGCATGAAATATGCATAATGCATGAAATGTAAACACAAGTGATCATAAGCTAATATATACATTGCACATACATCAAAAAGGAACATGTCTATCAAGCGTCACGTCAAGCTAACATTACAAGCATCACATCACATGGCTTACCAAAATACATCATATTAGATATTCACAACTACTACATCCTTAAGATAAGAGAAAGATAGGCCTAAAGACTCTCTTCGTCGGTTATGCACTCAGGTCCGGTGTCTCCAAGGGTCATGGGGTCAACCTCGATCTCGTGGTTCTCTTGATTCTCGACCATCTCTTGGTTCTCATCATCTTGGTCCATCCAATCCTCCTCCCACTCTTCCTCTAAATCGTCGATAGCTACTTCTTCTTCCTCTTCTTCTTCTTCTACCTCCTCAGGTTCTTCTTCCTCTTGTTGTTGTTGTTGTTGTTGTTGTTGTTGCTGATGTTGATGCCATTGCTGCTCCAGTTCGTTCTTGAGCTCGGAGGGCGTGATCCAGTAATTGTCATCCACATAATGGCGGTATCGGCATGTGTTGGGAACAAATTCCCCCCATTTGTTCTCCACGACTAGGTCCACATACGTATCCCTCACCCGATTCCAGGGTTGCTCTCTTGGGAGTACCTCCAGCATAAAGTGACATATGGCCAGTGGATGTGCACATTTTTCATCACCGTGTGGGCTCTGGCTGAGGGCTAAACAATATTCGTTCATGTAGTCACAAAACTCAGCGATGGTCTCCTCTCCCGGCATGAATCTCAAGTCGACTGGAGTAGCACCCGGTGCAAAGTTGTTTGGATGAGGGACTGGTAAGCGCGCCATCTGGTCAAGTATAAAAGAGAAGTCTCAGAAGTGGTTCTAAGTTAAGCGTGCAATTAATAATCAAACAAGTTACACATAATAAAAGAATTCATAGTGGAAAAAGTATATTCTTAAATACATAGGGAGTGTTTATACAAGTAGGCAACTTATACTTTCGTTATAGCCCACATAATAAAATCATTTTTTTTGTATATATATACACTTTTTTTTTGATATATAATTTAAGAAAATTCCCTCTCCATATCATAAACCAAGAATATAGCATACATCACACAATTTTTTTTTACATCAAATTTTACGATATATCATACTTAATAAGACACGTGATCATCCAAGCAAAATATCCACATTTAAGTTTCATAGAACCAGTCATACAAATATTAAGACAACATTCTAATGGCTATAAGCCATGTTTAGATAATATAACAACATAGGATAAGACTAGATTAAGTAACGTCTCTAGTTCACTGCCGAACCCTCGTCTTGGATGCCACGCGTACTTCCCATTCCCTCTTCTTCTTCCATAATGATCATCTCGAGTATTCGGGAACAAATGCCTTCAGGTGTTATAACATAGGTACCCTCACGCTTCCACTTGGTCTCATTTGGTTTCCGGTTGGGGGTAACCAAGTCATGATACCTCCTCCTCAAAATGGTGCCGTAACGGTCGCCCGAACGGTGTAAGACCTCTAGTAGAAAATAGGGTTGAACAAGCGGGTTGAGGTAATCCGCAAAGTGGGGATGCCAAATCTCCCACCGTTGGCAAGTGTATACCACATGGCCGCAAAAGTCCTCGTAGGTCGGGTCCTCCCTTAGTCGACGGTCAATTGGGTGGACATCGTTACGGAACTCGGCCGGGATCCAAGCGTTTCTATCCATCCTATAAGGACTAACAAAGTATTCATTAAACCATTATCTTAAATTCTATTTTTTTTTTTTTTTAATCTAGTCTTTACCTCCTAAGAGTCATGGTCGTAGCGTTTAAACAACTAAATTCGAGCACATCAAATAAGTAGCACGTTTGTAACTAATATTTATCTAACGATTCGACGCCCAAGTCCCCCGGCTTGTTTATTTATTATTATCCAATTAAGTTGCCTAGCCAATTTATATTTTTAGAAAAAGTTAAAATTTTAATTGAGTTCTTATATTGATGGGAGTTGAATGATCCACATAAACCATAGAACCGTGCTCTGATACCAACTGAAACACTCCATAATTTCCGAACCTTCGGGAATTATGAAAAGTGCCCTCCACCCAAGGTGATGAACCTCTTAGGGTAACGGAGTAGGACCACGGTTCTTGGTTATATGCGATCAAACAAAACCCACCGATTACATTACTATTTACAATAAAACGTTTGTACATCGTTGTTCACAAAAAAAAAAAAAAAAAAAAAAAAGTGATACGACTACCAAAAGAAAAGAACTTTCATGGAGGCTACGTGATCTATATACTACCGTTGCCTATATTTAGTTGAACGCCCCCCTCCCTCGCGAGCTCGAACCTGTGGTGATTTAAAATAAAATAATGGAGCACCACAATTTAAATAAAGTCAGTCAAAACTGAGTAAATATAGGCTACAACGCGTAAATAGATGGCTAGGAAGCACAGTTATAAGTTACAAAAGAGGTAAGAAGAATTTAAATAATGGCCGTAAAAACGAAATAATATTTTCAGAAATTTAAAACAATTGTTTAATTGTTGTAACAAGTTACTTTAATGTTTTCATTTGGTTGAGGCATATCCAGAGCCACCAACGGGATCAATGTAGACGGAGGAATCACAATAAATCGCTAAAGGGTGCATTCTAGGGTTTAACAACCCTATTTCTCCCGAGCGTTATGGGAGCCCATACGTCAATCCCTGCTCACAAATTCTAGCTAAAAGGCCTTAAGTGTCGACACCCCTATACCGTAGTGACTCGTACAAGTATAAGTAGCACTCTAGCTCTATAAACCCCTTGGCCGCAATACCTTGATACATATAGGCTCATCGGGGGTGAATTTTAAACATTTAAGTTTTATCCAATGAAGTGAAGCATTGCTTCCGGCTATATAGTTGGGGGATCGCTTGGCGTCCCCGACCATAGCCACAATAAAACTCCGTACATAGCCCTATATCTATTATGAGTGTATTATTGATTCACGGTTTCAAACAAATTTTCTGTTCACAACTCAAAGTTTTTTTTCCAAGTAACTTTCAACGAGTACGATATAGATTATTAAAAGTTCTCACATGCTCCAATTTTCATTTTCATAACCTAATTTGCAAGTTTGAAAATCAACTAAAATCTAAATTTGGTTTGTAAAGGTTGCACACATATACTTACCAAAGGATATACAAGCGCGAGGCAACAAGAGCAATCCTAGAATTCCGAAGGCACAAACTCGTCTCCTACGAACCCGATGTCTACAATCACACATATACGTACTCATTACCACCAAGTTACACATACATAATCCAAATGTAACATACATGCTAAATAATCACATATGTCACAAATGCACATATAATTATGTTCACTTATCAAAACACATCAAATCCAACACTTAGACATGTAAAAATTCAAGTTATTATAAAAATGTGAAACTACAAATCTGGACAGATTTGTAGCTCTGACTTTAGAGCCATATTTACAATACCAAAATACTTTTAAAAATTTGGAAACTCTCTCATAAGGTAGAAAAATGTGTTTAGTTTCTGAAACATCAAGAATCTTGTTAATAGCTATTATAGAAATAAAGATATAAAATAAACAAAGAGTGTTGTGCAGAGACAATTCTGAAAGTAAATCTCAACTTCAAAAGGTGATTACTACCCCTTGGAGAATAGCAATGATGCTCATCTTCTCCAGAATTAATCTTATATGTGTCTAGTTAGTACACAAGAAAGAGGGGGTTCAAAAAGTTTCTGAAAATGAGATTTTTAGTGAAAATTCCAAGACTGGTACTGAAACAGAGTTCCAGAAAAACATGCAAGTTCAAATGACCATTACTCATTATCCAAGAATGCTATGAAGATGATGTTTTTCTCAAAATGACCCCCTATGAGTCTAGTTTCATGAAATGTAAGTTTTGAAATTTTTACAGAGATCAAAGTATAACATATACCACGATTTTCACACACTATACAGTTTGTATCAACATGCATGTTTCCCTAAAACCTCCAAATCTTGATCAAATCATTTCTATGATACGTGCAACTTGAGAAACATGTTCCTATGCTCAAAAACAGCCATTTAAACATATAAAAAGAAATCAAACAAGAAATTTGAGGAATCAAGTGGAAAATTTGATAAAACACAAGTCCAAAGTCACAATTTCATGCTCTAGGCACACATGCATCATCAAATCAAGAGATTTCAAACAAGACATGATTCCAACAACTATTTTCACAATATATGAAGGGAAAAAGAAAGGAAAGAACACTTACTACCAGCCCTTATAGAGATTTTGGAGTTTTGGAGGGTCTTGGAGTGCTTGATTTCTCCCTAGACTTGAAGCTCCTTCAATGGAAGCAAGAAAGAGATGATAGAAGTGGGTTTTTTGAGGAAGAGGGTGATGTTTATGATGCCCTCATTGTTTTGGACGAAAATTATGAGTGAGAGAGAGATACTTGAGGTTAGAAGGAAAGATGAAATGATGTGGTAGTGTTAGTGTGTGTGGGGGTTGCATATTATATGTACATGTGTGGGTATAGCTCCATAGGAAGAGGTAGGAGTATTTTTTTATTAGTGTTGACTTGGTACTTGTGGGGAGGGACTTGAGAGAAATTACAACTCTCCCAACAAATTAGTTGGGGGTAGAAATTGAAGTAGTAAGAAGTTGAGGGTTGGTAGGCAAATACTACAAATTAAGTTAACTACAAGATTGCAAATGCAAGAGGGGTATTTTTGGAATTACCACTAAGTAACAAGTTTACTAGTAGTGTTTCTTTTTCTAACTTTAGAAACTATGACTTGAATTACTTAATAACAACACAAATTTTCTAAATAACAAAATAGCCCCAAACAAACTACGAGGTATTTCATATTGTCAGATTGTAATTTTACTATGATTTACTGGTTTGGGCCGATGTGTTCCTTCGCATTGATTATGCATAAGAAGTGCTTTGCTTATTCAGGAAACTAAGCACTCTTCTTCTTTTTCTATCACGATTTTCCTTCTTTCATGTTTCAGTTTTTATTTGACTACAGTTGCATGATTTTTCTTAAGAATACTTCACCATAGCAAAAAGTATGGTGTGTGGTCACTTGTCAGCGAAAGTCAGCAAAACTTTTAACCGTAGCAAAATAACACGATATGGTCACTTTCTTTATTCTATTGTTGCCATAAAGTTGATACCGAAAAGAAAGAGTGAAAAATGTGATGAATTCTGTTGGGGGTCGCGAAATTTCAGTTATCGTGAATTGGGATTGTGCTTAATTTTGTACAGGACTTGTTTGCTTGAATTTTATTTGGATTTCAGCATAAGAGGTTGTTAGTACTGATGATCTCAGTACTGACTTTTTCTCTTTCGTAATTTTGATCGGATTTGAATATGCAATTTATATCAGCGTTTCAATTTGTAAAGAAGTTTAATGATGTTATTTCTGGGAATTTTTCTTGAGTTACTTGTCCATCAAACGGCTCCTGTCGCTTCATATTTTTTCAGAGTGTTATCCTATTCTCTTCTGATGATGAGCTGACAGTAGCTGTCCACCTACAGGAGATGTTCTGTTAGATAATGTATTTGGTCAACAATCATGTGTTTGCTATAAAAATCTAAAATGCTGTATGTAACCTGGTTTTCATTTGGCTGATTAATAGGTCACATATGGAGAAGCGTTCCTGTTACTCCCCAAAAACTGGAGTACGATATGATGGAATTTACAGGATTGATGTTGGCGCAAGCAATGAATTCAAGTAAGGCAGTTGCTATTACCAACAGTTGTATAGATAAAGAAGAAAAGTAAAAGTCCAGTATTCTCATATCTGTTCTCTTCTATATATATCAGGGATTTAAAGTGTCTCGTTACTTCTTTGTACGGTGTGACAATGCTCGTGCTCCTTGGACAGGGTATATTGTGTTAAGCTCCTGTCTGCTTCTTCGGATTATGATGTGAGCCACACTCATTATCATCTACCTAGCAATGCATTGTTCCTATATTTTCTATTTAAAAAATGTCTACTATAGCTTGTTAGACTAATAGTATTTTCTTGCTCTTAACTCGACCGAAATTTGGATGCGCATTGTTGATTTTAAGTAGTGTTGATTTTGAGGAAACCTAAAAAGCTATAACTATTGTAGGCAGATGCAGCAGAACAAGAACACTCCCCCCAGTAAGTACCACCATACCGACTTGATTATAATCAAGCCACAGAAGCCATATGGACAATCAAGTCGATCACACGTGAGCTATAGCCCCATTCATTGTCGTACCACGAGACAAGTTTCACAAAATTGTCATTCAAAGCAATCCCAGCCTTGGCATCAAAGATTCTTGACCTGCTATCACCAGCGAAATCAGTGGAGACCACATCATCTTCAGTTTATCCTAAAATACCCTTGAGGTTGCCTTTAGATTCCCCCTTAATAGCATCCTTGATCTGCTGGTAAGTAGCTGCCTTTGAGAGTCTCACAGTAAGGTCCACAACTGAGACATCCACGGTAGGAACACGGAAGGACATACCCTTCAGCTTACCATTCAAAGATGGCAAGACCTTTCCCACATCCTTTTCAGCTCCAATGCTGCTGGGAATGATGTTGAAGGAAGCAACTCTTCCACCCCTCCAGTCCTTGGCTGATGGCCCATCAACAGTCTTCTGTGTGGCAGTCATGGAGTGAACAGTGGTCATAAGACCCTCAACTATGCCAAATCTATTGTTAATAACCTTGGCCAAGGGTGCAAGACAGTTGGTAGTGCAACTGGCATTGGAGACAATGTCAAGATCAGACTTGTATTCCTTCTCATTGACACCCACAACAAACATGGGTGCATCTTTACTTGGTGCAGAGATGACTACCTTCTTAGCCCCACCCTTCAAGTGAGCAGCAGCCTTGCCTTGTCAATGAAAACTCCAGTGGACTCAACAACAAAATCAGCTCCAGTTTTGCCCCATGGGATTTCCTCAGGGTTCCTAAACCCGAAAACAACAACGGCCTTCTCACCAAAGAGAAGGGTTTCAGAGTCCTTAACCTTGAGCTCGTTGTGCTTCCATTGGCCGTGAACATCCTTTTCATTTGTACAATTTGCATTATAGCATACAGTTTGTTGGTTTAAGATCTTATTATTGTTATTCCCGAATCTTAGATTTTGGGACGGATTATGCAGCGTAATAACAATAATTTGACCTGATTCTTTTTTCATTGTTTGCAGGTATTAGCGTCGCTTGCATATGTTCAGGGCATCGAAGGACCCACTGGCCGGTGATTCTGGACAGTTGATGATATAACTCTTTGTAGCTGTTTTAATTCTGGGCACTTGATACCTCTAGTTGTAATAGTTTTTGAACTTTGAAACACAAGCTACTTGTTTGTTAACTTAATACTGTTTTGATTTGTACGACTCTTGAATTAGAGTGACCTACTGGACGGTCACTAACACAGCTAAGGATGCAAACTTGTTTTTATGCAGTATTATTTTTGTTTGTGTGATGTAAAAAATCCCACTATTGAAGGGTTGTTCTTGGATTTCAGCATAGTTGTGCATCTATATGTTTGAGTATGTTTAGATTTTGGGTGCATGTATGGTTGATCTTGGCTTTCAGCACAGATCTGCATATATGTAAAAATCTCCATTTTTTTTATTTGGTCGTGATACAGGCGACAAACACGTGTGTCGCTAGAAAGATGTAAAAGTGAGAAACATATCTACTGGTGACAAATATTTTTGTCACTTATCTACATAAACTACTAAATTTACTTGTCGGTAGTTGTACTAGCGACAGAAAATGTTTGTTGTTAGATTTAAACTGTCGACAAAAACGGATGTCGTTTTTTTTTTTTTTTTTTTTTTTTTTTTTTTTTTTTTTTTTTCTGCCGACGTAATCGAGATTTGTCGGCTTTAATACCAACGACCGACTTGTAGTGACCATTTTCCGTCAAAAAATTATTTGTCGATAGAATTTCTACCGACATATTTGGCCTTTCTAGCGACAAGTCAACGGAGGCAGAATTTGTTGTAGTGCTTAGAACCCTTGCAGACTTGTAAATCTCCACATTCACCTTTGAAACTGTATCCCTTGCTGTCGAATATACTCAAAGAGATCAGATTCTTCTTAATAAGTAGTACATGCCTGACTTGCTCTAAAGTACACAACTTCCCTTCATTCGTCTTCAATCTAACTGAGCCGCTCCCAATCACCTTACAGACGGCTCCGTTTGCCATGTAGACAGACCCTCTATCCGTTTGGTTGTACGTCGAGAATAGCTCCCTGTTAGAGCAAATATGATAGGAAGCTCCGGAATCAAGGACCACGCATCCTGAGAGTGCGTGACAACATCCGCCATTAGAACGTAATCATCCTCGGACGATTTAACTTGTTCTTCTACGGATGCGGATCCGTTCTGCCCCTGTTGTCCTCGTTTCGGGCAATCTCTCTTCCAATGCCCCTTTTCCTTGAACCAAGCACAGACATTGGGCAACTTAGTACCAGAAAACTGCTTTTTCTTGTTATTCTTACCCTTCTTGCTTACCCCCGTCACCATCAGTCCGGAAGCATGGTCCTCTGTACCTGTTCCTGCACCCTTATGGCGCAACTCTCTAGCATGGAGTGCCGATCTGACCTCCTCTAGAGATAAGTCATCATTGTTCACAATGAATGACTGCACGAAGTTCTCATACGATGGAGGTAACGAGATCAACAACAATAGTGCGGCATCCTCATCACCCACCTTCTCGCCAATAATACGCAAATCAAGGACAATTGTGTTCAATTGATCAAGATGTCTTTCAGAGTCGTACCTTCGAGCATCCGCAAAGTGAAGAGCCTTTGCTTTAGCATCAACTTGCTAGTGAGACTCTTCGTCATGTAGAGACTCTCCAACTTGAGCCAGACCTTCGCTGCTTCCTTCTGATCAGCGACCTCGATGATCACGTTATCCGATAAGTACAACATAATGTTTGAATGTGCCTTCTCCTCCATTGCCTTGAACTCCGCTGATGCAACATTCATGCCTACCTTGTCCGCGGTCAAAGGTGCGCGCAAGCCTTGCGATTTGAGCAAAGCCTCCATCTTTATCTTCGACAGACTGAAGTTGTTCCCTCCTGTGAACCTGTCGATCTTCAGTATCGATCCGAACATCGTTGTTGGTGGATCTTGAACCCTAGTCGCATGCTCCACCTAGATCGCAAAACCCTAGCTTTGATTTCACCAAGTTGTGAAACCCTAGCTTTGATCCGCCTTGATCTTGATCTTGAAACACCGCCAACCTAAGCTCTGATACCAGTTTGTTATGACAAACCACCTCACGAACAATGAACGAATAAATAAGAACACGAGTATTTTACGTTGTTCGCTAGCAAAATATTTGCTAACTACCTCCACGGCGGAAAAGCACTCTTTATTCACTTAAGAGGAACAAGACTACAAGAATGTTTTTGCATACCTAATAATGTGACTACTAGGTTCTTTATATAGTGCTAGGAAATTCCTAAAGTTTCCAAACCCGATTTGGAAACAAACTTGTTTCCTAACTAATCCTCCACCGCCTTTGACTTCGAATGTTTCCTAATCAAAGTTGGAAACAAAGAGTTTGGCCGCCTTTGACCAATTCAAGGCACCAACTCAACAACATAGTTGAGATTTAAATAGTCATTTTAAGAGAGTACAAAATCTAGTGACCTGGTTAATTTTTCTTAATACAAATAAGCCTATTAGTATAAACCTCGTCATACAATTAGTAATTTTGATCTTCACATTGAGAACATTACCATTTCCAATATGTTGTAGAAGAACATTTCCGATTCGGTGTTAAGTCCTGAGTCCGCCCTGGTTGTAGAAGAAATGTGTTATCTGGAAAAAAAAGTGTGCATTAACATCTAGGCATATGTCTTCCAATCTTACAAAATACCAAGTTCTAGGAAACGTGACTATTGAAACTCTTCTGTTCAATACTGTGGTGTTTCCAATTTTAACTCGCTTATTTCTTCTTGCAGTCATATCTGGCATTTGCGGGGTATCAGGATTTTCTTGAAGCATTGCAGAGAGACTCACATTCGCCTAAACACCACTACATCTCCCAGTGGTTAAAGATCTTCCCGACAAGCATCTTGAAGATACAATACGAAGTTGATACAAGCTTAGGAGTTTAGTATTTCTCCACAGCTTCATCCAGACCAAGGAAACAAATGGATGGCTAAGCATAATGATACCACGGATCAGGAATCCTAGCGACCAGTGCTTCCTCTTAAATAAGAAATTAGAAATCAACTAAGCGGACATCTAGCTTTTTAGTGCTTGTGTGTCTTTCATGCTTTACGAGAAGGAACCTGTCCTAAAATGATACTATGCACCAGGCCGGTTCTTCTTGTATCTAAAACTGTGAGGTTAGATGTAAATGGGTGCTAGCTCAGTACTAGAGCATTCAAAACTACTTTGTAAGGTTAGATGTAGGCTACATTATGATTTAAATGATGTTTTGAGTAAATGGCAAAGAAAAGACAGAGTGGAATTATAGACCTATGTTCACGGAAAAGAAAGCATCCAAAGCAATTCAAGTATCTATGTCTGAGATTGAAGGGCAGGAAGGATCTAACACATTCAGATCTACAACATGAACTAAAGCGGAATATTCATGTGTTTACCTTGTCTTCCTAAGCTCCTTAATGCAGCGGATGATCGTTGTGTTGCTTGCTTTCACGCGCCTCCTCTTTGATCTTGCTCCCACCAATCTAGTGTGAATCTCGAGGACGAACACTGATTTCCACACCACGTTCCACCTCCTTGGATGAAGTTGGAGAGAGACTAAGGTTCTCTACAACTTGTATGAATCTAGACAGAATAACTTTATTCTCTAGAATAGCCAATATAGTCACTACTTAATGTGTAGGAGGCTGCCTCCTTATATAGGCAAAACTTCTCCTAGGTTTGCACATAAACCCCTAGGGTTTGAGCCTTAGCTACTAACCCTTCTAGTTTGTGCATTAGTGCAACTAACCCAATAAGGTTACGATAATTACATTGGGCACCCCACATGGGCGCACCAATTGCTAACATCTCCCACTCGCACAGTGGGGTTGCACAATCCATCTAGTCTCTATCAATCTCCAACTTTCTATCATCTACAAAAGAGTATTGTGTGGCCGTGGCGTGTGACCGGTGAGAGTACCTGCATTTCGGGAGATCCGTACACCAAACTCGTATAGCCATTATAGGAAGGCACCCTCTCGGGAGATCCACATACCAAACTCGTATAGCCAGCGCAGGAAGGCACCCTTAAAACATAAAACAGTGATAATGCTCTCCGTAACTCTCGTATTCCCCAGATTCCTCCGATTGTCATCTCGTGGATCATGAGCACCTGCCTTGTCCCGAAGGCCATGCTCCAATGAGTCCACATCTCCTTTATATTTTCATATCCTACATGATCCCATAAGATCTTGCAGGTGGGCCCAATGAAGATAATAAAGAGCGATGCAACGAGAATCTTTCCTTACATACATGTGTCACTCAGATTCGGCTCAGCTGCTTTCCCAGCAGTGTCCGGAAGGCCGAATCATCCATAGCCGTAAGGTGTCACGCCAAAGTAGCACCACCGACCCGTCTCCTCATGACACAGACGTAAGTACAAAGGGTATACAGTGTCAATCATCTTTCTATGATCGACGAGGCTCACACGATGAGGAATCCCAGGGACTAATTCTACTCATCACCTCATGGTCACTCATAAGCGCGCGTTATTCAGGGGGGAATATGCGCCATAGTGTTTAGACTCTGATCAGAGCGCATGTCTTATCCTTGCTAAGGACCACTATGCAGATGTCTATCCGGTAGCCCTTATGGCCACCAGCCCGAGTGCTGCGACGTCACACTATTGTGAACAATTATCAGCTCTCGCATCTGGCTTTCTCTTCTACACAGACTATACATGGTTCGGGGTAATAACCATGTTCGATTGGCCTTAACCAACCTCACCTTGGAACTTGTTTCCAATGCGACAATTGAATCCGTCTGACAGGCTCCTAGCTCTACTGATAGACATCTAGCTCTTATCATAGGCCATATGCTCGTATGATAGGCATCTCTCATCATATCGCAGGCTTTCAGCGCTTATCGGGATTCTGTCTCATCTTCCGCCACACCTAGACATATCCAGGATATTGCGAAGGCGGTTGCTCGTGTGAGTGAGCCAACCTGGTGTCTGCGTGACATGCTCTAAGCTAGTACCGGAAATGTAACATATCATACATGTATCAAAATAACATGCTGCTTAAAACAAATCCAATTAAAATCCAGTCAATCAATGTCTCGTGTGCTCATCAATCATATTGCTAGTTATCGACAACCAAGTCCCAATTCTCTAAAGAGATCCACAAGGAAGTTTCTCATGTGGTTTAGGAATGGGATGAGCCAACATCCTGACCCATAGTCGATCCACTCCAGGATTACTCTCTAGGTAGTTATTTCACCTTTTGTGAAATAGTACCTTCGACTATGTGTTTGTCTTTACCGCAATGTTATAGCCATATGCTAACACTACTCATGGTAATAGGTTTGTTGATAGCTCATAAGCTAACCAGAAAACCATTTTAATTAAACACATTCCTGCCCCATGGCAGAACAGGCAATCGTGCTTCGCTTCCATGGTCAATGGAGCGGTCCAATACGATCATGCAACACTTATATTGCATTTCTCCCATGCGAGTCTATCATCGAACATGGACGATAGCCTGAGTCGGATCCAAGTGCATCTAGGTCCCCACCCTAGTTAGCATATGTGGCTAACTAGTCGAAGCATCATCTTTGATAGATATAGCACGTGATCCATCATATATAGTATCCTGGTTACAATCTTGTGTCTTAAATTGGAATATCCTGAAAACCAATTCTTCCGATTGCATAGTGTTCGCTAGGTCTGAGTATGCACCATAGTGCATATAAGACTCATACTGCATCAGGCACTCTGGTTGTCTGGTCAACTTTATTTGGTGTCTCTTAGGGCACATTCCTAGGCTCGTAAAGTCTTGCGCTGAGCTACATGAGTACAATTACTCCTTAGGGGACTCGAACAATCCCTTAAGCTCCACTAGCCAATAGTGTGTCATCGATATTAAGTGACGTGATCTTTAACTCTCTACTAGTAAGAGTGATACACAGCGGTTTCCATTTGTTATCGTAAACATATAGTAAACGATCCCTGATGAAATACCACTGTCCAGAGGACTAGCTAAGATCCCATATGAACTTATTTAGCTTGCACACATTCTGTGCATTTGACCTTAGTCACCTCTAGGATTTCTCCATTGAGAAATTCAGTCGTCACGTTCATCGAGAATAGAACCACAACTATTTATGCCACCAAGCGAATCAACGTAATCCTTACCACGCTTCCGTCTGGGTCTCTGATTGACCTTGGAAATCCATTAATCTCCAATAGTCTTCCATCCAGTTGGAAATCCAACCTAGCCTTAAACTTGGTTGGCCCTTTATAGACTCCAATTCATCCTGTAAAGCTTACTATTCATTCTTCATAATTAGGGAACGATAAGGTCTAGGATTCCATCCTATCGTTTATGCAAGGTGATCCTTAAGATCATCCCTTCGATCTCAAGTAGTCGATGGGTATGCTCCTATGAGCAATTCCTTTGCATAGGAGGATCATCATTTACTCTCATCCCTTATGGATGGGCACCCAGCTTGGAAAGTCACTCCCACTGTTCAAAGGATTCTTGAGGAACTAATTCCTCATAATCAACTAAGGAACAGGGTATCTTCCAGCGGTTCCTCCATGTTCGTGGAGATCATCATCTCTACGAACATATCCCTTAATTATGGACATCTCCTATGAGAAATCATATATCTTGTGAATCCATTTATGTTACACTACCTATCGGCTGTTGCGTTTCAAACACGCAACCCCTAGAGCGCTCCGAATAGCATTAGAAGATACGTTACTCCATGGAGATACGTTTCTTCCATCTAGGGTCTAACTTCCAATTCCTTCTTGCCAGGTGATGAAAGATCCTGGGACAAACATCCTAGGTTCATCGTTGTCTTGCGTGATGACCCTTATGGTCTTCCTTTCGATGTCAATTCATCGACGGGATATGCTCCAAAGAGCGCTAGTACGCAAAGAGGGTTCCTCCACATAGTCATAATCTATGATGGGCTGTTCACTAGGCATGTTACTCCCACTTTTCTGAAGATCCGTAGGAACTATTTCCTGTTGATCATTCAGGGATGGGGTGTCATCCAGTGAAACTTTTGTTTCGTAGAGACTTATTTCTCAACGAACCTCTTCCTGACTTGAAATTTAGTTAGTACATAAGCTGCCGATCCCCATGGCCTAAGGTGACCTCATTCAGGTTGCCTTTTGGTCCACATCTCGTAGGGTGTAGTGGCTACAGACTTGGTGGACTTATGGTTGCGTATGTTGATAGTCGTTTAGCAAAGTGTCTCCTCCGAATAGGGAACTTGTACTTTGCACATTCTATCATACTTCAGACCATCTCTTACAGTAACCTATTCCTCTTATTCTCTACAACCTTTTGCTGGAGCGTGGGAATAGCCAACTGCCCTACTATTTCTCTCCATCACATAGCTCTTGCTAAGATAGATACTTCCAGACTCATTCTGGCCAAGGACATATCCTTTTATCCAGACGGTTTTCTACCTTTTGTAGAAACCTGTCTGAAGCACCCTTGTGCCTCAGACTTATGTGGCCCAAGCACACATAGTTGAGACGTGGACAATCATCTACGAATGTGATGGAACAGTAAGCACCATGTCTTAGCTTTAAAAATTTAATGGAACACAACAACAGAATGAATAATGCATAAAGACTCAGTAGTCCTTAATGCTCTACTGGATGATTTGCGTTTTGCCTTTCATGTCCGGCAAGAATCACACACAGGTAAGGGTACCTTGGGCATAATCCAAGCAGGCCTGCCCTAGCTAGCCTGAACATCCTTTCCTATCAACGTGTGTCTTTAATCTAGCGCGCCACATATCAGAATCTTAAGTCATACTCATAAGTTGACATCCAAGAATTCTGAGGCGTCACTTATGCTAGAATCTTAAGAACGCAAACACCATGATATAACCATATCCAAAGTTAAAACTGTGACCAAAACAAATTTTGGTGGCTACTCCCTCAAAGATAATCCTACGGATCCTTAGACGAGAAGTTATTTGCCAGGTCTGGCCCTTTCTTTTGTCTTAGGAAAGCTCCTTTGCTCCTTTTGCGTTTGCCAGTCTTGGGTAAAATCGGTCTTATACCAATATTGCCCCTAAATTCCCTTATCCTTGCCCTACCTGTTGCCTTGGTCCTAATACCGGGCTAGGGACTATATCTGCCTATCATAATTCACTAAGTATGATCATACTTCTCCAACAGCCTTTAGCAATCATATATTGCTTAGACATCCGAAGTATGCTGGACTAGTATTCTTAGCAAACTCCTTTTTGCTTAGATCCTAGAACAGGGTGATGTTTGGCCTTATCCAAACATCTTGACACTTACAAAGTGTGTCATATAACGTTTCATGAAACGTGGCAGAGATTGCAACAAAAATGCAAATTGGATAGCATGTACCTGACAACCCTTAACTATATTATCATACATGGCATCAATCTCAGACGGTAAAGTCGAGTGCTCAATATTATGATATGAGCCATAACTCGTAGTTAAGGTTGGATTATTATGAGTCATTACTCACAATCTATGTACGCAAATGGCTAGGATGGATCCATGACTCTTCTTTGGCTTCCTACAATTCTAAAAGTGGTCTAGAACATGCTGATGAGGTCATTTCCCCACCTTTTCATAGCATGCTCTATGACATTTATCTTGACTGCTCCTCCCACTATTGGTGAGCCTTAAGAAAATGTCTATGTGCTGCTGTGACAACTTATTCATCACAGGTTCGATCATGTTTGTAGGTGGTTCAACAACCTATGTCCAACGGATGGTTACATAGTACGACGACTTATCATATCGTGTGTTGTCACCATTTAGCCTTTACAGTTTCGATTTAGACACGATTGATAGAGACATTGTGGAAGTTAATCACTAGCATTTACTTAGCTCCAAAATAACATGTGACATCGATTAAACTTAATAGTTCCTCACAAGGACTCCACCAAAACCTAGCGTATATCCTAGGAATCAAATCTCATCACTTGTGATTTCCTATCAATTTTAATCATGTCATCATGTGAGCTCTTTTGTTTTAGTTCTTTAGCATGCGAGGTTAAACGTATATATCCAATCACACGCAGTTATAACATAAAACAAGCATAAGCATAAATAAATATGCAATGGATGTGGCCCCTAAGGTGCACTCCCACTATTGAGAGTACTTCTTGAGCAATTCTTGAACTTCATCTCATGCCATCTCGCCTACTTGAGGACTCCAAGCTTGAGGCTCCATTAGACCGTCTAATTGCTCCATGCACCTTGCGCCATAGCTTTTGGTTTGGCCACCTCTCTTGAAGCTTCAATATTCAATCTCTACTAACTATCTTATTTCTAATAAGAAGTAACCTCATAGAGGCGAGTGGATGAGAAGAGAAGACACTAGAGTATAGAGAGGCACGACACGCAGGCCGTATTTTGATTACATATTCAAAAACCAAAACCAAAACCAAAATATAGAACATCTATGCCACATCCATGCACCAAACACATCCATTCAACCCACAACAGCATGTATAACAACATAATAAACATACTGGAATTTTCTGGAAATTTCCGGAATTAAGCAATAATTACTGGAAATTAATAAGCAATAATCTAATCAACTAAAAAGATCGAAAATTGCTCCCTACCACTTAGAGTCTCACCACCTATGGCAAAACGTAGGGAAAAATGACCTAAGTCTCCAGAAAAATTTTGGGCTCAAAACAGTGTGTTTAAGGCCGTCAAACTGCCTCGGGAAGTGTGCTAAACACTAATTAATTAATCTGGAAATTACTAAAATTTTCCGTCGCTCCAAAAATTACGAAAAAATACCCACAAAATAGGAAATTTAATTTGGAGTCCCTAGGAAAAAACCGGACGAAAAATGACGGCGGAGGAGGCCGCACGCGCCCTCACGCGCCGACGTCGGCCACGTGCCACGTCAGCATGCCACGTGGCATGCCACGTCAGCGCCTATGCTGACGTCAGCTGCCACGTCAACCCGCCACGTCATCGCCACGTCGGCTGACACATGGCTGCCACGTCATCGCCACGTCAGCCACTTGCTAACGTGGTACCTCCACGTCATCTGCCACGTCAGCCCTAGGGCCACGTCAGCAGCCGCCGCCAGCCCTTGGGCGCGTGGCGGCGCGTGGCCGCGCGTGGGGGCGGCGTCGGTGGCGCGTGAAGCCCACGCGCCGCCTTCCCGTGCTCCGTTCGCGACGAAATTAATTTTGCCGTGATCGTCTCTTCGTCCTGATCCCGATTATGTGGTCAAAATCCAATTTTAACAAGTTTTTGAAAAACGTGTTCTATTATTGGATCTAGCAGTCCAGATTAATACAGTTCCGAAACTTTGAAAATTCATAACTAATTCACCGTAAATCCAAAAAATATAAAATTTATATATCTGGAATCCTCGTGAAAAACCCTACCTAACCATATAGGTTTCGTCTACTGGTTATGAAATTTCAGAAACGCGATTTTTTAAAACAGGTTCGGGAACGCTTATCGAGGCACGAAAAACAAGCCTATGGCTCTGATACCAATGATGGGCAGGAAGGATCTAACACATTCAGATCTACAACATGAACTAAAGCGGAATATTCATGTGTTTACCTTGTCTTCCTAAGCTCCTTAATGCAGCGGATGATCGTTGTGTTGCTTGCTTTCACGCGCCTCCTCTTTGATCTTGCTCCCACCAATCTAGTGTGAATCTCGAGGACGAACACTGATTTCCACACCACGTTCCACCTCCTTGGATGAAGTTGGAGAGAGACTAAGGTTCTCTACAACTTGTATGAATCTAGACAGAATAACTTTATTCTCTAGAATAGCCAATATAGTCACTACTTAATGTGTAGGAGGCTGCCTCCTTATATAGGCAAAACTTCTCCTAGGTTTGCACATAAACCCCTAGGGTTTGAGCCTTAGCTACTAACCCTTCTAGTTTGTGCATTAGTGTAACTAACCCAATAAGGTTACGATAATTACATTGGGCACCCCACATGGGCGCACCAATTGCTAACAGAGATGAATGTGTTAGACTTCTATTATATTGTGCATAATCTATATCTATATCTATATATATATAAAAGCAGGAAAGTGTCCCGGTGTAATATTATTTTGCCATTTGTCAATTAATACTGATTGTGGAGATGCCATTTGTTATCCTAAATGGAAGATGTTTATGGGAATATCCAATTAAAATATGCCATGTCAAATAATAAGTAAGTAAAAGCCAACCAGATTGGCACATCAGCAATAATGAATTACAATTAAAAATTAATGCATGATTCAAATTTAGTAATGACTTTTAATCAGAATAGATTTGTAACATCTCTTCAAATTTGTAACGTCTTTTTATTATTGCATATACTTTGTTGTGTATGTTTTCAATACATTAATGTCTCTATTAATAAATAGAGGATAATTCAAACGGTTTTAATTTTGTAATAGTCATCTTTACCTTGATAGGAAATGGCTAAAGTTTTATACTAAGTCTCTTCATCACCACCATCCAACACAAAAACGTACCTCCACTTCAGTGCTCCCACACCCAAAAAAATTCATCCAATTTTCGGCTGGTCTTATCTCTGCCATGGGCATGATTGAAGAAGACATAATCCCCGCTATTGCTACTGGTAATTTAAACCTTCCTTTTCACTGTTTTGAACTTGCAGTAGATTACGTTAGAGTTCCAGAGCTAACAAGACATAGTTTCCATATATTTTTTTCCTTTCTCATTGAATTTGCTTCGTTTCTCCGATCGTTGTGGTAAAATTCATGATCGTTCTCAATGAATTTGTATTATCTTTATTGAATAATGTACTTGGACGGCGGTTTTGCATAGCGTAAGTCATCTTCATTTCTCACACGTTAATCCTTCTATCTAATCTGCTATAATACATGGGGGATTCTTATTACATGGTGAAATGAAACCTAAGAATTATAAAGTAGTACCAACTTAACTTTAGCAGGGTTCCCAATATGCGAAAACAGATATTAAATTATTTGGATGCAACATAATGATGGAATATAATGGAAGTTGTGACAAGACCCACGCATCGCGCGGTTAAATCTCAATATGCCATATGTCACTCGAGAGCTATTGCAAGAAAGCCATATGAACATCTATGTGGACAATATACAATTTAAAACCAATAAGAAGATGTCATATATTATGTTGTCATAGATACTTGCTTAGTAATTGCTTATGTGGACTATTAGTCATCAATAATCATTTTGAATGAGTATAGTAATATTTCAGTTACAATATGGAATCCTTTTTTTTTTGAGGAAATATGGAATCCTTTTCAACCGTCATTAATTTATTTCTGTCTTTTATTTCTCTGTATTTAATTAGTGGGAAGGAAACTGAAATACCTTTATTTTGGTACTAAACTAGATTCATTCGAATGTCATTAACAAGCTTAACCCTTTCACGTTCCATTTTCTTTGCAAGATCCAGAGAAAGCATACATGTAACTACAATTTCTCACTAAAATCACTTATTTTGTCAAGCGGGTAGCGGCTAGAAATGGATCTAAAACATTAAAGGGTGTCCACTCCTCTGATCGAGCTCTGCAGATCTACTAGCCCCGAATATTTGCTCTATGGAATTTATAAGTAAGTTTCTTTGACCATTATATAATGAATTTACGATTGGTTGTGTTGGATTTTTGACAATATATGGTGTTGTATATCAACTTTCATTCTTCAAAGCTCCCAAACTCTTGCATGTTTAATACGATTTTGTGTCTGTAGTGTTCATTTTTTGTCTGCAACAAATCAACAGTTCATATATCCCCACTGCTGCTCAATGTAATTTATCTTTCCTTATTTGGTACATCTTTTTCCAAAATATAGGAATATATACGTTCTTGCTATCATGATCATTTGGCAAGGTCAGAATAAATAAAAATCACTAAATACATCAGCGCGCGGTGTAAGTTAACAAACCGATATAAAAACATAAAACACGGACACCTGATCAAGCTTTAAAGAACTATGAGTCGATATTATAATTTCGAACACTAAAATTATTTTTCTTTCTCCCTGGAGATTTATGATCTTCTTACAAACATAATCTAACCAATCTCGCTTAACATAAAATATGCTCTGTGATTTATTTGTTGGAATTGTTTCTTCACATACCACGTGTTCTTTGTCCTTGGGAAAAACTTAATGCACACGAACTATTGAAATACCATGCTAAACTATTTTGGATCTCTTTGGCACCTGTAGTTAAGGTGAAATATTTTTATTATTTTTAACTATAACATTGTTATGTGGCCACGTCGTCACTGGATTTGTATGTTCCTTACTTTAGTCGCGAAGTAAGCTTTCATTTCTCCCTGATAAATTTGGCAATACATCTCAATTTCTAATGTCATTGCACCCTCATCTGAAAAGTATACGTGACATATGATCTTTCGCTTAAATCTAACCATAAAGTTCAAAAGACCTTAATACAACTCAAACATGGAATTTCCCCATCGAATGTATTCTCAATTATTCATATGATCCTTAGTGCTTGCTACAATATGCTTGAGGGCTATAAAAAAATTCAAGTCAGATGACGGATATTTTGGGTGAACTTTGTAGTATTTAAATGTACAAAATATTATTAAGATATGAGTGTGGTCTTATACGAGTACGTTATCAATGTTCTTCTTACAAACATAACCTAATCAATTTTGCTAAAGATAAAATATGCTATGTGATTTATTTTTTGGAATTGTTTCTTCACGTTCCACGTGTCCTTCGTCCTTGGGGGAAAACATAATGCACACAAACTATTCAAATATCATGCTAAATCATTCTGGATCTCTTTGGCACCTGTAGTTAAGGTGAAATCTTTTTTTTTTTCTTTTTAACTATAACATTGTTATGTGGCCACGTCGTAAGTGGATCTGTATGTTCCTTACTTTAGCCGTGAAGTAAGCTTTCATTTCTCCCTGATAGATTCGGCAATACATCTCAATTTCTAATGTCATTGCACCCTCATTTGAAAAGTATTTATGATATATCGAATGTCTCTTTGGGGACATCGGATAAAATTGGAACGATACAGAGAAGATTAGCAAGGCCCCTTCGCAAGGATGACTTCGCTTAACCTTTACAATAAAGTTCAAAAGACCTTAATACAACTCAAACATGGAATTTCCCCATGGAACGTATTCTGTATTATTCATATGACCCTTAGTGCTTGCTAAAATATGCTTGAGGGCTAAAAAAAAAATCAAGTTGGATGAGGGATATTTTGAGTGAACATTGAAGTATTTAAAGGTTCAAAATATTATATAGATATGAGTGCGGTCTAATACGAGTACCTTATCAAAGTATAGGATAAAAGTTGTAAATAATAAAACTTAAGCGGGAGTTACGGCTCCACTTTTCTTCATATAGGTCCGCCCATGAACACATGTACAATCCATTCAAATCTCTATAGCAGTCTCAAGTGTATTATATTAGTAAGCTAAATTAAGAATTTTACCACCATTAATTGAGGACTAGCAATGGCCATAAACAAAAAAGGCTAACTTAGTTGCTGACTTACAATGTTCTATACTACCTCCGTCTCTTCTCTGTCACACCGGTTTGACTTTTATCACCATTCACTGGGTCACTTTGACCAAGTGATTTAGATAGTAAAACGATGCGATTCTTTGATAATTTTTTCACCATGTGATAGAGAAGAAAAGGATGCGGTATTTTCTTCTGTTGAGTACCTTAACAGTTTACAAGGGTGTTTAACAAAAACATTACCAATAGGATTATTTTGCTACAGATAATTGGCATTAAAAAATAAGTGTGAACTTTAAACAAAAGAAGAAGAGATAACATATTCCGAACACAAAGGCACATTAAAGATTACATCATTGTTTCATATATTGATATATTAACCTGCCGTTGTTAATAAACAGACAATGATGGTATAACCTCTTCATATTGAAGTGATCCACTGATAGGTCTCATGTTCAAACCTCACGATTACCAATAATTTTAGGGGCTCTTTGGATTTTGTCGAGGTGCGCATAAACTTTCCCGGATATCACGGTTATTTCAAAGCACCATTAACGCCCCCTCCCTGGAGGACAAATCAAGACAGCTTGGCAGGAAATAGTAATACTTCGTAGATAAACGCAATGAGTCTGCTACACAAATATAACTTATATTGCTCTCACATCTCTTCGAACTTTTAAATGTACGTTGCATCTAACAGTAAAATATAACCGCGGAATGTCGAACTTAAATCAATGGAAAAACACAAATTTATATTGTAAAAGCAAAATGTAGCAAGTTCTTATCTATTAGAAATATCTTGCAGTCACGTTTCAAAAATATAGTGTTGCGAGTTCACGCAACATATCTTCACATCAATATTACAATCGTTCTCCCAATTTTAAGTTTCCTTCATTTCAGACATATCACATTCTTATATTATCTTCCATGGGTCATTTACCAATTGCATGTAAAACTGCACAATAAAATAAGCAAACCCGCGCTTTAGCGCGGGTTCATGACTAGTTATTTATAAAAGCAGAAAAGTACACCGTAATGAAGACATGTGTCATGCTTAATAATGGTGAAGACATATGTCATACTTAGTTGGATTCTCTAACCAATGGTTATAAGCCATATGTAAATTCCTTCAAATTAATGTACAACATGGCATATTAGTCATTATATAACCTCTCTCATAATTGCCAACAACTCATATTTGTATAACTAATTTATTAGCATAATTAATTAGAACATTTGATAACTTCAGGAGTTACAAAGTTTAAGTACTACATAAATTCAAAAGTCTATTTTTTTCTCTCTAAGAAAGTGTATAAGATTTACTGAAATCAAATTGTAAATAGTACTTTTCTCAAAAGAATGTTAAAAAAGTTTAATTGATTTATTTTGTTCCTGAAGAAAATTGGAGTATTATACCGTAAACATGATGGTAGTTGTAAACACCAAACATACTATAACAAATATTCTCAAACAGCCAACTTTATTTAGCTATATGTCATTTCAATGAATATCATGCAAGTGTGATTTTATTTCAAATTAAAGAACAAGTTGTTTTTTTAAGAACAAAAAGTATAAGTTGTTTGAGAAAGTGTATGACACAGTAAATTAAAATTTAAAAAGTATGTCTTCTAAAAATAAGGCAACTCTAATTTCATTAATTTTTTTATGGAGGTTGGAGTATTACATTGGGAAAAGTGACTGTAGTTGTAAAATATTACAAATACTATAAAAAATATTAACTAACTATATGTCATATCAAAATCTTTGTCAATGTTAAAAATCGACATTCATTATGTATAAGTTTTGAGTGCCAACATTATAGCACAAACTGATTAAAATTGTAGATTGTAAGTATTCACACACGTCAATTCTAAATCAATCATTCTTTTTTATAATTTGACATGATTAACATTTCAACGAAAATCGAGTGTTTACATAGCAACAAAACAGTTCATAAAATTGAAATTAAAATTTTGTCAAAATCATAGAAAAATAACCCAAGCTAAGATATACAGATATTTTTGTGAAATTATCTTGGCGTTAAATGAAAAAACACACAACCTAATGTTTATCCTACATTAACATTATTAAGATGAAATATGTTAATTCTCTTATAGAATATACGACGGATAAATGTATCCGATTGTAATATTCACTGGGTCACTTCGACCCGATGATTTGGTTAACAAAATGATGCAAGAGATGTGAACAAAATAATTTCGGTCCCAACTAATGGTGATCTTTTAATGGCGTTGTAGAGTGTAATTATTTTCCTTTAATATGTAACATCAAATATATTATTGGTGATATAAACTCAACTAATGAATTACAAGACTACTTCCGTTTAGGGTGATTCCGCAACTAATTTGAAGTTATATTTTTTTTTGATGCAGAGCTGTGGAAATAATCATTTACTCCTAATTTGTTTTTATTCTGACACGAAGTCCAAATGTGCTATTTTTTATCACCATTTACCTTATGTTACTTTCATAGAAAAATCACCAGCTAATTCTTTATATAACTATTTACCTTCAATTGATTTTGTATATTTTCATAATATTATGATACAACCATTCATTTAGCTAATGAATAGAAACCAGTAAAAGAATATCGATTCTACGTATTATTTTCTAAGAATAATTCAATAAAATTTCATTTGTAAAAGTTAACTTAAAATTCATTTTTTTATAAAATTCTATTGCTAAAAATATATGTGCTCGATATTTACTTTTAGTTTTCCTATTGAGAAATACTATGCTTTAATCATTTTTCTTCACCCCTAAAATTCACCTCTTACATGGATGCATAGTTTGTTGTTATTATTCAATCAATAAAATATTATGACGTTATGATCCATTCATTTTGTATGATTTTCTTTCCGTACATAATTATACTTATGGTTGAATTTATAATTTTTGCTCAGTCAATACTTATTCATGTTGTTTTTGGTTGAAAACCTTATGCGTAGTTATGGCAAAGAAGTCAAGAAAAAAATACCAACCATGAAGTATGTTTGTTTAACAAACAATATTATCGCAAAGTTACTTATCACATTTTTCTTCGTTTTGTTCATGCTCTAATTCGAAAGGTAGATAAATGTGAGTTCTCTAGCATTTTTCATTAAATTTAATTAAATAATCAGAAATTGTTTTTCTCTAATAACATGATTTAAAAACTACATGTTCGACTCAATTTTTCATTTTTGACTATGAAAATAAGTTATTTCTTTTTATAACATTAAAAAAAATCGATAGTAAAACCATTAATGTAATGTTTAGCACCTGAGTAGAAACATCAAATTAGTCAAACTCAAAATAACATTTTTAGTTAAGAAAATTCTTTTACTTTGTTATATACATTAAATAAATGTAATTTAATGAAAAAAATATATATTTTGATTATACTATACGACATTCATTTGTTCACATATTCCTGCGCTTTGCGCTGGTTCTCGCCTAGTGCCGTATTAAAGTACAACACCACTTGGTTTATGACCGGACTTGGTTTAACACAAATCTTTTCCCTTGGCCACATTTGATTCTGATATCATTTTTTTCTCAATTGCAACATTGTATCATATAGGATGCACATATATTATACAAGGAACTTAAAACAATTGATGACGGATGAAACTATCACAACTGAATCGGTGGTTCAACTTAAAGTTGGTTTCATATCAGTTCTACAACTAGTAACACTTACCAATGTGTCTCTTTTTCTATCTCCCCATCTTGCCATTTAGATCGTATGTGGGTACTTTGACTGGGTGATTCAGATCGTAAAGCGATGTGATTTTTTGATTATTTTTTTACTGTGTTATATAGCAACCTTTACTTTGCAACACCATTGAAAGATTATTATCAAAAAATTGTATCATTTTGCTATCAAAATCATCCGGTCAAAGTGACTCAATAAATAGTGGTAAAAGTCAGTATGCGGAGAAAGACCTGAGACAAGTGATACATCACAAAACAGTTTTTTTTTTTTTTTTTCTTTTTCTTTTGGGGAATACTCCATTGAATTATGGCTTTGAATCATGGGGCCATAACTTGACCGTTACATCAACTGCTAAGCTTCTATAAGCCCAAACCAGTGGACAATTAACCCAAAAATCAGAAGAACTCAGGCACAGATCATATTGAGCAAGAGTGTGAGAACACGTATTTTTGTTCCGGGAAACAAAGTGGACTACACATCTTTCATAAATTAAGGCAATACTTTCTCCTAGACTTTGTTAGCATAATTTTCCTCGAACCACGTAAAATTACTTGTTCTTTGCTTCTATCATCGTTTCTTGAGGTGATTTGTCATAACACCATTTATGTCTTGTAGCTAAGGAAAAATAGTTCTAACTTCATCATGTTTCACCACTGAACTAAATGTCTCATCAAGTCCATCACAGGGGTTCGGTGAAACCCCTTGACAACTAACCATACTTTATTCCTTCATATGGTGCCATTAGAATTATATTTGTTCTACAGATCCATTTGTTTCCCCTCAATATTGACATTCAGAGGAGGTATGATCACAATTCAGGTGTTTTGAATATTGAGACTTTGAAACTCATCAGCCATAGCCCTTCGCCACTGAAAGTGTTTTTTGGCATCATTGAAGCTAGCAGGATCAACATAATAAAAGACGGTTTCACATCGTTACCTTTAACTAGCAATATAGCCAAAAAAAATCTTGGAAATCTCAGACTTACTTCTTGTCCGCATAAGGTGTCGAACAGCAGGTAGGTGCACTACTAACAAGCTTCTCTGCCTCTTACATTGTAAACCTTTGACTTCTACCCTTTTAGTCCTTTCTGTCTTACAATTCATTCCTTGTACTCTATTAACAAGCTTTTAACGTGCAGACAACTTGAAACATGACCTAATTTTACTCACAATTAAATAGGTCTTGTACAATAGTAACATAAACATTAGCTAAACATTAGCAGTTTACATGTATGCCATGTTGGGTAGCGGATAAGAGGGGAGGATAAGATAAATTATGCCCTTACTCTTTATATTGGGTGTTTCGGTACCGGATAAGGGAGGGCATAACTTATCTTCCCTTATGCTGATGTAGTTTCTTTTGTGAACAAAATTTATACCATCTAGTATGAGGTATAAGCTATGATAAAAAAGTGGAGCATAATAGACTCTTAGGAGAATAATAAATATGCCCCCACACAATAGCCATGTCCATAAAGAATTGTAAATTAATGTATTCCTAGCTAAATTATAAAAAAAAAAAAAAAAGAATTGTAATATTGCATATTTCCCTAGCATCATCACTTGATCTTCGCTTCAGTCCCTCATCTCTCAATTGACGTAACTTTAAAGTAAAAAAAATTATTCCGAATTTTTGTGTGCCTTGAACAAAAATAAAGAAACATGAGTACGAGTCATATTGTTATTTTACTAGTAAATTACCAGTGCCGGTAGGACACCTTATAAAAAATATATAGAAAATTAAACAAATATATATACTTTTTTTTAGGAACAAATATATATACTTTTAAGTGAAACGATTACCTATAATAACCCAATAAAAATAAGTTTTTAATTAAAAAATGAAATGCAAATCAACACACAATTATTGTATATTCCTTCCATCAAAATTAATTGATGAGAAGGACATGCTCTAAGAAATCATGTTATACTATTTATTTTTATATATATGTAATTTGTTTTGGCTTGGTTTAAACAAAAAAAACTCTAATCAATCTTGACTGAAGAAATTATATATTTCTACAACATAATAATGCCCTTCTTTCTTTAATAATTATGCACGTCCTTCCCAAAAATTCCTTTCACTTTGTAAATATAATTATACAAATTTACAATGTCGAGGGTATTACAGACATTTTGGCACATATCGTGCTTTATAAATTATACTACCCAAACATGGTATTTCATATCTTGCATCATATCGGACAGCACCCATACACAGCCAGTCACCATATTTTATCAGGACTTATCCGACAATATTCATATCCTTGCTCGTATACCAGCATAAGACCTATCCCTACATATCAAATCCTCTACCCAAACGAGGCCGTGTGACATCACCATAAAATTAAAAATGAGAGCTAAGGCATGTTGTAATTATCCTTCATGGATTTCGAAGACATCAAGGGAAACCACGAGAATAACTACCAAAATGTCACAGTACAGTAAAACCTCTATAAATGAATACTCGATAAATTAATAATCTCGAAAAAATTAATAATTTGTCCAGTCCTAACTTGGGACCAGTACAAAATTAGACCACAATCGATAAAATAATAAGATAATAACTTTTTTGAAATCCCGTTGTACATATATTGGTCCCAACGAAACTATAAATTAATAATTACTAAAAGATTTCAAATTTTAAAATTGTCTAGTAAAAAATGAATCTATTGTCACTTTTTTTTGTTGAATTTCAAATCTATATCAACTTTTTTTTTTTAAATCTGATCATTGCACTTAGAGTTGGGGCATTTTCTTCTCGTATTGCGCAAAAAATTGTGAAGAGTTGTTGCCGCTTGCAATTAATGCTTCTTTCCGAGTGACCGGTTCAGAAGCTATTGAATTATAGTGAACTTCGTCATCTACCGGAATTTGTATGGTATCCGCCAAAAAAAATCTTCAATGCTTTGAACCTCATAACATTCATTATTTTCACCTGGATAATCTAGCAAGTGATTCACTTCATTTTGTGCCGATAACGCATACCCGTAATCAAATTCTCAACCTCACAAATGTCTTCTCCATAATTTACATTTTTTAAATCACTTGAGCCGGTTGGATTCGCCGAACGAATTCTACAGTCGGAAGTAATTTGCTATGGCCTCTTGTTGCACATTTCTCCAAGATTAGACGACCAAATTGATAGCATCTAAAACATTAATATTTTCCGGAAAAGAAATGTCCAACTCATGATATTCCAAAATCTAACGGTACAACCTTTTACGGTAGTAAATTTTAAAGGCTCTAACTATCTGAGCATCACATGGTTGAATTTTTGAAGTCATGTTTGGTGGTAGAAAAAAAACTCAATGTTTTGTAACCCTTGGATATTCTTGAAAATTTGAAGGTCATACGCAAAACATCTTTAAAATAATCAATTATGAATATAATAATATCTCGCTAAATTAATAAAATATTTCAGTCCCAACATTATTAATTTTAGATGTTTTACTGTACTAGAAATGGATACCGAAGATGACTAAGGAAACACAAATCTTGCCAAACTAATCATTATCCTTCATGGAAGCAACATCAACATCAAATACAACATACTGGCCTGCTTGTCTTAGCAATACAGAAACCGTACTTTCACAATACAAGAAGACACAACAGATACTCTAAAAAAAAAAGACACAACAACCTGCGCAAGACACTCAAGCGCTAATAGCATGACCTGGAAACATCCGGCGAGTAATTAATTTTCTAGATGCCAACTTTTTTACAAGGAAACACTACTTGCAAGTTCTTTGAGAATGATCAGATGCTTCTGTATATCAAGTATTAGCACGGCCACAAAAAGTTTTCCATGTTCTCGCTCAATGGCTAAGAAATTGCTGATATTCATCTGTTTGTCAATCTGCGGAGATGTTCCAAATGTACCTACAAATGTCAAGTGTGCCTCAAGGAGGTTAAGAAATGGAACAAAGGGCAAGGCACAATATGAATATCCAGTTTCTCCAATTCAGGGAAGTATCGGGATGCTTCCGTGGGTTTCACCAATCTTTTCAACTCCGGCACAATTCTGAGGTAGAACTTTTTTCTCAAAAAAAAAAAAAAAAAAAAAAAAAATTCTGAGGTAGAACTCTTTGAGAGGGATGGAAAGAGTAGTTGATCAGTTTCTTCCTCCAGAGTACTTCTACTACTATTGTCAATTTAAGAATTGAATACTATACATACTCCAGAGATGAAGACGTTGAACAGAAGGAAGTAACCCAAGTGCTGGAAGATATCGCAAACGCCAACAAGCATCTACTTTTAATGTAAACAATGTCAGGAAGGGAGATCCTGATATTATCTCTGGCCAGCCAACTTGGAAGCTTCTTGCCAGCGTAGCATTCAATCGGCAATAACTCCTCTACCACTTCTTCCTCCACCTTATCTATATCTCTACTATTTAAATGTTTGTAGAAGTGTTTTTTTGACACTAATACTTTTATAATACCTAGACTACCCCTGTGTGTTAACTTAATCACTAAAAAACCAATGAAAACCCTAATGAAAAAGTCACCAAACCGATTAAAAACACCCATACAGTCGGGGTTGTCTATGGTGCGTCCCTTAATAGGGTTCCGTACAACTTTTTATTTTTTTTGTGGTCCCCGCTACTACAGGACAAAAACTTTTACCCGCTATAGCAGGTAACCTCGGCTGGAGATATAGCTGTTAACAGTTTTTTTCGCTTTAGATAAAGTTCTTAATATCTACGCGGCTAAAAGATAGAAAAGACTACCCTATAGTTAGTAGAGTTCAACAGGTAGAAGGAGTTGTCTCATTTAAGAAAGCAGTATTAACAACTTGAGTTTTATTGTTAATAAATAACGATGAAATTAACTACAAGCAGACGAATATCAACTCAGAAGTACTTTAAAGGCATGTTTAAAGATTAATACCAGAACAATTCAACAATAACATTAAAATAAGGTGGTACTTGTTCAATATCATCTCCCGGGTCGTCTTTCTTGTCAAGAAATCACGAATAAAATCACTCTAAACAGACCTATATCATTCATGCTTGTTTTTCTTGGACTGACTACTCGATTGAGACCAGAAGTATTCCTCTTTAACATCAAACTCAAGTGGCAGTTCTGCAAAATCGTCTTCTGGATCGTCCACTTGTTCGACGGAGTCCACCGGAGGATTGGGGCATGTTGTCCTGTTGTGTCCCAGCTCCTTGCAATTGCCACACCTCCTTCTCTTGTCTTTCTTTGGTCCCTTTGGGCATTTAGTGTCCGGGGGGTTCGGATTCTTCACATGGGCGTAGGGATTTTCTTCCTTCTTAATCTCTCCTTGTGTCCCGGCTCCTTGTGTACCCAGAAAAGTTTTAGAAACCATTCTCTGCATTTTCCGAATCCCGTCGGCCATATGCTCTCTGAAGAACCTCATTGTCTCGCCAGTAGTACAACCCAAACTGTAATACAGTTGAACTTCGTTCCTCGAGGAAGCCCGGCGCATGGCTTGCAAATCTGGGTCATCAGTTTTCTTCCCAACAGGCTCCTTCATTGATGGCTCGGTTCGGTAGAATTCTTTGTCAGTTTTGGTCCACCTTTTGTCAATTAAAGAGTTTGGGATCCTCTGTACTCCCTTTTGTTTCAGAACAAACAACATGTGTTTGCAAATCATATACGATGTTTCCCAACGAAAACACGTGCAGCGGAGAAGCCTATTATCATGACGACATTGAACAACTTGCTGAAGCAAGAAAAGATAGGGTGGTTAGAAATTAAGAAGGAAATGAAAATACAAATGAACACAAGGATAGACAGATTGTAACCTGGTACTAGATAGAAGAGGACAATAGTTCAAAGACTGTGACATTAATACTTATTTGTTACACTTTAAGGCTTAAGATAGCATTTATAACATTAAGGAAACATGACAAGATTATTTAGAAATAAAAATGCAGTACACGAGTACATAGTATATAAATATGTAAATTGAAGCAGATGTACATACCACGGATCTCTTCATTTGACCTCTCATCACGTAGAACAAGTCCAAGCTCTCTTCTGGAACAGTTTTGACTTCAAAGACTCTATAATCATCACCCTTTGCAGCTTGTTTCCTAAACATGTTGAAGACATTTTCGGTGAAGACCTCTGCTGCATGGCGTTCGAGTTCCGTGAACCCTGTTGTTATCACCGGGTCTGATTGGTCGGAGCGATGGTGTGCCTTACGCTCGTTGTTGCGTAGCTTGTCAACCCCTGTCGTGAATCCCTTGCAAGCATTGGTCAATTTGTCCGAGTGGGACATATAATCCTTGACAAAACTGTTGATGCTCTCGCATCTCGAGGTCGTCGTTTGCAACGCAAAAAAATGATCCTTCAAGTATGTCTCCGCCCACAAGTGGCGGTTCATATATGTGACCTGGACCCAATTCCTATCAGCAATGTTCCATCTGGTAAGCATTGCATGCCAATCATCATGCCAAAATTTTTCAGGTTTCCTACTATGCAAGCACTTTTTAAAATCAACCATGAAGCCATCTCCCAACTTCAGATTAGCCTGGGCGTTCCGACAAAGATGCCAAGAACACAGACGATGTCTTGCCTCTGGGAAATTATCCATAATAGCTTTTCTCATTGCCAAATCGCCATCCGTGATGACGGACAAAGGCTTCTTATCATTCATTACCTTCATCAGGCACTTCAAAACCCAATCATATGTTTCTGCCGTCTCATCGTTGAGAAAAGCACAGGCAAAAATAGTCGTCTGGTAGTGATTGTTCACGCCAGATAGAATTACAAATGGTTTTTGATAGATATTGGTCTTGTACGTTGCATCAAAAATGAGTACATCGCCAAATCTGTGGTAATCTACCACTGATCTCCTATCACACCAGAAAACACTTTCAAGCTCATGATTTTTACCTGTTCTGAACCTACAAAAAAAATAAATAACACTTAGGGAAACAGAAAGATTAGTTACATAAATGATGTTAACTCTAACAGGTCAGAAAGTAAGTTTAACAAATAAGTATGAGCCTAACTGAACAGTAAATAGACATAAACAGATAAGATAGCACGCTTAATTGTTAAGAAGTAAACTTACTCCCTGAACACGCCATAGTGACTGTGCTTCAAACTGTCAATGTACATCAAGGTCTGCTGCCCATCTCCTTCATTTGAATATATCTTGTCCATAGAGGCCATTTTATTGTAAAGATCTTTCTGTGTGTAACCCAACTTGTTATAACCGCCGGCTTGTTTAACCATCAAAAGAAAGCTTTGGCAATACTTGATCCCCACCTCCTTCAAAGATCTGACCAGTTCAACATCAGCCTCAGAGACCTTTCGGTGTGACCGGTGGTTGCTCGCGCATTGTGGTTCCGAAAGTTCGTGTGAATGACCGGGTTCGAATTGAACCACCTTAAAAGGCTCGGTAGGTGAAGTTCTTGATATTTTTACACGAGCTTTGCATACACACCTAGTGTTTCTGGTATGCTCCCGTTTCCTATTTTCTTTATACAGGACCTTCTCGGAGCGCAAGCCTTGTCGGGCACACACGTATATCCTTGACTTTATGCATTCTTTCGTTTCCGGGTCGAAGTACCGGCGGTTGCACCTTCTAATCCCAAAGCCAAGAATCAGTGCGTAGAGGTTGTACCAGTCATAAGCTTGAACCTCATTTTCAAAAGTCATTTCCATAACATCTTCCTTGGTAACCATTATTCCTGCATAAAACTTAAAATTAATATCTGTATAACTACAGTCATTAACTTAAACTGTAAGAAAGCATACCTGGTATGATCTCTCCATTTGGAACTTCCATAATAGAGTTTATCGGTTGCATCTTCTCCATAGCTCTCTGTAAGAGTGATGTCCAAACATTCATCTTCATCTAAGACCTCGAAATCGTATTCTTCTTCCTCATAATCATGAGGCAAAGATACCAAACCCTTGCCACGAACTCCACTCTCACAAATTTCCCTCCCTCTCATCTGAAATTGGTTTGTTTCACTTTCTGGTTCTCAGATTGACCTCCTTCTCAACCTTATATTCAAAGAAGAAGACCCCAACAACCAAAAGGTAGTATTGCACTATTTTGGATACAAAATTTTTAAAGACATGAAGAACTCTTTAATTTTTTACCTTAATGAATACGAAATCTCTGAAAAGTTTATCTCCTCATTAATATATGGATGTAGTATAATAAATTCCTCAGCTACCAAGACTGTGGTGTCAGTGAGATGAAACTTTAATATTCTCGAACCCAGTTACAGGATTTAAGAAAGCAACCTTAATAGTTTAAAGAGAAACAGTTCACTAAGCTTATTTTGTGGGCAGCAGAACCATTCAATGCCTAACATAAATGAGCCAGACCAACCATATCCTTAAATTCTAGCCACTTTGGCAGGAAAAGCTGAAGTTTCATCAAGGATACTTTAATTCTGCTAACTACCAAGCCATATGAGGTGTTCATATGAAACTGTTCCATCCTATCTAAGATTGTGAGATACCTTAAAATAGCAGATTTTCAAAGAAGAAGACCCCAACAACCAAAAGGTAGTATTGCACTATTTTGGATACAAAATTTTTAAAGACATGAAGAACTCTTTAATTTTTTACCTTAATGAATACGAAATCTCTGAAAAGTTTATCTCCTCATTAATATATGGATGTAGTATAATAAATTCCTCAGCTACCAAGACTGTGGTGTCAGTGAGATGAAACTTTAATATTCTCGAACCCAGTTACAGGATTTAAGATTGCAACCTTAATAGGTTAAAGAGAAACAGTTCACTAAGCTTATTTTGTGGGCAGCAGAACCATTCAATGCCTAACATAAATGAGCCAGACCAACCATATCCTTAAATTCTAGCCACTTTGGCAGGAAAAGCTGAAGTTTCATCAAGGATACTTTAATTCTGCTAACTACCAAGCCATATGAGGTGTTCATATGAAACTGTTCCATCCTATCTAAGATTGTGAGATACCTTAAAATAGCAGGTTTTCAAAGAAGAAGACTTCAACAACCAAAAGGTAGTATTGCACTATTTTGGATACAAAATTTTAAAGACACATAGATTGCTTTAAGTTATTACCTTAATGAATACGAAATCTCTGAAAAGTTTATCTCCTCATTAATATATGGATGTAATATAATAAATTCCTCAGCTACCAAGACCGTGGTGTCAGTGAGTTGAGAATCTAACAATCTTGATTTTACTTTTTAGAGAGCATCTTTAAAATTTTTAACTGCTCTTAAAGATTTAAGATATCATCGTTAATAGTTTAAAGAGAAACTGTTCACTAAGCTTATTTTGTGGGCAGCAGAACCATTCAATGCCTATTATAAATGAAGCATACAAACAATATAATACAATTATAGCCACTTTGGCAGGAAAAGCTGAAGGTTCATCAATGTTGATTTAACTCTGCTAACTACCAAGCCATATGAGGAGTACAAAAGATGCGACATCCAAAACAACCCACAACATCCAAAAGGACAGAAACATTGTTCGTAAAACAAAGTCACAACAACATTACACAAATTTACTTTTTCTGCTGCTTCTTCCCCGCCGTCTTCTTCTTCTTCTTCTTCTCCGCAGACCTCAATGCAACAAAGGAAACAGTCGAAAACTTGCGGTACAAACTGCAAAATGCATACCGGTGGTCCTCATCCTCCATCAGTTCCTTTAACCCAAGATAATTCTTGTTAAATACGCAGTTATAGCTCGATCTCCCCATTTCATTCGCAATCCAGATTCTGAGGTTGGGAGCCTGGACAGAGAACTTCTTCTTTGGAACTGGAATCAGGTCCCTCAAATGACTCATGAAGAAGCAGACATGAGGACCACAGTCATTCCTGACAGATGAAAATAGAATGCAGCCTTAATATATATCACAGACATGTAAATGGATTAGTTAGCTATGTTAAGTAGTTAGCTTATTACCCATTTGATTGCTGGGGAACATCGTCGTTCATGTACCACACCTGCCAGCGTCGTATGTCATCATTGTATTCTGAGTAGTTGGTGAGCATTGTGTGCATTTGCCCAATTTTGGCAGCAACTTCGAACTCAGAATACCCCATGCCGGTATGCGAGTCCAAGACGAATATTTCTTGGTCAACAAAAGAAATAACCATCATGAACCAGTGCAGGTGATCGACATTCAACGGAACGGCGATCTAATCATTAAAAATTCAAGATAAAGTAAGTCATACAAAAGAACAAAGTAGCTTGTATTGATAGTATTCGGAATACTTACGTATCCCATCTCGCTCCACTCTCCTCCCGACTGTTCGTGTGCCTTGACGTATTCGAGGACTTTTGTGGGCTGAACAAAAATTATAACTAATCAGGTATTTTCTTAGATGAATTTTGAATTGAGTCATATCATAAAAATGACAAGGCAGTGAACTTACAGAATAACACGTGCCGAGGAACCAAATCCGCTTGATTCCTTGGAATTCCCGGCTACGTTCATGAAGATGAAGGAATTGCATGTAAGCATCCATCACCTCATCGTCAAACCATTTTTCATCCCGGAGGCGCCAAGCGGACGACCTCGTCAGTTTGGCCATGCCACCCATATCAGCAACTATCTCACTGCATATTATATATGATACACAACCAGAAGTATAAACATAATGCATGCCACACATAAGAATTATTTAGGAAGTTTGAATGTAAATAAAACTTACGTTGCCAATTCTGGGGGAACATAAAAATTCTTGTTGGTGTGTTCGTACGTGCTCGCATACTTGTGCGACATGTAGTAATGGAGCCAGCACTGTTCTGCTTCAGGCATGGGTGGGATAAGAGTCAATTCTTTAGGATTCATGTGTTGCTTATACAACGATATCCTCGAAGACGCTCTAATGATCCGATCTGCCTTTCCCCGGACAGTCCCAACCAAGTTTCCCCTTGGGTTCTTCGGAGAACCATGAACAAGGAATGGCTGGGGAGGTACATTGGAGGCCACCTAATAAATCAACAAAATCATTAGGGGTGTTAAAACTTTAAAAATAAATCTCAAATATTAAGATATCAACTTTAAGACATTTACCTCAGTGCTGGAGCTGATTGTGTAGACCACCTTCATGGGAGAGTTAACCTCAGCCTCCTCCATCTTCTGCTTCTTCTTAGCTCTTAGTTCTTCTTCACACTTTTCCTTCTCTTTCTTCTTCTGAGCTCCTTCCTCTTCCCCCTTTTTCTTACCCCCTTCCTCTTCCTCCTTCTTCTCATCCTCTTCATTCTTCTTCTCTTCTTCCTTCTTCTTCTCTTCTTCCTTCTTCTTCTCTTCTTCCTCATCCTCCTTCTTCTTCTGTTCTTCCTTCTCCTTTTCCTTCCACAGGGACATAAGATACTCTTTGTCAAGCTTTTCAACCACCTGTCCCACAATGCACTTCCAAAAATCCTCTGGTAGAGGTGGAGGCAGTAGTTGGACTACTGGTGCAACAACTTTTTCAGTTTTGGGCTCATCATCAGCTTTTTTCAACTTCAACTACATACAAAAACAGAGTTGAGAGACATAAACTTAAGATAGTAATCTTAATATATAAACAGGACACTTTAATGTCAATGTTAAAGTTCACTCACATTGTTGTTTTGTTGGACATACTTCCATCTCTTGGAAACATCAGAGGTTTCCCAGAATTTCAACCTTGGAATTGCTTCCTTATCCTGACATCCTTTTGGGTTTTCCAGATACTTTGGGCAGAACTTTTCCATGTACAAAAGCTAGAAAAGTAAAATTGAGATGGCAGCATTTAAGAATGTGCTCTTAATATTTTAAACTTCATGGTCAAAATAACTGAAAAAGAGTTAGAGATTTACCAAAGGAATCAGCACGCAACCAGTTCCGCGAAGGGTTGTTCCAGTCTGAGCCTTAACTTGCTGTGTCTTGAAGTGATCCAGCCATAAGGCTGCCCAGTTTACCTCTTTCAGGTGCTCCAAATTAACAACAAGATTAGCAAGACCTCTCCGGACTCCTGCTCGACCTATCGGCATTCCCAGTGCACCCAAGATCAAGCAAACAGCCCTTCGTTTCCACTCATCATTCAACAGCAGCCTGTTCTCATCCGCCTTGAACCACGGAACGTACTCACCGAAAGTTGTGTTGTCCTTAACGAGGCCGATACTTTCTTCAACTATGCGGAGTAGCATCGGATCGACCTCCGGGAACTCTGTTTCTCCGTAGCATCGGATTCCAAATAGCCACCCGACAACTTCCGGTGTTATCTCCACGGTGCGGCCGTGCGCTGTCAAGTACCCGTCGGTATCGTAGCACTTGTAAATGAATTGGTTGAATTTCTCTGGGGTTTCCGTGATCTTTAGGTGCTGTAGTCCTCCAAGGCCCACTTCGTGCATCCATGCTTTCTGTTCAACCGTCATTTCTTTAAAAAGATTCTGAACAGAGGGCAGGCTCATGTAACTCTGAAATCGCCTTGGATTCTTCAACTTTTTAACTGACTTACCCTTCAGCTTGGCTTCAGCCGCCTTCTTCTTCAACTTTTCCTTCTCCCCCGTCGACTTCCTTTTCAAAGAACCTTCTCTTTTCCGCTTTTCTTTTTCTTGATGAGCCGCTGTGAGATAAGGTTCCTTCTGGATATTGGTCATGCATTTCCACTCCAAGTTGATGCTTTGTAGGACCGCTTTGGTCATCCTCATTTTAGGATCTATTTTCCGAAGACTGTGCATCCTCACATTTCTGAAATTATGAAAATCAACCCATAATTTAAATTTACAGAGGCATACAATAAACTAAAACAGCAACAAACAATTAAAATTAAACTTGGGTTGGCCATTAGAGATGAAGTAATAACATGCAAACTTTAACAGAAAGGGCAGTAAATATATTAGATTGAGGTTCTAATAGATAAGAAATTAACTGCAGATCAGGAGACACATAATTTAAACAAACTTTTTGCGAGAGTAAAATCATACTTGTATCTGATGTAGGCACTCATGGAATTGCCATGGTGAGCTTCATCATCACTCTCATCCTCATCTCCTTTGTATTCCTCCACATATCCATTCTCTTCCTTCTCTTCCTCATCTGACTCCTCCTCATCTGACTCCTCCTCATCATTTTCTTGCTGTTCAATCTGTTTGTCCTTCTCATTCTTCCTCATCTCAAAGCTGTACTTGCTTACATCATGATCCTCATCACTAGAGGATTCCAAGGCCCTTTTCTCGTAATTGTCTCGTTGCTCCCGTGGTAAATTGCAAAATAGGGCATACATCTGTAACAAAAGTTGGGGAGGCATATCCTTGTCTCTCAATTTGAAAGCATACTTCCTCTCCTCACTGTCATATGTAAACAGTCGCAATTTAACGGAACCCCCAAATTAACAGTCATATGTAAACAGTTGCAAAAAAAGGCTATCAGTTTTATAACAATAGTAAGATTTATCAAAAATTAAGAAAAAGCAATTAACAGCTAAAGTCAGCAGAACACATTACTAAAGTTTGAAAGGTCAATTCTTTAGATAGCATATTTAATAAAGTTCATGTTTTTAACAGAAGATTACTTACATGAACATGTCAAATCCAGGTGTGTGCTGGATGTTCTTTACTTCATCTTCTAAGCTCTTTCCCCTTTTCTTAGAAACCTTTTTCTTTCCCCTTTTCTTCAATGGTCTTGGTGGGGCTGGCTTTTTCCTTGGTGACCTCCTTGGGATGTTCACAATTTTGTCCTCCTCCGAAGTGAAGTGAAGCTGCTTCTTGGCTTTCTTCTTCCTCTCAATGTCTTCTTCAATAGTCTCTGGATTCTTTCTCTTCTCAACTGAGGCAGCAGCATCGGCCAATTGGATTATGCCACTAGCATCCTCGAACTGTGGTCCTTCGACCATTGATAAAGGAAGGACTTTTGTTGAATCTTCCCAGATTTGTCTACCAATTGCGTCGGTGGAGTTAGGGTGTGCCTCTTTTGCCTCTTCATCTGAATCCCCACCTCCAATTTTGGTTTTGATGGAGTTTCCCTCTTCTGTTTTGGAGCCCCCATCTCCTACTGGTTCTCGAGGGCTAGATCCTCGATCTTTGGTTGGGTTCAAGACAGGAGTGAGGGGATTTGCAGTTAAAAGGACTTCCAAATTAACCGAGCTTACCTCCTGGTTTAGATCTGAAATCACCTTATCGATGTCTTTGGAAGGTGAAATCTGCTCCCCTACGCCTGTATCTTCCTGGTCCGCCATGGATTTGTGATAGAGATGGAAGGGGAAGTTGAATTCGGGAAACTGATGAGAGAGAGAGAGAGAGAGAGAGAGAGAGAGATTTGTGATAGGGCTGGTCTGGGTTCGTCTGGTTTGTGGTTGCTAGTAATGAAGAAACCTCGGAGAGAGAGAGAGATATTTGGTTGTGTGGTTTCCAGTAATGAAGAGGATGGGACAACTGACATTAAAATTTACAAATTTCAAATTTTTCATAAAAAGCTATCTACATTTTTAGACAAAAACACAAATATTTTAAAGACTCCATCTTAACGTAACAAACATATTGTTTTTTTAATTTCTTTAGTTGTGGAGTGTCATAATTAATTTTATTTTGTATTATTGGTATATTATTATACTAGTATTGCCATGACAGTGTGTAAAAATGTAGAAAACACAAGTATCGCCATCTTTGCGTTTGCATTTGACTGTCTCTTAACATCTCCTTCTAAATATATTAATATAATTTCCATAATTCTGAACTCTAGAGAGAACTCTATCTTATTTTTTAATACACTCATCACTGTAAAATTTTATTAACTTTTTGTTTGTTCATCAATTGGTTTACTCAAAGATGCCTATTTGTGGGTTTTTGGAGGTTGTGCACACTGCCATGCATGGTACAAACACAAGGCAGGCACAAAGTCCTCAAATTGGGTACAGAATTGTGTTGGTGATGTAGTTAATGGGAAAGAACAATGTTTCCAACGGGTACGCGTTACCCAAACTGAGTTTGATTGACGTCTATGCATCTCATTTGTGCCACCACTCAACACATACTAGCACTATGTGACATTTTAAGACCAATTCTGATACCTACAACACACGGTCACTTCTCACGACGTCAAGTCTCACAATGTCGATAGTCGGTTACACCCTTATCCCTCGGTGTTCAAGTCCCATGGTTGGGTGTGACCTCAAAACTCCCAGTCTTGTGAAAATGACCCAAATACAACATTAAATCAGAGTTGGCATGCTGGGGGCACATTTCATGGCTAAACTCGTACAATTATCGAGTTTTCATTCGATTTTTGCCCCTTTATGTCACTTAGAGGAGCAAAACTTGAAGCCATTTCAAAATAACTCCCAGCACTGTCCTTGGCATGTTTTCCAGGACACATGGTGACACCCCGAGTCATTCCATCGACGAAGAAACCAAAATAAGTGGCATTTTAAAGGGATATACATTTTAAAGTTTAAGATAGACCCCTCTCTAGGGTTTAGCATTTAAGAAGGTGCATGCATGTTTTTAGAATGAGTTGTTAATACTCCATCAAATCAATACTCAAAGATGCCTATTTGTGGGTTTTTGGAGGTTGTGCACACTGCCATGCATGGTACAAACACAAGGCAGGCACAAAGTCCTCAAATTGGGTACAGAATTGTGTTGGTGATGTAGTTAATGGGAAAGAACAATGTTTCCAACGGGTACGCGTTACCCAAACTGAGTTTGATTGACGTCTATGCATCTCATTTGTGCCACCACTCAACACATACTAGCACTATGTGACATTTTAAGACCAATTCTGATACCTACAACACACGGTCACTTCTCACGACGTCAAGTCTTACAATGTCGATAGTCGGTTACACCCTTATCCCTCGATGTTCAAGTCCCATGGTTGGGTGTGACCTCAAAACTCCCAGTCTTGTGAAAATGACCCAAATACAACATTAAATCAGAGTTGGCATGCTGGGGGCACATTTCATGGCTAAACTCTTACAATTATCGAGTTTTCATTCGATTTTTGCCCCTTTATGTCACTTAGAGGAGCAAAACTTGAAGCAATTTCAAAATAACTCCCAGCACTGTCCTTGGCATGTTTTCCAGGACACATGGTGACACCCCGAGTCATTCCATCGACGAAGAAACCAAAATAAGTGGCATTTTAAAGGGATATACATTTTAAAGTTTAAGATAGACCCCTCTCTAGGGTTTAGCATTTAAGAAGGTGCATGCATTTTTTTAGAATGAGTTGTTAATACTCCATCAAATCAATACTCAAAGATGCCTATTTGTGGGTTTTTGGAGGTTGTGCACACTGCCATGCATGGTACAAACACAAGGCAGGCACAAAGTCCTCAAATTGGGTACAGAATTGTGTTGGTGATGTAGTTAATGGGAAAGAACAATGTTTCCAACGGGTACGCGTTACCCAAACTGAGTTTGATTGACGTCTATGCATCTCATTTGTGCCACCACTCAACACATACTAGCACTATGTGACATTTTAAGACCAATTCTGATACCTACAACACACGGTCACTTCTCACGACGTCAAGTCTCACAATGTCGATAGTCGGTTACACCCTTATCCCTCGGTGTTCAAGTCCCATGGTTGGGTGTGACCTCAAAACTCCCAGTCTTGTGAAAATGACCCAAATACAACATTAAATCAGAGTTGGCATGCTGGGGGCACATTTCATGGCTAAACTCGTACAATTATCGAGTTTTCATTCGATTTTTGCCCCTTTATGTCACTTAGAGGAGCAAAACTTGAAGCCATTTCAAAATAACTCCCAGCACTGTCCTTGGCATGTTTTCCAGGACACATGGTGACACCCCGAGTCATTCCATCGACGAAGAAACCAAAATAAGTGGCATTTTAAAGGGATATACATTTTAAAGTTTAAGATAGACCCCTCTCTAGGGTTTAGCATTTAAGAAGGTGCATGCATTTTTTTAGAATGAGTTGTTAATACTCCATCAAATCAATACTCAAAGATGCCTATTTGTGGGTTTTTGGAGGTTGTGCACACTGCCATGCATGGTACAAACACAAGGCAGGCACAAAGTCCTCAAATTGGGTACAGAATTGTGTTGGTGATGTAGTTAATGGGAAAGAACAATGTTTCCAACGGGTACGCGTTACCCAAACTGAGTTTGATTGACGTCTATGCATCTCATTTGTGCCAACACTCAACACATACTAGCACTATGTGACATTTTAAGACCAATTCTGATACCTACAACACACGGTCACTTCTCACGACGTCAAGTCTCACAATGTCGATAGTCGGTTACACCCTTATCCCTCGGTGTTCAAGTCCCATGGTTGGGTGTGACCTCAAAACTCCCAGTCTTGTGAAAATGACCCAAATACAACATTAAATCAGAGTTGGCATGCTGGGGGCACATTTCATGGCTAAACTCGTAAAATTATCGAGTTTTCATTCGATTTTTGCCCATTTATGTCACTTAGAGGAGCAAAACTTGAAGCCATTTCAAAATAACTCCCAGCACTGTCCTTGGCATGTTTTCCAGGACACATGGTGACACCCCGAGTCATTCCATCGACGAAGAAACCAAAATAAGTGGCATTTTAAAGGGATATACATTTTAAAGTTTAAGATAGACCCCTCTCTAGGGTTTAGCATTTAAGAAGGTGCATGCATTTTTTTAGAATGAGTTGTTAATACTCCATCAAATCAATACTCAAAGATGCCTATTTGTGGGTTTTTGGAGGTTGTGCACACTGCCATGCATGGTACAAACACAAGGCAGGCACAAAGTCCTCAAATTGGGTACAGAATTGTGTTGGTGATGTAGTTAATGGGAAAGAACAATGTTTCCAACGGGTACGCGTTACCCAAACTGAGTTTGATTGACGTCTATGCATCTCATTTGTGCCACCACTCAACACATACTAGCACTATGTGACATTTTAAGACCAATTCTGATACCTACAACACACGGTCACTTCTCACGACGTCAAGTCTCACAATGTCGATAGTCGGTTACACCCTTATCCCTCGGTGTTCAAGTCCCATGGTTGGGTGTGACCTCAAAACTCCCAGTCTTGTGAAAATGACCCAAATACAACATTAAATCAGAGTTGGCATGCTGGGGGCACATTTCATGGCTAAACTCGTACAATTATCGAGTTTTCATTCGATTTTTGCCCCTTTATGTCACTTAGAGGAGCAAAACTTGAAGCCATTTCAAAATAACTCCCAGCACTGTCCTTGGCATGTTTTCCAGGACACATGGTGACACCCCGAGTCATTCCATCGACGAAGAAACCAAAATAAGTGGCATTTTAAAGGGATATACATTTTAAAGTTTAAGATAGACCCCTCTCTAGGGTTTAGCAGTTAAGAAGGTGCATGCATTTTTTTAGAATGAGTTGTTAATACTCCATCAAATCAATACTCAAAGATGCCTATTTGTGGGTTTTTGGAGGTTGTGCACACTGCCATGCATGGTACAAACACAAGGCAGGCACAAAGTCCTCAAATTGGGTACAGAATTGTGTTGGTGATGTAGTTAATGGGAAAGAACAATGTTTCCAACGGGTACGCGTTACCCAAACTGAGTTTGATTGACGTCTATGCATCTCATTTGTGCCAACACTCAACACATACTAGCACTATGTGACATTTTAAGACCAATTCTGATACCTACAACACACGGTCACTTCTCACGACGTCAAGTCTCACAATGTCGATAGTCGGTTACACCCTTATCCCTCGGTGTTCAAGTCCCATGGTTGGGTGTGACCTCAAAACTCCCAGTCTTGTGAAAATGACCCAAATACAACATTAAATCAGAGTTGGCATGCTGGGGGCACATTTCATGGCTAAACTCGTACAATTATCGAGTTTTCATTCGATTTTTGCCCATTTATGTCACTTAGAGGAGCAAAACTTGACGCCATTTCAAAATAACTCCCAGCACTGTCCTTGGCATGTTTTCCAGGACACATGGTGACACCCCGAGTCATTCCATCGACGAAGAAACCAAAATAAGTGGCATTTTAAAGGGATATACATTTTAAAGTTTAAGATAGACCCCTCTCTAGGGTTTAGCATTTAAGAAGGTGCATGCATTTTTTTAGAATGAGTTGTTAATACTCCATCAAATCAATACTCAAAGATGCCTATTTGTGGGTTTTTGGAGGTTGTGCACACTGCCATGCATGGTACAAACACAAGGCAGGCACAAAGTCCTCAAATTGGGTACAGAATTGTGTTGGTGATGTAGTTAATGGGAAAGAACAATGTTTCCAACGGGTACGCGTTACCCAAACTGAGTTTGATTGACGTCTATGCATCTCATTTGTGCCACCACTCAACACATACTAGCACTATGTGACATTTTAAGACCAATTCTGATACCTACAACACACGGTCACTTCTCACGACGTCAAGTCTCACAATGTCGATAGTCGGTTACACCCTTATCCCTCGGTGTTCAAGTCCCATGGTTGGGTGTGACCTCAAAACTCCCAGTCTTGTGAAAATGACCCAAATACAACATTAAATCAGAGTTGGCATGCTGGGGGCACATTTCATGGCTAAACTCGTACAATTATCGAGTTTTCATTCGATTTTTGCCCCTTTATGTCACTTAGAGGAGCAAAACTTGAAGCCATTTCAAAATAACTCCCAGCACTGTCCTTGGCATGTTTTCCAGGACACATGGTGACACCCCGAGTCATTCCATCGACGAAGAAACCAAAATAAGTGGCATTTTAAAGGGAAATACATTATAAAGTTTAAGATAGACCCCTCTCTAGGGTTTAGCAGTTAAGAAGGTTCATGCATTTTTTTAGAATGAGTTGCTAATACTCCATCAAATCAATACTCAAAGATACATTAGATTTTTTTTTTTTTTTGCTTTCCTTTTAAATATTTCATACTAAGTGCCAGAATTTTGGGGCACATTTTGAAATTTTTGAATTTCAGGAACGAAAATAATAATTTGAAAATTTAAAAAAAGTGAGGGAGTGGTCCAATCAAATCAACCGCCTCAACTGCCACTCACAGCCCACCTCGCCTTTAATTTCGGAACAGTTCCATTTGCAGAGTCCTTCTAGTAATTGACTCTGTGGTTGCAGTTTCAATCAATTTTCTGAAACTGACGAATCTCTCTCTCTCTCTCTCTCTCTGTCTCTCTCTCCAGTTCGCAACTTTCCTCTTCATCTTCCCCATCTTCATCTTCTCCATCTTCATCTCTTCTCCTTCAATCAACATACAAAATCCATGGCGAAGAAGAAGATTATTCGAGAAAGACGATCCAAACAACAAGATCTTGCCGATAACAAGATCGATAGCAACACTAGCAACACGGAAAGACAACGGAGTTCACAGGAGGGAAAGACAACGGAGTCCACGGATGAAATTGGTCTGAAGAATTTCGGAGATGGTCTCGATGCAATTCCATTATCAAGGGTTGATTTTGAAATGGCGGATGTTGAAGCAGACAAATTGAAGAAATTGGCTGAGGCTGCTGCCTTAATTGAGAAGAGTACGAGTACAGAGGAAGAAGCCAGTACAGAGAAGAAGAAACTAAAGAAGAAAGAGAAAGCAAAGAAGGAAGAGCACGTTGAGGAAGTCCCTAGGAGATCGACCCAGAAACATCCAGCACCACCGAAGGCAGTGAAGAAACGAACAAATCAGAAGGCTTCTAAGCGCAAGAATGAAGATGTAGAGGTGAAGCATACTCCTGGATTTGACCTATTCCTGTAAGTAATCATTTCTTTCTTTAAATGTCCTTCTTTTTTATCATGCTGTTTAATGAATTAATAACTCCTTCTTAAAATCAAATTACATCACAAATTTTTTCTACCTTCTCACTTTGTCCTAAATTAATCTTTGTTAATTGTCATGTTTCACAATGCACTGTTATCCCATGTAACTTAATTGTTAAATCTGTAATCTCTGAAATTTGCATTTGCTTCTGTGTTATTTGAAGGTTTTACTTAAGTTTTTCAACTGTTTACTTATGACAGTAACCATCAAAAATCTACAATGGGATATAGAGGGAAGGATATGCCTCCCAAACTGATAGCACAGCAGTATAGAGTATTTCTCAACTTACCTGAGGATGAACAAAAAAGGTACGATCAGAAAGCGACGGAAGTCTCGAGTGATGAGGAGATTGATCTAAGCCAATACACTGTTCAGAAAAGAACAAATGAGAATATCCAACCTGAGGCTGAAGAGCAACCGGAGGATGAGGAGGATGAGGAGGATGAGGATGAGGAGGAGGAGGAGGATGAGGTCCAAGAGGAGGAACAGAATGACGATGACGAAGAATACAAACCCGTGGAGGATAAGAGCGATGATGATGAAGAAGATGAGGAGGATTTGGAGGAGGATAGGGAGGAACAGAAGGAAGATGAGGTAAGTGACCAACCTGTGGAACAGAGGAGGGAAGATGATAGTGACGATGAAGCCCATCATGGCAATGCGATGAATGAGTACATAAGATTCAAGTAAGTTTCTTCCCTAATCAATCATCTCGTAAAATTTTGTTTCAATTGTGAAGCCAATGTCTACTATTCTGCACCCTCGTTCTAAACTATTAAAGTCCTTTTCTAAACAATTAACTGTTCAAACATCATAATGCATGTTATTACTTTAAAGTCTAATGACTTTATTTGATTTTAAATGTTTGAGGGTGTGTCTTATATGTTATGGATCTAGTACTTGGAATTGTAATTTAATTTTCTTTATTGTCTCATGATTGTTGTAGAAATGTTCAGACGCACAAGCTCAAGAAACAAGATCCTCGTTTGAAGATAACCGACGATGTCAAAAAGAGGATAAACGATGAATGGAAAAGCCTGACAAAGTCCCAACAAGAACCCTATATCACAGCTGCCACCGAAGAAAGAGAGAAGAGGAAATCAGCTGGCACATTGAAGAGAAGACCAACCGGTGAGAAGGCCAAGCAGAAGAAGAAATCGGCTGCAGCCAAGTTGAAGGGCAAATCAAAGAAGAAGCTGAAGAACCCGAGGCGGTTCCAAAGCTTTATGAGCCTGCCCTCTGTTATGGCTCTCTTCGAAGATATGACAGATGAACAGCATTCATGGTTGACTGAAGTGGGGCTTGGAGGACTAAAGCACCTACAGATTTCAGAAACCCCCGAGATGTTCAACAAATTCCTCTACAACTCATTTGACACCGAGGGGTCCTTGACGGCTCACGGCCGGACTGTGGATGTAACCCCGGAAGTTGTCGGCTGGCTCCTTGGAGTAAAATGCACCGGAACAACTGAGTTTCCGGAGGTCCATCCAAAGGTTGTACAAGAAGTGGCACGCAGAATTGGCCTCGTCCAGGACAACACAAAGGTCGGTAAGTATGTTCCGTGGTTCTTGAAAAATAGGAACCTGTTCAATGATGAGTGGAAGCAGAGGGCTGTTTGTTTAATCTTGGGGGCCCTAGGGATGCCGATCGGGCGACAAGGAATCCGGTCTGGGCTGGCCAAACTTGTTGTAGATTTGGAGCACCTGAAAAAGGTGAACTGGGCGGAATTGTGGCTTGATCATCTGGTGAAACAAAATGTGAAGGCCCAGACTGGGGAAACCTTGCGAGGAAATGGTTGCGTGCTGATTCTTGTGGTAATAATCCAGCATTTTGTCATTTGTTTTATGATTTTTGTTTAATATGTTAATAGCTCCTTCTTAAGTTCTAATGTTGTGAGTATATTTTGTAGCTTCTGTACTTGGAAAAGTTTTGCCCCAAATTTCAACAAAATCCCAAGGAATGCAAAGACAAGAATGCAAGTCCCAGGTTGAAATTCTGGAAGACATCTGATGTTTCTAAGAGATGGAAGTATGTGTGTATGAATGAAAATGTGAGTAACCTTTTACATAAAACTTACAAATATGTTTTTATCAGTTAACAACCTTATCTTAAATGTTAAACTTTATACTTCTGTTGTTCTTTGTAGTTGAAGTTGAAGAAAATGGATGAAGAGCCAATTACTGAGAAGGCTGTTGCACCAGCAATTCAATTAGTTCTCCCACCAGGGGACTATTTGAAGGATCTTTTGGGACAGCTGGCGCAGAATGCTGACCCGCAAACATTATTGGCCATGTTCGCGACTGCTAACAAGAGAAAGTCTGAGTTGGAGGAAGAGGAAGGAGGGGAAAAGAAGAAGGGAGGTGAAGAGGATAAACAAGAAGAACCTCCCAAGAAGAAGCAGAAGAAGAATCAGGATGAGGTTAGCTCTTCGATGGAGGTGGTCGAAGAAGTCAGATCTGACGATGACGATGAGGTAAGTGTATTAACTGTTTTAACTTTAGACTTGATGTCTCTGTTTCCAATTCTAACATTTTGTTGATTTATTAGGAGGAGGCATCCTTGGCTTCTTGGGTGGACCCAAGGAAAAACATTGATGGGTCTGTCCGGGGAAAGGCGCGGTGGATCATAAGGGGGTCGAATCGGGTGTCGCTTAAGAAGCAACAAAGCAATCCTGAGGAAATGACATGTCTGCCAGAGATGCCTAGCCTGGAAGATTGCTGGATCAACTTCTTTTTGTCTCACAAATATGAGCCTAAGTTCGATAAAAACCCTCGGGATCCCAAAATTCCACTAAGCTTGCGAGAGTAAGTGTTATTTACATTCAAATTTCCTAAATAAGCTGTACAAGACACAAATTTTGTTTTTACTTATGGTTTGATTTGTTATTATATCTGCAGTGAGTTGGTTATTAACATTGCTGATTATGAGAAGGTGACGAGGTATGCCGCGTGGCGCTTCATGGATGGTAAATGGTTTGACAACGAAGTAAGTATTTCTTTTTGTTGATTTAACGTAGTTTCTTAACACATTCTCCCATCATCATCATAACACTTTTCTATTCACTTTTTAAACAATTAGGTCATCGATGCATATTTGCAATTGCTTCATCTGAAAGAAAGAAGCCGACCATTTGGTGGAATCCCTCGCATTTGGTACCTCGGAACACTTTATGCCGTAAGTTCATTCCCTTTTCATTGGATAAAAACTCAATTTAAAATTCTTCCACAAAATAGCATCATTAATTTTAATTCTTGTTCAGCCAACGAAGGGTAATCGATATTTCCAAGTGTCCGATAAATACGGAGGAACGTGGGACGAGATGGGCTACGTAAGATTTACGATTTCTATCAATGCAATCTGCTTTATACATTCATATTTTGTTGAACTTATTTTATGTTGAATTGTTAATGAAATAGATTGCCCTGCCCATGAATGTACATCGAACCCACTGGTTCATGATGGTCATTTCCTTTGTCGACAAGGAAATATACGTCTTGGACTCGCTTTCTGGACATGGGTATAATGAGAGGGATGTGGCTAGAAAAGTTAATCAAATTCACCAGGTGCTATCCTCCTATCCAGAGTACCATGATGACATCACAAAGTGGGATGTGTGGTACATGAATGACGACGTTCCCCAACAACCAAACGGGTAAAAATCTTATTCATTAACTCCACCCATTATTTTCTTAAACTCACTATCTTATACATCAAAACTGCATTCTATTTTAATCTCTCAGGTGGGATTGTGGCCCTTTTGTATGCTTCTTCATGACCCACTTGAGGGACCTGATTCCTAATCCAAAGAAGAACTTCTCTATTCAAGTGAAGCATCTGAGAATCTGGATAGCCAATGAAATGGCTAGATCAGACTACAACATCCACAAGGCCAAGATGTTTGAAGAGTTACTGAGCTTCAAGTCTATTGATGAGAATGTTCATGAGTTTGAAAGGATGTACAATTTCACTTCTTTTCCTACTGTTCCATTGGAATCCGGGGCGAAGACGAGGAGGTCGGCGCGAAAGTCGCCGGGGAAGAATGGAAAAAAATGAGTTTGTCTGTTATGTTGTTTGGGAATTTGTAATATGAACAATGTTTATGTCATTAAATTTTGTGGGTTGTATGTTTGAGATTGTATGTTATGAACAATGTTTCCCAATGATGATTAGGCAATGTTTGTTTGCTTATGATTTGATGACTTGTGTTGTTTTCTGAAAAATTGCTTGTGATTTTTTGTGAACACAAACTGTACATTTAAGGTGCATTTGGTGTTGGCCAACTACCCTCACCTACCAAAACTGAATTAATAAATGCACTACTACGTTATTAGGTACCAATTCTAAATTGTTAAGTACTCTATCTTAAAGTTAGATACCTGCATTTATATCAGCCAACCTACCCACTGCCCGCTTTTAATACAATCTCCAACCACACTCAACTAACTCTTTATTATTTCTCTTCACTCTCAGATCTCATCTGTTCTCCTTCTCTTTCACCCTTCTCTTCTTTCTTTCTAAGAAATGTCTCAACATAGTGTAAGCTCTTCACCCTCACCAAGCAATCCACCTTCATATTCAAGAGGAGATTCATCCCGGAGGTCAGGGTGTAGGCCTGGGCAGTGTTTCTGTGGCCGTTACCCGGTAAGTCGTACCGCACATACGCCCGGAAATGACGGACGCGTGTTTTGGAATTGTGCCAAGCCTAGAGGTCAACAATGCAACTATTTCTACTGGGAAGATGAATTTCCCAGTCCTTGCTGTGCTCCAGATCTCCAACAACTTCAGGAGGAGGTAACAACGTTGAGTAGGAGAGTCGTAGGGGCCGAGAATGCTTCCAAAGCCCAATCTTTTCATGTGAAACTGCTGTATGTTGTGATTTTTGTCATTCTCATCGTTTTAATTTCAAAGTAAGATAGTTTGCTTCTCTATTCTGTTGTGTTCAGTTAAGTGTGAGACTCGAAGGGGCCGAGAATGCTTCAAAAGCCCACTATTTTCGTGTGAAACTGTTGTATGTTGTGATTTTTGTCATTTTCAACATTTTAATTTCAATGTATGATAGTTTATCCTGTATTTAATTCTAATTCTGCTGTGATTAGTTAAGGATTAAAGTTTTGTTAACAATGATATCTCAGTTTTTATCTTAAATGAAAGTGTTAATATCTTAACTGATAAACTTACTAACTAAAGATTAATCAATGATATCCTCATGCAATCTTATTCAGCTTAGTTCATTCTATAGTGTTAACAATGCTATCTAGGTTAAAAAGGAATCTTCCTGGGACCACTTTTTTTGTCCCGTAGCTGGCCTCTGGGACCACTTTTTTCGTCCGGTAGCTGGCATTTTCGTAATAACCGGCTAGTACCGGCTTAGCCGGTTACCTTTGGGACGCACCATAGGGAGTCTAGAAGACGAGACATCAAATTTTGAAAAAAAATTTTGAAAAAAAAGAGAAAGAAATAGGGAGTCTAGAAGACGAGACATGCACTGCCTATTAGAATTCCATTAGCATAGATTTACCACATAACTCTATATGTGGAATCAAGAAATCGTGGCAAAGAAAATGATTCTAGAAGAAGTTGTCTCCGGTTGTATATATGGATTCAAGAAGACGGGACATGCACTGCCTTTTGGAATTCCATTAGCATACATTTACCACATAACTCTATATGTGGAATCAACCGATATTTGGTTATGTTTTCAACATATTACTCTCATATCTTCTTCTGTTTTTTTGTTATATTCACCTTATCACCAAGACAGACTATTGCAACAGAGAGAAGTGATTGATATGGATAATTGGTTAGTGCACAACTCTTGGATTGGTTATGTTTTCAACATATTAGTCTCATATCTTCTTCTGTTTTTTTTTTCATTCATGTTTACTTATAATTTCCCCGGTTGGTAACAATTACATTGTTCAATACGGTTTCTTAACAACAAGATTGTTGGAGCTCACCTTTGATCAATTATTCTAGGTGAGCCATCTCTCTGTTGCCTATTCGTGGATAGGATTCTCTTTAATTCCTTTCCAGCAACATGCTTCTACTTTTACTTGTCATCTTATAATTTTTATTTTTTAGAAAGGAAACATAAGAGAACAACTAAACACTAAGGACTACAGCTATCTGGGAAACTGTGGAACCACGGTGGAGCCGTTGACCACATTTCTAATCCTTGGGTTTGTAAGGCTCTTTTCGCAAGGCAAGAGTGCTATCATATATTAGATGTTTCTGTCATATACTTTATTTTGGCGTAAAATTTGTAAGCACACACGTATCAGTTGCTATCATATATGAGATTTCAGAGTGGTATTGGTAATCATACAATTAAAGTTGACGTACAAGAACTTTCCTGTACACAAAGTGTTTGTATTTTAGTTCTAACCCAATTTGTTATCATATTTTCACTGTGGAGTGCTATCTCCGGTTTGTATTATTCAGCGTGTTTAATTTTGACCAGATTTTCTTCTTTTTCATGATGCCAAGTATAGCATTAGTATTTTGGGTTAATATAGATAGCAAATGGGACTCTCATGTTTTGGTATGGGGTACAATTGAAAATGAAGTTTTAGACTGAAATCTTTTGAGAAAGAAACTGATATTTTTTATTATTACTTTCAATGAATATAAACTGAAATTTTAAATACAAAAGTAACTGACGGAACTTCCATCTCATATTATTATTAATAATTCTAATCAAGGCACATACCAGTAGGTTATAAAAGTGAAATACTCCAAATGCCAGTGGCATCAAATTTTGAAAAAAAAAAGAAAGAAATAGGGAGTCTAGAAGACGAGACATGCACTGCCTATTAGAATTCCATTAGCATAGATTTACCACATAACTCTATATGTGGAATCAAGAAATCGTGGCAAAGAAAATGATTCTAGAAGAAGTTGTCTCCGGTTGTATATCTCTACTATTTAAATGTTTGTAGAAGTGTTTTTTTGACACTAATACTTTTATAATACCTAGACTACCCCTGTGTGTTAACTTAATCACTAAAAAACCAATGAAAACCCTAATGAAAAAGTCACCAAACCGATTAAAAACACCCATACAGTCATGTCGCTCCTCCTTCCCGTAACGACGATTCTGAAACAAAGCTCAAGCACGGCTACGAGGATTCTCTGACGCTTCAATCAAATCATGGAGCCTAAAAAGCCAATCAATGCACAAGTTAAAGGCAAGCTTCGGTTTTTAGTTGTTGTTGTTGTTGTTGCCTAATCTTTGTCTTTGAACTTAAATTAGTCTGCTGCAGCTTGGACGGAAGTTTTGTGACTCCAAAATTGAAGGTCGCCAAGCTTAACCCTCTCTGCTCTCATATACGAAGTGGTGAGCAACGACGACAATGGCATCCCTCTCACGCTCTAATTAGTCAGCGAGGGTAAGTCTAATAGGGTTTCCATCGTCAACAAAGTAATAGGACTCAATAATGTTGCTTCCAACAGTTGTCCAAGTAATAGGGTAGGTTACTAGGGTTCCATCTCATGCTGCAATTGTTGAAACAATTAGGCAGACTGGTTGCTTCCGTGCAAACTGGCGAGCCAAGGATGGAGGAAACTTGCATGTTCGGTCGTGCACTGTCTGAAGCAGGGGCTATATACTCCAGCAAAATCCTTCAACAAGGTATCCCCCATCATTTAGTCATTTACTGAATTGTAGTCTCAGTTCAACTTCTTAAGATTGTTGTTGAAATAGAAGGGTTTTCATCCTGTTAATTCTTTGATACCTTGCGCTTCTTTAGCATTGACATACTGATGAGCCTCGGCATCTTGCTGACGGAAGTGCAGAGTAGCATCTTAAAGGTGTTTATGTCACAAGTCTGTCCTTTATGCCAAGGCAAAATAGGGGTGTTCACGACTCTCAGGTTTATACTTGATGCCTTTCTGATTCTATTTATTATCTGCTTCTGTGCTTTAATAGCTTTGTAATAACTCTTGGAAAATTCATTTTGTGTGAACTTGGTTGTTCATTCATGGTTTGGTATGTCGATTCGTTGGTTACGCAGGCTCAGGAACAGAAGAGACAAGGTAAGGCTTCTTATACTGTACTATTTTAACGTTTTGAGAATGTGTCAATCTCGGATTGTTTTTTCCTTACAAAGTAGAAATCCTTGCGAAATTGAGGATCAGTTTTCATGATAGTTTCATTTCCATGTTGATTCATGGATCCTATGCATTCATTTAAGTGTTTTAAGCCGCCAAGTTTAATTTACCTAGGTGTCTAGAATTGTGTAGAAGCTGTTTGATTTACCAGTTGTTTCAAGTAGAGTGTGTCCATCAATATTGGAATGTCGGCCAACATCTTATGAGGACTCAAAGAAACATAAGAACATTGTCAGCAGAATTAGTAACACAAGCATGTCTTCTGATCTGTTAACTGGTCGACAAATAAGCGATGTAAGCATGTTTATATATTGATATTGTTTCTTTAAATATTTACTCAGTATTTGAACAGTGAGACTTAATAAGTAAAACCTGCTATTTTGTTTTTTTTTTTGTTTTTTTTCGAATCTAGAAATCAAAGTTCAATGACAGGGTAGGGATAAGGACGCTTGATATGAATAGGTTTGTGAGTGATTTATTAATTGAGTATAATAAATCAGGAGTGAAGAATGCGAATAATCAATATATATGAATCATTATAGCTAGATCAATGGCACATTACCAATAACCAAAAAACACTTTATGGATAGATATCATAAAGGGAGCTGGTGTTGTGTTTCAATGCTCGTGCTTATGAAGCCCATGTCGCAATTCTAAATTTAGGAAATTCTAACTATGCATTTCCTTTCCGAATATCATAATTTTGCTTAGTGTAGAGAATGTGTAATTTGAAAATGCATTTGGTCCCCACAATAGAGAATACCGGGCTAACAAGGGAGACTAAATATGGATATGCAGACAACTCAACACAGTAGAGGTATACTCTTACAGACCAGAATGTGAATCTTTACAGCATAAGAATACATCTGGAATAAATGTATGCATATAACTCGGCACAGTAGAGGCATACTCTCAATTTTCTTCACATGTATATTGTAATCCTCTTCTTTTGTCAAATTGCTTTCGAACAATTGAGTATCATTCCTCATTTTCTTGTCTCATCCCCTTCATACGAACTGATACTCAGTTGGGGGTTAGTCATTATAGACGAAACACCAAAGCATCTGAAAGTTGCTTACGTTCAGCATTTAGGGTAGTTTTTGAGAAGGGGAATGAGACAAGAAGAATAAAACTTACCACAATTTAGCAAGGATGAATCTTTTCTTGAGAGAAACAGATACAACATTTTGGAATCTCCAAGAAATTGTAGATGCAAATAGTGGTAGTTGTAAAACGTTTACAAATTGTCCCAAACTTCGGAACATTAGATGTAACTTACCATTCATTAGATTGTTATATTAGATAGTGGATACCCATAGTCCATTTGAATTCTTGCTTCAACTAGCATTCATTAAATTGAGTTTTAACTACTGAAATTACACGGGCTTTTGTTCACCTACGCGTCATGTGTCAGGGATTGATTGCTGAACGTATTCATTTGACCTGGCATTTTTAGAAGCAATCTGTTGAGTTGGATATATTTTTCTTTAGTTGTATGTCTTATGGTGCAACCACTGCTTTTGAGCTGATTTAATTGGTGATTACAGTCGATGGTAATGATGTGAGTGAAGCAACATAAATGGGTTATTTCAATATGATTTCTATTTCAAGTTTGAATGATTTAGGATGAACTTAGAATGACATTTGGTAATGGACTGGAAGTAGTGGATACAAGGTATTTTGGTAATGGACTGTAGCTATGACCAAAGACAAAATGCAGATGACCTTAGAATAACCGTAAAGCTCAAATTTTCTCCTGACCGCGGTGTAGATTTCAAATCTTAAGTTAACCAAGGTATTTTACTATCAAAGACAATATTTTTAAGAGACCCCCTTTTCGTGGCACTTCACTTTGTATGTAAATTCTTTTATTTTACTTAAAGCATGAGGAGAATTTTCTCAAGCTTAGTAGACGCACAAAAAAATGTTATTATTCATAAGAGCAGTTAATCAAATAGTGTATGGAAATTTAAAATACCCCACGTGCAAAGCACGTGGTCCCTTCTAGTAATATATAAAAGCAGAAAAGTGTCAATATTGAACCACAACATGACATGTGTAATTTAAGATTTATTCTCCTTAAAACATTTGTCATGATTATTTGGCATTGAACCATTAGAAAATATCCAAGTGGTCAGTTGACTAGGATTTGTATCCCATATGGACGCTTAATCATCTGTATATAAATCAGCACAATGGAGCAATTAATATGCCACAATTGAAAATGAAGTTTTAAACTGAAATCTTTTGAACAAGAAACTGATATTTTTTATTATTACTTTCAATGAATATGAACTGAGGTTTTAAATACAAATATAACTTCCAGAACCTCCATCCCATATTATTATTAATTAATTATAATCAAGGAACATACCAGTAGGTTATAAAAATGAAGTACTCCAAATGCCAGTGCCAACAAATTTTAAAAAAGAAATATGGATTCAAGAAGACGGGACATGCACTGCCTTTTGGAATTCCATTAGCATACATTTACCACATAACTCTATATGTGGAATCAACCGATATTTGGTTATGTTTTCAACATATTACTCTCATATCTTCTTCTGTTTTTTTGTTATATTCACCTTATCACCAAGACAGACTATTGCAACAGAGAGAAGTGATTGATATGGATAATTGGTTAGTGCACAACTCTTGGATTGGTTATGTTTTCAACATATTAGTCTCATATCTTCTTCTGTTTTTTTTTCATTCATGTTTACTTATAATTTCCCCGGTTGGTAACAATTACATTGTTCAATACGGTTTCTTAACAACAAGATTGTTGGAGCTCACCTTTGATCAATTATTCTAGGTGAGCCATCTCTCTGTTGCCTATTCGTGGATAGGATTCTCTTTAATTCCTTTCCAGCAACATGCTTCTACTTTTACTTGTCATCTTATAATTTTTATTTTTTAGAAAGGAAACATAAGAGCACAACTAAACACTAAGGACTACAGCTATCTGGGAAGCTGTGGAACCACGGTGGAGCCGTTGACCACATTTCTAATCCTTGGGTTTGTAAGGCTCTTTTCGCAAGGCAAGAGTGCTATCATATATTAGATGTTTCTGTCATATACTTTATTTTGGCGTAAAATTTGTAAGCACACACGTATCAGTTGCTATCATATATGAGATTTCAGAGTGGTATTGGTAATCATACAATTAAAGTTGACGTACAAGAACTTCCGTGTACACAAAGTGTTTGTATTTTAGTTCTAACCCAATTTGTTATCATATTTTCACTGTGGAGTGCTATCTCCGGTTTGTATTATTCAGCGTGTTTAATTTTGACCAGATTTTCTTCTTTTTCATGATGCCAAGTATAGCATTAGTATTTTTGGGTTAATATAGATAGCAAATGGGACTCTCATGTTTTGGTATGGGGTACAATTGAAAATGAAGTTTTAGACTGAAATCTTTTGAGAAAGAAACTGATATTTTTTATTATTACTTTCAATGAATATAAACTGAAATTTTAAATACAAAAGTAACTGACGGAACTTCCATCTCATATTATTATTAATAATTCTAATCAAGGCACATACCAGTAGGTTATAAAAGTGAAGTACTCCAAATGCCAGTGGCATCAAATTTTGAAAAAAAAGAGAAAGAAATAGGGAGTCTAGAAGACGAGACATGCACTGCCTATTAGAATTCCATTAGCATAGATTTACCACATAACTCTATATGTGGAATCAAGAAATCGTGGCAAAGAAAATGATTCTAGAAGAAGTTGTCTCCGGTTGTATATATGGATTCAAGAAGACGGGACATGCACTGCCTTTTGGAATTCCATTAGCATACATTTACCACATAACTCTATATGTGGAATCAACCGATATTTGGTTATGTTTTCAACATATTACTCTCATATCTTCTTCTGTTTTTTTGTTATATTCACCTTATCACCAAGACAGACTACTGCAACAGAGAGAAGTGATTGATATGGATAATTGGTTAGTGCACAACTCTTGGATTGGTTATGTTTTCAACATATTAGTCTCATATCTTCTTCTGTTTTTTTTTTCATTCATGTTTACTTATAATTTCCCCGGTTGGTAACAATTACATTGTTCAATACGGTTTCTTAACAACAAGATTGTTGGAGCTCACCTTTGATCAATTATTCTAGGTGAGCCATCTCTCTGTTGCCTATTCGTGGATAGGATTCTCTTTAATTCCTTTCCAGCAACATGCTTCTACTTTTACTTGTCATCTTATAATTTTTATTTTTTAGAAAGGAAACATAAGAGAACAACTAAACACTAAGGACTACAGCTATCTGGGAAGCTGTGGAACCACGGTGGAGCCGTTGACCACATTTCTAATCCTTGGGTTTGTAAGGCTCTTTTCGCAAGGCAAGAGTGCTATCATATATTAGATGTTTCTGTCATATACTTTATTTTGGCGTAAAATTTGTAAGCACACACGTATCAGTTGCTATCATATATGAGATTTCAGAGTGGTATTGGTAATCATACAATTAAAGTTGACGTACAAGAACTTCCGTGTACACAAAGTGTTTGTATTTTAGTTCTAACCCAATTTGTTATCATATTTTCACTGTGGAGTGCTATCTCCGGTTTGTATTATTCAGCGTGTTTAATTTTGACCAGATTTTCTTCTTTTTCATGATGCCAAGTATAGCATTAGTATTTTGGGTTAATATAGATAGCAAATGGGACTCTCATGTTTTGGTATAGGGTACAATTGAAAATGAAGTTTTAGACTTAAATCTTTTGAGAAAGAAACTGATATTTTTTATTATTACTTTCAATGAATATAAACTGAAATTTTAAATACAAAAGTAACTGACGGAACTTCCATCTCATATTATTATTAATAATTCTAATCAGGGCACATACCAGTAGGTTATAAAAGTGAAGTACTCCAAATGCCAGTGGCATCAAATTTTGAAAAAAAAAAAGAAAGAAATAGGGAGTCTAGAAGACGAGACATGCACTGCCTATTAGAATTCCATTAGCATAGATTTACCACATAACTCTATATGTGGAATCAAGAAATCGTGGCAAAGAAAATGATTCTAGAAGAAGTTGTCTCCGGTTGTATATCTCTACTATTTAAATGTTTGTAGAAGTGTTTTTTTGACACTAATACTTTTATAATACCTAGACTACCCCTGTGTGTTAACTTAATCACTAAAAAACCAATGAAAACCCTAATGAAAAAGTCACCAAACCGATTAAAAACACCCATACAGTCATGTCGCTCCTCCTTCCCGTAACGACGATTCTGAAACAAAGCTCAAGCACGGCTACGAGGATTCTCTGACGCTTCAATCAAATCATGGAGCCTAAAAAGCCAATCAATGCACAAGTTAAAGGCAAGCTTCGGTTTTTAGTTGTTGTTGTTGTTGTTGCCTAATCTTTGTCTTTGAACTTAAATTAGTCTGCTGCAGCTTGGACGGAAGTTTTGTGACTCCAAAATTGAAGGTCGCCAAGCTTAACCCTCTCTGCTCTCATATACGAAGTGGTGAGCAACGACGACAATGGCATCCCTCTCACGCTCCAATTAGTCAGCGAGGGTAAGTCTAATAGGGTTTCCATCGTCAACAAAGTAATAGGACTCAATAATGTTGCTTCCAACAGTTGTCCAAGTAATAGGGTAGGTTACTAGGGTTCCATCTCATGCTGCAATTGTTGAAACAATTAGGCAGACTGGTTGCTTCCGTGCAAACTGGCGAGCCAAGGATGGAGGAAACTTGCATGTTCGGTCGTGCACTGTCTGAAGCAGGGGCTATATACTCCAGCAAAATCCTTCAACAAGGTATCCCCCATCATTTAGTCATTTACTGAATTGTAGTCTCAGTTCAACTTCTTAAGATTGTTGTTGAAATAGAAGGGTTTTCATCCTGTTAATTCTTTGATACCTTGCGCTTCTTTAGCATTGACATACTGATGAGCCTCGGCATCTTGCTGACGGAAGTGCAGAGTAGCATCTTAAAGGTGTTTATGTCACAAGTCTGTCCTTTATGCCAAGGCAAAATAGGGGTGTTCACGACTCTCAGGTTTATACTTGATGCCTTTCTGATTCTATTTATTATCTGCTTCTGTGCTTTAATAGCTTTGTAATAACTCTTGGAAAATTCATTTTGTGTGAACTTGGTTGTTCATTCATGGTTTGGTATGTCGATTCGTTGGTTACGCAGGCTCAGGAACAGAAGAGACAAGGTAAGGCTTCTTATACTGTACTATTTTAACGTTTTGAGAATGTGTCAATCTCGGATTGTTTTTTCCTTACAAAGTAGAAATCCTTGCGAAATTGAGGATCAGTTTTCATGATAGTTTCATTTCCATGTTGATTCATGGATCCTATGCATTCATTTAAGTGTTTTAAGCCGCCAAGTTTAATTTACCTAGGTGTCTAGAATTGTGTAGAAGCTGTTTGATTTACCAGTTGTTTCAAGTAGAGTGTGTCCATCAATATTGGAATGTCGGCCAACATCTTATGAGGACTCAAAGAAACATAAGAACATTGTCAGCAGAATTAGTAACACAAGCATGTCTTCTGATCTGTTAACTGGTCGACAAATAAGCGATGTAAGCATGTTTATATATTGATATTGTTTCTTTAAATATTTACTCAGTATTTGAACAGTGAGACTTAATAAGTAAAACCTGCTATTTTGTTTTTTTTTGTTTTTTTTCGAATCTAGAAATCAAAGTTCAATGACAGGGTAGGGATAAGGACGCTTGATATGAATAGGTTTGTGAGTGATTTATTAATTGAGTATAATAAATCAGGAGTGAAGAATGCGAATAATCAATATATATGAATCATTATAGCTAGATCAATGGCACATTACCAATAACCAAAAAACACTTTATGGATAGATATCATAAAGGGAGCTGGTGTTGTGTTTCAATGCTCGTGCTTATGAAGCCCATGTCGCAATTCTAAATTTAGGAAATTCTAACTATGCATTTCCTTTCCGAATATCATAATTTTGCTTAGTGTAGAGAATGTGTAATTTGAAAATGCATTTGGTCCCCACAATAGAGAATACCGGGCTAACAAGGGAGACTAAATATGGATATGCAGACAACTCAACACAGTAGAGGTATACTCTTACAGACCAGAATGTGAATCTTTACAACATAAGAATACATCTGGAATAAATGTATGCATATAACTCGGCACAGTAGAGGCATACTCTCAATTTTCTTCACATGTATATTGTAATCCTCTTCTTTTGTCAAATTGCTTTCGAACAATTGAGTATCATTCCTCATTTTCTTGTCTCATCCCCTTCATACGAACTGATACTCAGTTGGGGGTTAGTCATTATAGACGAAACACCAAAGCATCTGAAAGTTGCTTACGTTCAGCATTTAGGGTAGTTTTTGAGAAGGGGAATGAGACAAGAAGAATAAAACTTACCACAATTTAGCAAGGATGAATCTTTTCTTGAGAGAAACAGATACAACATTTTGGAATCTCCAAGAAATTGTAGATGCAAATAGTGGTAGTTGTAAAACGTTTACAAATTGTCCCAAACTTCGGAACATTAGATGTAACTTACCATTCATTAGATTGTTATATTAGATAGTGGATACCCATAGTCCATTTGAATTCTTGCTTCAACTAGCATTCATTAAATTGAGTTTTAACTACTGAAATTACACGGGCTTTTGTTCACCTACGCGTCATGTGTCAGGGATTGATTGCTGAACGTATTCATTTGACCTGGCATTTTTAGAAGCAATCTGTTGAGTTGGATATATTTTTCTTTAGTTGTATGTCTTATGGTGCAACCACTGCTTTTGAGCTGATTTAATTGGTGATTACAGTCGATGGTAATGATGTGAGTGAAGCAACATAAATGGGTTATTTCAATATGATTTCTATTTCAAGTTTGAATGATTTAGGATGAACTTAGAATGACATTTGGTAATGGACTGGAAGTAGTGGATACAAGGTATTTTGGTAATGGACTGTGGCTATGACCAAAGACAAAATGCAGATGACCTTAGAATAACCGTAAAGCTCAAATTTTCTCCTGACCGCGGTGTAGATTTCAAATCTTAAGTTAACCAAGGTATTTTACTATCAAAGCACAATATTTTTAAGAGACCCCCTTTTCGTGGCACTTCACTTTGTATGTAAATTCTTTTATTTTACTTAAAGCATGAGGAGAATTTTCTCAAGCTTAGTAGACGCACAAAAAAATGTTATTATTCATAAGAGCAGTTAATCAAATAGTGTATGGAAATTTAAAATACCCCACGTGCAAAGCACGTGGTCCCTTCTAGTTCAACTTAATTATCACCAGGACTGAAAGAAGCGATGGATACCGATAATTGGTTAGTGCACAACTCTTGGATTGGTTATGTTTTCAACATATTACTCTCATATCTTCTTCTGTTTTTCTCCATTCTTACTTATATTTTCTCCTGTTGGTAGCAATTACATTGTTCAATACGGTTTCTTAACAATAAGATTGTTGGAGCTCTACTTTGATCGATTATTCTAGGTGAGCCATCTTTCTGTAGCCTATTCATGGATAGGATTCTCTTTAATTCCTTTCCAGCAACATGCATCTATTTTTACTGGTCACCTTATAATTTTATTTTTTTAGAAAGAAAACATTAAGAGCACAACTAAACACTAAGGACTACAGCTATCTGGAAAGCTATGGAACCACGGTGGAGCCGTTGACCACATTTCTAATTCTTTGGTTTCTAAGGCTCTTTTCACAAGGCAAGAGTGCAATCATATATTAGATGTTGCTATCATATACTTTATTTTGGAGTAAAATTTGTAAGAACACAAGTATCTGTTGCTATCATACATGAGATTTCAGATTGGTAATCATACAATTAAAGTGGACGTAAAGGAACTTTTTGTGTATACAAAGTGTTTGTATTTTATTTCTAACCAATTTTGTTATCATATTTTCACTGTGGAGTGCTATCTCTGGTCTGTATTATTCAGGGGTTAAATTTTGACCAGATTTTCTTCTTTTTCAGGATGTCATGTATAGCATTAGTATTTTGGGTTAATATAGATAGCAAATGGGACTCTCATGTTTTGGTTTGGGGTACAAATTTGCTTCCTCTCATATGTTGTTAAAATAATGTTTTCATGAATATGAGCACATTCTTTTACTAAAGTACTTGGGTAGCAAAATAAGAAACATGGTCAAACATATGAGATAGTTGTAATCCTATTATGATTATGACCAATCCAGATGAATGTAAGGAATCAAGAAGTTGGTAAAGCGGAGGTAGTATGTAGAATGCATTTGGTAATTTAACAAATTGAAGTTAGTTCATTTTCATGTGGGTAAATGAAATTGATGGTTTTATGATAAATGTGTTTTACTAATTATTCCATGCTAATTTTCTTTCAATTTTCATCCCAATTAGTTTTCTGTTAGACCAGTTTCTTAAAATGTTGACAATATAGTAATTACTCGATACTTTAAGAGTAAGAATATTGTACACATTCAGTTACGAACAATTCTATATAGAATATTCGAAAAGAAATTAAAAGGTGAACTTGAAATATTATATATTAACACATTGATAAGAAAATCAGAAAGATAAATAAACGTGATTTGATTGAAGTAACTTTTGGAAAGAACTATTTCAATGTATTAACACATTGAACAACTTTTCCGAAATTATAAACCAAGATTTTTTTTTCATATTTCACATTAATATAAGTGACTTAACTCCATTTCTTGAAAGCTACATATCCACTCATCCCGTGCCTTGGCGCGGGGTCACGCCTAGTAGGATTAAAATTCAACTGCATAATGAGTTCCAGGTTCATTTTGCAGTAGCCTTTTCACCTCATACACCGCTGCGCAGTTCCTCCTCAGACCCAACGTCTGCAAACAAGTCAGTTGCTCTATACCGAGCGGCATATACCTCAACTTGTAACATTTTCTGATATCAAGGCGCCTTAAACTCACCAAATCTCTTGTTCGTGCAGGCAGTTCTTCCAGCTTCCCACAGCGATAGAGTATTAAGGTCTGCAAATTGTACAAACTGCATATGGATTCTGGGAGGGAAACAAATTCGTTCCAAGAGAGGTCAAGGTAATACAAATGTCTTAAGCCACCAACAAATTTTGGCAGACTCGTTAACCATAACTTTCCCAATCTTAGCACGCGTAACTGCTCAAATGTCCTATTGAGTCCATAAACCTTTTGTCCACTGTCATATGACGGACTAAGAACAAGTGTACGCAACTTCTCCGCGTCATGACATATGTCGGTCAGATTATATAAAGAAACCCATGCATGACGGGTGGATTTAACCATAGAGTTAAGACCCGATCCAGGGTTGTAGTAGTCATCTCCCCCGACCGACTGTGCAAGATCATGGATCAAATCATGCATTTTGTAATAAGTATAAGGAGCTGTCCCATCTACTTCGATGAACGACCTATCCAATAAATCCATAAAATGTCGCTCTCCAACATCCTCTAAAGAGCGTGTTGTACCATCCAATTGAATAAGCCCGTGAGCCATCCACATCCCTATCAATTCTTCTTTGTCAATTGCTGAATCCTTTGGATAAATTGCACAATACACAAAACATCTTTTCAAGGGGGCTGACAAATAGTTGTAGCTCAACCTCAGACTTGGTAGAACCGAACCTTCACTATCTTGTGTTACCCGGGGAAGATCATTCTCTTTAAAATCCAACCACTCAATTTCGCCCTCTTTCACGGCTAACATGCTACCAATTGCCTTCACAACCAACGGAACCCCAACACATTTTTCTACGACTTCCTTTCCAATTCCTTCAATTGTTGGACTCATTTGTTCCACCCCTCGCTTAAATGCAACTTTTTTGAACAACGCCCACGAGTCCTCTGGTGACAAACCTTTCAAGACATGGGTTGCACTTGACTTTGCCGCTTGTGCAACTAATTGAGATCTGGTAGTAATAAGAATCTTACTACCCGTTGCACCACCTCTTAACAACACTTCCAATTCAGACCATTTAATGTGTTTATCGTTCCAAACATCGTCCAAAACGAGGAGATACTTTCTCCCATCAATGGCTTTCTTAAGTTCGTCCTTCACTCCGTCCAACTGAAGCCTCTTACATCTATTATGTGTCGCAGATTCTATGATGTTCTCAGAAATTAGCTGTACATCAAAAGGATCAGAAACGCACACCCACATCCTAAGATCAAATTTTTCTTTAACTTCCTTGGAATGGTATATTGATTGGGCAAGAGTGGTCTTTCCCAATCCCCCGATTCCAACCACTGAAATAACAGACACATTATCGACAGCATCGGGTTGAAGTAAATGTTTTGTGACACACTCTTTGTCGGCATCTCTGCCAATAAATTGGTCAATAGGCACAAAAGAGTGTGTCTCCCCCCTTCTCCTAACAACATGCACATCTTCTCGCCGCTCAGTGAAGTTGAATGCATTGCAATCTGAAGCAATAGCATCCAACCTTTCCCTAACCAACTTAACTTTACGCCCCATCATAAAACGGTACTTAAGCTGATTTGAGCATGAGAAGAAGATGCGTACCTTCTTTGCCTTCTTATTCTTGGTCTTCACTCTACGCTTCAAAGCTTCTGTGCGGACTTCTTGCAATAGGTCTTCAAGCTCATAGAAGACAAGCTTGATCTTGATGAGCCAATCTCGAACTTGGAGGTTTGTCCTCTCCATCTCCTCGGCATCAAGAAGGACAGCTTCAATAGCGGACACGGTGTCCTTGAGTTTCTCAAACTCAACTTTGTTCCCGAGTTCCCAGGGCTTACCAACATAGTTTTTGAAGAGAGGGGAGCACAACTCTCCCACCAATTTTCCAGCAAGACCATAAAGTAGGGATGCCATTTCTAGAGTTTGTTTGTGGGTGATGAGAAGATTTGAAATGTTTGGATTAAGGAAATTGAATATATATAGGAGCATTAAATAGACTTCTGTGAACTGATTTTCTTCACGCGACCTCTGACGATGCACCATTAAGTTTTGTCAACCGCAGATTATGACTAGAGATTTGACTTGGTTCTCCAAGTAGTGAAAAGGCATAGCAACAATTGGTTGGGAAGCTGACATCTAATAGAATATTAGAGTAGACTAACAAATGAATTGAATTTTTCAGCCATAAGAAGTCAGCTCTCAGGGATGGTATTACGCAAAAGAATAAACAATTAAACAAGACTACTAAATTGAACAATGATTTGAAACTTTCACCTATAAAACAAAAGTCAAACTGAAATAAGGGATTGTAAAGAAGTGATTTAGAGGCTTATTGCATATCAATTTCAAAAACCAAGTTTAACTGTTCGTATTTTAACAGCACCCGTAACAGCATAACGTGCTCTTCAGATTCATAGGATAAGAAATGTAGTGACCAGTGGGATTATATCACAATATCCACTAAAATGGACACCAGTGGGATTATGTACACACATGACAGATGTCTTCTTAATTAGTCAACTTGATCGAACTTGTATATTGAATCCTGCTATATTACGCAATATGTTCCTTTCTTTCTTGAAGCCTTCAAACAAATCTACAGGAGCTACTAGAGCATTACTAGGAAGTCCGACGCATTAAAGCCTCCTTAGGACACCTTTGCTCCTAGAAATCAGACTCACAAACTAAATCACAAAAAAATCATATATGCTCCCAAATATCAAATCCAGATATTGACAAACTTTACTGTCCTCAATGAAAAATCCAATTATGTTATGACACACACGCCTCACGACAGATGAAAGAAACGATAAACAAACGAGTTTACGTGGTTTGCTAACCCAAATCGAGCTAACTACATCCACTGCAAAGAGAGACCTTTATTTATCATGAGGAACGAGTCTAATACAATGCATATCCGTCCTCGACTAAGGGAACATTTTATTGTGCATAAAACTAACATAGAGCCTCCTAGATGGATCAAGAAACAATTCCAAAATGCCTGACCCGCGACCAGGTTGTGCAACTTGGCGTGCAGGTTGAGCGACCTCTGAAAACATCCTGGATATTGCAGTCGTTCTCCTCCAGGTCGTGCGACCTCTTGGGCAAGTCGTACGACCTCTAAAACTATTAACCAAAGCATTGGACTGGGCTACAAGGAATGAAGGCCCAATAGCATTGAAGCCCAGACAATCATTTGAAGACCCAAGAAGGGCTAAAGCCCAATAAGATTATCGAAGAAGCCCACTTATATATCAGAAGGACCATTTTGTAATGAATAACATACTTAGTAGAAACCCTATCTATTTCCTAAATCTTGGTTTGTGGAACGGTCACATTTGTGAACGTTCGATCTCTTGTATATCTTCAAAGTTCATTCCCTAAGAAATGTAATCGTCCAATTCATTTCTGTGTTGTTCTTCTCCCTCTTTCACCGAGAGCTTCGTCTCTCTCTCATGAAACCCTAACTGGGTTTTCATGGTATCAGAGCCTTTCATGCTCTCTACCACCACCATATCAACTCTTATGGCGACCTCAGGCGCCACAAATCCCATTTTCTTGTTGCCTAACATCAACAACTTTATGCCTTTTAAGTTAGATTCTTCAAATTATGTCTTCTGGAAACACCAGATCTCTGCTATTTTTTGTATCGAGAACCTCTTTGGTTACATCGATGGTTCCATAGTTTCGCCACCTCCGTTCACTCTCGCTTCCGACGGATCTTCAACCGACACGCCGAATCCAGACTACCAGGTATGGCTGAGTCAAGATCAGGCCATCCTCACACTCATCAACGCCACCTTGACTCAGGAAGCTCTCACTCATGTCATCTGTCATAATACTTGTAGATCTGCTTGGTTAGCGTTGGACGAAGGTATGCCTCTTTGACTCGCTCAAACATCTTGCAGTTAATATCAGATCTGCAAACTATCAAAAAGAAATCTGATTCAATCGATGTTTACATGCAAAAGTTGAAGTCTCTTCGTGATAAGTTATTTGTTGCTGGGTCTCATGTTGATGACGAAGATATGCTCCTTTATGCGTTGAGTGGTCTGCCTATTGAATATAATCCCTTCCGGAGTTTTTTGCGGACTAGATCCGAACCCCTGTCTCTTGAGGATTTGCATGTTTTATTAAAAGGGGAAGAACATATGCATGAATCTCAGCCTACTGTTTCTTCTGATTTTGTGGGTAAAAAAACATAATTGTAGATTCTTATTTGACTCAGAATCGTTTTCAATTCAGGACAAGGTTTCGGGAAAACTTCTTTATGAAGGGGTTAGCCACAATTGTCTATATCCTATCTACTCTGTTTCAAATACTGGTCATGTTCCAGTCAATAAACAATCAACTTCTGCCTTTTTGGGAAAGAAGATCACTTCTACTTTGTGGCACTCAAGACTGTGTCACCCTATTGATGATATTATGAACTTTGTTTTACCTGTTTATGTTTCTGATAAACATTGCCCTACCTTGTATGAATTTTTCTTGCTGGTAAAATGTCTAAACTACCCTTTAAGTCTTCTGTTTCTAAGACTACTGCTCCTCTCCATCTCATCCATAGTGATGTATGGGGACCTTCTAGTGTCAAGAGTTACAATGGTTACAAGTTTTAAGTTCCGTGTATTGATGATTACTCTAGGTTCACCTGGATCTTTCCTTTATGTCATAAATCTGATCTATCTACTGTGTTTCCAATTTTCAAATTGCAAATCGAGAAACTTCTTGGAACTTCTATTAAGATTCTTATAACAGATGGTGGAGGTGAATAAACCTCTTATGTGTTTAAATCATTTCTCTCTCAACATGGTATTTCACATGAACTGTCTTGTCCACACACTCCAAAACATAATGGTGTTTGAGAAAGGAAACATAGACACATTGTAGATACAGCTGTTACTTTACTGCAACAAGCTTCTTTGCCTAAATGTTTCTTGTATCATGATTTCTCTGCAGCAGTCTATTTGATCAATCTCATGCCTTCTAAAAACACTAACTACAAATCTCCTTTTGAACTATTGTTTAAAAAGAAACCAACATATGAACACTTAATTTTTTTTGTTTGTGCTTGTTATCTTTGTCTCAGACCTTATATGCATTCTAAACTTGATCCTAAAACTAAACAATGTGTGTTTCTGGGTTATTCACCAAATTACAAAGTGTATATGTGCTTTGAAAGAAATTCTCAGAAGTTCTATGTTTCAAGAGATGTGATATTTGATGAAAAAGTGTTTCCTTATGCCATAACTGCTTCCTTCAGTACACCTATTGCATCTACTTCAGTTTATGGTTGCTGCTACACCATTTACTTATCATATCACCTTTCCCCTTTCAGGACATAATGAAAGTGCAGAAACCATGGAGCTTCCTGTAGAAATATCATCACCTCCTGCACCTGAGATGCAGCCACCTCGGAGAGATGGTGGTCAAACAGTTGAACACATACAAGAACAGATACAACCACCTGATCACAGCCAGACCTCACACTCTCCTAAAGATGGCTTGGCACCAGACACAGAGAGCACTTCTCAGGAAGCTCCAGGTCACTCCATGCAAACCAGGAGTCAATCAGGGATCTTCAAAAAGAAGACCTTTGGTTTTAATGCTGGTTTCTCTGATCCTACAAATTCCTCTAAATCTGGTATCTCAAAAGCTCAGTCTTATTCTCCTACTTCTCTGCATGATTTACCTGATCCTACTAGTTAGAATGAGGCTAAGAAATACTCTCAGTGGCAAAAAGCAATGACTGAAGAGTACCTTAGCCTCGTACGACAAAATACATGGACATTGGTCCCTAAACCACCCAATGCTAACATAGTTGGCACAAAACGGGTGTACAAAACCAAACATAACATTGATGGAACTATTGCTAGACATAAAGCTAGGTTAGTTGTAAAGGGGTTTCATCAAACCCCAGGGATTGATTTTGATGAAAATTTTAGTCCTGTTGTTAAACATGCTACTGTTAGGACAGATTTAGCTATTGCAACTTCTTTGAAATGGCATTTACAACAATTAGATGTCAAAAATGCATTTCTTCATGAACATCTTAAAGAAAATGTTTACATTTCTCAACCATAGGGTTATGTTGACCGAAATGTCCCACAGTTTGTATGAAAACTAAACAAGTCACTTTATGGTCTCAAACAAGCTCCTACAGCTTGGTTTGAGAGGTTTACAACTTTTTTGCATTAACTTGGTTTTAACTCTGCTGCTGCAGATTCAAGTTTGTTTACTAAGCACAACAAGGTAACCATTCTTTTACTCTATGTAGATGATATAATTATAAATGGTAATGATTCTGTTTTTATTTCTAGCCTTATCTCTGCTTTAAACTCTGAGTTTCAAATGACAAATTTAGGTAAACTTACATATGTTCTTGGTTTAGAAGTGCAATATCATAATTATGGGCTTTTCATCCATCAATCAAAATGTCACTGATTTACTTAAGTGTTTTAATATGCAAAATTGTAAACCATGCATGTCCTACTCCATTAGCTATATGTGGTAAATATCATTTGTTAGATGGAACACCACTTTCAAATCCTACTCCTTTTCGCCAACTTGTAGGAGCGGTTCAATACTTGACCTTCTCTAGGTCTGACATTGCATTTGCAGTTAATCACTTATGCCAATTTGTACACACACCGGCAAATTTTCACTTAATTGGCGCCAAAAGAGTCCTTAGATATTTGCAAGGAACTAAGAATTATGGTCTTTGTTATGTTTCTGGGCACCAACCCTTAGAAGCCTTCTGTGACGCTGGTTGGGCTTGCAACCCAACCGATAGACGTACCACAACTGGGTTTGTCATTCATATTGGGCCCAATGCAGTCCATTGGGCCGCAGAAAAACAACCCACAGTCTCACGGTCTTCTACCGAGGCTGAATATAGGGCTTTTGCTACAACTGCAGCAGAGCTCTCCTAGTTTCAAACCTTGTTCAAATATCTTCATCTCTTTATACCACAAACACCACTTATTTGGTGTGATAATAAATCAGCCATTGCTATGACTTCGAACCCAATCCTACAAGCCCGTACCACACATATAGAAATTGACTATCACTTTGTTAGAGAAAAGGGTTTACGCAAACAACTTATTGTTTCTTACGTTTCAAGTGCAGACCAGCTAGCTGACATTTTTACCAAGGAATTATCTACGCCTCAATCTGGAACTGAAAAGCAAGCTCATGGTTCAGCACCCACCATCAGCTTGAGGGGACGTAACCAAAGCATTGGAATGGGCTACAAGGAGTGAAGGCCCAATAGCACTGAAGCCCAGACAATCATTTGAAGACCCAAGAAAGCCTAAAGCCCAATAAGATTATCGAAGAAGCCCACTTATATATCAAAAGGACCATTTTGTAATGAATAACAAACTTAGTAGAAACCCTAGCTATTTCCTAAATCTTGGTTCGTGGAACGGTCGCATTTGTGACCGTTCGATCTCTTGTATATCTTCAAGGTTCATTCCCCAAGAAATGTAAGCGTCCAATTCATTTCTGTGTTGTTCTTCTCTCTTTCACCAAGCGCTTCGTCTCTCTCTCATGAAACCCTAACTGGGTTTTCAAAAACATCCTCATTGCTCCTTTGCTCTCCATTTTAGTTCGCATGAATTCTGAACCTTGGTACTCGACTCTTGACCCAGAAATGTGACTATTAATTCATTCGCATCAGTTTCCATGAAATTAAAAATGAAAGCTAAGGCATGTTGTAATTATCCTTCATGGATTTTGAAGATACCAAGGGAAACCATGAGAATAACTACCAAAATGCCACAATACTAACATTAACATCAAATGCATCATACTGGCAAGGGAACACAAATCTTGCAGGAATCATCATTATTCTTCATGGTACCAACATTAACATCAAATGCATCATACTGGCCTTTCTGTCTTAACACTACCGAAACCATACTTTACAGTACACGAAGACACAACAACCTGCGCAAGACACTCAAGCACTAATAGCATGACCTGGAAACATCCGGCGAGTAATTAAATTTCTAGATGCCAACAATTTACAGGAAAACACTACTAGCAAGTGCTTTGAGGAAAATGAGAGTCTGGCTCATGGGCTAAGAAATTGCTGATATCCATCTGTTTATCAAGCTGCGGATGTTCAGGAAAATGAGAGTCTCGGTGTCAATGCAGGAAGCAGATCTTCATGCTCCACAAATGCTGGATATGGCTGCACGAGAAACAGAAGGCATGTGAGATGCAGAAACAAGCAGGTCCCAACTTACAAACCTAATAATAGACCATATACTGAGTATTCATTTTCAATGTTCAGTGAATTAACATGTTTGATCTGCCAATTCCATAATTCAGAACAATTGCACATGAAATGAATGGATCCTTCCAAGTGCAAAAACTACACGAGCAGATTATGTACTCACTTCCTTCCCAAACATCGGGATAGACATACACGAACAAGAATGGTTAGGTGACCAACAAGTAAATTTGTGACTCCATATCTACAAGGAAAAACTTGCCAGTGTTTTGAATAAGAAGATCAGATCTTGTTTTACAAGTGTATTAACAAAGCAAATACGCCGTGAGATTGTTTTCTTGGTCTGCCTCCCATCACTTGAAAGAGAGTCTGCCCAGTGGGACTCTCTCTGTTCCTCAAGTTGCAATGATATTTGGGCAAATGAAAGTCTCTCTGTTCCATTGCTTCAGATAGTTAATCTATATACTCTACAATTGCATGCTAGCTGGAGTTTGATGATTGCAAGTGAAACAAGAAAACTGATATGGAAGCAAGAACATCCCAAATAACACACCCCCTTAATCAACAGATACAACTTTGCTAAATCTTCTGCTAAAAAAACATTGAAAACATGTTGAATACTCAATTTCGACATAGGATTATTTGATCAAATAATTGTTCTTTTTTTCTAAAGAAAGGGGATTTTAATCTGTCCAACAAACAGTCTCGATTTTGTAAAAATCCTTTGGCGTGCGATCTACTGAAACAAAGAAAACAAAATGCAACAAACCTGCAAAGTCATACTCACATAGCCTCTTATGAAGCCAACGTCAATCGAACAGAACCTGTGCAGCATCACATGAATAATAGACAGGTTAAAATGTTGAAGAAAAAGAAATGCAAAAGCCATGGTCACCCAGGCTGTTCCAGAACCAACGCCTCTTGTAAAACTAATTTAACTCCTCTATGGATATAAAATCTTACTATATGCGGGGCAGGAATGTAGCTTCAAATAAGAGTATTTTCAATCACTCGACCCCCAAAAAAATGATTTCCTGAGTGATTGAATAATATAAGTCCAGAAGTCCTTAACAGGTCATAGAAAGAGGTCTAAACGTTGACAACTTACACTCTGTTTCTTGAAATCCTTTTCCTATTCGTTCTGATTTGCAGGTAGTAAGGTGGGTGCTGTAATGTTTACTGAGAATGCCACATGGAGTACATCAATGTTTATAAATCATGAAACAACAGATAAAAGTTTTTGAAACGGAAAAAGAATCAAAGAAACTAGGAACTCAGTTGAGAAGAAGATACACACCTGATAGAAAGTGTACCGCTCGCAACTGCTCAGTTGTAGTACTCCATCACGTTGATGTTTGGGATGTGTTTAATTTTATGCCAATCGACTCCTGTTTCCTTCTCGCATCTGCTAGATAAAATTGGACAATTTACTATCCGCAGTCGCTGCAAGGAGGTGAGACGTTGCATGCAATCCGGAATCGATGCTAACAGCGTGAGATTGTCTATATGAAGTTCATGTAGTGATGTGAGGTTGCCCATCCAGTCTGGAAGAGTTACTATATGGTAACCGGAGGAGAGTTTTAAGGTCTGCAAATGGGTAAGATATTGAAGCCAAGCTGGGAGTGTCTCTATATCTACAGATGACAAGTGTACCTCGAGGAGGTTAAGGAATTGCTTCCCATCCTCCTTCCTCCCATCAACAAAGAACATAGGGCAGTTATCTATCTGGAGTTTCCGCAAGACAGGGAAATATCGGTTGTTGGTGGTGGTGGTTACCATGGGTTCCACCAATCTTGTCAACTTACACATAAAGTTGAGGTAGAGCGTTTTTAGGGATGGAAAGAGTGGTTGATCAGGTTCTCTCAGAGTACTGCTGCTACTACTATCAATTAAGTATTCCACACCACCCAAATCCGAGAGACAAAGAATTTGAAGAGAAGGAAGTAACCCAAGTGGTGTAAGATGTTGCCAACTCTCACAATACTCTAATTCAATGCGAACAATATTAGGAAGGGAGACCCCAATATTCACTCTGTCCATCCAACTTGGGAACTTCTTCCCTCCATAATTACAAATACTCAACTTCTTTAAATTGGGATTGGGCTTGAGACTTTCAAACAGGAACGACTCTGCCTCTTCCTCCTCATCGTTTAACGCTTCATCCAGCTCTTTCCAACGAAACCTCAAATGCTGAATGAATTTCAGTCCCATTAAAATGCAACTATTGTTCCTTTCGCATTTTACACGTTGGGACAAACTTAAGTTTGTAATTTCTAAAGAACCCCTTAAATTGACTAGGCTTTTCAGCTCACACACCTCCGCACATTTTCTCTTACCTTCTTCCCAGCTTTCTCCTGTAACAAATGTACTTAATGTCTGTAAACTAGTCAGTTCCTCCAGTCCGCGTGGCATATGTCTCAACTCGTCACACTCTCTAATATCAAGGCACCTTAAACTCACCAAATCTCTCGTTCCTGTGGGCAACTCTTTCAGATTCCAACACGCCGAGAGTATTAGAGTGTGCAAGTTGTACAAACTGCATATCGATTCTGGGAGGTACTCGAAATCATTTCTAGAGAGGTCAAGGTAATTCAAATGTCTTAAGCCACCAACAAATTGTGGCACCACCGTTAATCCCAAGTATGCAAAACATATCACGCGCAGTTGTTCAAATGTACTAGTGATTGCACCAACCTGATGTTCGTCAAATGACTCGGTAAGAAAAAGTGTACGCAACTTCTTCCCATGGCATAAGTTGTTGAGTTCATCTCCAGAAACCCATGTGTGACGAGTTGATTTATCGATATAGTTAGCACCTGAGGCAGGGTTGTAGTACTCATCTTCCCCCACCGACTGTGCAAGATCATGAATCAAATCATGCATTTTGTAAGCCAAAACAACGCCATCTGGATCTCTATAATATACTTCAAAGAACGACCTATCCAATAAATCCTTAAAATGTCTCTCTCCAACATCCTCCAAAGTCCGTGTTGTGCGATCCAATTGAATAAGCCGGTGAGCCATCCACATCCCTATCAAATCTCTTCTCTCAATTACGTAATCTTTTGGATAAATCGCACAATACACAAAACATCTTTTCAAGGGGGACGGTAAATGGTCGTAGCTCAACTTCAGAATTGGTAAAACCGTACCTTCATTATCTTGTGTTACCCGGGGCAGATCATTCTTTTTGAAATCCAGCCAATCAATTTCCTCCTCTTTTAGGGCTAACAAGCTACCAATCGCCTTTACAACCAATGGAACCCCAAAACATTTCTCTACCACTTCCTCTCCTATTCTTGCAATCACTGGACTAACATGTTCCACCCCTCGCTTAAATGCAACTTGCTTGAACAATACCCATGAATCCTCATGAGACAAACCTTTCAGGACATGGGTTGCCATCGAATTTGCAGCTCGTGCAACAAGTTCAGCTCGGGCAGTAATAAGGACCTTACTACCCCTTGCACCACCTGTTAACAACACTTCCAGATTTTCCCATTCCATGCGAGACTCATTCCACACATCATCCAAAACAAGGAGATACTTTCTTCCATCAATGGAATTTTTAATTTTTTGCTTTACTATGTCCATTGGAAGCCTCTCACATTTATCGCGTGTCGCAGACTTTATGATATTCTCACAAATTAGCTTTACGTCAAAAGGATCAGAAACACAAACCCACATCCTCAGATCAAATCTGCATTTAACTTCCTCCGAATCATAAACTGATTGAGCAAGAGTGGTCTTACCCATTCCCCCAATTCCAACTATTGAAATCACAGACAGATTGGGTACAGCATCAGATTGAAGTAAATGTTTTATGACACACTCCTTGTCAGCATCTCTGCCAATAAATTGGTCAATAGGCACAAACGAGTGTGTCTCCTCCCTTCTCTTAATACTAACAACATGGATCTCTTCTCGCCGCTCAGTGAAGTTAAACGCATTGCGATCTGAAGCAATAGCATCCAACCTCTCCCTAATCAACTTAACTTTACGACCCATCTGAAAACGATACTTAAGTTGATTTGAGCAAGAGAAGAAGATGTGTACCTTCTTTGCCCTTTTATTCTTAGTCTTCACTTGACGCTTCAAAGCCTCAGTGCGGACTTCCTGCAGCAGGTCTTCAAGATCATAAAAGACAAGTTTGATCTTGATGAGCCAATCTTTAACTTGGTTGTTTGTCCTCTGTCTCTCCTCGGCATCAAGAAGGACAGCTTCAATGGAGGACACGGTGTTCTTAAGTTTCTCGAACTCAGATTTTGTTCCGAGTCCCCAGGGCTTTCCAACATAATCTTTGAAAAGAGGAGAGCACAACTCTCCTGCCAGTTTTCCTGCAAAACCAAAGAGCAGGGATGCCATTGCTAGAGCTTGTTCGTGGTAAGAAGATATGAAATATTTTTGGACTGAGAACATCCAAGATAGGAGTATCAAATAAATAAACTGTTGTGAACCAAATTTCTTCATGCCGTCTCTGACAAGGCATTGCCTAGTTCAAGTAGTGGAAAGGCACGACAAGTTAGTCGGGATGCCGACATCTATTTGTTTATGGAATCAAAACCAACTAGAATATTAGAGTTGACTACCCAATGAACTGAAATTTTCAGCGATAGAAAGTCACCTCTCAAGTATGGAAATGGAAGCAAACGAATAAATAATTCAATCGAAACATTAAATAAACCAACAAGATCACTAAATTAGACAATGATTTGAAACTTTCAGCTGCAAAAAGTCAACTGGAATAAGGGATCATAAAATCAAGATTTGAACTATTGAAGTCCGCACACATCCCAATACAATGTGCCATAGTAATAAGAGATGCAAGGGGGAAATCTAAAAAGGAGACTAGTTCCTTATAAGTATGTTTGTCATATAAATGGAGCTGCCCTATTTTATGCAATTCTGTACAATCGAGTTCAATCTAGCGTGCCTTTTAGAATCACAGGATGGAGTAAAAACTGAACACATAAATTGTAGGACTCCTACCTCTCTTGATAGATCTCTGACTTGGAGTTTACCTGTTGCAGGTATTATCAAGCTAAATACCGATGCAAGTAGGCTGGGGTTCGCCTACCGAGCCGGTTTTGGTGGGCTCTTTAGGGACGCTGATGGCAACTGGGTGAAAGGCTTCTACGGTCACATTGGCAGGGCCGAGGTGCTGGAAGCAGAGCTTTGGGCTATTTTCAGGGGACTTGTCCTTATCCATGACTCGAACTGGGACGCTGTTTGTATTGAGACGGATGCTCGTGATGCCCAAAGGATGGTGGAGGGAAGCCTCCAAGTCAATGAAAACTACAGAAACCTCATCGAGGACATTAGGAAGCTTATCCAGATCTGTAACTGTGATCTTTACTGGATTCCCAGAGAGGCTAATCAGGCTGCGGACATTTTGGCGAAAAAAGGAGCCGATTGTGATGTTGATTTTATGCTCTGTAATGAGCCACCAGTGGAAATCAGAAGTATCTGATTTCGGATGCACTTGGGAGCAATGCTCCTGCTAGGATTGGTTAGGACCTGTTTCCTTAGGTCCCTGTTTTGTGTAATGAATAATGTTTGCCTTTTAATTTCTGATGAATCAAAAAAAAAAAAAAAAAAACTACAGGTGGCACGGGTTGGATTATGTGATGATAGCAATGTGTTCTCCAAGTAAATTTCCTAATACTTGTCTACAAGGAAGCACTTGACAGTACTTTAAAAGGCGGATTGTGCCTCCCTCAAGTTTCAAAAAATACAAGTACATTCCTCTTAACTAGTCCTAACCTGTCAGGCTCTCCCTCAGAATTACCCAACTTGGACATAAATATTGAAGCTTAATTAGCAACTTGGCATCTACTAGAGCACTGATAACGCCCAAATAGGGGTTATTTTATAGCCTGCTGACTGCGTATATACGCAGGGTTGCGTATATACGCAGCCAGCAGCGAAAATCTGGAATTTTGAAAAAAAAAAATCTTTTTCAAAATGCTCCCTGATTGCGTATATACGCAGGCAGAAAAAAAAAATCAGAAAATTTAGTAGAAGAAAAGGCAGATTTTCAAAATCTTGAAGAATCCCCAACTCGTACGAGTCCCTGTGATGGTCGAGTGTGCCAGAACACACCGGGGTCGATTCTTCAAGATTTTGAAAATCTGCCTTTTCTTCTACTAAATTTTCTGAATTTGCTTCAAACTCCACGGATCTGTGTATGGAGGTAGAGAGAGAAAAATGGGGCAAACATGGAGCCCGGAAGGTTGACAACTTCCGTCGAGAAACACAGGTTCAATTTCTGTCTCTCGCTTTATTTTTCTGCGTATGCTGCCAGTTGTTCTCATTCGATGAGGCAAGCCAGCTCATCCAATCCAGATTATATGCCTAATGATTAGTACCATGAGGGCATGGCACCATCCAGTGTGGGGGTGGTGGCGTTGTAACTGCATTACGTTTTATTAAAAAAAAAAATAATAAAAAAATTAAAAATTAATATTTTGAGACTGGGTGAACGATTTAGCTTAAAACGGGAGAGAGCTTAATGATAGAAAATTTCCCGAAGTGGACGAACTTCTGTGAGGAAGAGCTGCGAGAATCTGTCTAGGGGAGTTAATAGAGCCAATGCACTTCAGAAAACGCAAGTAGCTGTCTCCCGAGCCATGTATCCGACTAGCTGCCAGACCACCGTCACCAGGTAGTCGTCAACCCGCCATCACGGTCACCACATCATTTGGTGGAGTGATAGGCCATAGGGGACCTCACGTTCTGTCTCGCGCCTTAGGTCCACTAGTGAGCCCCGTTGATCCATTAATCCTTTTCTTGGTAACCGTGTGACCTAGGAAGCCGTTTTTTGATACTCGCATCATTGTTAGTATTTTGACCTTTCCTACGCGTCATGGCACGAGGGAGCTGAGTCGAGGGGGATTTTATGGGGTAGAGCAGAATTGTGATATTTGATAGTGGATGAGCTTTATTTTTATATTTGAGGGTGAGTAAGGGTGAGATAGTGACGGCAGCACACTTCGGTGTGGCGGTGACTCACGACATTACACCGTGAGCACAGGAGGAGAGCCGTAGTGCGTAAATTTTCCGCACGACATGGGGAACTTGGGGTTGACAGGGTTATTGGAGGACGCGCTCTGCGATTTAGACATCCTTGGAGTGAGGAGGATCGGTTGGAAAAGCGCGATTATTTTACAGATTGACTACATGGTTCGAAATTAGTGTGGGGGTGGTCGTTTCAGATTTCATTTCAGTATTTTTCTGCCACCCCACGTTTTTGGTTTATCATAGAGTTGGCCTGATTTATATTGTTTATTGTGTTGCCCCAGGAAAAAAAAAACAAGAAAGAAAAAAAAAAGAGAGAAAAGAAAAAAAAAACGGAAAAAAAATATATATCAAAGGCAGAAAATTCAGGGTGCTTGATTTATTTTATTTCAAAACGCCGGGCCGGCTATTTTTATCACAGTTTCACATTCGTTCACAGTTGTGGCCGCAAGAACGGCAGTTACACCGGGACTGGGGAAATTGAGTGTCTAGAATCTTAGGTGATTTGGGTCAGTTTCTGTCATCTTGGTGAGGGAGTGTGAGATTGGGGTATGTGTGAGTGTGCTGTGACGTTTAGGACATCGCTTCTAAATGGCTTATCCTACCGTCCCAAAGCCGGCAGATTTACATTACACCCGGAGTAAAAGCACGGAAGGTGTGCGTTAGGGATACGTTCGGATTGCGTGCAAAAGCGGAAGTAAGTGGTGTTCGTGCTTGTTCCTAACCTAGGCTGGCCGCGAGTTCTTCCGATCACCGCAGTTTCTGAAATCTAGGGGAATATGAGAACTTGATGATGTTCAGTTTGAATTGAAGAGATTGCCCAGTCTCACCAAAAATATACACTGTTTTTATCATAATAATACTGTTTTTAAATAAGTGCAGTTACACCGCTCTGGATTGATTCAGGATAATATGCATTGGTAGTATATTGCTGGAGTTTGCTCGGGACGAGCAAAGTTTAGTGTGGGGGTATTTGATAACGCCCAAATAGGGGTTATTTTATAGCCTGAAAAGATGTGTATGTGTGCTGGAAAACCGCGTTTTAGCCAGAATTTACCCTCGGAAAGCCTCGGTTTTAGGAACGAGACGTTTATTTGCTCTTCGTGAATTTCTGCATGTTTTGTACTTATATTGGATATGATCGCGGGTTTTTTCATGTCTTTACAGGAACAGGTTCGGAAAGCGCATTGGGATGCGTGCCGAGACAGAACCGGGATCGCCTCGGGAAACGCGCAGAAAATGTTCGGAGCAGGATTTGACCGAGACTGGTACAAAGGAGAGCAGAATGGAAAACGGAAAGACTGGAGGAAAAATGAGCAGTGAAAACCGATCGAGGAAGGTGAAAACGCCAAAACCGAGAATCACCGGGATGCGCTCGGTTGACAATAACTTGAGCTTGACTTGGAATTTTGAAGTGAAACCGGGGGCAAAAGAACAGAGGCGTCAAGGGCTTTCCGAAAACAGGTTATAATGCTGAATCGGAGTCCGGCCGAAAAACCGACTCCCGTCACGTGTGGGTCCCAGTCAGGCCACGCCCGAGTAAGGAGTCTCGGTTCCCGGTGTCCAGAGTCAAGAACAACTATTTCATGTTCGTGACGATTTCCGGGACAGTTTTGGCCTAGGGGTATTTTGGTCATTTTGGCACCGGGACAGGTTTCCGGAGTCAAGTTCAGATTTTGTCTCCCAAATTCAGTCAGCAGTTTTCCTATGGCCAGAGCCAAGATTGGACAGAATTTGGAGCGATTTTGACCCAGGGGTATTTTCATAATTTTGATAAGTTTCGGTCAAAACGCAAGACGGGAACACGGGAAAGCAGGAAGACACTGAGGAAGGAAAACTGGAGATTTCAGGCAGAAGAGTGGGACCCAGGAGACCCAACCGGGCCCACCAAAGGACCAAGCAGGGCCACCACCACCACCCCCTGCTTGCATATATACGCAGGCTTGCGTATATACGCAGCCTTGCGTATATACGCAGGCAGGGAAGGTGGAGGTGGGTGGATTTTGGGCCCCTGGTTGAGTATATACGCAGCCTTGAGTATATACGCAGCCTTGAGTATATACGCAACCCTGCGTATATACGCAGCCAGTTTGACCTTTTTTCCAGAGTCGGTGGACCGGTGGCAGTTTTCGTAATTTCGGGCGCAAGCGTTTCGGAAAAAAAACAGCACTATTTAAAGACTCCTCCAGACTCGTTTTGATCATCAACACAAGACATCACAACCGAAGGAGAGTCGGAGCATCCCCGGAGAGCACGGAAACGCGAATCCAGATTCAAGACACCCGTTTGCTCTTATTCTTTCTCATTCAAAAACTGTGTTATCTACGTTATGAATTTCAGTAGCTAAACTTTTACCTAGGTTCTTGGTGAACCTAGGGTTTCGTTTTCAGATTAGTTCTACGTTTTGACTATGAATTCATAATTACGTTATCTTAATATCAGCAGCTTTATCAGTTATTCTGTCTTTGAATTTTACTGTTTATGCATGATCGGAGTAGCTAACCAGAATTGCTACAGACCCGAGCCAGTAGGTGAAAACGTCCGGTTAGGGTTAGGAAGAGAAGACAGAATTTAGCACCTTACCCCGATGGGCCGACTAGCGAAGGGGAGTTAGGACTAGCCTGAAATCGTTAAGACCAACTGTTAGAGAATCTGACCCGGGCCATCAGGACAGGTTAGAAACCCTAGCAGCCTTAGAACGAGACTGCAGATTTAGGCAGCTTAACAGGAATCCGAAAGTCTGCAGGATTGTGATAACGTGCAGGAAAAGAAAAGATACTGCACAAGTGGTACGTGGCGCGGATAACGAGACTGTTGTGTGTTTTCATGTCAAACAAAGAACGAAAATCTGAAGAACCCTAGGGGATCCCGGGACCTAGTATCTCAAACCCTAGTTTTACAACCTTAAGATTATTCAGAAAATTCTCACAAAAAGATTTACGTTTCAGTTATTTAATTTCAGTACTTAGTTAAGCAAGCAACTCCCAAAATATTCCTCCTTTTTACACTCTGTTCGTTAAAACTGATTACTAGAAAAACCTGCAAAGTCCCTGTGGGATCGATAATCCGAGTCTAAAATACTCACTATATTACTTGATTCGTATACTTGCGAATAACACGCTAAATTGCGCATCAAGCACTACCAGCAAGTACTAACAACCTCATCTTTAAGTCTTCTAACTGCACAAATATTCTAGACCTCATCTTTAATCCCATTAAAACATCCTATTCTGTATATATGATTCCATTATCAGAGTCACAAACAACCCCTATATATTATGAAATATCATATCCAGGTAAAACAATTCAACAAGATTCAATATTCCACCCAAAACTAAAAATATTGGGTAAGCCAACAACAATACTACAATTCTTTTTTTAACGAATATGGAAAAGTGGCACCTTTACTTCTGAAATTCAAAGCAGATATAGATGTAGACAGATGCAGACAAGCAACTTGATTTGAGAATCCCTTCAACAAACAGAGCTCCAGACTTCGAACTTAAGGTTAGAGATGGTCAAGGTTTCTTTGTTTATCTTTAAAAAAAGAAGCCAAGACGCGATATCTCAATTCTGGGGGACTATGGTGTTGTCGGCAAATAAAAAGATAATTGTTAGAGCTGAAAGCTCTATCTCACATTTGCAGATGTGGAAGTGGAACCCCAGTGGCATTTATTTTCAAATTCCAAATTGCATTATCTATATTGACATATTTGGAGGAATAAACCCAAATACAGCATGTTGAGAAGTCTCCCACATTGGACACTGAAGAAGAAGAAGAAGAAGAAGAAGAAAATTTGATCAGTGTCCTGGGCTACTACCCTCATTTCCAATTGGTTTTTAGGAGGAACCTCATCGATAATAACATGGTATCAGAGCCACGGCTCACACACGTGAATATGGTCTAACAACCCACTTGCTCACCGCCATCAGCAGACAAAAAGATCCACATGTAGGTCAAAGAGTACCACATGTTGTGAAGTCCCCCATTAAACATTCAAGAAGAAGAAAAATAATTAATAAGTGTACAGGCTACTCTCCTCGTTGCCGATTGGTCTTGAGGTGGAATTCCATGGATTCTAACATAGCCGGATCAAGCATTAGGCAACCCTAGGCCCTAAGGCCTCCAACTAATTTAGGCGCCCTAAGTCACATACAGTTTATAATTTTTGAGGAGAGAGAAAATATAATCTGGCCCAGGCCTCCAACTAAATTAGGTGCCCTAAGTCACATACAGGTTATAGTTTATAAGGAGAAAAAAAATAATCTACTTCGTGATTTATAATAGTGGACGAGAAAGTTAGCAAAGCAGATGTGATCAATTATGTGAAGGATAGAAGAAGAGAAACTAGAAGATAATTAGGATATGCATTAATATGTACTTGTAAGATATGATTTTTTCCAGAAATGTCTATTGTATTGAAGGAATGAACTAAGTCTGTGCACTATGACACTATTCTCAAGATAACACATCCTTCAACCAGGAAAGAAACAGGATTTTAACATATAGGCAATGGTAATGTTCTTAATGCCAAAAATAAAGTTATGATTTCCAGGACGAGGTTTATATAAATGGGCTGATTTGTGTTAAAATGCACCCAGTTGGTTTTATACACATAGGTTAAGAAATAGTAACCAGGTCATCAGATTTACTACTATAATAATTGACTCTTGAAACGACAAATATGTACTTGTGAATTAAATCATACCTCAGATCACATTAGAGGGGTGGCAAGAACAGCTATTCACTCTTTGAACTTGAACAGAGTATGGATGAACTACAGGGAACTTAGAAGAAGATTGGAAGAAACATTATGTTCAGTCATACTGAATCCACTAAACAGACCTGATCACGTGGTTTGCTATGGACAAACTTTCCTGAAAGGTAGAAGATAGAGAAAAACTATATCTGAACTTAAGCGTTGATCAATTGTGAGTGCTGCAACTTTTAAAGTAATCAGCCCGAGGGAGATCATCTGCAATGTTTTCACAACATAAAACATTTCAATAACAGTTCTTGAAAGCGGAAAAATAATTGGAGAAATGAAGAAAAAAAAGGACCTGAACATCGTATGTTGCCTGTTATGATTCTTGAACAGTTGATATGTAAGTTTGGACAGTTAGAAACTTGCAGTCGCTGTTATGAGGTGAGACATTGCATGTTGTCTGGAGTTAATGCTAATGCTTCCCCTCGGCAATGAGAAAATGAAAACTGAAAATCATCAGTCCTCAAAGACAGGGAAATGTCGGGATGTTGCTTTGAGTCCCACCAATCTTGTTAACTGCAGAAGGCAACAATCTTAATGTATAGGAGAAATCAAAGACAGGGAAATCAAACTCACAAACAACCCCTATATATTCCGAAATATCATATCCAGGTATTCACAATTTTTATTATCTTCAGTGACATGATGCAGTACTTATAGACATACTTGGAGGAATCAACCAAACAGTAAGATTCAATATTCACCCAAAACAGAAAATATCAGCTAAGCCAACAACAATACCACAATTTTTTTATGTATAGGAGAAAATGGCACCTTTACTTCTGCAATTCATAGCTGATATAGATGTGCAGACAACCGACTGAAGTTCAGGACCCTGGACAAAACAGAGCTCCGTGTGGGTTTGATGAAGAGATGATGATGATGATGATTATGTCAGACCGGAAAGCTACTCCAAACTTGGAACTTATGCCGAGAGATGGTCAAGGTTTCTGTGTTACTCTTTAAGAAAAGAATCCGAGACCCCATATCTCAATTTTGCCTGCATTAACGAAACTGAAATCAGTTTCAAAATGTGGTTATTTTGAAGGACTATGGTTATCAGCAAATAAAAAGATAATTGTTGGGGCTGAAAGCTCTATCTCACATTTGCAGATGTGGAAGTGGAACCCCAATTGTTTATTTTCAAAATTGCAACTTGCATCATCTATTTTGACATAATAGGAGGAATAACCCCAAATACAGCATGTTGAGAAGTCTCACATTTTGGACTTTGAAGAAGGAAAAAATAAAATTGATAAGTGTCATGGGCTACTCCCCTCATGTCCAATTGTTTTGAGGAGAAACTTCATCGATTCTAACATGGTGAGCCGCGGCTCACACACGTGAATATGGTCTAACAACCCACGTGCTCACCGCCATCTGCAGACAAAGGATACCACACGTGAGGAGCGTATTGTGAAGTCCCACATCGGACATTCAATAAGGAAAAGAAATGATAAGTGCCATGGGCTACTCTCTTCATTGCGAATTGGTTTGGAGGTGGAGTCCAATTCTTTGGAGGTGGAGATCCTGAAACCGCTGCCCGTTTTCACGTACTTGACTCTTAAAACTCGAATCCAACTAAACTTCTTACTCTATGAGTGTTTTAAGTTATAAATATTAAAGTTGACGACATTTCTTATTATCCGTGCTTCTTAACTCAAATCAGGAATCCCGACATTCCCAATATTCATTATAATCTTCAATTATATCATCAACAGGTTGTTTTTCACACAACTATTCACCCACAAAAACACACACACCCCAATATCAGTACTTGCTATGAAGAATAACCACTGAAATGGGGGGTCTAAAGCAAGATTCAACAATGATTCATAAAAACAAACAGAAACCAGAAGTCACCTTTCGAAGATGGAACTATGCAAAAAGAATATTACAATTTGAAAGAGCAACCTAATGAAATTGGGGTTTTGCAGAAGCGTACCAACGGCGATTAAATGTTGCCGGCCGAGTCTCGACGCCGTTGTTTGATTAGATTGGCGTAGTTATCTTAGTTCATTACGGTTCAGCCCTTAGCTTTTCCTTCACTGGGGTAAAAACATTTTCCACCCTCATTTTATCGATTAAATACTTTTTGCCACCAGATTTATTGATAAACACATTTTGCACCTATGTCAGAGTTAAAAATTAACAGAGGACTAACAGAGGAATAAAAAAATAAAAATACCCCTAACATTTACAAAATCCCACTATATATTTCATTTCCTTCCTTCTCCTCCTCATTTCCTAACACTAACCTTATATCTTCCTCTCTATCTTTTCTCCTTTCTTTTCTTCTTTTCTAACTTCTCCTCACCCAGCAGCACCTTCTTCCCTCACCCACCTGCTTATTTTCTCATCAGAGGAAATACGGAACCGCCTACGAACATCAGAGAGAGAGAGAGAGAGAAGAATGGGAGAGGAAGTAGAGAAATCGTCTCCCACCGAGGAATCAACTCAGGCTAACCGTAGGCCGCAGTGTAACGGAGGTAGTGAAGATCTGGAAGAAGGCGAGATCGTCACCGACGATGACTCATCGTCTTCTGCCAAGTTAGCGATGACCGTAGCTCCCAAACTTCCGAACGAAAGAGAGAAACTGGCGACGGTGGTGGTTAGGCGGCGTCCATCCGAACGAACGGCGGTCGTGAGGTGGCGTCCGTCCGAACAAACGGCGGTCGCCTTCCAAACTACCGACTGCTTTGAGCCTTGATATGTTCTTCATCTCTATCTCCCCCCTCCTCCCCCTCTCTGTGGATATGTTTTTCCTCTTATTGTGGTGGTGGTTTAATCGGGGGAAGTAATTTCCCTTTTCTTCATTTGGATCTGATGTTGCTGTTGTTTCAAATCTTTGACTTATTTTGATGCATTTCGTTGGATCACTTTTTAGAAATATAAGCACGTTCTGGATCACATTCGTAAGTATCTTAAATTCTGAAGCTGAGGTTTCAGTTCAAATTTCTGATTTTTTACAAGGCATATGTTAAGTTCTTCGATGTGATGTCCTCGTATGGAACATCAAACTTGCTCGTCTCAGTCTTGGTTCCACGACTTAGTTGTTCACTTCATAGACTGGGACGGGCAGATGCATCATCCTAGTCCTTTCAGACAATACACGGACGAGCATTTACTCGTTCCAGTCTCCACACAATTGAAAACACACGTCAAACCCAGAATGAAGAACACAACATCAATATAATGAACATAAATTTACTCACAAACACAAATGAAGATCAAATTTAACAAAAACATTGTACTAGCACACATTTTAGAACATTCTGACGAGAATATAACAAGAATCATAGCAAAAGTAGAACCAGAGTCCAAGGTTTACCGTAGCTCAACAACAATGGAGAAAGAGAGAGACTTCTATACACAAAGTGGGAGAACGAGAGCAAATGAGAATGAGAAATGAGCCAGTTTTGAGGCTTTGAGGCAGCTCGTTCATTATGTTTACAGTTGGAGTTAATTCAACTGTACTTTGGTAGGTGATAGCACCTTTTAAGGGCTATATATTAATGTTATTTTCCACATTATCATGAGATATTTGAGCTTAATTGTATAGAATATGATGCGTTTTATCACTTGTTGCTCACCATGTGCTATATTGTTAGTCCAGGCGTTTCTATGCATATTTCATTGTTATTTGTCAATTATAATCGTTTGGTATGTTTTTTCATGTTGTCTTGGCAGGAACGGATGCTAATCGGTTCATAGGAAGCATGAAACGAACTTCGGAAACAACGGGAGCTCAAGTGGAGTCAAGACAAGCCGAATTGGAGGAGCTTGCATGACCAGTCTGCACTAATTTGATCATAGCCGGAGTTCTACAATTTATTTGGGGATGAGACCAGTGCCAAATGAAATTAGAATCAAAGAGCTTTCCAACGATAGGTCAAAGAGCTTAATCCGAGTTCGGACGAAGAAGTTATGGTCCGGCGAAGTCAGGAGCAGATTTTAGGGAGCTATTGTGCAATTACTGAAGACTTATGCGGGTTATGATTAAAGTATGACCTAGGGACGAAAAAAGACATCATTCATGCATACGGAGGAAGGAAGAGAGGCAAGGGAGCTGAGGAGATCGATTGGGATCATCCCCAAACCGAAAATTTCTCCGTTTGATTCCTTTCTCTTCTCTTTTCATCAATTTTATGGTGAAACTTTATTGTGTTGATACGATTTCAATTAGTAGCTAGACGTTTTTCTAGGCTTCTCTAGAGAGCCTAGGGTTTATGTAGACGACTATGTTTCCGGGTTTCAGACTTTGTTTCATGCTTTTGGATTTGATCTATTGGATGGCATTTGATTTCATGAAATTGTTGAAGATCTTAGTATATTCACACGGCTAGGGTAGGAATTGATAATTAATGAATCTTCGTGTTCTTCATAGATTATGATCGTGCTTAAAGTTAATATTTGTTTTAGCTAATTGTTCATATACCATGCTTAATCCTTAGCAAGAATGGAGTAATCAATCGGACTTGTTAATTAGCTAGCGAGTGCGTGAGAACGACTTAGACCTAGTTGTGATGACATATGAACAACAATCCTGTATCACTGAGACTGAGAAGAGAAGTGTGTAGGATTGGCCTTAGTGGGTAGATTGGGTAGGAGATAGTGAGGTGTTCATGTGGTGGTGGTCTGAGAGGACATCATTCCGTACATTGTCGTTAGCCTACTAGAACGGACCGATAGAGAAGTGTCGTTAGCCTACTATAACTGCTTCTCTGCATTAGTCGTCCCCAGCCTTGAGTTTGAGTTGTTCGAGCTATTTGCTGTCCCTCTTCCGTCTGCCCCGGACACCGGTCAAGACACATTTCCAGTTGATCTCTGTCCAGTGATACTTCGGGTACTACAGCAGAATCAGGCAGTTTTTGACCTCCCTCGTGGATTACCACCGGCTCGTCAGTGGGACCACCACATTCATCTCAATCCAGGGAGTAAACCGGTGAACGTCTGACCATATCGTTATCCCTATTTCCAGAAGTCTGAGATTGAGAAGCAGGTGCGTGAGATGTTGGAGCAGGGTATCATTCAGCCAAGCCAGAGCGCGTTTTCGTCACCAGTATTGTTGGTTCGCAAAAAGGACGGTACATACCACTTTTGGATTATCGCGCGCTTAATGCTGCAACATTTCCAGACCACTATCCGGTTCCCACCACTAATGAGATGTTCGACGAGCTTGGGGCTGCTCGTTACTTCACGAAGTTAGATTTTCGCTCCGGTTACCACCAGATTCTAATACACGATACAGACGTTGAGAAGACTGCTTTTCGCACACACGACAGCCACTTTGAGTTCCTCGTTATGCCGTTCGGTCTGACGAACGCACCTTCCACGTTTCAGACGGCGATGAACCACATATTTCAACCTATGCTTCGCTCCTTCGTCATTGTTTTTTGTGACGATATCCTTGTCTAGAGCATGTCGTTGCATTTGCATGCACAAGACTTGGACCAAGTTCTTCATCTCTTGTCCGAGCACAGTTTTTATGTTAAGCTGACTAAATTTTCTTTTAGCGGGACGAGTGTGGACTATTTGGGTCATGTAATTACAGCTGGCCAGCTGCAAGCTGACTCCCAGAAGATTAACACCATGGTGGGGTGGCCTACTCCGTCTATCGTCAACCAACTCCGAGGATTTCTGGTTTTGACTGGGTACCGTCGCCGCTTCATTCGCGATTACGCCACAGTTGCTTCTCCTTTGACGGATCTGTCTAAAAAGGATTCATTTGTCTGGAATCAAGTAGCGGAAGTTAGTTTCAAGGCCTTAAAGAAAGCCATTACTACGGCTCCGGTGTTGAGGCTTCCGGATTTCAGTTTGACTTTTGTCCTCGAGACGGACGCTTCTGACAAGGGTATTGGCGCGGTTTTGCTTCAGCAAGGCCACCCGTTGGCTTTTCTCAGCAAAAAGATAGGTCCGCGTCTCCAGTCCGGCTCTACTTATCACAAAGGATTGTATGCTGTGGTCGAAGATGTTCATAAGTGGAGGCAATATTTGTTGGGGCGGGAATTCGTCATCCGCAGTGACCAACGGAGTCTTAAAGAACTGTTGTCACAAGTGATCACCAGATCAGCAGTTCTACTTCAGGAAGTTAATGGGTTTTCAATTCTGCATCGAATATAAGCCAGGGTCAGCCAACAAGACCGCATACGCTTTATCCCGCCGTGACACCGAAGCCGATCAAGCCGTACTATTGCTCTCGGCTCTGCAACCCATACCAGCGATTTTGGACCGAATTCGTCGCTAGGTAAGATGCATGCCGGACCTTCAGGCCTTACTGACAGCGGTGCAGTCATATTCTAAGCCGCCACACTTCACTTTTACTGCTGGGTTGTTATATTATAAGTCGCGCATATGTATTATCCGTGACTGAGTTCCATAGTTCTCCGACAGCAGGACATCCTGGGTTTGCCTATACTTATCGTCGTCTCGCAGGGGTTTTTTATTGGCCGGGAATGCGTGGTGATGTGAAACCAGGTGGACTTCTCCAACCCTTGCCTATTCCGGACCGTGTATGGGTTGCGGCCTCTATGGCAGTCATGGTGGTGGTGGATCGTCTCACAAAATACGTGCATTTCGGGGCACTTCCGACTGATTTCGACGCCCCGTGCGTAGCTCACCTGTTTGTGGATGTGGTAGTGAAACACCATGGCTTTCCCGAAACACTTGTCTCCGATCGTGATCCCCTTTTCTTCAGTATTTTATGGAATGAAATGATGCGCTTGAGTGTTACTTCTCTTAAATTCTGCACAGCCTATCATCCGCAGACAGAGGTGTTGAATAGGGGTCTGGAGCAGTATCTTCGTGCGTTTGTTTCCGAGCGCCCGAAGCGTTGGAAACAGTTTCTTCCTTGGGCTGAATTGGCGCTAAACTGCAGTCACAATGAGAGTATTCGTATGTCTCTTTTCGTGCTCTTTATTGTCGTGATCCTCCGTCTTTGTTTCCGAGCTTGCCAGGGCCGAGTCGTTCTCCTACAGTCGATGAGTTGTTGACCGAACGTGCTGCTCTGCTAAGGAATTTGAAGGAGCACTTGACCACGATGCAACAACGAATGCGTAATCAGGCTAACAAACACCGTCGCGACGTCTCTTTCGAGGTAGGCGATTTGGTTTTACTTCGGCTAAGGCCCTACCGCCAGCGATCTTTGGCCCGACCTTTGGCTGCGAAGTTGGCTCGACGGTATTACGGTCCTTTCACAGTGGTGGAATGTATAAGCCCGGTCGCTTACCGTATCCGCCTTCCGGACACATGTCGGCTCCATGACGTTTTTCACGAGTCATTGCTTCGGCCCTATGTCCCAGCAGCTTTGGGACCCCCTCCAGTTTCTCTTCCCGAGTAATTCTTTCAGGGTCGTCCAGTGGTTGTGCCCGTGGCGGCATTATAGGAGCGTATTGTTTTGGTTTCTGGTACTCCTCAGCAGCAGTGGTTAGTTTCTTGGTCAGATGGTGAACCACCTTCTTGGGAACCTGTTGCTGGTATCGGTGACGCCTTTCCTGATTTACAGCTTGAGTACACGCTCATTTCCGAGACCGTGGGAGTTGATACGGTTACAGTGACGGATGACGCGGTTGATGAGGCAGTGGAGGAGGTCGGTGAACCCAACACGCGTCCCAAACGCAAAGTTGGTCCCCCGACATATTTACAGGACTATGTGCAGCCGAAGACTCGGCGTTAGTTGAATTATTTAATTATTATTGAGTAGTTGTGTTATTTGTTTTCACCCTAGATTTCTTTACGGTTCTTTACTCGGGTTAGGTTTAGAGTCGAACAGTCAGGGTTAAAGGTCATAAAAGGGTGTAAATTTTATGAACAAAGGATGAATAGAAAATTTTCAGCCCTACTCTCTCTCTCTCTCCTCTCACGTCTGCTCTTCTTCTTCTTCTCCTTCACGTTCTCTTTCTTCTTCTTCAATCCGCCATTGTTACCTGCCTGGTAACAAAAAGTGTGCATTAACATCTAGGCATATGTCTTCCAATACTACAAAATACCGAGTTCTAGGAAACATGACTATTGAAACTCTTCTGATCAATACTCAGGTGTTTCCAATTTGAACTTGCTTATTTCTACTTGCAGTCATATGGGGCATTTGCCGGGTATAAGGATTTGCTTGAAGCATGAGCAGAGAGACTCTAATTTGCCTAAACACCACTACAACTCCTAGTGGTGAACGTTCTTCCCGACAAGAATCTTGAAGATACAATACGAAGGTGATACAAGCTTAGGAGTTTAGTATTTCTCCACAGCTTCATCCAGACCAAGGAAACAATGTGATGGCTAAGCATAATGATACCACGGATTACGAATCCTAGTGACTAGTGCTTCCTTGTAAATAGGCAATTGGAAATCAACTAGGCGGACACCTAGCTTTTTAGTGCTTGTGTGTCTTTCATGATATACGACAAGGAAGTTGTCACATAATGATACTATGCGCAGGTCGTATCCTCTTGTATCTAAAACGGTGAGGTTAGATGTGAATGGGTGCTAGCTCAGTGCTGGAGCATTCAAAACTACTTTGTGAGGTTAGATGCAGGCTACATTAGGATTTTAAATGATGTTATGAGTAAATAGCAAAGAAAAGACAATTTGGAATTATGGACATGTGTTCACGGAATAGAAAGCATCAGCATCAATTCCAGTATCTATGTATGAGATGAATGTGTTAGACTTCTATAATATTGTGCATAATGCCGTATTAAAGTACAACACCACTTGGTTTATGACCCGACTCGGTTTAACACAAATTTTTTCCCTTGGCCACATTTGATTCTGATATCATTTTTTCTCGATTGCAACATTGTGTTGATATATGGGTATAGGATGCACATATATTATATTCAAGGAATTTAAACCAATTGATGACGGATGAAACTATCACAACTGAGTCCGTGGTCCAGCTTACAGTTGGTTTCATGTCAGTTCTGCAACTGGTAACACCTACCAATGTCTCTTTTCTATCTCCCCATCTTGACATTTTGACTCGTATGTGGGTACTTTGACCGGGTGATTTAGAATGCAAAGCGATGCAGTTTTTTGATAATATTTTTACCGTGTTATAGAGCAACATTTACTTTGCAACACCATGAAAAAATTATCAAAAATTGCATTATTTTGCTATCAAAATCACCCGGTCAAAGTGACCCAATAAATAGTGGTAAAAGTCAGTATGGGGAGAACAGAGTGGTGCATCACAAAACAATATTTTTTTTTTCTTTTAGGGAATACCCCATTGGATTAAGGAAAAGAAACATGGGCCATAACTTGACCCGTTACATCATCTTCTAAGCTTCTATAAGCCCAAACAAGTGGAAAATTAACCCAAAACTCAGAAGAACTCAGGCCCAGACCATATTGAGCAAGAGTGTGAGCATACCTATTTTTGTTCCGGGAAACAAAGTGGACTGCACCTCTGTCATCAATTAAGGCAATACTTTCTCCTCGACGTTGTTAGCATAATTTGCCATCAAACCACGTAAAAATTACTTGTTCTTTGCTTCTTTCATCGTTTCGTGAGGTGGTTTGTTATAACACCAATTATGTGTTGCAGCTAAAGTAAAAAAAAGTTCTAACTTTACCATCTTTGACCACTGGACTGAATGTCTCATCAAAGTCCATCACAAGGGTTTGGTGAAACCTCTTGACAACTAATCTTACTTTATGCCTTGATATGGTGCCATTGGAATTTTATTTGTTGTACAGACCCATTTGTTTCCCACAATGGGAGAAGTTATTACCACCGTGAGAGTACTTCTTGGCCTCATTGAAGCACAAGTAGGAATAACATAAAGAAAAGACAGTTTCACATAGTTACCTGACGTAGCAATGTAGCGAAAATTGTTGTTCTTGGAGATCCTGGACTTACTTCTTGTCAGCATAGGGTGCGGTGGGTGCACTATCAACAAGTTTTTCTGCTTCTTACATCGTAAACCTTGGACTTCTCTGCCTCTTACACTTTAGTCCTTTCCGTCTTACAATTCAGCCCTTGTACTCTATTAACAAGCTTTTTGTGCAAACAGCTTGAAACATGACCCCAATTTTACTCGCAATTTAATAGGTCTCGTACAACACTAACATAAACATTAGTAAACACTAGACCGTACCCCGCGCAGATGCGCGGGGGCTCTTCAAACATATTAATATGATATATCATTTTTTTTATGAAACTATATGGATAGATCATTGATATATTGATATCAGCACATGAGAAAAGAAAATCTAGAAGTTTCCATGATTTTAGCAACATCTACGCACACAAAGTAATCTCATAAACCTTATTTGCATAAATTTTTGTTTCTAAAATCCGGAACTCATTCAATTTATGCAATTAGATAAAGTAATACATTTTTCTCAAAAAATATGTTACTTTAAGAACTGGACTCATTTTTCTCCGTCTATTTTTTTAAGAAATTAAGAAATTTTTGGAGAGCATAACAAAACAAATAAAAATAAAGGAATCGATAACCTTATATATTTGATTGAAGACAGGGTCTGTAAACAAAATCAGTTTAATTTCATTTTCTTTACGATGAAAAGCCAGCTTGTGGAGCAACATGTAAGAAAAACAACCACTTTAACAATACTTTCATTAGTCAGAGCATATGAAGAACATGGAGATAGGTTGATTTCACAGACACTGAAGTTCGAAGTGAACTATGTGAACCATGATTAGTTATAAATGTCTTCTTCACCAAGCAAATAAGGTGCGTCCAAGCAATGCTTAAAATAGATTGTGAATGTGCTTACAGTTATTTTCTTGAGAAGCATCTTGGACTTCAAAATATTATTCGAAGAGGATTTTGAGTTTCGAGATTGTAAGTTCACTTATCACTTAGTGTAGAACCTTTAGGAGTTCTTCTCCTGCACATCCTTTGACTTTCTCCCCTTAAATTTTATACGGTTGATTCTAAGAAGATTATTCTAACTTGGAGGATGGCGTTAACTGTGAAATAGAAGGGAAGACGTAGTAATAAAACAATTTATCTTTAAATATATAATCTAGAAATCTGATGAGTTGGTTACGCACTGACTTAGGGGGGCTTTCTATCGGTAATGCATGTGCTTCATTCAAATGTTTTTTTTTTCACATTATTAAACTAAGAAACCCAATTTTGACATGAATCTGTGTGATTTCCACCAATTTGTAATAAAAATTAAATTTCCGTAGCGACTAAAGAATCAACTACCTTGATCGAGACATTTTTTTAGCCACATCAGATAGAAACCTGGAAATATGTCAAGTTCACAGCCACAAAAAAGTTGGTTAGCTTTCCACATATAGAGTTTATGAATGGGCAAGGGCGAAGAAAATATCACATTGCAACCTTATTCTGTCCACGTGGAATCTGCAAGGGACAAGGGCCCTGTCGTTCATGTAGCAACTTTAAGTATTACATTACGTGTATCTATGATGTCAACATTAAAGATTAGGGGAAAACGCCTAACATTACAATAATTTAATTTCTTCGACCAGGACTGAACCACCAAGCTTAAAAACATAAGCTATTAATAAATAATGCACAAGCGATGTTCCAAACGACAGTAAGAATTGACGTTCATCCTTCCAAAATATAATTGATCAAACACAACCAACATTGGCTAAGCAATCAAGAAGATTTGTGACACAACAATATGTGCAAAAAAACAGACAGACCTTTGCTCTTCAAAGCTTGGTCGATTAGATGATCGAGAAATCTAGTGGACAACTCGATCCTTCATCCTAAGATAGATAATTTAGGGATTTTTGTAAATTCTGTTTTCAACTGTGGAATTCCTTTGACTTAATGAAATTAGATTAAGGATAACACAACCAAACAATTTACTCCAGTACTCATTCAATGTTCAGCTATTACATGAAATATTTTTTTGCTTCTGAAAATGAAATTCCATTAGCATGGTTCATGCCATTACCAGTAACCTTCTATTTCTTCTTCTACTATTTTAAATTTCTCTCTGTTGAATGAATAAACTCTCTTAAATTGGTTCATTTGAGGTACTGCCAGAAAAAAAAATTCAATTGTTATGAAGTTATGTGGCTCTGTTCTTTGTAATGTCACATAACCAAGACGTTACCGAACCACGGTTTGTATTTTTTTTTCAAACTTTAGTTGATTTAGTTTACTGAATCAACTCTCTTTTATTGCTTCAATGTGGGAATCGAGAGAAGAATAAGTAAATTGTTTTCAGATCATGCACGGTTAAGATGAATATATCAGATTTCTCGACTCTATCCATCATCCTCAAATTTAAATTTAGGGAATTTCATAAATTTTGTTTTCGAATCTGCAGCTTATTCAACTAATGCAATTAGACCGAGAAATAGTTTGTCTATTCTGAAAATCAAATTCGGAAATTGAGATTATTGGACTCCAGTTTCTCAGTCTAATTTTCTAAAGACTAAACAAACTAAGAACAAAACCAAACAAATAGCTCTAATACTCATTCAACGTTAAGCTATTAGATCAAGAAAAACGCTTTGCTTCTGAAAGTCATAATCCGGAATTGGTATTATTGGATTCGAATTTTCAGACCAACATAAAAGACGATCAGCTAACCTAATCAAAACTTCTCACCAGTGAGAGTCACAGCCACAAAACAGTTGGTTACCATTCTGTACACCGAGACCTACAAATGGGTGAAATTGAAGAGTAGGTCAAGAAATTCTTTTTCTTTCTGAAAACCAGATCCAGAAATTGGGACTATTGGACTCCAATTTCTACGCTAATTTTCAATAAACTAAACAAACTAAGGACCACACAACCTAATAACTCTGATACTCAAATCAATTTTGAGCTATTAGATCAATAAATACTTTTACTTCTGAAAATCAAATTCAAAAACTGGGACTATAAGATTCACGTTTCTAGATAAACCTAAAAGACAATTAATCAACTACCCTATTATGATTTATGACTTCTCATCTGTCAAGTTCACAGCGACAAAACGATTGGTTACCTTCCTACACACGGGAGTTTAGGAACCGGCAAGGGTTAGGGGCAGAAGAATTTGTCGGACTATTATACTCTGCTATCTTCAATGCAAAATAATTTGTGTCAGAGATTTAGTTTCTCGAGGGATATATCTATGACACAAAAATGATTTTGCATTTTTTTTTTTTGTGTGTCAGAGATGTATTCCTCAAAAAAATATATATAGTTCATTGCGTATATAGGTCTGCCGTCTGCACTTGCATTCATTCAAGTGCAAATTAAATATTGTAGGCGCCGTAATGCAAAATACGTACTGTGAGGCATCGATTGGAAGCATAGTGAGCGAGAAAACCTAAACAGAGAGAACTGACGGCAAGAGAAGGGAGTGATGGAGAGAGAGAACTGTTCCATGATATATTACCAAACCCCTGAATTTACATGAGGCCACAAACCATGTCAAGAAACAAACTTAGACTTTGCGAAAAGAGAATTTTTGAGGAATTTAGACAAAGAATTGGATACCTTTAACGAGCACACACTGGGTGGCGAGATTGAAGAGTAGATAAATCGTGGTCTTGCCCTTTGTGAAGCACACAAACCTGAAATCGGTAATGGTTGAGGGATCTGTCGTTTGTGAAGCTACCAGAGGCTGCTATCTTCAACGGGAAATAGTTTAATACGGATTCGAAGGCGTCGAATCCTCTTTTTCCGTTTCTTCCAGCGGTGGCTGGATGGAGAGAGACTTTGGGAACACAGATGGAGAGGCAAAAGGACCGGTTTATTATCTCCTGGTTCCTTTACTTTGGTTTTTTTTTTTTTTTTTTGAAATAACCTACCATTGTGGTAGGGCGGCATAAACCCCGCTTATATTAATAGAATTGGCTTCCAACCCATAAAACAACAAGTGGGGGGACATAAACCTTACCCACAAATTGATACATCAAATAAAGTCCAGACCCAAACAAAGTAGCCCAAATAGCAAGAGTTAACTAAAAGATAAAAAAACCAAACAACCAAACAGGACCTAACAATTAGAAGAGTCGGGAATTGTACCAGTCCGAAGACCTTCCTGCTGCCTCTGTATGTTCATCAAGTCCTGATGCAATGCATTCCTCAAGAAACCCGGCGGATGAACCGAGTAAATGCGAGCTTTATCGTAGTCCAAACCGTCTCTAGCCATTGAATGTGCCGGTTGATTGGCTTTTCTTCCTATATAAACCAGATCACCTTGAAAGTAATCTTTGATGAGATACCGAAGTTCTGCCAAAATGCTTTCCCACTCGTTAAACCATCTATGATCGTCTTTCATCCATCTACAGACATTGAGTGAATCAATCTCAAAAATGGTAGAGTGATAGGCAAAACCAACTCTCTCATCAGTCTTGCTATTTCCCTCAATGCCATAGCCTCACCCAGATCTGAGTTTGGTACCATAGTAATAGGAACAGAGATTGCTGAGATGAAACCTCCTTCATCATTTCTTATCACCGCACCAGCAGAAGCACGCCGTTGTTCCTCCGAAATTGCAAAATCAACATTAATCTTCACAGATCCCATTGGAGGAGGCTTCCAGATAGCTTGAATTTTCTCTGTGCTTTGATGAGGTAAGTTTTCTTCACTGGAAGTCCATTCACTTAGAGTTAATTCGATCCAATTTAGAATTTGATTGTTGGAGTAATCCCTGTTCTCAAAAACCTTCTGATTTCTGATGCGCCAAATAATCCAAATGAAGGCCAGGAATTGTAGTTGACTGTTGCCATCATTCTGGGTCAAGATTGTGTTGATCCAATTCCTGTCACCTATAACCGTACCAGATAAGTCAATGAAGCATCTACTCTTGTCCCAAAGAAATTTGAAAAACCTGCAATTTCTGAACAAATGAATCTGTGTTTCCGCAGGATAATGTTAGAGAGGACATTCATTTTGAACCTGAATTCCACGTTTGATGAGATTTCCTCGTACAGGTAGAATGTTAGCACACAGCCTCCAAATAAAGAACTTAATCTTCTGAGGAACAGGTAAGTTCCAAATTCTTTTCCAATCATTTTGCACAACTCCTGAACTTGAATTACCTGTAGTTCTTGTTTCACTTGTCTGTCTTTTCCTCTGAACTTCTCTGTGATAACCTGTCTTAACAGTGTAATCACCATTCTTAGTGTAACCCCAACAAATACTATCTGCTTCCAAAGTGGTACAGATAGGTGTTTTCAGGATAGCTGTAGTGTCTTCCATGTTGAAATGCTGAGAGATTAGATTATGCTTCCACTGTCTGTTTTGATTGAGAAGACAGTTGACTGTAGCATTGATGGGAAAAGTAGGTAAACTGTAAGAAGGTCTACCCCCCTTATCCAAAATCCAATTGTGCTTATAGATAAGATTTTGTTCTCCATTGCAAATCAACACTCTGCAACCCTCTTTTAACATAGCCTTAGCTTTTACTAGACTTCTCCAAACATAAGATGGATTAAACCCAGTCTGAGCATCTAAAATGTCGACATCTCTGAAGTATTTGGCTTTGAGAACTCTAGCAAGCAAAGTGTTAGGGAATTTATGGACTCTCCAGATTTGTTTGGCTAGTAAAGAGAGGTTAAAAGACTCAAGGTCTCTCATTCCTAACCCACCATCCTGTTTTGAACAACATAATTTAGACCAAGAAGTCCAATGCAAACTTCTTTTGTCAATGTTGTTACCCCACCAAAATCTAGACATTAAAGCTTCCATATCCTTGATGACAGAAGTAGGGATCAAAAAACAGGACATGTAATAAGCAGGTAAAGCTTGTATAATAGCTTTCAAAAGAACTTCCTTACAAGCAGGGGTTAACATCTTTTCTTTCCAACTGGAAAGCTTCTTCCAAATTCTTTCTTTGAGAATGCTGAAAATCCTCTTCTTCTCCCTTCCAATAGTTGTAGGCAAACCCAAATACCTTTCATGACAAGTTGCAGTAGGAACCTGAAAGATAGCCTGTAAAGCTTCCTTAGCAATATCTGAGACTGAGGGAGAAAATACTAGAGCTGATTTATCATAGTTAACTCTCTGACCAGAAGCATTGCAGAAAGTATCAATAATACCCTTTAAAGTGATAGCCTCTTCTGGGACAGCTCTTCCAAAAAATATTGAGTCATCGGCAAAAAACAAATTTGTAATAATAGGACCATACCCTGTAGATCTGAAACCTTGAATTCTTCCCTTTATAACTGCTTTATTAATCAAACTTGTGAAACCTTTTGAGCAAAGCAGGAAAAGATAAGGAGATAGAGGGTCTCCTTGCCTCAAACCTCTTGTAGGTTTGAAAAAATCAGTCTTTCCTCCATTAACCAGCACAGAATAGCTAACTGTGGTAACACAGTTCATAATAAGTTTAGTAAACATGGCAGGAAAACCAAGCTTCTCCATACACCCTTGCAAATACTGCCATTCTATTCTGTCATAAGCCTTGAGCATATCAAAGTTTAAGAGAGAAAAAACCATTACCTTTGCTCTGTTTCTTCATAGAGTGGATAGTCTCAAAGGCTATGATCACATTATCAGTGATTTGTCTGTGAGGCACAAAAGCACTTTGAGATTCATCTATAATCTCATGAAGAATCAGTTTCATTCTATTGGCAAGGACTTTAGATAGAAATTTATAGATAACATTGCACAAAGAAATTGGTCTAAAGTCAGAAGTATCTCTTGGTAAAGAAACTTTAGGAATAAGAGCAATACAAGTTTGATTTATGTCTGATAAGTCTGCAGCCTCATTTAAAATCTTCAGAATCAAATTGGTAACATCTTTACCAATAATATCCCAATAATTTTGGTAAAACACAGCTGACATACCATCTGGCCCAGGAGCTTTCAAAGGGTGCATTTGATTCAAAGCTGTGACTATCTCTTCTTCAGTGTAGGGCTGTAGTAGAGTGTCATACATGGACTGATTGAGTTTAATAGGAATAGTTTGAAGAACAGCATCTAGATGGGAAGTATTATCACTCTGATAAATACCCTTGAAATAATCCAAGCAGATCTGAACAATATCTGAATCATGAGTTCTCCAGTTTCTAGAAGAATCCAAGATACCCTTAATTTCATTCCTTCACTTTCTTGCAGTGCATTTTCTGTGAAAATAAGTAGTATTCCTGTCACCCTCCTTTAACCATAAGGCTTTAGACTTTTGTCTCCAGTCCATTTCCTCCTTTAGGAGAGTGTTGTTGATCTCAGCTTGGACACACTTAATACTTTGAATGTTTCTTTCATCAGGGTATTGATCCCTAAGAAAGGAAAGTTGTTTCTGTAGGCTATCCACTTCTTTAGATCTGTCTCTCCTGTTTCTTCTGTTCCAGCAATAGAGATTGGTAGCCAGTTGTTGAATATTACAATTGAAAGAGGTTACAGAATCACTTGAATTACCCTCAGTCCACTGCAGTTGAATTAGTTGCCTGCAGTCATCATTCTTTATCCAGCTGTAGCAAAACTGGAATCTTTTTTTTCTGGACATGTGTCTGTTTCTGGGATAACAAGTGAACCACAATGGAGTTGTGATCACTGGTAGAGTTGTCCTGGACTTCAGCATAAGATTGTCTGTACAAATCAGAGAAAGAGTAATTTGTTAGAACCCTATCCAATTTCTGTTTTGTATGATGCCTGCCTTTTCTGTTGTTTGCCCAAGTGAAAAAACATCCAGTGGTTGGGAGTTGATTAATCCTACAGTGTCTTAAACAACTTCTGAAAATATCCATTTGAGCTTCACTTCTCAATGAAGAGCCCCAGTATTCATGATGGCCAATGATCTCATTGAAATCTCCCATAACAATCCAGGGAGTTAAGGGATCTGGGGGTTTGAGTCTTCTCAAAAGTTCCCAAGATAAGCCTTTGAGAGAAGTATCAGGATCCCCATAAAATCCAATGAGATAAAACCACTTGGATGAATCATGACAGTCATAAACTTTGCAATGAATGAAAAACTTATGATATTTGAGAACATGAAGGTTAATGTCCTCTTTCCATAGAATGGATAGACCTCTAGAAAGGCCAATTCTTGGAACATGAAGTCCATGTTTGTACTGCAACTTGAGTCTAATGTTTTCAGCTTTCCTGTGATCCAATTTTGTTTCAATAAGAAAAACAATATGAGGAACCTCAACCCTAACAATATGTTTAAGGGCTAGGAATGCACGAGTGTTCCCCAAACCTCGTACATTCCAACATAAGGTTTTCATTGTTTCCGGCAAGGGTTGTCATCAACCCCCGCCGATATCTCATCAAAGAAAGACAAATCCTCCATTCTTTCAACACTTCTGCTTCTCTTGTTGTCTTTACCAGGAGAAGTAGAACTAGAAGTCAACAGATCTGCTGTAGATTGATGTACAGTTTCACAAATGAGAAGAGAATTGGAATTCTCTCTAAGAGTTTGATTCTGAAGCATTGCAGTTTTCCTCTTCTTTTTGTGAGCCTCATTGCAATTCTCAATGACTGAACTTATTGCTTGATGAACCTTGATAACAGATTTCCCTTTTTACTGGAATTCCTGTTACCTGTGAAAATCCCCATACCAGCAGGAACTTTTTCAACTGGTGAAGTTGCTGTTTTTGTTGTTGAAAAATCTTTGGCACTTGTTTCATTCAATCTAGGTTTCTGAACAGGACAATGCAGTGGATTTGAGGGATTCTGAGAACTTCTTAACCATCCTCCATACATGTTGATTGTTTGAAAACCAAGTCTTTGTTTCTTTTTTTGTTCAGCACAGTATTTAACATCATGACCAATTGTAGATAGTGCTTTCTGAGCTGACAGATCTTGGCCACGTGGCAACCATCCAGCACACCATATTGTGCTCCACACACGTTGGATCACCAGCCGAGCTGATCCATGTGGGGGCTGCGAGACAGAGCCCTCGCATACCACTGCACGGGACTTGTAGGGACTTAGTGGTTTGGAGGCTAGAGTAAGCCCTGTCGCGTGCGAGCCAAGCCCGCGCGCGACCTTTAGTAACTGCTTTGAGAGATTTATGGCACGAGCTCCATAAACCCGGTCAATCCGGTCAAACCCGGTCAACCTCGTAACGGTTCCGGTATTCGCGCACAACGTGCTGTAACGGTCCCTATATACTCGGACGAACGTGCCGTTATGGTTAAGCTAATTAAGCCGCCATTAATGGGCGCATTAACCACACTACAACGGTCACGTTCTCTGCTATATATAGGACGTGAACCTTTCCATACAAAGGAGAACACACTAGCCATACGCGGAAGCTCTGCCGAACCTCTGTCTCTCTCTCAGACATTACTACTGCCTTACTCTCTCCCTACACACAACCCAACTCTTCCTGTGCGATCTCTGATCCTCTACATACGGTGTACACGGAGGTCTCCCCGCCGGAATCTCTTGCACACATTTTGGTGAACCCGACGTGAACTTACCAACAAAAGCAACCATGTCTCAGGAGGATGATGTTAGCAACAGATCGCCTTCCACCGAAGCTGCCTCGGGAGAGGAGACCCGCCGTACTCCTACGACCCCCGGCGAGGCACCGACGCTAGAATCCTTGGACACTACCGTCCAAAGTCAGGTGAAAGCTCTCAAAGCTCAGTCTGCGCAGCTAGAACGGATCTTGGCCGTTCTGGGCACCCTTGCGCCAAATCCTTCATTAGCCACCGCCGTCTCTCAAGGAGGAGGAACCCCTACGGCTCCAGGATTGGGAGTGTCCGCCACACCTCCCAACCCTAATCTGCAGACTCCACCCGCGACTACGCAGCTGCCTTCAATTCAGGGGTCAACAACTCAGATGTTGCCTCTCGCCGCTCATACTTCTCAGCCTCCGGCTTTGGTACTTAATTCGGCGTCGCAGTATCCCTTGCCTCCTTCAACGGCGATCTGGGGCAACGCAAGCAGCCAATATGTTCCCAATCCTCCGGCGGCATATGTGTCGCCTCCGCCTGCAGCAACCCCTCCTTCTGCTACTGAGGGAAGCATCCCAGAGTGCATGACGTCTCTGCAGAAGCGCATGGACTCTATTCTGGCTCACCAATCATTCGCGGATACCATCATCCCGAAGCTAGACAACGATCCCCCCATCCCGCGGGAGATCTATCTCATGCCTAACCCAGTGGGGTATAAGGCTCCTAAATGGGACAAGTTCGAGGATGTCAACGGGAACGCTCATGAACATGTCATGCGTTTCATTGATTTCATGGGGCCATACGGAGCTGATCCCAAACTGCTAATGCGAGAGTTCCCAAAATCTTTGGGGAACGTAGCATACAAGTGGTACCGAACGTTGGAAGCCGGATCCGTGAAGACTTGGGACGACATGGCCCAGAAGTTCTACACCAAGTTCTTCCAGATGGAAGAAAAGGTGACAATGATCCATCTCTCGCGGATGTATCAGAAGCGCGAGGAGGACGGGATCACTTTCATCAAGAAATTCAGGGCGAAGTCCTTGGAATGCAAAGATCCAATGCCCGAAAGCCGGCTCGTAGAGATATGCCTGCAGTGCATGCGAGACGAATACAAAGGTATGCTCATCAATTTGCAAACACCTACGTTTTCAAAGCTAATTGAATGCACAAAGAACATCGAGCCTATAGTCGAGAGGCAGAAAAAGAAGAACGCCCCGGAGCGATCTTCGAACGGCACCACCTATAAGATCGGGAGGTTCAGTTACAAGAGGGGACGCGAAGCTGAGGTTAATACAGTTTCACCCCAGAAACAAGCGAAGGTTGTGAACTTCGACGTACCACCTCTGCCATGCTCGGTGGAGGAGGCAAGCGACCTCTGCAGGCAGTGGCGCAAGGACGGCGTCCTACCGCCGCTCGAGAAGATACCCTCCAAGGAGATGGTGAGGGACCCCAAGTGGTGCGAGTACCACGGCAAGGTCATGCACCCCACAGCGGAATGTAAGAAGCTCAGGTTTACATTCGACCAGAAGATGAAGAACGGCGAGCTGATCGTCAGTGATCACAGGAAGGATGTACGCAACAATCCACTTCCTGCCCATGCGGAGCAAGACCCAAAAGGCAAAGAGGTTGCCATGATCTCGATTGTGGACTTGGAAGAAGTCGCAGAGGATGGTCTGCCCATCATTGCTGAAGTCCATGATGACGAGGACTACAGTATGGACACAGAAGATGAACGTGCCGATCGGATGAAGGGGTCGTACGGCTTTAGCAGATTCTTCGACGAGATGAACTTCTCCGAGAAGTGCCGGACAGATATGACGAAAGCAATCTTGAGGATAGCGGAGAACTACGAGGAGGATCTTGTAGTTTCCAATGGGAAAGTCATCAGGGCGTCTCGCTCAACAGAAAAGATCATGACCTTTTCTGCCAGCGACAAAAAGACAGATGCGAGCCATCAGAGGCCTCTGTACGTGACGACCATCATCAATGGCGTTGAATTCAAACGAGCATTCGTAGACGGAGGAGCAGCGGTCAACATCGTTTCGCTCCACACACTGAAGCTAGCAGGGATCCCCGAGCACAAGATTGTCAGGCGTTCATCCCCGCTGATGGGATTCGGAAGCGACTCTAGGATGACGATCGGATGGATCCGCCTGGGCGTTCATATTGGCAAAATCAAGTGCTCAGCGAAGTTCTATGTCATAGATGCGAACACTACATACCACATGATCATAGGTCGAGCCTGGATTCACCGCTTCGACGCGGTTCCTTCAACGGCTCACCAAGTCATGAAAGCTATCTGGAACGACAGAATAGTCGAGATACCGGCTTCAACGAATCCATTCAACTTAGATGAAGCACATCTTAGCGAGGCAATGTGGTTCACCGAGATGGCGGACGAGCAAACACCGGGACCATTCAACCCTACTCCTTTGCCTCTCTGGGAAGACATCAAGGACCAGTCACATGCGGGAGTAATGGTGACAAGGGAAGATGCCAAAGAAAAGCCGCCTAAACGCGAAGAGGCGCTGCGTATCGCATACCATCGAAAGAACGTGTACACTCTGAAGAGAATTGCAAAGCATGACCCCGAAGGCAAGGAGATAGAGAGCTTCTACGCCAATGGGAAGAAGTGATATCGCATATGAAGGTGCGCGGGGATGTCCTCACACGGGCATGGGGATATCCCTGGGCAAATCAACCAAATCGAGCAAATTGCGCTAACGGAAAAGCCAATGCAGGGCACTCCGGATGAGAAGCTCAAAGAAGCACCTGAATGCATGGAAGATAGGCCCAGGCCACAAAAGCAAGAGCTAAAGGAAGTGTTCCTCAGCCCGAACGAGGAAAAGAAAAGGCCAGTCTTTCTAAGTGCGGACCTCACAAGCGAAGAAGAGCAAGGACTGCTACAGCTCCTAACTGAATACAAGGATGTGTTCGCATGGGAGTATGATGAGATGCCAGGACTGGATACAAGCATCACTATGCATCGTTTAGACATCGTCCCAGGTTCTAAACCGATAAAGCAGAGCACAAGAAGCTTCAGGCCGGAGCTTAATGTGAAGATCAAACAGGAGATCGTCAAACTCCTGGATGCCAAATTCATAGAACCAAATCATCATCCCACATGGCTGGCCAATATTGTGCCAGTGGTAAAGAAGAACGGACAGCTTCGCATCTGCGTGGACTTCCGAGATCTCAATCGTTTGTGCCCAAAGGAAGATTTTCCACTACCCAACATTGATTTGCTTATCGATTCAACAGCGGGCCATCGCATGTTCAGTTTCATGGACGGCTTCAGCGGGTACAACCAGATCAAGATGGACCCCGAAGACGCGCGGAAAACTGCATTAATCACTCCGGTGGGGGTGTTCAACTATACAGTGATGCCGTTTGGTCTCAAAAACGCGGGTGCAACCTATCAGCGGGCCATGATGGCCCTGTTCCACGACATGATGCATAAAGAAGTGGAGTTCTATGTGGATGACCTGGTGGTTAAATCCAAGCACGAAGCAGATCACTTCGCGGATTTGCGGAAAGTGTTCAATAGATGCAGACGCTTTCAACTGAAGATGAATCCCATGAAGTGCGCATTTGGGGTAACATCAGGGAAATTCTTGGGATGCGTAGTTCATCGCCAAGGAATCGAGCCTGACCCTGCGAAAGTATCAGCCATAACTGGCATGACGCCGCCTCATAACCAAAGTGCCTTGAAGACATTTTTGGGAAAGCTATCATATCTGCGGAGATTCATCCCAGCAATTGCCGAAATTACCTGCTGTTTTAGTACCCTTCTCAAGAAAGATGCCGTATACAGTTGGGCTCCGGAACACGAAGCTGCGTTCGGAAAGCTGAAGGATCTGCTGACGTCCTCAAAAATAATGATCGCACCTCAACTGGGATCGCCGCTTCTGCTATATCTGACGTCAACAAGGAGGTCCATAGGAGCACTCTTGGCTCAGGAGTACGAAGGCCAGGAAAGGCCTATCTACTACATCTCTCGCATTGTGCAACCTGCCGAATCAAGGTACACAGACATCGAACGTCATTACCTTGCTTTGTTCTTCGTGATAGAGAAATTGAAACACTACTTTGCGTCGCATAAAGTAGTAGTGGTCACCAAAAGTGATCCCATACGATATCTGCTAACCCACACTACTCCTGGAGGAAGATTGGCGAAATGGTACATGACCATCTCGCAATACGATATCACATGAGTACGACCGCGAGCGATCAAGTCGCAGGCGGTAGCGGATCTGTTGGCACAATTCCCCGACAACAGCCACGAGCCCGTGATCGAAGAAGAACTCGAGGGGCCTGAAATCTATGCAATCGATGTACCCTATTGGACGCTCCATTTCGACGGTTCGTCAACAAGAAAATGCGGAGGCATTGGGATAGTCTTGACCAAGCCGGATGGAGAGGTCATACAGATGTCCGCCAAACTCGACTTCGTAGTCACTAACAATGAAGCTGAATATGAGGCTCCTATCGCGGGACTCCGGGCAGCAAAGGCTTTAGAAGTAAGCAATCTGACGGTCATGGGAGACTCCAAGTTGATCGTTAAGCAAGCCTCGGGCGAGTACGGTTTGAAGGATATTAACCTTCTGTCTTACCGGACTCTAGTACAAAAGCTGGTACAGCAATTCTGCGATGTGAGGTACGAGCACAAGCCCCGAGCAGACAACAGGCATGCAGACGCTTTGGCAACCTTGGGATCTAAGGTCAGTACAGACAAATGTCCCGCAAGGATCTCCATCGAAGTGCGAACGTCGTCGGCATTGACAGAAGATGCGTGCGACGACGAACACATGGATGACACGGACTGGAGAAAAGCAATCCTACGAGCTATTGCAGAAGGCACAAGCAGTGAAAGCTGGGCACTCACCAAGGGGTACTGCATACATGATAACACCCTCTACTACAAGGGTCCTGGCGGAATACTCATGCGATGCGTCTCCGAGTAAGAGGGACAGCTGTTGCTAGAAAAGATTCACCAACATGCTTGCGGAGAAAGCGAGGTGTCAATCTATCGGAAGGCTCAGAGATATGGCATTCATTGGCCAGACATGTCAATAGCCGCGGCCCTGATACAGGGGAAGTGCGAGCGTTGCGCACTAATCAAAGACTCTCTGCTCATCGCTCTAACCGATGATGACACGGATTGGAGGAAGCCACTCTTTGATTTTCTCACCCAGGGCACCGTGCCCGAATCGAGAAAAGAAGCTGAGAAATTGAAGAGGAAAGCGTCTCGATATGTAGTACAAGAAAGCCTGCTTTGGCAAAGAGGTCATGAGGGCAACTTGCTGAGATGCCTAGACGGCAGAGAAGCACAAGAAGTCATGGACCTTTCTCATCAGGTGGAACACCAAGGAGGTGCGAAATTATGCAGGCAGCTCCTCTCAATTGGATATTTCTGGCCCACGATGGAGGCTGATTACCGCACCAAAGTACGACGCTGCCAGGAGTGCCAATTCAAAGGAAACCTAGTGCACGTTCCCGCTGTGGATCTACATGCATTGGGAACGCGATGGCCATTTCACACATGGGCGCTGGACTTCATTGGTCCCATTCGACCAACTTCGCACGGGAATCATTTTATTCTCACCGCAACTGAGCTATTTACCAAATGGGTGGAAGCAATACCACTGAAGACGGCAAATGCGCTAGCCGTGGTCAACTTCATCCAGGAAAGCATCATATGCAGGTTCGGAATCCCAAACACCATTCTTTCAGATAACAGTACTCCCTTCGTTAATCGCCAGGTAGCTGCGAAGTTAGTGGAGTACAATATCAGGCAAATATGTTCCACCCCCTACTACCCGAAGGGGAACGGGCAAGCCGAAGCGACCAACAAAACGCTGTTGAGGATTTTGAGCAAAATGGTCGCAGATGACCACAAGAAGTGGGCTGACTCTCTAAACATAGCTCTGTGGGCCTACCGAACTTCTCCAAGGACACCCACGGGGGCCTCACCGTTCCTACTATGCTATGGGGCTGAGGCCGTGGTACCTGTGGAGGTGAGAGTCAATTCGGTAAGATTGGCCTTCCACGCACTCTATGAAAATCAACGTGATCATGACTTAGTCTTGCTGGAGGAAAAGCGAGAACAAGCAAAAAGGACCAACAAGCGGTATCAAGAAATGATCGCTCGCGCTTACAATAAGATAGCCCAGCGAAGAGATTTCGCAGTTGGAGATTTGGTCCTGCGCGCATCTGACCACTGCATGCGAGAAGCGGCTCACCCAAAGTTCGCAGCCAATTGGGAAGGACCCTTCGAAGTCACAAAAGTCTTTGACAGTGGCTACTGCAGCATACGAAGGTTGCACGGAACAACCTCAACCCCGAGTTCAGTCAACATGCGCTGGATTAAGAACTACTATCCCTGACTTCTCTCATTTCATGCGTTTTATCATAACGTTGCTTCATGTCTTGTATGGCTATGATTTACACAATCTCCTCTCCCATATGAGAGAATTGTAATCTTATCTCTCCCACATGAGAGCATTATAATAAAAGGGTTCTCCCAAATGAGAACTTCATATTCCTAGCTGTTTATGTTGCTTTATTCAGTTTGTTATTACTGTTAGCAATGGGCTATCCTCCACGATAGCAATTTTTACAACTGCGATCTTAATTGATCATCTAAGCCTATTTGTCACGATAGCAGCCCATGCGAAATGCGATCTTAATTGATCATCTAAGCCTATCTGTCACGATAGCAGCCTATGCGAATGCGATCTTAATTGATCACCTAAGCCTATCTGTCACGATAGCAGCCCATGCGAAATGCGATCTTAATTGATCATCTAAGCCTATCTGTCACGATAGCAGCCTATGCGAATGCGATCTTAATTGATCATCTAAGCCTATCTGTCACGATAGCAGCCTATGCGAATGCGGTCTTAATTGATCTTCTAAGCCTATCTGTCACGATAGCAGCCTATGCGAAATGCGATCTTAATTGATCATCTAAGCCTATCTGTCACGATAGCAGCCTATGCGAATGCGGTCTTAATTGATCATCTAAGCCTATCTGTCACGATAGCAGCCCATGCAAATGCGATCTTAACTGATCTTCTAAAGCCTATCTGCCACGATAGCAGCCGATGCGAATGCGATCTTAATTGATCCTCTAAGCCTATCTGTCACGATAGCAGCCCACGCGAAACGATCTTAATTGATCTTCTAAAGCCTATCTGCTACGATAGCAACTCGTGCGAAAAACGATCTTAATTGATCTTCCAAGCCTATCTGCGGTGATAGCAGCATCGTTCAAATGCGATAGCAATATCGTGCAAAATGATCTTAAGTGATCTACAAAGGTATATCTGATGAGATAACACCCGCACTTACATCTGAAAGCAAATCACAAGTCCATCTGCCAAGATGGCACAACTACGTAAATACGATCTCGAACGATCTAATGAAACATCTGCGAATTTATACGGCAGATAGCAAAGGCGAAATATGCATATAGCATTATACAAGGCGGAATATGCCGACACGCATGCGAAATTGTATTTTGATGCAACGACACAGCAAATAATACAAAAGCTATTTATCATTATGAGTCGAAAAGACTTACAATTTATCTGTCTAGATAGCAGCTTACAAGCGAAAAAGCTCAAATCTAACTACGCAGCCAACATGGCTTACAATACATTCGAAAAGTAGCTGACAAGCCAGCAGAGACACACCACGGGAATCCTGACTAAAAAGGATGAACCCAACGGTCCTAGCACCGGCTGTGCGATGCACAGATCTGCGGCCAAAGATCTGTAGCAAGTAGGATGCTTCTGCGAAGAGATCAACTCGCCATTAGCTGCATCCATGGCGGCAATGGTCTGGGAGGTCCTACGTCCAAGATCTCAGGATCTGACAAGACCCGTGTCTGATCAAGATATGTACCGGAGGAACCTCCTGTTCCGGCGCACACAGTCGCCCAAAACAGGGGAAGCAGTCATTCCTCTGGTACTGGGTTCCTTGTCATGATTGACAAGGTCATTGACAAGCCCCCTGATTTCAAGAACGAAGAGGCAAGAAATCCTCCTCCAGGGATGCTGGAGGAGAATTCCGCCGTTCATTACGAGACGGTAGCACGGTCACTACGGCGCTGCACCTCACCGGGAGGCGGCCGGAAACATGACCTGCATACATAATACACGAAGAAAATTCTTCGAACATACATGAGATATCATCTCCATCTTCTCTATGATGGTTATAAAGAGCAATAAGCCTCATAAAGCGGATCTTGGAAACTATTTCTACAGCACAAAGCGCAAAATCAGGATTCACAACTTGGAGTTGCCATGAATCAACGAAAAACAAGCGTTGAAGCCAGCAGTCGTAAGGACTCACGGTAGAGCACATTTTTGGGATGAAGAACCCAAATGGCAAAGACAGGGTTTATATAGACCTTGTGGAGACTCTTCAGTTGCTAAGATGAGTCAGCAGAATTTGAAAAGAGGGTAAGGCTAATCACTTACGCCTTGAAAAACGGTAACGATCAATTACCCTACTGAAGGCTACGACAATTCAATTGCGTATCCTAATAAATGACGGATGGTCATGATTCGGATGGACTTCCCAAGGAAAGCGTGCTTATCTTCCGAGAAATTAGCGCGAAAATCAAGCAGAATATCAATTGCTGATGTCATAATTAGATATGCACAGAGATATTCCATCAAATCCCGGAAAAGGGCAAAACGGGCATGTCGATCTTTTTGTGAAAAAAAGGGGGGAGGAACCCTAGCAACATTACATTAATGTTTCAACATTACATTAATGTTCCAGCTATTTCCTTGCTACTTTTCAAATTCAAAAAGTCAAAGCAAATTCTTGATCAAGGAGTCATGGGGCGCGAACTGATGGCTCAGCTTCTCTACCTGTTCCACTTCTTGCTTCAATTGCTCGCACTTGGAATTCATCTCATGATAGAGCTTCATAGCCTCTTCAGCCTTTTGCTTCTGCTGCTCCACCTTGTGCTTTTCAGCTGCGAGGTTCTGGTGGCCGAGTTTCAAAGTTACGGCCGCGCGAATCAGGGTGACTCTTTTCATAAGAAATATGAAACCCAGTCTGCCTTGAACTTTGGTAAGAAGATTTTGGCACATTCCAAAAAGCAATTCAGCACTCTGGACAGAAATGGTCGCAGGCGTGGCCGCAGACAGCTGCTCCAAAATCCAAATGGCTTCGGTAAGAAACAGCCTCCTGTCGAAGGGCCCTATCTCCAGAGATCTCGCAAATGATCGAGGGTAGGTGAGGCGCATCCGAACCACCCAGTCCACATCAGTTTGCTTCAAACCTAAAGCAATGTCAAAGCTAAGTTATGCTATTACACTCGCAAACGAATAATGCGAGATGCAAACAACGAATCACTACTTACCGGTTCCTTCAAGAATCTCCCGAAGAGAAGGAATGCGCATTGCTGGAGTAGTCGAAGACTGCCCTCGCTCCATAGCTCTCCTATCAGCTGCGAGCTCTAATCCCTCATAGTTAGGAGGAAGAGCATAAGCCGCACCAGCTGTGACTGCATTCCCAACCTGCGAGCCCCAAAATCTCCACACAGGAAGAGGTGTCGCCGACTCAGTCATCGCCGGAGGCGAAGTGACAGCCGAAGATGCTTGGCGAGGGACGCTCTCAGATGCGGAAGCATCAGCAGCACTTGTTCTTACTTCCTCAGCGCCAGTATGGGCATCTTCCTCCATTAGCACAGCGTCAGCTTCAGCATCATCAGAAAGTTCGATGATGTCCTCAAGAGGCTCTCCTGCGTATTCAGCAGCTGCGACGGGCTTCTCGGTATGGGAACTCGGAATCGGAACAGAGGACGCAGAAGGCTGACTTCTTTGCTCCAGCACAGGTTCCTCAACATTGCCTGCGACACAAAATGCGATAGTATAAGGTAACTCGCATTTTATGTTATTTTACTATCTTTGCCAAAGCTAAGAGCAAGCACCTCCACGCGAAGGTGGGATTGATGTATCTTCGTCATACACTAAAGACGTGGAACCATGCCCTATTAGTGTGTCCTCATTAAGCAGGTCCTTAAAATGAGCGTGACTAGGGACGCGAAGAAACCAGTCATGTTTCTGTTTCAAGTTGCTAAGGTCTAGTACATGCATATCGCTCAAATGATTACCTGAAGGTACTCCGCACTTGCCTACTAGCCAACGGCGAATGTCAGCCTTTGACACACCATGCTTTAACGCACCCACAATAACATCTCTATAAGTTACTGCGAGATTGAAGATCTCACCTTTATCGCCTCCTGCAATTTCTTCAAAGTCTGCTTGGGCTTGCTCCAAAGCTGCTGCATCCTCTTCTGGAGCTACATCCTCCTCTTAAGTCTGAGGAGCTACCTCTTCGGGAAGCATATCTTCCTCGTCAGTGGGACGCACTAAGTCGTCAAGATGTTGCTCTTCGAGGCTCCGCTGTCTCACACGCTCGAGCTCCTCCTCTTCGCGCTGCCTTCTTCTTTCAGCAGCTTCCGCGGCTGTCTTCCTGGACTCGGCAAGAACGTCCTCACTTATGGGTTCGTCTGGAATGCTAGAATGAGCATTCTTCTTTTGCCTCTTGGCCAAAAGGCCACCGATGGTCTCATCATCATCATCATCTGTGAAGAAACGATTGGTTTAAGAAAGAGTTGCGAAAGAATTACGATAATGAGGGAAACGCGATGGAGGTACCTCCTGATTCTTCCTCATGTATCACAATTGTTCTTTCTTCTTCTTCATCACCTTCTCTGGGCTCCTGCCTCTCATCTTCTTCCTCCTGGTCAAATGGAACGAAGGTCTCAACTGCGAGTTCCTTCCGCGCTCTACTGGGCATGCGACCTTTGCCTTTATCCTTGACAGAAAGGGACCTCGCTGGAGGGGAAGTTGGAGCACTTCTAGGGGAAGAGATTGTAATTCCCTTTTGCCTGGGTCTCTTCGCTCTCGGCGCGGCAGTCGCTGGAGGAGACGGATTATCTCTGGGTGGAGACACGGCCGGAGCATTATCTATCAGCGAGTCAGCAAAAGCGTTCATGACTGCGCGAATCCTGGTTTCGACCTCAGGGTCTATCCTCCATGCTAGCAGGAACGACTGTTTTTGTCTTCTAGTGGCAACAATGGTGTTAACAACCGACTTGGAACGATCACCAGATGCGAATCTCCGCACATGACACTACAGCAAACAGTACAGAATAAAGGCATCAGCATGGGGAAATCAAGAAGCTTAACGCACGCGAAAAATTGCTTACCTTAGCAAATGCCTCGCTATATCTGATGACATGCGTGTCACCCTTCTTAACTGCGGAGATCTTTTCCTTCAGAATGACGTCAGGGCACAAATGGTTCTCATGATCCAACAATGAGTAGCAACCATATTCAGACTCGCTCAGACTGCAATTGGGGCGAAACGGAAAAGAGTTTCTCTTGATTAAGGGAGCTCTACTCGGCTGAGCAGCCGACTGTGTCTCAATCCTCGTTTGCTGGGCAACCCAGTATGCGAGCTAGTTCTGGGAACAACCGCCCTCGCGGGTACCTGCAGGCTGCTCAAAGGGAAGATTGTTCATGAAGACTGTCTTGCACTCCTTTGTGAGCAAACGCTTATAGCAACCTCTGATAATGGACTGGGGCCAGATTGAGGGTGCCACCGCATCAAAGCCGAAATGGGGAGAAACTCGAGTGGGGTCAACATCCACGGTAATCCTCTCATACCTTGGCGCGAGCTCACGAATATGCTCTGCGAGGGCAGGAAGAGAACCTCGCAGACACCAGCAAAAGAACTCGCGATAGCGCTCATGGAAATGCGATCCCTCTTCGAAGAGAAACTCTTCTGAGAAGACAACACCCTTAGAGGGGTACAGCTTTGGAAACCATCGCACGTTCTCAATGCGCGTAGCATGGGGCTTGGCAGTAAACTCTTTCCGCTTGTCGCATATCAGGCTCCAAACGCACTTGGTATTGTTCGCTCCGAACCACCTCGCGGCCCTGCCACTGTTACGCTCCTCCGTCTCGCATGGGGGACACCACTTGTCAGGTTTAAGAGCAGTTGGAGCATAGGACGGCCATCGCTCGAAGACCCACATCGTCAAGAAGGAAATGTTGACGAAAGTCAGTATATCGAGGCGGCCACGCGACTCCTTCATGGCCGCAACCAGCTGATCAAGCCCATAGTACAGCGTGCCCAAGACCAAGGGTCCGAGTGCGACTCTCTGGCCAAGGGCGAGCCTCACAGCAAGCGGCAGAACGTGGTAGAAGACCCCATCATGTGGGTGACCGTCAATTAAGTACCTCGACAACCATGCACAGAGGAAAGCACAAAGGGTCAAGTGATAGCCTTATCCTCCACGTAATTCTTGGCCTCTGGGTTCTCACTCAGAAGCTTCTTAGTGATGCTGCTGTTCGCATAGTCACGAAAGAAGTACTGCAACCATTTGTTCCAGGTGTTCTTCGCAGACGTATCAACCAATTGCCAGTTTGGAAGGGCTTTGGTAGTGGTCCACCGGGTGGAGATTTTCTTTACCTCTGATAGGCATTCCTCCATCTGCGTGTACAAAGCGATCTCCGCAGCCATCCTCAAAGGACTCAAAGGGTCCACTTCACCCATGGGAGAAATATCGTACAGCATATGCACATCCTCGAGTGTGGGGGCAGCCTCGAACTCAGCATAGTGGAATGTGTGAGTCGCAGGCGAGTAGCGGGAAAGAAGGTTTAGAAGCATGGACTGGTCCAGCTTCACGGCTGCACCCTTCATAGCACGAACAGCAAAGTATACTCCGGCTTCATCAAGGGTCGCAGCATGATTGGTCAACACGTGGTCAATCCACTCATCCATGTAGTCCAGTTTCTGAACAAAAGCTTGGGTAGAAATCGCAGCGTAGGGGAAGTACTCATTTTCGATTCCCAATCGAACCACATCCTTGGAGCCAATTAACTTGAGCAAGGCTGAGTTAACCGGGGGAGTCAGTGTTAGCAATCCCTCATTAGGGACAGGAGCAGGCATCTTCTTCGCCTTAACCCTCGCGTGGTAGAAATCTTTGCCACCTAGATAGGGGGCTTTTCGCCACAAAGCCTGCGGAAGATCGGGTATCTCTTCGTCCTCCTTGGTGGGTTTGGTTCCTTTTGTCTTGGCCATTCCTGCGGAAGAGCAAGAAAAAAAGGGGGAGAAATATGCTACACTTCAGTTTGAATTTCGAGATTCAAGGTCTATGGGAAAGAAAGATGAACAGTTTCTGGTATCAATTTCAGAAATTAGAGGGTTGCATTATCAGTGATTTCAAAACCCCACATCCGAAGCCCTTATTATTGAAGGATTAAAGCAAAAGTGGGTTCGAAGATCAAAGCTTCTTCACAAGTTTCATGAGTTTGCAGATCCAACACAGTTCAAAGCCTACACTGGTATTCTAAATAGAAATTGAACAAGGGCAACCTTGTTTTCGTGAAGCCTGCTTGGATATGCACAGTTGGAGAAGACGATTTGCAGTTCTGAACTGGTGATTGATTATCTGAATCTGCTCTCGAAGACCTCCGGGTACCATTCACTTTAAGAGAAAGAAGTGATGCTTTGCAAAAATGGGGGATACAAAGTATTTATCCAAAAACAATGAAGGGTTGCGTCCTTTCAGTAGTCGAATCGCAACCGTCACCGTCGAATCGCGCAATCACAGGACAAGCTGACGTCACGCCTAAAACCCTAAAGGCCAGACGGCACGACTCTAGGGGTTTTAGGTCATAATGGCACGCACGGGGGCTGAACTTGCCCGTATTTGAATTGGTGCGTGGCGGCGACGCATATGTTGGTTTCCGCGCATGGAAGTCTATACAGCTATGAGTCTTCACGCGCAGAAAGGGGGCTAATGTAGATAGTGCTTTCTGAGCTGACAGATGTTGGCCACGTTGCAACCATCCAGCACACCATATTGTGCTCCACACACATTGGATCACCAGCCGAGCTGATCCATGTGGGGGCTGCGAGACAGAGCCCTCGCATACCACTGCACGGGACTTGTAGGGACTTAGTGGTTTGGAGGCTAGAGTAAGCCCTGTCGCGTGCGAGCCAAGCCCACGCGCGACCTTTAGTAACTGCTTTGAGAGATTTATGGCACGAGCTCCATAAACCCGGTCAATCCGGTCAAACCCGGTCAACCTCGTAACGGTTCCGGTATTCGCGCACAACGTGCTGTAACGGTCCCTATATACTCGGACGAACGTGCCGTTATGGTTAAGCTAATTAAGCCGTCATTAATGGGCGCATTAACCACACTACAACGGTCACGTTCTCTGCTATATATAGGACGTTAACCTTTCCATACAAAGGAGAACACACTAGCCATACGCGGAAGCTTTGCCGAACCTCTGTCTCTCTCTCAGACATTACTACTGCCTTACTCTCTCCCTACACACAACCCAACTCTTCCTGTGCGATCTCTGATCCTCTACATACGGTGTACACGGAGGTCTCCCCGCCGGAATCTCTTGCACACACCAATTAAACCACAATATTCACAGTGGAAAGGCGGTTTCTCATATCTGATATCCACCCACATAAGATTACCAGATATGGGATTCTTGATCTTAATACATCTTGGTAAAGGTTTGTTAATAGATAAACCAACCTTTACCCTTATAAATCTGCCATCCCAACTTGCTTTCTCTGGAACTTCTACATGATAGTTAATGCCCAAAGCATTAGCAATTCCTTCTCCAACTTTAACAGTCAAGCATTCAGAAGGCATACTCTTGAGATGAAAAACAAGAATTGCTTCATTGTAGTCTACAGCAAGCACATTTTGGCCTTCTATCCATGTCTTCATGATCATGAGGCTCCCATTAAAAAGCCAGGGTTGATTGTTCATGATTTTTTCTAAATCTTCATGATTGGCAAAGATAAATTGAAACAAGTTTTTTCCAAGTGGAATTATCTGAAAGCCCTCTGGTTCATCCCAGAGGTTTGTTAAGGATGCATAAAGACCTTGTAAATTGATAGATCTGTTGTGAAAGATCTTACCAAATATTGAATTTTTGCAATCCTTTATTCCAGCATCGAAAGAATCTTCTGGTAATTCCACAACTTTCTCTTCATCTTCTGTCAGATGGATGTTTGAGATTGAATTTGCTAAATTGGCTTTTGACTTCATGTCATCAGGGTCATCAGAAGTTCCTGCTTCCATTGTGCAACGAATTAGCAAAACAGAAGTAAATACTGGATGAGAAAAGACAGTGAAATTACTTCAAAGAAGTAAAAGGCCTCCTTCGGAGAAGAGGAAGTTGCAGCAGTTGCTGGTTGTTAACTGCCAGTAACTGTCGTACGTGGTGGCTAACTGTTTGTAGGAAAACAGAAGAGGTAAGAGAGAGGAGAGAGGGTTTTAAGAGAGAGGTAACTATGGAATTTTTCCTTTACTTTGGTTATTTAGTGAATATTGAATATATATTAATTGCATTTAAACCCCCACAAAATTACATGCCAAATTACATGGCAATTAAATCCACATGGAGTGCTTTTATTTGTCTATAGAAGCCACATGTCAATACAAATGGCATATGGAGAGTGAGTTTTGGCTCACCTCCTAGCTTTTATATAGATATATAGATATAGATTAGTAGTTTACACATAGGACATCACATCAAATTAAAAACGAGAGCAGGCATCTTGTAACTATCCTTCATGGATTTCGAAGATACCAAGGGAAACCATGAGAATAACTACCAAAATATCACAATACTAAAAATGGGTACCGAAGATGACTAAGGAAGCACAAATCTTGCCCAAGTTCAACATCAAATACAACATACTGGCCTGCCTGTCTTAACTCTTAAAAATACAGAAACCATACTTTTACAATACAAGAAGACACAACAACCTCCGGAAGACACTCACGCACTTTTAGCATGACCTGTAAACATCCGGCGAGTAATTGATTTTCTAGATGCTGACTACACTACTTGCAAGTGCTTTGAGAAAGATCAGATTCTGCTGTATATTAAGTATTAGCACGGCCACAAAAAGTTTTCCATGTTCTGGCTCATGGTCTAAGAAATTGGTGATACGAGATTCATGTGATATCCATTTGTTCAAGCTGCGGAGATGTTCAGGAAAATGAGAGTCTCGATGTCAATTCTGGAAGCAGATCTACGGCAAAAACTTTGGTGCGTCCCTTTGGTAACCGGCTAAGCCGGTACTAGCCGGTTATTACGAAAATGCCAGCTACCGGACGAAAAAAGTGGTCCCAGAGGCCAGCTACGGGACAAAAAAAGTGGTCCCAGGAAGATTCCTTTTTAACCTAGATAGTATTGTTAACACTATAGAATGAACTAAGCTGAATAAGATAACACAGTGATATCTTTGATTAATCTTTAGATAGTGTGTTTAACAGTTATGATATTAACCTTTCATTCAAGATAAACTCGGAGATATCACCGTTAACAAAACTTGAATCCTTAACTAATCACAGCAGAATTAGAATTAAATACAGGATAAACTATCATACATTGAAATTAAAATGTTGAAAATGATAAAAATCACAACATACAACAGTTTCACACGAAAATAGTGGGATTTTGAAGCATTCTCGACCCCTTCGAGTCTCACACTTAACTGAACACAACAGAATAGAGAAGGAAATATCTTACTTTTAAATTAAAACGATGAGAATGACAAAAATCACAACGTACAAAAGTTTCACATGAAAAGAGTGGGCTTTGGAAGCATTCTCGACCCCTACGATTCTCCTACTCAACGTTGTTACCTCCTCCTGAAGTTGTTGGAGATCTGGAGCACAACACGGACTGGGAAATTCATCTTCCCCGTAGAAATAGTTGCATTGTTGACCTCTAGGCTTGGCACAATTCCAAAACACGCGTCCATCATTTCCGGGCGTATGTGCGGTACGACTTACCGGGTAACGGCCACAGAAACACTGCCCAGGCCTACACCCTGACCTCCGGGCTGAATCTCCTCCTGAATATGAAGGTAGATTGCTTGGTGAGGGTGAAGAGCTTACACTATGTTGAGACATTGCTTAGAGAGAAAGAAGAGAAGGGTGAAAGACAAGGAGAACTGATGAGATCTGAGAGTGAAGAGAGAAATAAAGAATAGTTGAGAGTGGTTGGAGATTGTATTAAAAGCGGGCAGTTGGTAAGTTGGCTGATATAAATGCAGGTATCTAATGTTAAGATTGAGAACTTAACACTTTAGAATGGGTACGTAATAACATAGTATTGCATTTATTAATTCAATTTTGGTAGGTGAGGGTAGTTGGCCAACACCAAATGCACCTTAAATAAATTTAACTGTACAGTTTGTGTTCACCAAAAAGCACAAGAAATTTTTCAGAAAACAACACAAGTCATCAAATCATAAGCAAACAAACATTGCCTCATCAACATTGGGAAACATTGTTCATAACATACACTCTCAAACAACCCACAAGATTTACTGACATAAACATTGTTCATATTACAAAATCCCCAACAACATAACAGCCAACTCACTTTTTTCCATTCTTCCCCGACGACTTTCGCGCCGACCTCCTCGTCTTCGCCCCGGATTCCAATGGAATAGTAGTGAAAGTAGGGAAATTGTACATCCTTTCAAACTCATGAATATTCTCATCAATAGACTTGAAGCTCATTAACTCTTCAAACATCTTGGCCTTGTGGATGTTGTAGTCTGATCTAGCCATTTCATTGGCAATCCAGATTCTGAGATGCTTCACTTGAACAGAGAAGTTCTTCTTTGGATTAGGAATCAGGTCCCTCAAGTGGGTCATGAAGAAGCATACAAAAGGGCCACAATCACTCCTGAGAGATTAAAATAGAATGCAGTTGCTATGTATAAGATAGTGTTTTTAAGAAAATGGTGAGTGCGTTTAATGAATAAGTTTTTTACTCGTTTGGTTGTTGGGGAACGTCGTCATTCATGTACCACACATCCCACTTTCTGATGTCATCATGGTACTCTGGATAGGAGGATAGCACCTTGTGCATTTGATTAACTTTTCTAGCTACATCCCTCTCAACATACCCAAGTTCAGAAAACGAGTCCAAGACATATATTTCCTTGTCGACAAAGGAAATGACCATCATGAACCAGTGGGTGCGAAATACATTCATGGGCAGGGCAATCTATTTCATTAACAATTCAACATAAAATAAGTTCAACAAAATATGAATGTATAAAGCATCTTGCATTGATAGAAATCGTAAATCTTACGTAGCCCATCTCGCTCCACGTTCCTCCATATTTATCGGACACTTGGAAATATCGATTACCCTTCGTGGGCTGAACAAGAATTAAAATTAATGATGTCATTTTGTGGAAGAATTTTAAATTGAGTTTTTATCCAATGAAAAGGGAATGAACTTACGGCATAATGTGTGCCGAGGTACCAAATGCGAGGGATTCCACCAAGTTCGCGGCTTCTTTCTTTCAGATGAAGCAATTGCAAATATGCATCCGTGACCTAATTATTTAAAAAGTGAATAGAAAAGTGTTATGATGATGATGGGAGAATGACTTAAGAAACTACGTAAAATCAACAAAAAGAAATACTTACTTCGTTGTCAAACCATTTATCATCTCTGAAGCGCTACGCGGCATACCTCGTCACCTTCTCATAATCAGCAATGTTAATAACCAACTCACTGCAGATATAATAACAAATCAAACCATAAGTAAAAACAAAATTTGTGTCTTGTACAACTTATTTAGGAAATTTGAATGTAAATAACACTTACTCTCGCAAGCTTAATGGAACTTTGGGATCCCAAGGTTTTTTATCGAACTCATGCTCATATTTGTGAGACAAAACGAAGTGGATCCAGCAATTTTCCAGGCTAGGCATCTCTGGCAGACAGGTTATTTCCTCAGGATTGCTTTGTTGCTTCTTAAGCGACCCCCGATTAGACCCCCTTATGATCCACCGCGCCCTTCCCCGGACAGACCCATCAATGTTTGTCCTCGGGTCCGCCCAAGAAGCCAAGGATGCCTACTCCTAATAAATCAACAAAATGTTAGAACTGGAAACAGAGACATCAAGTCTAAAGTTAAAACAGTTAATACACTTACCTCATCGTCATCGTCATAGCTGACTTCTTCGACCACCTCCATTGAAGAGCTAACCTCATCCTGATTCTTCTTCTGCTTCTTCTTGGGAGGTTCTTCTTGTTTATCCTCTTCACCTCCCTTTTTCTTTTCCCCTCCTTCCTCTTCCTCCTTTTCATCCCCCTCTTCTTTTCTACTCTTTCATCTACCTGCTTCTTCTCATCTTCTTCCTTCTTTCTCTCCTCATCCTTCATCTTCTTTCTTCCATCTTCCCTCTCCTCCTCCAATTCAGACTTTCTCTTGTTAACAGTCGCGAACATGGCCAATAAAGTTTGCGGGTCAGCATTCTGCGCCTGCTGTCCCAAAAGATCCTTCAAATAATCCCCTGGTGGAAGAATTAATTGAATTGCCAGTGCAACAACCTTCTCACTGATTGGCTCTTCATCCATTTTCTTCAACTTCAACTACAAAGAACAACAGAGTATAAAGGTTAACATTTAAGATAAGGATGTTAACTGATAAAAACTAAAGTTTAAGGTTTATGTAGAATGTGACTCACATTTTAATTCATACACACATACTTCCATCTCTTAGAAACATCAGATGTCTTCCAGAATTTCAACCTGGGACTTGCATTCTTGTCTTTGCAGCCCTTGGGATTTTCTTGAAATTTGGGGCTGAACTTTTCCAAGTACAGAAGCTACAAATTATACTCACAACATTAGAACTTAAGAAGGAGCTCTAACATATTAAACGGAAATGTTAAAACAAATGACAAAATGTTAGATTATTACCACAAGAATGAGCACGCAACCATTTCCTCGAAAGGTTTCCCCAGTCTGGGCCTTCACATTTTGTTTCACCAGATGATCAAGCCACAAGGCTGCCCAGTTCACCTCTTTCAGGTGCTCCAAATCTACAACAAGTTTGGCCAGCCCAGACCGGACTCCTTGTCGCCCGATCAGCATCCCTAGGGCCCCCAAGATTAAACAAACAGCCCTCTGCATCCACTCATCATTGAACAGCTTCCTATTTTTCAAGAACCACGGAACATACTTACCGACCTTTGTGTTGTCCTTGACGAGGCCAATTCTGTGTGCCACTTCTTGTACAACCTTTGGATCGACCTCCGGAAACTCAGTTGTTCCGGTGCATTTTACTCCAAGGAGCCAGCCGACAACTTCCGGGGTTACATCCACAGTCCGGCCGTGAGCCGTCAAGGACCCCTTGGTGTCAAATGAGTTGTAGAGGAACTTTTTGAAAGCCTCGAAGGTTTCTGAAATCTGTAGGTGATTTAGTCCTCCAAGCCCCACTTCAGTTAACCATGACTGCTGTTCATCTGTCATATCTTCGAAGAGAGCCTTAACATAGGGCAGGCTCATATAGCTTTGGAACCGCCTCGGGTTCTTCAGCTTCTTCTTTGATTTGCCCTTCAACTTGGCTTCAGCCGATTTCTTCTTCTGCTTGGCCTTCTCACCGGTTGCTTTTCTCTTCAATGTGCCAGCTGATTTCCTCTTCTCTCTTTCTTCGGCGGCAGCTATGAGATAGGGTTCTTGTTGGGACTTTGTCAGCCTTTTCCATTCATCTTTTATCCTCTGTTTGACATCGTCGGTCATCTTCACATGAGGATCTTGTTTCTTGAGCTTGTGTGTCTGAACATTTCTACAACAATCATGAGACAATAAAGAAAATTAAATTACAAATCCAAGTACTAGAGCCATAACATATAAGACACACCCTCAAACATTTAAAATCAAAGAAAGTCATTAGAGATAAAGTAATAACATGCATTATGATGTTTGAACAGATAATGGTTTAGAAAAGGACTTTAATAGTTTAGAACGAGGGTGCAGAATAGTAGACATTGGCTTCACAATTGAAACAAAATGTTATGAGATGATTGATTAGAGAAGAAACTTACTTGAATCTGATGTACGCATTCATGGCATTGCCATGATGGGCTTCATCGTCACTATCATCTTCCCTCCTCTTTTCCACAGGTTGGTATTTTTCCTCATCTTCCTTCTTCTCCTCCCTATCCTCCTCCGAATCCTCCTCAACTTCTTCATCATCATCGATCTTATCTTCCACAGGTTTGTATTTTTCATCATCGTCATTCTGTTCCTCCTCATTCACCTCATCCTCCTCCTCATCCTCCTCATCCTCCGGTTTCTCTTCATCCTCAGGTTGGATATTATAATTTGTTCTTTGCTGAACAGTGGATTGGTTTACATCAATCTCCTCATCACTTGAGACTTCCATCGATTTCTGCTCGTACCTTTTTTGTTCATCCTCAGGTAAGTTGAGAAATACTCTATACTGCTGTACTATCAGTTTGGGAGGCATATCCTTCCCTTTGTATCCCATTGTAGATTTTTGATGGTTACTGTCATAAGTAAACAGTTGCAAAACTTAAGTAAAACCTTTAAATAACACATAAGGCAATTTTAATTTCAGAGATTACAGATCTAACAATTAAGCTACACGGGATAACAGTGCATTGTGAAACATGACAATTAACAAATATAAATTTAGGACAAAGTGACAAGGTAGAAAATATAGTCACAAAATTAGATTTTAAGAAGGAGTTATTAATTCATTAAACATCATGATAAAAAAGAAGGACATTTTTTTAAAAAAAAAGTGAATACTTACAGGAATAGGTCAAATCCAGGAGTATGCTTCACCTCTGCATCTTCATTCTTGCGCTTAGAAGCCTTCTGATTTCTTTGTTTCTTCACTGCCTTCGGTGGTGCTGGATGTTTCCGGGTCGATCTCCTAGGGACTGCCTCAACGTGCTCTTCCTTCTTTGCTTTCTCTTTCTTCTTAAGTTTCTTCTTCTCTGTACTGGCACCCTCTGTACTCGTATTCTTCTCAAGTAAGGCAGCAGCCTCAGCCAATTTCTTCAATTCGTCTGCTTCAACATCCGCCATTTCAAAAACAACCGTTGATAAAGGAATTGCATCAAGACCATCTCCAAAATTCTTCAGACCAATTTCATCCGTGGACTGTAACTCCTGTGAATTCCGTTCTCTTTCCGAGTTGCTAGTGTTGCTATCGATCCTGTTATCGACAAGATCTTGTTGTTTGGATCGTCTTTCTTGAATAATCTTCTTTTTCGCCATGGATTCTGTATGTTGATTGAAGGAGAAGAGATGAAGATGGAGAAGATGAAGAGGAAAGTTGCGAAACTGGAGAGAGAGAGAGAGAGAGAGAGATTTAGTTTCATAAAATTGATTGAGTATGCAACCACATAAGAGTCAATTAGTAGGACTCTGCAAATGGAACTGTTCCGAAATTAAAGGCAAGGTGGGCTGTGAGTGGCAGTTGAGGAGGTTGATTTGATTGGACCACTTTCTCACGTTTTTTTAAATTTCAAATTATTATTTTCGTGCATGAAATTCAAAAATTTCAAAATGTGCCCAAAACTTCTGGCACTTAGTATGAAATATTTAAACGAAAAGCAAAAAAAAATAATAATAAAAATATTCTAATGTATCTTCGAGTATTGATTTGATGGAGTATTAACAACTCATTCTAAACATATAAATGTACCTTCTTAAATGCTAAACCCTAGAGAGGGATCTATCTTAAATTTTATAATATATGTCCCTTTAAAACGCCACTTATTTTGGTTTCTTCGTCGATGGAATGACTCGGGGTGTCACCACGTGTCCCGAACAACATACCAAGGACAATTCTGGAGTTATTTTGAAATGACTTCAAGTTTTGCTCCTCTAAGTTACCTAAAAGGACAAAAATCGAATGAAAACTCGATAATTGTATGAGTTTAGCCACGAAATGTTCCCCCAGCATGCTAACTGTGATTTAATGTTCTATTTGGGTCATTTTAACAAGACAGGGAGTTTTGAGGTGACACCCAACCATGGGACTTGAACACCGATGGATAAGGGTGTAACCGACTATCGACATTGTGAGACTTGACGCTGTGAGAAGTCACCGTGTTTTGTAAGTATCCGAATTGGTCTTAAAATGTCAATAGTGCTAGTATGTGTTGAATGGTGTCACAAATGAGATGCATAGACGTCAATCAAACTCAATTTGGGTAACGCATACCCGTTGGATACATTGTTCTTTCCCATTAACTACATCACCAACATAATTCTGTACCCAATTTGAGGACTTTGTGCCTCCCTTGTGTTTGTACCATGCATGGCAGTGTGCACAACCTCCAAAAACCCACAAATAGGCATCTTTGAGTATTGATTTGATGGAGTGTTAACATCTCATTCTAAACATATAAATGTATCTTCTTAAATGCTAAACCCTAGAGAGGGCTCTATCTTAAACTTTATAATATATTTCCCTTTAAAATGCCACTTATTTTGGTTTCTTTGTCGATGGAATGACTCGTGGTGTCACCATGTGTCCTGAACAACATACCAATGACAATGCTGGGAGTTATTTTGAAATGACTTCAAGTTTTGCTCCTCTAAGTTACCTAAAAGGACAAAAATCGAATGAAAACTCGATAATTGTACGGGTTTAGCCATGAAATGTTCCCCCAGCATGCCAACTCTGATTTAATGTTCTATTTGGGTCATTTTAACAAGACAGGGAGTTTTGAGGTGACACCCAACCATGGGACTTGAACACCGAGGGATAAGGGTGTAACCGACTATCGACATTGTGAGACTTGACGTTGTGAGAAGTCACCGTGTGTTGTAAGTATCCGAATTGGTCTTAAAATGTCACATAGTGCTAGTATGTGTTGAATGGTGGCACAAATGAGATGCATAGACGTCAATCAAACTCAATTTGGGTAACACGTACCCGTTGGAAACATTGTTCTTTCCCATTAACTACATCACCAACATAATTCTGTACCCAATTTGAGGACTTTGTGCCTCCTTTGTGTTTGTACCATGCATGGCAGTGTGCACAACCTCCAAAAACCCACAAATAGGCATCTTTGAGTATTGATTTGATGGATTATTAACATCTCATTCTAAACATATAAATGTATCTTCTTAAACGCTAAACCCTAGAGAGGGCTCTATCTTAAACTTGATAACATATTTCTCTTTAAAATGCCACTTATTTTTGTTTCTTCGTCGTTTGAATGACTCGGGGTGTCACCATGTATCATGAACAACATACCAAGGACTAGTTTGAAATGACTTCAAGTTTTGCTCCTCTAAGTTACCTAAAACGACAAAAATCGAATGAAAACTCGATAATTGTACGAGTTTAGCCATGAAATGTTACCCCAGCATGCCAACTGTGATTTAATGTTCTATTTGGGTCATTTTAACAAGACAGGGAGTTTTGAGGTGACACCCAACCATGGGACTTGAACACCGAGGGATAAGGGTGTAACCGACTATCGACATTGTGAGACTTGACGTTGTGAGAAGTCACCGTGTGTTGTAAGTATCCGAATTGGTCTTAAAATGTCACATAGTGCTAGTATGTGTTGAGTGGTGGCACAAATGAGATGCATAGACGCCAATCAAACTCAATTTGGGTAACGCGTACCCGTTGGAAACATTGTTCTTTCCCATTAACTACATCACCAACATAATTCTGTACCCAATTTGAGGACTTTGTGCCTCCCTTGTGTTTGTACCATGCATGGCAGTGTGCACAACCTCCAAAAACCCACAAATAGGCATCTTTGAGTATTGATTTGATGGATTATTAACATCTCATTCTAAACAAATAAATGTATCTTCTTAAATGCTAAACCCTAGAGAGGGCTCTATCTTAAACTTGATAATATATTTCTCTTTAAAATGCCACTTATTTTTGTTTCTTCGTCGATGGAATGACTCGCGGTGTCACCATGTATCATGAACAACATACCAAGGACAATGCTGAGAGTTATTTTGAAATGACTTCAAGTTTTGCTCCTCTAAGTTACCTAAAACGACAAAAATCGAATGAAAACTCGATAATTGTACGAGTTTAGCCATGAAATGTTACCCTAGCATGCCAACTGTGATTTAATGTTCTATTTGGGTCATTTTAACAAGACAGGGAGTTTTGAGGTGACACCCAACCATGGGACTTGAACACCGAGGAATAAGGGTGTAACCGACTATCGACATTGTGAGACTTGACGTTGTGAGAAGTCACCGTGTGTTGTAAGTATCCGAATTGGTCTTAAAATGTCACATAGTGCTAGTATGTGTTGAATGGTGGCACAAATGAGATGCATAGACGTCAATCAAACTCAATTTGGGTAACGCGTACCCGTTAGAAACATTGTTCTTTCCCATTAACTACATCACCAACATAATTCTGTACCCAATTTGAGGACTTTGTGCCCCCCTTGTGTTTGTACCATGCATGGCAGTGTGCACAACCTCCAAAAACCCACAAATAGGCATCTTTGAGTATTGATTTGATGGAGTATTAACATCCATTCTAAACATATAAATGTATCTTCTTAAAAGCTAAACCCTAGAGAGGGCTCTATCTTAAACTTTATAATATATTTTCCTTTAAAATGCCACTTATTTTGGTTTCTTTGTCGATGGAATGACTCGGGGTGTCACCATGTGTCCTGAACAAAATACCAAGAACAATGCTGGGAGTTATTTTGAAATGACTTCAAGTTTTTCTCCTCTAAGTTACCTAAAAGGAAAAAAATCGAATAAAAACTCGATAATTGTACGAGTTTAGCCATGAAATGTTCCCCTAGGCATGCCAACTCTGATTTAATGTTCTATTTGGGTCATTTTAACAAGACAGGGATTTTTGAGGTGACAACCAACCATGAGACTTGAACACCTAGGGATAAGGGTGTAACCGACTATCGACATTGTGAGACTTGACGTTGTGAGAAGTCACTGTGTGTTGTAAGTATCCGAATTGGTCTTAAAATGTCACATAGTGCTAGTATGTGTTGAATGGTGGCACAAATGAGATGCATAGACGTCAATCAAACTCAATTTGGGTAACGCGTACCCGTTGGAAACATTGTTCTTTCCCATTAGCTACATCACCAACATAATTCTGTACCCAATTTGAGGACTTTGTGCCTCCCTTGTGTTTGTACCATGCATGGCAGTGTGCACAACCTCCAAAAACCCACAAATAGGCATCCCTGAGTTAATCATCGACGACCAAACAAAAAGTTAATAAAATTTTACAGTGATGAGTATATTAAAAAATAAGATAGAGTGCTCTCTAGGGTTTAGAATTATGGACATTATAATAATATATTTAGAAGGAGATGGTAAGAGACAGTCAAATGCAAACGCAAAGATGGCGATACTTGTGTTTTTTACATTTGTACACACTGTCATGGCAATACTAATATAATAATGTACCAATAATACAAAATAAAATTAATTATGACACTCCACAACTAAAGAAATAAAAAAAACAATATATCTGTTACATTGAGATGGAGCCTTTAAAATATTTGTATTTGTGTGTAAAAATGTAGATAGCTTTTTTTGAAAAATTCGAATTTTGAAAATTTTTGAAGTTAGTTGTCCCATCCTCTTCATTACTGGCAATCACACAACACAGATACTTTTTCCCCTAGGTTTCTTCTCTGAAATATCTCTCTCTCTCTCTCTCTCTCTCTCTCTCTCTCTCTCTCATCAGTTTCCTGAATCAACTTCCCCTTCCATCTCTATCACAAATCCATGGCGGACCAGGAAGATACATGCGTTGGGGAGCAGATTTCACCTTCCAAAGACACCGAACAGGTGATTTCAGATCTAAACCAAGTTCCGATCGAGGAGGAGGTAAGTCCGGTTAATTTGGAAGTCCTTTTAACTGCAAATCCCCTCACTCCTGTCTTGAACCCAACCAAAGATCGAGGATCTAGCCCTCAAGAACCCGTAGGAGATGGTGGCTCCAAAACAAAAGAGGGAAACCCCATCAAAACCAAAATTGGAGGTGGGGATTCACATGAAGAGGCAAAGGAGGCACACCCTAACTCCACCGACGCAATTGGTAGACAAATATGGGAAGATTCAAGAAAAGTCCTTCCTTTATCAATGGTTGAAGGACCACAGTTCGAGGATGCTAGTGGCATAATCCAATTGGCCGATGCTGCTGCCTCAGTTGAGAAGAGAAAGAATCCAGAGACGGAAGACATTGAGAGGAAGAAGAAAGCCAAGAAGCAACTTCACTTCGCTTCGGAGGAGGACAAAATTGAGAACATCCCAAGGAGGTCACCCAGGAAAAAGCCACCCCCACCAAGACCATTGAAGAAAAGGGGAAAGAAAAAGGTTTCTAAGAAAAGGGGAAAGAGCTTCGAAGATGAAGTAAAGAACATCCAGCACACACCTGGATTTGGCATGTTTATGTAAGTAATCTTCTGTTAAAAACATGAACTTTATTAAATATGCTATCTAAAGAATTGAGCTTTCAAACTTTAGTAATGTGTTATGCTGACAATTAACTGTTAATTTATTTTTCTTAATTATTGATAATTCTTACTATTGTTATAAAACTGATTGCCTTTTTTTTGCAACTGTTTGCATATGACTGTTAATTTGCAACTGTTTACATATGACAGTGAGGAGAGGAAATATGCTTTCAAATTGAAAGAAAATGATATGCCTCCCCAACTTTCGGTGCAGATGTATGCACTATTCTGCAATTTACCACAGGAGCAACGAGACAATTACGAGAAAAGAGCCTTGGAATCCTTGAGTGATGAGGATCATCATGTAAGCAAGTACAGCTTTGAGATGAGGAAGAATGAGAAGGACAAACAGATTGAAGAGCAAGAAAATGATGAGGAGGAGTCAGATGAGGAAGAGAATGAAGAGAAGGGAGATGTGGAGGAATACAAAGGAGATGAGGATGAGAGTGATGATGAAGCTCACCATGGCGATGCCATGAATGCTTACATCAGATTCAAGTATGAATTTACTCTCCCAAAAAGTTTGTTAAATAATGTGTCCCCTGTTCTGCAATTAACTTCTTATCTATTAAACCTCAATCTAATATATTTACTTCCCTTTCTGTTAAAGTTTGCATGTTATTACTTCATCTCTAATGGCTTTCGCTTTAATTTTAATTGTTTGTTGCTGTTTTAGTTTTTTGTATGTCTCTATAAATTTTAATTATGGGTTAATTTTCATAGTTTCAGAAATGTGAGGATGCACAGGCTTCGGAAAATAGATCCTAAAATGAGGATGACCAAAGCGGTCCTACAAAGCATCAACTTGGAGTGGGACTGCATGACCAATATCCAGAACCTTATCTCACAGCGGCTGTTAAAGAAAAAGACAAGCGGAAAAGAGAAGGTACTTTGAAAAGGAAGTCGACGGGGGAGAAGGAAAAGTTGAAGAAGAAGGCGGCTGAAGCCAAGCTGAAGGGTAAGTCAAAAAAAATTTGAAGAATCCAAGGCGATTTTAGAGTTACATGAGCCTGCCCTCTGTTCGCAATCTTTTTAAAGAAATGACGGTTGAACAGAAAGCATGGATGCACGAAGTGGGCCTTGGAGGACTACAGCACCTAAAGATCACGGAAACCCTAGAGAAATTCAACCAATTCATTTACAAGTTCTACGATACCGACGGGTACTTGACAGCGCACGGCCGCACCGTGGAGATAACACCGGAAGTTGTCGGGTGGCTATTTGGAATCCGATGCTACGGAGAAACAGAGTTCCCGGAGGTCGATCCGCTTATTCTCCTCAGAGTTGAAGAAAGTATCGGCCTCGTTAAGGAAAACACAGTTTTCGGTGAGTATGTTCTGTGGTTCAAGGCGGATGAGAACAGGCTGCAGTTAAATGATGAGTGGAAACGAAGGGCTGTTTGCTTGATCTTGGGTGCACTGGGAATGCCGATAGGACGAGAAGGAGTCCGGAGAGGTCTTGCTAATCTTGTTGTTAATTTGGAGCATCTGAAAGAGGTAAACTGGGCAGCCTTATGGTTGGATCACTTCAAGACACAACAAGTTAAGGCTCAAAATGGAACGACCCTTCGCGGAACTGGTTGCGTGCTGATTCCTTTGGTAGATCTCTAACTCTGTTTCAGTTATTTTAACCATGAAGTTTAAAATATTAAGACCAATTTCTTAAATGCTGCCATCTCAATTTTACTTTTCTAGCTTTTGTACATGGAAAAGTTCTTCCCAAAGTATCTGGAAAACCCAAAAGGATGTCAGGATAAGGAAGAAAGTCCAAGGTTGAAATTCTGGGAAACCTCTGATGTTTCAAAGAGATGGAAGTATGTCCAACAAAACAAGAATGTGAGTGAACTTTAACAATGATATTAAAGTGTCCTGTTTATGTATTAAGATTACTATCTTAAGTTTATGTCTCTCAACTCTGTTTTTGTATGTAGTTGAAGTTGAAAAAAGTTGATGATGAGCCCAAAATTTAGAAAGTTGTTGCACCAATAGTCCAACTACTGCCTCCACCTCCACCAGAGGATTTTTGGAAGTGCATTGTGGGACAGGTGGTTGAAAAGCTTGACAAAGAGTATCTTTTATCCCTGTGGAAGGAAAAAAAGAAGGCAGAAGAGAAGAAGAAGGAGGAGGAGGAAGAAGAGAAGAAGAAGGAAGAAGAGAAGAAGAATGAAGAGGATGAGAAGAAGGAGGAAGAGGAAGGGGGTAAGAAAAAGGGGGAAGAGGAAGGAGCTCAGAAGAAGAAAGAGAAGGAAAAGTGTGAAGAAGAATTAAGAGCTAAGAAGAAGCAGAAGATAGAGGAGGCTGAGGTTAACTCTCCCATGAAGGTGGTCTACACAATCAGCTCCAGCACTGAGGTAAATGTCTTAAAGTTGATATCTTAATATTTGATATTTATTTTTAAAGTTTTAAAACCCCTAATGATTTTGTTGATTTATTAGGTGGCCTCCAATGTACCTCCCCAGCCATTCCTTGTTCATGGTTCTCCGAAGAACCCAAGGGGAAACTTGGTTGGGACTGTCCGGTGAAAGGCAGATCGGATCGTTAGAGCGTCTTCGAGGATATCGCTGTATAAGCAACACATGAATCCTAAATAATTGACACATATCCCACCCATTTCTGAAGCAGAACATTGCTGGCTCCATTACTACATGTCGCACAAGTATGCGAGCACGTACGAACACAACAACAAGAAATTTTATCTTCCCTTAGAATTGGCAACATAAGTTTTATTTACATTCAAACTTCCTAAATAATTATTATGTGTGGCATGCATTATGTTTGTACTTATGGTTTTGTATCATATATAATATGCAGTGAGATAGTTGCTGATATGGGTGGCATGGCTAAACTGACGAGGTCGTCCGCTTGGCGCCTCCGGGATGAAAAATTGTTTGACGATGAGGTGATGGATGCTTACATGAAATTCCTTCATCTTCATGAACATAGCCGGGAATTCCAAGGAATCAAGCGAATTTGGTTCCTCGGCACCAGTTATTCTGTAAGTTCACTGCCTTGTCATTTTTTTGATATGACTCAATTCAAAATTCATCTAGGAAAATACCTGATTAGTTATAATTTTTGTTCAGCCCACAAAAGTCCTCGAATACTTCAAGGCACACGAACAGTCGGGAGGAGAGTGGAGCGAGATGGGATACGTAAGTATTCCAATTACTATCAATACAAGCTACTTTGTTCTTTTGTATAACTTACTTTATCTTGAATTTTTAATGATTAGATCGCCGTTCCGTTGAATGTCGATCACCTGCACTGGTTCATGATGGTTATTTCTTTTGCTGACAAAGAAATATTCGTCTTGGACTCGCATACCGGCATGGGGTATTCTGAGTTCAATGTTGCTTCTGAAATTGGGCAAATGCACATAATGCTCACCAACTACTCAGAATACAATGATGACATACGACGCTGGCAGGTCTGGTACATGAACGACGATGTTCCCCAACAATCAAATGGGTAATAAGCTAACTACTTAACATAACTAACTAATCTATTTAAATATTTGTGTTATATATTAAAGCTGCATTCTATTTTCATCTGTCAGGAATGACTGTGGTCCTCATGTCTGCTTCTTCATGAGTCATTTGAGGGACCTGATTCCAGTTCCAAAGAAGAAGTTCTCTGTCCAGGTTCCCAACCTCAGAATCTGGATTGCCAATGAAATGGGGAGATCGAGCTATAATTGCGTATTTAACCAGAATTATCATGGGTTAAAGGAACTGATGGAGAATGAGGACCACCGGTATGCATTTTACAGTTTGTACCGCAAGTTTTCGACTGTTTTCTTTGTTGCATTGAGGTCTGCGGAGAAGAAGAAGAAGACGGCGGGGAAGAAGCAGCATAAAAAGTAAATTTGTGTAATGTTGTTGTGGCTTTGTTTTACGAACAATGTTTCTGTCCTTTTGGATGTTGTGGGTTGTTATGGATGTCGCATCTTTTGTACTCCTCATATGGCTTGGTAGTTAGCAGAGTTAAATCAACATTGATGAACCTTCAATTTTTCCTGCCAAAGTGGCTATAATTGTAGTATATTGTTGGTCTGCTTCATTTATAATAGGCATTGAATGGTTCTGCTGCCCACAAAATAAGCTAAGTGAATCGTTTCTCTTTAAACTATTGAGGATGCTTTCTTAAATCTTAAATTGGAGTTAAACTTATTAAAGATGCTATCTAAAAACTAAAATCAATAATGTTAGATTCTCAACTCACTGACACCACGGTCTTGGTAGCTGAGGAATTTATTATATTACATCCTTATATTAATGAGGAGATAAACTTTTCAGAGATTTTGTATTCATTAAGGTAATAACTTAAAGCATTCTTCATGTTTTTCGAAAATTTGTTTCCACAACGGTGCAGTACTACTTTTTGGTTGTTGGGGTCTTCTTCTTTGGAAATCTGCTATTTTAAGGTATCTCACAATCTTAGATAGGATGGAACAGTTTCATATGAACACCTCATATGGCTTGGTAGTTAGCAGAGTTAAATTATCATTGATGAAACTTCAGCTTTTCCTGCCAAAGTGGCAAGAATTTAAGGATATGGTTGGTCTGGCTCATTTATGTTAGGCATTGAATGGTTCCGCTGCCCACAAAATAAGCTTAGTGAACTGTTTCTCTTTAAACTATTAACGATGCTGTCTTAAATCTTAAAACTAGGTTCGAGAATGTTAAAGTTTCAACTCACTGACACCACGGTCTTGGTAGCTGAGGAATTTATTATATTACATCCATATATTAATGAGGAGATAAACTTTTCAGAGATTCCGTAGTTTTTCAGGTAAAAACTTAAAGCATTCTTTATGTCTTCAAAATTTTTGTATCCAAAATAGTGCAATACTACCTTTTGGTGGTTGGGGTCTTCTTCTTTGAATATCAGGTTGAGAAGGAAGTCAATCAGAGAACCAGAAAGTGAAACAAACCAATTTCAGATGAGAGGGAGGGAAATTTGTGAGAGTGGAGTTCGTGGCAAAGGTTTGGTATCTTTGCCTCATGATTATGAGGAAGAAGAATACGATTTTGAGGTCTTCGATGAAGATGAATGTTTAGACATCACTCTTACAGAGAACTATGGAGAAGATGCAACCAGAAACTCTATTATGGAAGTTCCAAATGGAGAGATCATAACAGGTATGCGATCTTACAGTTTAAGTTAATGACTGTAGTTATGTAGATAGTAATTTTAAGTTTTATGCAGGGATAATGGTTACCAAGGAAGATGTTATGGCAATGACTTTTGAAAATGAGGTTCAAGCTTATGACTGGTACAACCTCTACGCACTGATTCTTGGCTTTGGGATTACAAGGTGCAACCGCAGGTATTTCGACCCGGAAACGAAAGAATGCATAAAGTCAAGGATCTACGTGTGTGCCCGACAAGGCTTGCGCTCCGAGAAGGTCCTGTACAAAGAAAATAGGAAACGGGAGCATACCAGAAACACTAGGTGTGTCTGCAAAGCTCGTGTAAAAATATCAAGAACTTCACCTACCGAGACTTTTAAGGTGGTTCAATTCGAACCCGGTCATTCACACGAACTTTCGGAACCACAATGCGCGAGCAACCACCGGTCACACCGAAAGGTCAGCGAGGCTGATGTTGAACTGGTCAGATCTTTGAAGGAGGTGGGGATCAAGTATTGCCAAAGCTTTCTTTTGATGGTTAAACAAGCCGACGGTTATAACAAGTTGGGTTACACAGAAGGATCTTTACAATAAAATGGCTTCTATGGACAAGATATATTCAAATGAAGGAGATGGGCAGCAGACCTTGATGTACATTGACAGTTTGAAGCACAGTCACTATGGCGTGTTCAGGGAGTAAAATTACTTCTTAAATATTAAAAGTGCTATCTTATGTGTTATGGTCTTTCTAGTATTCTGTTAATCTCATACTTATTAGTTAAACTTATTTTCTAACCCATTAGAGTTAACATCATTTATGTAACTAATCTTTCTGTTTCCCCTAAGTATTATTTATTGTTTTTGTAGGTTCAGAACAGGTAAAAATCATGAGCTTGAAAGTGTTTTCTGGTGTGATAGGAGATCAGTGGTATATTACAACAGATTTGGCGATGTAATCATTTTTGATGCAACGTACAAGACCAACATGTATCAAAAACCATTTGTAATTCTATCTGGCGTGAACAATCACGACTATGTTTGCCTGTGCTTTTCTCAACGACGAGACAGCAGAAACATATGATTGGGTCTTGAAGTTCCTGATGAAGGTAATGAATAATAAGAATCCTTTGTACGTCATCACGGATGGCGATTTGGCAATGAGAAAAGCTATTATGGAAAATTTCCCAGAGGCAAGACATCGTCTGTGTTCTTGGCATCTTTGTCGGAACGCCCAGGCTAATCAGAAGTTGGGAGAAGCCTTCATAATTGATTTTAAAAAGTGCTTGCATAGTAGGAAACCTGAAAATTTTTGGCATGATGATTGGCATGCAATGCTTACCAGATGGGACATTGATGATAGGAATTGGGTCCAGGTCACATATATGAACCGCCACTTGTGGGCGGAGACATACTTGAAGGATCATTTTTTCGCCTTGCAAACGACGACCTCAAGATGCGAGAGCATCAACAGTTTCGTCAAGGATTATATGTCCTACTCGGAAAAATTGACCAATGCTTGCAAGGGATTCACGACCGGGGTTGAAAAGCTACGCAATAACGAGCATAAGGCACACCATCGCTCCGACCAATCAGACCCGGTGATAACAACAGGGTTCACGGAACTCGAACGCCATGCAGCGGAGGTCTTCACCGAAAATGTCTTCAACATGTTTAGGATACAAGCTCGAAAGGGTGATGATTATAGAGTGTTTGAAGTCAAAACTATTCCAGAAGAGAGCTTGGACTTGTTCTACGTGATGAGAGGTCAAATGAAGAGATCCCTGGTATGTACATCTGCATCAATTTACATATTTATATACTATGTACTCATGTACTGCATTTTTATTGCTAAATAATCTTGTCATGTTTCCTTACTGTTAGTAATGATATCTTAAGTCTTAAAGGGTAACAAATAAGTATTGATGTCACAGTCTTTGAACTATTGTCCTCTTCTATCTAGTACCAGGTTACAATCTGTCTATCCTTGTGTTCATTTGTATTCTCATTTCCTTCTTAATTTCTAACCACCCTATCTTTTCTTGCTTCAGCAAGTTGTTCAATGTCGTCAGGATAATAGGCTTCTCCGGTGCACGTGTTTTCGTTGGGAAACATCGTATATGATTTGCAAACACATGTTGTTTGTTCTGAAACAAAAGGGAGTACAGAGGATCACAAACTCTTTAATTGCCAAAAGGTGGACCAAAACTGACAAAGAATTCTACCGAACCGAGCCATCAATGAAGGAGCATGTTGGGAAGAAAAGTGATGACCCAGATTTGCAAGCCTTGCGTCGGGCTTCCACGAGGAACGAAGTTCAACTGTATCACCGTTTGGGCTGTACTACTGGGGAGACAATTAAGTTCTTCAAAGAGCATATGTCCGACGGGATTCGGAAAATGCAGAGAATGATTTCTAAATATTTTTAGGGTACACAAGGAGCTGGGACACAAGGAGAGATTAAGAAGGAAGAAAATCCCTACGCCCATGTGAAGAATCCGAACCCCCTGGACACTAAATGCCAAAAGGGACCAAAGAAAGACAAGAGAAGGAGGTGTGGCAATTGTAAGGAGCTGGGACACAACAGGACAACATGCCCCAATCCTCCGGTGGACTCCGTCGAACAAGTGGACGATCCAGAAGACGATTCTGCACAAATGCTACTTGAGTTTGATGTTAAAGAGGAATACTTCTGGTCTCAATCGAGTAGTCAGTCGAAGAAAAACAAGCATGAATGATATAGGTCTGTTTAGAGTGATTTTATTCGTGATTTCTTGACAACAAAGACGATCCGGGAGATGATATTGAACAAGTACCATCTTATTTTAATGTTATTGTGGAATCATTCTGGTATTAATCTTTAAACATGCCTTTAAAGGACTTTTGAGTTGATATTGGTCTGCTTGTAGTTAATTTCATCGTTATTTATTAACAATAAAACTCAAGTTGTTAAGACTGCTTTCTTAAATGAGGGAACTCCTTCTACCTGTTAAACTCTACTAACTATATGGTAGTCTTTTCAATGTTTTAGCCGCGTAGATATTAAGAACTTTATCTAAAGCGAGAAAAACTGTTAACAACTATATCTGCAGCCGAGGTTACCTGCTATAGCGGGTAACCTTTTTTTTCTGTAGTAGCGGGGCCACAAAAAGAAAAGTTGTCAGCAACCCTAATAAGGGACGCACAGTAGACAACCCCCAGATCTTCATGCTCCACAAATGCTGGATATGGCTGCAAGAGAAACAAAAGGAATGTGAGATGCAGAAACAAGCAGGTCTCAAATTACACGGAGTATTCATTTCCAATGATCAGTGAGTTAACAAGTTTGATCCACCAATGCCTTAATTCAGAATTATTGCACATGAAATAAAGGGATCCTTCCAGGACAAAAGCTACACATAAATTTGTGACTCCTTCACAACCATCTGGAAAGACTTACACGGGCACAAATGGTCTGGTGACCAACACGTAAATTTGTGACTCCATATCTACAAGGAAAAAATTGCTAGTGTATTGAATAAGAAGATCTCTCTTCCTCAAGTTGCAATGATATTTAGGCAAATGAATGTCTCTCTGTTCCATTGCTTCAGATGGTTAATCAAGATTGAACGGCAGGAAGGATCTAACACATTCAGATCTACAACATGAATTATAGCGGAAGATTCATGTGTTTACCTTGTCTTCCTAAGCTCCTTAATGCATCGGATGATCGTTGTGTTGCTTGCTTTCACGCGCCTCCTCCTTGATCTTGCTCCCACCAATCTAGTGTGAATCTCGAGGACGAACACTGATTTCCACACCACGTTCCACCTCCTTGGATGAAGTTGGAGAGAGACTAGGGTTCTCAACAACTAGTATGAATCTAGACAGAGTAACTTTATTCTCTGGAATAGTCTTATAGTCACTACATAATGTGTAGGAGGCTTCCTCCTTATATAGGCAAAACTTCTCCTAGGTTTGCACATAAACCCCTAGGGTTTGAGCCTTAGCTACTAACCCCTCTAGTTTGTGCATTAGTGCAACTAACCCCATAAGATTACGATAATTACATTGGGCACCCCACATGGGCGCACCAATTGCTAACATCTCCCACTCGCACAGTGGGGTTGCACAATTCATCTAGTCTCCATCAATCTCCAACTTTCTATCATCTACAAAAGAGTATTGTGTGGCCGTGGCGTGTGACCGGTGAGAGTACCTGCATTTCGGGAGATCCGTACACCAAACTCGTATAGCCAGCATGGGAAGGCACCCTCTCGGGAGATCCACATACCAAACTCGTATAGCCAGCGCAGGAAGGCACCCTTAAAACATAAAACAGTGATAATGCTCTCTGTAACTCTCGTATTCCCCAGATTCCTCCGATTGTCATCTCGTGGATCATGAGCACCTGCCATGTCCCGAAGGCCATGCTCCAATGAGTCCACATCTCCTTTATATTTTCATATCCTGCATGATCCCATAAGATCTTGTAGGTGGGCCCAATGAAGATAATAAAGAGCGATGCAACGAGAATCTTTCCTTACATACATGTGTCACTCAGATTCGGCTCAGCTGCTTTCCCAACAGTGTCCGGAAGGCCGAATCATCCATAGCCGTAAGGTGTCACGCCAAATTAGCACCACCGACCCGTCTCCTAATGACAAAGACGTAAGTACAAAGGGTATACAGTGTCAACCATCTTTCTATGATCGACGAGGCTCACACGATGAGGAATCCCAGGGACTAATTCTACTCATCACCTCATGGTCACTCATAAGCGCGCGTTTATTCAAGGGGAATATGCGCCATAGTATTTAGACTCTGATCAGAGCGCATGTCTTATCCTTGCAAAGGACCACTATGCAGATGACAATCTGGTAGCCCTTATGGCCACCAGCCCGAGTACTGCCATGTCACACTATTGTGAACAATTATCAGCTCTCGCATCTGGCTTTCTCTACACAGACTATACATGGTTCGGGGTAATAACCATGTTCGATTGGCCATAACCAACCTCACCTTGGAACTTATTTCCAATGCGACAGTCGAATCCGTCTGACAGGCTCCTAGCTCTACTGATAGACTTCAAGCTCTTATCATAGGCCATATGCTCATATGAAGAAGGCATCTCATATCATATCGCAGGCTTTCAGCGCTTATCTGGATTCCGTCTCATCTTCCGCCACACCCAGACATATCCAGGATATTGCGAAGGCGGTCGCTCGTGTGAGTGAGCCGACCTAGTGTCTGCGTGACATGCTCTATGCTAGTACCGGAAATGTGACATATCATACATGTATCAAAATAACATGCTGCTTAAAACAAATCCAATTAAAATCCAGTCAATCAATGTCTCGTGTGCTCATCAATCATATTGCCAGTTATCGACAACCAAGTCCCAATTCTCTAAAGAGATCCACAAGGACGACTCTCATGTGGTTTATGAATGGGATGAGCCAACATCCTGGCCCATAGTCGATCCACTCCAGGATTACTCTCTAGGTAGTTATTTCACCTTTTGTGAAATAGTACCCTCGACTATGTGTTTGTCTTTACCGCAATGTTATAGCCGTATGCTAACACTACTCATGGTAATAGGTTTGTTGATAGCTCATAAGCTTACAAGAAAACCTTTTTAGTTAAACACATTTCTGCCCTATGGCAGAACAGGCAATCGTGCTTCGCTTCCATGGCTAATGGAGCGGTCCAATACAATCATGCAACACTTATATTGCATCCGTTCCATGCGAGTATATCATCGAGCATGGACGATGGCCTGAGTCGGATCCAAGTGCATCTAGGTCCCCACCCTAGTTAGCATATGTGGCTGACTAGTCGAAGCATCTTCTTCGATAGATATAGCACGTGATCCATCATATAGAGTATCCTGGTTACAATCTTGTGTCTCTAATTGGAATATCCTGAAATCCAATTCTTCCGATTGCATAGCGTTCGCTAGGTCTGAGTATACACCATAGTGTATAGAAAGACTCCTAATGCATCGGGCACTCTGGTCATCTGGTCATTCTTATATGGTGTCTCTCAGGGCACATGCCTAGGCTCGTAAAGTCTTGCGCTGAGCTACAGGAATACAATTACTCCTTAGGGGACTCGAACAATCCCTAAGCTCTACTAGCCAATAATGTGTCATCGATATTAAGTGACGTGATCTTCAACTCTCTACTAGTAAGAGTGATACACAACGGTTTCCATTTGTTATCGTAAACATATAGTAAACGATCCCCGATGAAATACCACCGTCCAGAGGACTAGCTAAGATCCCATATGGACTTAGTTAGCTTGCACACATTCTGTGCATTTTGACCTTAGTCACCTCTAGGATTTCTCCATTGAGAAACTCAGTCGTCACGTCTATCGAGAATGGATCCACAACTAATGATGCTACCAAGCGAATCAACGTAATCCTTACCACCCAAAGCCTTGGGAAGGATACCTCGTTGAACCAACGCAAATTCGTCGGATCGACCCAAAATCGTCGATGTCTACTCTCAGAATGAGTGTAGCCTTTTTCGCTTCTACGCAAGTCATATGCCTTACCACGCTTCCGTCTGGGTCTCTGATTGACCTTGGAAATCCATTAATCTCCAATGGTCTTCCATCCAGTTGGAAAATCAACCTAGTTCTTAAACATGGTTAGCCCTTATGTAGACTCTAATTCATCTTGTAAAGCTTAATTCATTCTTCATAATTAGGGAACGATAAGGCCTAGGATTCTATCCTATCGTTTATGCAAGGTGATCCTTAAGATCATCCCCTCGATCTCAAGTAGTCGATGGGTATGCTCCTATGAGCAATTCCTTTGCATAGGAGGATCATCATTTGCTCTCATCCCTTATGGATGGGGCACCCAGCTTGGAAAGTCACTCCCACTGTTCAAAGGATCCTTGAGGGACTAATTCCTCATAATCGACTAAGGAACAGGGTATCTTCCAGCGGTTCCTCCATGCTCGTGGAGACCATCATCTCTACGAACATATCCCTAAATTATGGACATCTCCCATGAGAGATCACATATCTCGTGAATCCATTTTGTTACACTACTTATCGGCTGTTGCGTTTCAAATACACAACCCCTAGAGTGCTCCGAATAGCATAAGAAGATATGTTACTCCATGAAGATACGTTTCTTCCATCTAGGGTCTAACTTCCAATTCCTTCTTTGTCAGGTGACGAAAAATCCTGGGAAAATATCCTAGGTTCATCATTGTCTTGCGTGGTGTCCCTTATGGTCTTCCTTTCGATGTCAATTCATCGACAAGGTACGCTCCAAAGAACGTTCCTACGCAAAAGAGGGTTCCTCCACATAGTCATAATCTATGATGGGCTGTTCACTAGGCATGTTACTCCCACTGTCCTGAAGATCCGTAGGAACTATTTCCTGTTAATCATTCAAGGATGGGGTGTCATCCAGTGAAACCTTTGTTTCGTAGAGACTTATTTCTCAACGAACCTCTTCCTGACTTGAAATTTAGTTAGTACATAAGCTGTCGATCCCCCATGGCCTAAGGTGACCTCATTCAGGTTGCCTTTTGGTCCACATCTCGTAGGGTGTAGTGGCTACAGACTTGGTGGACTTATGGTTGCGTATGTTGATAGTCGTTTAGCAAAGTGTCTCCTCCGAATAGGGAACTTGTACTTTGCACGCTCTATCATACTTCAGACCATCTCTTACAGTAACCTATTCCTCTTATTCTCTACAGCCTTTTGCTGGAGCGTGGGAATAGCCAACTGCCTTCTTCTCTCCATCACATAGCTCTTGCTAAGATAGATACTTCCAGTCTCATTCTGGCCAAGGACATATCCTTTTATCCAGACGGTTTTTCTACCTTTTGTAGAAACCTGTCTGAAGCACCCTTGGGCCCCAGATTTATGTGGCCCAAGCACACACAGTTGAGACGCGGATAATCATCTACGAATGTGATGGAACAGTAAGCACCATGTCTTAGCTTTAACAACTTAATGGAACATAACAACAGAATGAATAATGTATAAAAGACTCAGTAGTCTTTAATGCTCTACCGGATAATTTGCGTTTTGCCTTTTACGTCCGGCAAGAATCACACACAGGTAAGGGTACCTTGGGCATAATCCAAGCAGGCCTGCCCTAGCTAGCCTGAACATCCTTTCCTGTCCTCGTGTGTCTTAATCTAGCGCGCCACATATCAGAATCTTAAGTCATACTCTTAAGTTGACATCCAAGAATTCTGAGGCGTCACTCATGCTAGAATCTTAAGAACGCAAACACCATGATATAACCATATCCAAAGTTAAAACTGTGACCAAAACAAATTTTGGTGGCTACTCCCTCAAAGATAATCCTACGGATCCTTAGACGAGAAGTTATTTGCCAGGTCTGGCCCTTTCTCTTGTCTTAGGAGAAGTCCTCTTTCTTCATTTGCGTTTGCCAGTCTTGGGCTGTTTGGTCTTATACCAATATTGCCCCTTAAATTCATTTATCCTTGCCCCACCTGTTGCCTTGGTCCGAATACCGGGCTAGGGACTATATCTGCCTATCATACTTCACTAAGTATGATCATACTTCTCCAATAGCCTTTAGCAATCATATATTGCTTAGACATCCGAAGTATGCTGAACTAGTATTCTTAGCAAACCCTTTTGCTTAGATCCTAGAACAGAGTGATGTTTGGCCTTATCCAAACATCTTGACACTTACAAAATGTGTCATATAACGTTTCATGAAACGTGGCAGAGATTGCAACAAATTGCAAATCGGATAGCTTGTACCTGACAACCCTTAACTCTCTTATCATACATGGCATCAATCTCAGACGTCAAAGTCGAGTGCTCAATATTATGACATGAGCCATAACTCATAGTTAAGGTAGATTTATTATGAGTCACTACTCACAATTTATGTACGCAAATGGCTAAGGTGGATCCAAGATTCCTCTTTGGCTTCCTACAAATTTTAAAAGTGGTCATGAACATGCTGATGAGGTCATTTCCCCACCTTTTCATAGCATGCTCTATGACATTATCTTGACTGTTGCCTCCCACTAATGGTGAGCCTAAAGATAATGTCCATGTGCTGCTGTGACAACTTATTCATCACAGGTTCGACCATGTTTGTAGGTGGCTGACAACCTATGTCCAACGGATGGTTACATAGTACGACGGCTTATCATGTCGTTGTTGTCACCATTTAGCCTTTACAGTTTCGATTTAGACACGATTGATAGAGACATTGTGGAAGTTAATCACTAGCATTTACTTAGCTCCAAAATAACATGTGACATCGATTAATCTCAATAGTTCCTCACAAGGACTCCACCAAAACCTAGCGTATATCCTAGGAATCAAATCTCATCACTTGTGATTTCCTATCAATTTTAATCATGTCATCATGTGAGCTCTTTTGTTTTAGTTCTTTAGCATGAGAGGTTAAACATATATAGCCAATCACACGCAGTTATAACATAAAACAAGCATAAGCATAAATAAATATGCAATGGATGTGGCCCCTAAGGTGCACTCCCACTATTGAGAGCAGTTCTTGAGCAAGTCTTAGACTCCATCTCATGCCATCTCGCCTACTTGAGGACTCCAAGCTTGAGGCTCCTTTAGACCGTCTATTTGCTCCATGCACCTTGCGCCATAGCTTTTGGTTTGGCCACCTCTCTTGAAGCTTCAATCTTCAATCTCTACTAACTATCTTATTTCTAATAAGAATTAACCTCATAGAGGCGAGTGGATGAGAAGAGAAGACACTAGAGTATAGAGAGGCACGACTCGCAGGCCGTATTTTGATTACATATTCAAAAAACAATACCAAAACCAAAATATAAAACATCTATGCCACATCCATGCACCAAACACATCCATTCAACCCACAACAGCATGTATAACAATATAATAAACATACTGGAATTTTCTGGAAATTTCCGGAATTAAGCAATAATTATTGGAAATTAATAAGCAATAATCTAATCAACTAAAAAGATCGAAAATTGCTCCCTACCACTTAGGGTCTCACCACCTTTGGCAAAACGTAGGGAAAAATGACCTAAGTCTCCAGAAAAAATTTGGGCTCAAAACAGTGTGTTTTAGGTCGTCAAACTGCCTCGGGAAGTGTGCTAAACACTAATTAATTAATCAGGAAATTACTAAAATTTTCCGTCGCTCCAAAAATTATGAAAAAATATCCACAAAATAGGAAATTTAATTTGGAGTCCCTAGGAAAAAACCGGACGAAAAATGACGGCGGGAGGAGGCCGCACGCGCCCTCACGCGCCGTCGCGCGTGGGCGCGTCCCCCTCCGCCACGCGCCGACGTCGGCCATGTGCCACGTCAGCATGCCACGTGGCATACCACGTCAGCACCTATGCTGACGTCAGCTGCCACGTCAGTCCGCCACGTCAGCTGCCACGTCAGTTGACACGTGGCTGCCACGTCATCGCCACGTCAGCCACTTGCTGACGTGGCACCGCCACGTCATCTGCCACGTCAGCCCTAGGGCCACGTCAGCAGCCGCCGCCAACCCTTGGGCGCGTGCGGCGCGTGGCCGCGCGTGGGGGCGGCGTCGGTGGCGCGTGAAGCCCACGCGCCGCCTTCCCGTGCTCCGTTCGCGACGAAATTAATTTTGTCGTGATCGTCTCTTCGTCCTGATCCCGATTATGTGGTCAAAATCCAATTTTAACAAGTTTTTGAAAAACGTGTTCTATTATTGGATCTAGCAGTCCAGATTAATATAGTTCCGAAACTTTGAAAATTCATAACTAATTCACCGTAAATCCAAAAAATATAAAATTTATATATCTGGAATCCTCGTGAAAAACCCTACCTAACCATATAGGTTTCGTCTACTGGTTATGAAATTTCAGAAACGCGATTTTTAATACAGTTTCAGGAACGCTTATCGAGGCACGAAAAACAAGCCTATGGCTCTGATACCAATGAAGGGCAGGAAGGATCTAACACATTCAGATCTACAACATGAATTATAGCGGAAGATTCATGTGTTTACCTTGTCTTCCTAAGCTCCTTAATGCAGCGGATGATCGTTGTGTTGCTTGCTTTCACGCGCCTCCTCCTTGATCTTGCTCCCACCAATCTAGTGTGAATCTCGAGGACGAACACTGATTTCCACACCACGTTCCACCTCCTTGGATGAATTTGGAGAGAGACTAGGGTTCTCTACAACTAGTATGAATCTAGACAGAGTAACTTTATTCTCTGGAATAGTCTTATAGTCACTACATAATGTGTAGGAGGCTGCCTCCTTATATAGGCAAAACTTCTCCTAGGTTTGCACATAAACCCCTAGGGTTTGAGCCTTAGCTACTAACCCCTCTAGTTTGTGCATTAGTGCAACTAACCCCATAAGGTTACGATAATTACATTGGGCACCCCACATGGGCGCACCAATTGCTAACAAAGATACTCTACAATTGCATGCTAGCTGGAGTTTGATGACTGCAAGTGAAACAAGGAAACTGATACGGAAGCAAGAAGATCCCCAAGTCACACACTCCCTTAATCAACAGATGCAACTTTGCTAAATTTTCTGCTAAGAAAACAATGAAAACATGTTGAATATTCAATTTCAACATGGGATTATTTGATCAAATAATTGTTTTTTTCTAAAGAAAAGGGATTTTAATCTGTCCAACAAAAAAATCTTTATTTTGTAAAAATCCTTTGGCTTGCGATCTACGGGATTCATCATCTTTATATCAGATAAACAAAAGTGACAAACCTGCAAAATCATACTCCCACAACCTATTATCAAGTCAACGTACGTAAATCGAATGGAAGCTGTGCAGCATCACATGAATAATAGACAGGTTAAAATGTTGAAGAAAAAGAAATGGCAAAAGCTCTTGTAAAACTAACGCCTCTTGTGAAACTAAATTAACTCCTCAGTGGAAATAGAGTCTTACTATATACGGGTAGCTTCAAATAAGAGTATTTTCCATCACTCGACTCCAAAGAAATGCTTTCCCGAGTGATCGAATAATATAAGTCCGGAAGTCCTCAACAGGTCATAGAAAAGAGGTCTAAAACGTCGAGAACTTACTCTATGTTCCTTGAGATCCTTTTCCTTTTCGTTCTGATCTGCAGGTAGTAAGGTGGGTGCTGTAATGTTTACTGAGCATGCCACGCGGAGAACTGCAATGTTTTTAAAACATGAAACGAAGGATAAAGGTTTTTTGAAAATAAAAGCAGTAAAAGAAACTAAGAACTCAGTTGAGAAGAAGATACACACCTGAAAGAAAATGTATCGCTCGAAATGAGGTGAGACATTGCAATGGGATGATTTTTTGCATGCAATCCGGAATCGATGCTAACGGCTTGAGATTGTCTAAACGAAAATTGTGTAGTGATGTGAAGTTGGCCAGCCACTCTGGAAGAGTTACTATATCGTAACCGGAAGAGAGTTTTAAGGTCTGCAAATGGGGAAGATACTGAAGCCAAGTTGGGAGTGTCTGTATCTAGAAATGACAAGTGTACCTCAAGGAGGTTAAGGAATGGAACAAAGGGCAAGGCACAATATGAATATCCATTTTCTCCAATTCAGGTAGGGGTGCAACTTGGGCGGGTTGAACCCGACCAACCCGAGCCCAGCCCGAACTTAAATAGGGCCCGTATGTTGGGTTTGTCTCGAATTCCGCAAGACGAATCGGTGTACCCGATGCGTCTGATTTGTCCTCTGAGGAGGTGATAGCTTGGGCTTGGTGGGCTTTTCCACCTCCTCTATATTAGTATAAATAGAGGTGCTAGCTATTGTTTCTAATTGAGTCGAGTTGAGAGAGATTGGTGAGAGATATCTTTGAGCGGATGTGTGAGGTTAGGGTTTCATAGATGTAGTCTATGAGGATGAGAGTACCTCGTCGACGTGGTCCGCGGATTGAGCCGTCTCTCCCCTACGATGTATTCCCTCATTGATATAGTGAAATTCTCCTCCTCCCGTGGATGTAGGCGGTTTGGCCGAACCACGTTAAATTCTTGTGTGTCGTTTTTCTTCTCCTATATTGCGTGTGTTGAGTGTGTGATCGTGTGGCCTAATTTTTGCTTCCGTTGCGGCGGGAATTTGGGTTGACGAATAATTCCCCAACACCGGACACATAGTTTTGGTAATTTGGACGGGCTTGGACAGGAATTCTCAGCCCGAATTGCAATTAGGGTCGGGCCTGGGCACAAATATCGAACGACGGACTAACCCGAATTGCCCGATTTGCATGACCACTACGTATAAATATTATACTTTTCTTTCAAGTATTAGCGATGTTTTTAATCATTGTTTTGTTCTTCAACTAGTTGAATTGTTTTCTCGCCAGCAATTAATTATTCTCTTGTGTTTTTAAGAAGATATTAAGTTTAATGTACTAGCCCGAATTCAACCCGAACCCGAATTGATTTATACGAATTTGGGCTCGGACGGGTTGACAATGCTCTTAACTCGGGTCGGGTTGGGCTTGGCAGCCACGATAGAACTCGGGCTCGGGCTTGGACAGGAGTGCCAACCCGCCCAGCCCGCCCGAGTTGCAGTCCTAAATTCAGGGAAGTATCCGGATGCTTCTGTGGGTTCTACCAATCTTTTCAACTCCGGCATAATTCTAAGGTAGAGCTCTTTGAGGGATGGAAAGAGTAGTTGACCAGTTTCTTCCTCCAGAGTACTTCTACTACTACTGTCAATTTAAGAATTCAATACTATACATACTCAGTGCTGGAAGATATCGCGAACGCCGACAAGCGTCTACTTTAATGTAAACAATGTTAGGAAGGGAGATCCTGATATTCTCTCTGGCCAACTTGGTAGCATTCAATCAGCAATAACTCCTCTACCACTTCTTCCTCCACCTCATAGGATTAAAATACAACTGCATAATGAGGTCCAGGTTCATTTTACAGTTGCCTTTTGACCCCACACACCTCTGCGCCGTTCCTCCTCTCACCCAACGTTTGCAAACAATTCAGTTTCTCTATACCGAGCGACATATACCTGAACCTGTAACATTTTCTGATATCAAGGCGCCTTAAACTCACCAAATCTCTTGTTCCTGCAGGCAGTTCTTCCAGCTTCCCACAGTGGTAGAGTATTAAGGTCTGCAAATTGTACAAACTGCATATAGATTCTAGGAGGAAAACAAATTTGTTGTAAAAGAGGTCAAGATAATACAAATTTCTTAAGCCACCAACAGATTTTGGCAGACTCGTTAACCATAACATTCCAAATCTTACCAAGCGTAACTGCTCAAATGTAGTTCGAACCTGATCCAGGATGTAGTACTCATCTCCTCCTACCGACTGTGCATGATGATGGATCAAATCATGCATTTTGTAAAATTTAGTAATCCTGCCTTCATCATCAAATCTCCATTCTACTTCGGAAAATGACCTATCCAATAAATCCATAAAATGTAGCACTCCAACATCCTCGAAAGAGCGTGTTGTGGCATCCAATTGAAAAATCCCTTGAGCCATCCACATCCCTATCAAATCTTATTTCTCGATTCCATGATCCTTTGGATAAATAGCACAATACACAAAACATTTTTTCAAGGGTGCTGGCATATAGTCATAGCTCAACCTCATTAACACAGAACTACGAAGTCATTCTTTTCGAAATTCAACCATTCAATCTCTCTCTCTTTTACGGCTAACATACTACGAATTGCCTTTACAAACAACGGAACCCCAACACATTTTCCGACCACTTCCTGATAGGATTTCAATACGCGAGAAAGCAAGAGAAAACAAGAACCAACAAGATTAGGATCAAGAACACAAGAATTTCGTGGTTCACTAGTTTTGAGACTAGCTAATCCTTGGCCAAACCAAACCAATTTATTGATGAGAAGCCAAACAAATTACAAGCACACACCAAGTCATGATCCTAGCATATACATATATACTAGTCAAGACTTGGAGCCAAAGTAACGACCAAAACTAATCCGAGACAAACAAGGAATTGGTTCCTAATCCAATAAGGACACTACCCCCAAGAAAACATGTGAATTACTCTTTGCCAAAGTAATTCAATGTTTCCAAACAACATTAACTCCTTCTTTGACCAATCTATTGTTTGAATCAACTAATAAAAAAAGCCAACAAACCTCCCCCTTGATTCGAACCCCATAGCTACCGAACCAATTATTCTCATCAATCCAACAAACTCAATCCGAGTGTATCCCTAATGTGCGGAATTGAACACACTCCCCATACGCCAAACAAGCGCGTCTATGCATCAACAAACACAAAGACAATGCGTCCCAACAAACGCTCCCCTAATGTACGATGACTAATGCATACCCCAACGTCACTCCAATGACACTTATTGACAAAAGTGCCTAACAAACGATGTCATGCCAGTTTGCGCCTCCACCTGCACCGATGCGAACAAAACCAATAACCAAAGCGCGCAAATTCAAGATCCAATCGCGCCACCAACCGATGCATGCACAATAACACGCCACCAATCCTCTGGTCCAATAACGCGCTCCCATGCACCATGCCAGGAGCCTGAACCGCCCCTGAGGGGCCTAGAGAGCTACATCCTCCTTCGGCGTCCCTCCTCGTCCACCTAAAGCGAGATCTACATGTGCACGATTCTTTGGACACTCCCTCTTCCAATGACGTTTCTCCCTCAATTCGCTAGTTGATTCGAGTCGCCTCCACCTAGGCTTGAATCCTCCTAGCCGCCAAATCCATATATAGATCCAGATCAGTCGTCGGATTGAGCACGCCATATCCATATCGATGGACGCATGCCTGAACCGAAAGCGTGCCAGATGTACTAGAACTAGATCCACAATTCTGATGCTCCACAACAAGAGCCCGATAGCTCCCCCAACAAGGAACCCTATAGCCTCCCAACAAAAGCTTGGTGTGCCTGCACCCCCTGTTTCAGAGGACAACCAGCGGAAATCCAATCTTCCCATCAAACCCGACAGATCTTGATCACGAACTTGCCATTTCTTCTCTTGAGACTCAACGAACCAGGCTCTGATGCCACTTGATAGGATTCCAATACGCGAGAAAGCAAGAGAAAACAAGAACCAACAAGAGTAGGATCAAGAACACAAGAATTACGTGGTCCGCTAGTTTTGAGACTAGCTAATCCACGGCCAAACCAAACCAATTTATTGATGAGAAGCCAAACCAATGACAAGTACACACCAAGTCATGACCCTAGCATCTACATATATACTAGTACAGGACTTGGAGCCAAAGTAACGACCAAAACTAATCCGAGAGAAACAAGAAATTATTTCCTAATCCAATTAGGGAACTATCCCAAGAAAATATGTGAATTTACTTGTTGCCAAAGTAATTCAATGTTTCCAAACAACATTAATTCCTTCTTTGACCAATCTATTGTTTGAATTAACTAATATAAAAAAACTCAACACTTCCTTCCCTATTCTTTCAATTGTCAGAATAGGAAAGGAAGTAGTAGAGAAATGCGTTGGGGTTCTGTTGGCTGTGAAGGAAACTGGTAGCATGTTAGAGAGGGAGAAACTGAGTGGTTAGATTTCAAAAAGAATGATCTTTCCGGGATAACACAAGATAGTGAAGGTTCAGTTCTTTTTTATTTTTTTGCTAGATGAAGGTTCGGATCTACCAAGTCTGAGGTTGAGCTACGACTATTTGTCAGCCCCCTTAAAAGATGTTTTTTGTATTGAGAACTTTATCGAAAGGGTCATGAAATTGAGAAAGAAGAATTGATAGAGATGTGGATGGCTCACGGGCTTATTCAATTGGATGGTACAACACGCTCTTTAGAGGATGTTGGAGAGCGACATTTATAAGCTTATTGGATAGGTCGTTCATTGAAGTAGATGGGACAACTCCTTATACTTGTTACAAAATGCATGATTTGATCCATGATCTTGCACAGTCGGTCGGGGGAGATGACTACTACAACCCTGGATCGGATATTAACTCTACGGTTAAATCCAATCGTCGTGCATAGGTTTCATGATATAAACTCACCGACATATGTCATGACGCAGAGAAGTTACGTACACTTGTTTTTAGTGCCACTTCATATGCCCAATTTTAAATGAACCCACATCTTGGAAATGAGAAAGAGAAGAGTAGTTCATCTAGTCAATGTTTGGCTACTAAGGGCACGCCCATTGGGTGGAGCAATTTGGCTATTAACTATTAATCCAGTCATTAGTAAATCAATTTTTACTTATCTGAAAGTTCACTATTAGCTATTAATCCAGCCTATTAGTGAATTATTTTTTACTAATCCGAAAGTTTAACTCGAGACAGTTACAACCTGACCCAACAGTTGTAACTTCTCTAACAGTTGCAACCGTTACTATTCAAATTTGAACAGACACGAATAATTTTGTAACTGCTATTTCTCTGCCTATAAAAGCAACCATGCTCTCTCAGTTTATCCCAACCGAAAACTTGCAGTAGTTCTATCACTCACTAACAGATTCTCTCAAAACAGAGTTGGATTCGCCGGTACTGCAGATTGTGCTTTCTTCCCAAGACCAGATTCACGGATCTTAAATCTGATAGTTTGTGAGGGTCTTCAAATGACCTTAGAATTGGGGACACGCAAGGTTGTTATTGAATCCGAGACATAAAAAAAAAAAAAACGTTATAGATGCCATCAATATCAAAAAAGAGATCAAGCGTGATCGTTTGGAGTACAAAGATGTCATCCCGGAAATTCGGTCTTAGACCGGACAATTTGAGTGTATCTGTTTTACTTGTAGCAATTGTTCGTCAAAAGGAGTCACTTAAGAGTTTGCAAAGTTTGAGTTATCTGTTCCAAATAAATTTTTATGGCTAGACAGTACTCCAAGTGGGGGCATTCAGTTTCTCCAAAATGAATATTATGGGCTTTGTCGCCCACTATTTGATTCTTTAGAAACTGCATTTCCTTTGAAAAAAACCTTTCCTAGAAGAAGTACTTCAAAAATAACTTACTTGGGCTAACTTTGAAGCCCAATACCATACTCACTGGCCTAAAACCAGATAGTTCGGAATATTGAAACCCTGGCATAGAACTTTTCTGAAAGAACTGGCGTAGAAGTCTTGGTCGGACGTAAGTTTCTCCTACCCTCCGGCGACCTGCCACCGCCCAAAACCAAATTCGGTTGGAATGATAATGGTATGGAAGCCGAGAATTGCAGTAAGTAACCTTTATTTGTCATCATTCCATGCTTGTCCGTAGTTGCTCAATTCTCCATATATGATATATCTAGGGGTTATTGAAATCTTGCTGAATTGTAGAACGTTACTTGCAGCTCCCCTTATAGTGTATTCATGCGTAAGAGAAGATTATTCTTACTCATTGATTTTCGGCATTTGAAAGAGGTTGAAATCATATATAGCAACAGGTGATGGTTCCAGTTCAGGTTTTCCAACTTGTTCTTGTGTACCTCTTCTTTATCGATTGTGCCATTTTTAATTAGTAGTTTCTTTCATGCATGTTTGCCTGGAATTGTAGGGTGTGCCTCTTGTCAACTCAAATAAACTTGTACCGATGAAAAGTAAAATAAAATGAAATCTGAAACTCTATAGTTGAAATGATGGTTCTCATTTGAACTTCAGCGTGAAATAACTTTGTGTCGATGAATAGTAAAATGAAATGATGCTTGTTTGTTCGAGATAGAAATCTCCTACAGAAACCGGCTTTGTTCTTGTGAGATTGGTAATTAGTCGTTAAAGATTTATTGCCTACATTGACTCTGCTCCTGGAATAAAAAATACATGCTCCACCAATAACGAGTTTGGCCATATACTCATAGTCTACCCCACGTGATGGAGACTGTTTAAACAATCGTAGATTCCAAAGAGAAGGGTCCCCAAACTTTTACGAAGTCTTCACCAACAACGTTTGAAGACCAACGTTTGAAAGAGATACTGTAAATTGTAAAATGAAATCGTAGATTCCAAAGAGAAGGGTCCCCAAATCTCTGAAAGTTAAATTACGAAGTCTTCACCAACAACGTTTGAAGACCATAACACTATAATTAATTTGCTGCTATTTGAACACTAGAAGAACCAACATATTTTGATATTCTAGAACAACGTATGGCCTGTAAAAATGGTCTTTGTGGGAAAGGAGAGCAATTTACAGTATCTCTTTCATGTCTGTTCTCCCAATTATAAGCCCTTGGGAAAATGAAACATTACATCAATCCAATCTTTCACATTGTTTGGACACAAAAAATGAGGAGCCTTGTTAGTACTTGCACAATGTAAGCGAATTTTAGTGATGTTAATTTCTTTAAAGAGTTCTTTAACTGGTGTAGATCCACACTCTTTAAAAATAGTTCTGATTTGTTTCTTCTACCAACCTACATGGAACTGATTGAATAACCTCTTCCATCGTTGGAGCAGGGCGGGCACTGTTGGTGATTGAATCAAATCGCCATACCAATATGCGCTTCTGGACGGGAATGACGTTGCATGTTAAAGCATTTGCTATAAGATTGACCCATTAGCCAGTATCAGCAGTTACTTGAACTCAAGCCATGTGACCACCGTGTTTCATACTCTCTGTACCAAAGGTACCAACGTGTTCCACCTTTAACTCCTTGTAGCTGATTTTTTCTATTCATTGCCAAAATTTTAATGTACTTTAGTTTATCTGAACCACCGAGATTGACGATAAAGTACCAAGATAATGCCACCGCCCACCAGCTTTTGAAGAACAACAGATTATTGGTGCCATTCGTCCACACCACGCAATTTTTAAAGACACGATTGAATAAAAAAAAAAGCTCGCTCACCTCTGTCGGTATTTGCTCACTTGACCTCTCTTTCGTTGTAGTCGACATCAGAATATCAAAACTACCACATTGCGAACCCCACTTCTAGAATAGGGCGATTGAAACCCTCATTTTTAATAAACTAGTCCATTTACAAATAGAACCGTCAAAGAGCGTTCTCATTTGAATTTTAGTGTTAAGTTTCATTGTGAAATGGTCCTCCACCTCAAGATAGTCAAATATTGTTTTCACTCCCCTGATTCTTTTTCCAACAGAGGAGTCTCCAACAGAAACATATATCTTTAATGATTAGTTGCCTACGTGGACTCTACTCTGGGAACAAAACATACGTTCTCCTGGTGCTTTCAAAATAATTATTAACATTAGGGATGATGGATTTTTTAAGCCTCTGGATCAATAATAACTATTGTTAGTACGTACAAAAGTTTGTCAAAGAGCTGTATTATTTGGACCAAGTCTTTTAATAATCTGAATCAACGTCCACCAAACTAGGGATCGATTGGCTTATTGAGCCCGTCCTTTCCCACTTATCAGAAAAATGAAAGCAAACCTGCTTTTTTAGCCAACCTGTGTGGAACCTGCACACATAGTATCTTCTTACCACCAACTATACCTCAAGTTACTTTCCACCAGGAGGTTGCGGAGAACTTGGGTTTGGCTTATTGTGCAAGTACAAAGGACTGAGCAAGTAGAGTGCTGACCAAACATGGTCTTGGCTTATTGAGCAGCTCCTTCCCCACCTACCGGAGATAATGACAGCAAACCTAGAACTTTTGACAAGCTGCTTGGAACCTGCACTTGGAGTATAAAAAATAAAAGGCCTTCCTTGAGAGATCTGCAAGAGAAAGAAGGGAAAAACAATTACAATTTACCACAAACAAATTCTGCATCCGTCCGTCCATCTGGTGATGGCATCCCTGTTGTACGGTCTTGCTGGAAAATTGGTGGGAGAATTGTGCTCCCCTCTTTTCAAAGACTATGTTGGACGGCCCTGGGAACTTGGAACGAAAGCTGAGTTTGAGAAACTCAAGAACACTGTGTCCGCCATTGAAGCTGTCCTTCTTGATGCCGAGGAGAAGGAGAGGACTAACAACCAAATTCGAGATTGGCTCATCAAGATCAAACTTGTCTTCTATGATCTCGAAGATCTGCTGCAGGAAATCACCACTGAGTCTTTGAAACGTCAAGTGAAGACTAAGAACAAAAGGGCCAAAAAGGTACACATATTCTTCTCCCGCTCAAATCAACTTAAGTATCGTTTTAAGATGGGTCGGAAAGTTAAGTTGATTGGGAGAGGTTGGATGCTATTGCAGCTGATCGCAATACATTCAACTTCATAGAACGGAGAGAAGAGATGAATGTTGTTAGGATTAAGAGAAGGGAGGAGGCACACTCATTTGTGCCTATTCACAAATTTATTGGCAGAGATGCGGACAAAGAGTTCGTCACAAAGCATTTACTTCAACCTGATGCTGTAGATAATGTGTCTGTGATATCAATAGTTGGAATTGGGGGAATGGGTAAGACCACTCTTGCACAGTCCGTTTATGATTTGGAGGAAATTAAAAGCACATTTAAGCTTAGGATGTGGGTTTGCGTTTCTGATGCTTTTGATGTAAAGCTAATCTGTGAGAATATCATAATGTCTGCAACACAAAGTAATTGTGATAGGCTTCCAATGGACGTAGTCAAGGACAAACTTAAGAGTTCCATCGACGGAAGAAAGTATCTCCTTGTTTTGGATGACGTGTGGAACGAATCTTCCATGGAATGGGAGAAACTAGAAGTGTTGTTATCAGGCGGTGCAAAAGGTAGTAAGATTCTTATCACTGCCAGAGCTGAATTGGTTGCCCGTGCTGCAAGGTCAATTGCAACCCATGTCTTGAGAGGTTTGTCTTCTGAGGACTCATGGGCTTTGTTCAAGCAAATTGCATTTAAGAGAGGGGTAGAAAAAGTGAGTCCAACAATTAAGGGAATAGGAAAGGAAGTGGTAGAGGAATGTTTAGGAGTTCCGTTGGTTATAAAGGCAATTGGTAGCATGTTAGCCTTAAAAGAGAGGGAAATCGATTGGTTGGATTTCAAAAAGAATGATCTTCCCCGGGTAGCACAAGATAGTAATGGTACAGTTCAACCAATTCTGAAGTTGAGCTATGACCATCTATCAGCATCCTTAAAAAGATGTTTTGTGTATTGTGCAATTTATCCAAAGGATCATGAAATTGAGAAAGAAGAATTGATATGGATGTGGGTGGCTCACGGGCTTATTCAATTGGATGGCACAACACGTTCGTTAGAGGATGTTGGAGAGCGGAATTTTATGGATTTATTGGATCGGTCGTTCTTTGAAGTGCATCAGAGAGCTTTCAAAGAGGGCACTTGTTACAAAATGCATGATTTAATCCATGATCTTGCACAGTCGATAGGGGGAGATGAGTACTACAACGCTGAATCGGGTAAAAACTATGTCGATCGATCAACTCGACACGCATGGGTATCGATGGATAAAGCCCCCAGCTTATGTGAAGGGGATAAGTTGCGTACAATTGTTTTTACTATCTCAGGTGAAAAACAGAAGTTGAATGAACTCACCTGTACATTTGAGCAGTTGCGCGTGCTAAGAATGAGTTTTTATGGGTCAATGAGTGTGCCACTATTTGTTGGCGGCTTAAGCCATTTGTATTTCCTTGATTTCTCTTACAATTCGTTTGTTTCCCTCCCAGAATCCATATGCAGTTTGTACAATTTGCAAACCTTAATACTCTACCACTCTCAGTGCCTGAAGGATTTGCCTGCGGGAACAAGAGATTTGGTGAGGTTAAGGCGCCTTGATATCAGAGGGTGTAAAATATTGAGGAACATGCCACGCGGATTGGATGAACTGACTTGTTTGCAGACATTGGGTAAATTTGTTATAGGTGAACGGAGGAACTGTGCGGAGGTGTGTGAGCTGAAAAGCCTAGTCAATTTAAGGGGTTCGTTAGAAATTACAAACTTAAGAGCAACCAACTGTGCAAAATGTAAAAGGAACAAAAGCTGCATTTTAACCGAACTGGAACTCATTAAGGAGTTGGAGTTGAAGTGGTATCCTAGGTGGACGATAGAGGTGGAGGTCGAAGAAGAGGTAGAGGAAGAGGAGTTATTGCTGATTGAAAGTCTCAAGCCCCATCCCAATTTAAAGGAGTTAACTATTGAATTCTACCCTGGAAAGAAGCTTCCAAGTTGGATGGACAGATCAGTGGATATCAAAATCTCCCTTCCTAATATTGTTTACATTAAATTAGATAATTGTCGGAGATTGCGACATCTTCCAGCACTTGGGTTACTTCCTTCCCTTCAACAACTTCGTCTCCGGTGGATGGAGAGTATCGAATACTTAATTGACAGTAGTACTCTGGAGGAAGAAACTGATCAAATACTCTTTCCATCCCTCAAAGAGCTCTCCCTCACTTCCATGTTTGACTTGACAAGAATGGTGGAACCCACAAAAGCATCCCGAACCGCAGACACCACCAACCGATGCTTCCCTGTCTTGGAGAAACTCGAGATTAACTCATGCCCTTGGTTTCTTGCTGGAGATGGGAGGAAGCAATTCCTCAGCCTCCTTGAGGTACGCTTGAAAGATGGACAGACACTTCCATCTTGGCTTCAGTATCTTCCCCATTTGCATACCTTGAAACTCCACTATTTTCCCGACATAGTGAGTCTGCCAGAATGGATGGGCAACCTCACATCACTTCAGGAGCTTCATTTAGAACGTCTGGATTCATTAGCATCGATCCCAGACTGCTTGCAACGTCTCACCTCATTGCAGAGACTGCTGATTGAGGAATGTCCCAAACTATTCAGCAGATGCAAGAAGGAAACAGGAGCCGATTGGCACAAAATTAAACACATCCCAAACATCAGGAACCGATTCTGTATGTATCTTCTTCTTCTCAATTTAGTTTCTTTAATTATTTTGCCTTTCAAACTTATTGGCTACTGTTCGATTCATGATGGCTCCATAAGCAGCTGTAGGAGCTTGACTTTGCAGGTTTCTCGCTTGCTACTTTCTTTCTTTTTTCCAGATAAGATGATGAAACCACTAGATCGATCGCATAACAAAAGATATTATTACAGACTAGAGATTTTTTGTTGCAGCCTTTTGCTTGAACAAAAAGACAAGCATTTGATCAAATAATTCTACGTCGTAACTGAATTTTCAACATGTTTTCTATGTTTTCTTAGGAGAAAAATTAGAAGACTCGTCTTCCAAAGGAGAAGAATCAGAAGATTTGTCTTAATGGTTGTGCAACAAACATCTGAACATCTGATATGAAGGGAAAAGAGTCGATTGGCACAAAATTGCTCACTTTCGAAACATCTCGGTGACGAATAGTCTGTCAAAAATGTACTTGTAATAATGTTGGACGCCTTGCTATTACTGCTTGTGCTTGCCTTCTGTGATATCATCTGAGTTCGAGCCGTTACAAACTGTATACCTCAGGTCTGCAACTCCTGCTAATTAGTTTATTACGTGTTTTTCAGTGTATACTCGTTTCTTAGATTTTTCCAATTAGTTTTTTGTTTTAGAGAGCTTTAATTATCCCTATGGGTATAAAAACTTTGGAAATGATCTCCCTATGGCTTCCAGACAACAAGCAATGTCTCACCTCATAACAGCAACTGCAAGTTGCCAGAAAGAAACAAGAGAGGATTGGCACAAAAATTGCTCATATCCCAAACATCGAGGTAACAGAACAATAGCTCTGACCTTTGTATCTGGTTGGTAAGTTCTTGTTCCTTTTTTATTTTTATAATTTTTCTCAATTGGATTTGCAGAAAAAAGATTTTATGTTAAGCAGTTCTCGATTTTCTCCATTTTCAAGAACTATCTGACAGATCAATCAAAATGTAAGTTTCTCAAATAATTGCTTTCCTCTATTTTTCTAACCTTCCAGGAAGATTGGAAAAAATGTATCCATATCAAAACATGTCGGATCACAAGAATCATGTGTTTAATGGATTCTGTATGACTGTGACCATAACGTTTCTCGCAGTCTTTCTTCCAAGTCCAAGTCCATAGAGGGTGTTGCAGTTTTGTTGGCTCCTTCGTCGATGAAACTATGTTGTTTCAAATGAGCGGAAGCAAAGGTGGTTGGAAGCGTTGTTCCCTTGAGCAGATGGGCGGAGCCACTCTTTGGTTTGGGGGGGGGGGGGGGGGGGGGGGGGGCTATAGTCCCCACTCATTTTGTAGAAGTTACATATTTTTCCTTCTATTTTTCAATTTTGATCAAATTAGCCCCCACTAAAATTACAATTTAACCCCAAACTTCTACATTTGTTCAAAGAAATACTGCTTTTAAACTCTTGAATTTTTTTAGCCCCCACTGATCCAAATTTCTGGCTCCGCCCTCATCCATACCCTGTTCTAACCTGGTCTGAGGTATGTTTCAATTCACAAAAACATAGTAGAGAATTAAATAGTCATTTTAATAGAGTACAAAATTTGGTGATCTGGTTAATTTTTCTTAATACAAATCACGCCTATTTATATAAACCTCGTCCTAGAATTCGTAATTTTGATCTCTGCGTTGAGAACATTAGCATTGCCAAAATGTTTGCCACCTTTCCGATTCGGTGTAAAGTCCCGTGTCCGCCCTGGTTGTAGAAGAAATGTGTTATCTGGAAAAATGCGTGCATTCACATTTAAGTATATGTCTTCCAATATTACAAAATACCAAGTTCTAGAAAACATGACTATTGAAACTCTTGTGTTCAATACTCTGGTGTTTCCAATTTGAACTTGCTTATTTCTACTTGCAGTCATATCTGGCATTTGCGGGGTATCAGGATTTGCTTGAAGCATTGGCAGAGAGACTCTCATTTACATAAACACCACGAAAACATGAGGAACGGAGACACTCCTACTGGTGAATGTTTCTCCAAAAAGCATTTTGAAGATACAATACGAAGGTGATACAAGCTTATGAGTTTAGTATTTCTCCACAGCTTCATCCAGACCAAAAAAACAATGTGATGGCTAAGCATAATGATACCACAGATCAGGAATCCAAGCGATTAGTGCTTCCTTATAAATAGGCAATTGGAAATTGACTAGGTGGACACCTAGCTTTCACTGCTGGTGTGTCTTTCATGATATACAAGAAGGAACTTGTCCTATGATGATACTATGTGTCAGGTCGTATCTTCTTGTATCTAAAACTGTGATTAATGCAGATTTAAGACAGACTGGAGTTGCAATTGGGTGCTAGCTCAGTGCTGGAGCATTCACAACTCTTTTGTGAGGTTAGATGTAGGCTAGATTAGAATTGTAAATGATGTTCTAAGTAAATCGCAAAGAAAAGACAAATTGGAAGTATAGACTTGTGTTTACAAATAGAAAACATCAGTATCTATGTCTGAGATGAATGTGTTAGACCTCTATAATATTGCGCATAATGCTGAATTAAAGTACAATACCACATAGTTCATGACCCGACTCGGTTTAACACAAATCTTTTCCCGTGGCCACATTTGATTCTGATTTCCCGTGGCCACATTTGATTCTGATATCAATCTTTTTTCCCGATTGCCACACTGTGTTGATACAATGGCCATAGGATGCACAGATGTTATATTCAAAGAACTTAAACCAATTAATGACGGATGAAACTATCACAACTGATTCGGCAACTGGTAACACATACCACTGTGTCTCTTTTCTATCTCCCCATTTTGACTTTTTGACCCGTATCTAGTCACTTTGACCTGGTGATTTAGATCATGTTGAGCAAGAGTGTGAGCATAGCTATTTTTGTTCCAGAAATCAAAGTGGACAGCACATTGCAGGCTGTCATCAATTAAGGGGCGATGCTTTCTTCAAGGTACGACCCACTTCGAGACGTCCCTTATCTCTTCCCCTTCCACTAACGATCAATTGAGCTCTCGGAAAAGGCCTTTGCTGTCAGTTTCCAGTACCAAATTTTTGTAGAAATCACCGGAAAAGCAACTGAGGCTTCCAGGACCATGCGTGCGAATAGGATCCAGTCCACTGCATGTTCCTACGAATGTACCGGGGTGTTCGTACGAATGGGTCATTGAGGCGGGAACTTAATTATTTCCTAATTGGCTAGGTCGGTTCGTTGACGATTAGGGCAGTATAAATTGGTCATTTGGGGTCTACAACTAATATGCAATCTCTGTAATCCGTTCCTTTTGAGAAATAAATGTTCTTCGCTCGTAGACGTAGTTAGCATAATTTGCCATCGAACCACGTAAAAGTGCTTGTTCTTTGCTCATTTCATCGTTTCGTGAGGTGATTTGTCATAACACCAATCATGTATTGCAACTTAAGTAAAAATAGTTCTAACTGCAAAGTCTCATCAAAGTTCATTACAGGGGTTTGGTGAAACCCCTTGACAACTAATATACTTTATGCCTTGATATGGTGCCATTGGGATTATATTTGTTCTACACACCCATTTGTTTCTCACAATATTGACAAAGGGAGGAGTTATGATCAACATAAAGATAAGACGGTTTCACAGAGTTACCTGAAGGAGCAATGTCGCCAAAATTCTTTTTTTTTATGTTCCCAGACTTACTTCTTGTCCACATAGGGTATCGAACAGCAAGTGGGTGCACTATTAACAAGCTTTTCTGCCTCTTACATTGTAAACCTTTCACTTCTCTGCCTCTTATACTTTAGTCCTTTCATTCTTTCAATTCAGTCCTTGTACTCTAATAATAGTCTTTGAATTTGCAAACAGCTTTAAACATTACCCTAATTTTACTCAAAATTAAACAGGTCTCGTACAACACTAACATAAACATTAGCTAAACATTAGTAAACATTAGCAGTTTACACGTAGGACATCACATCAAAATAAAAATGAGAGCCATGGCATGTTGTAATTATCCTTCATGGATTTCGAAAATACCAAGGGAAACCATGAGAATAACTACCAAAATATCATGATACTAGAAATGGATACCGAAGATGACAAAGGAAACACAAATTTTGCCAAACTAATCGTTATCCTTCATGGAAGCCATACTGGCTGGCCTGCCTGTCTTAACAATACATAAACCATACTCTTACCTGCGCAAGACACTCGAGCACTAATAGCACGACCTGGAAACATCCGGGCGAGTAATTACTTTTCTAGATGCTGACTATTTACAAGGAAACACTACTTGCAAGTGCTTTGAAAATGATCGGATGCTGCTGTATATCAAGCATTAGCACGACCACAAAAAGTTCTCCATGTTCTGGCTCATGGGCTAAGAAATTGCTAATATCCATCTGTTTGTCAAGCTACGGAGATGTTCAGGAAATGAGAGTCTCGATGTCAATTCTGGAAGCAGATCTTCATGCTCCACAAATGCTGGATATGGCTGCAAGAGAAACAAAAGACGCGTGAGATGCGGAAACAAGCAGGTCCCAAATTACACACCTAAAAATAGGCCGTATACTGACTATTCATTTCCAGTGTTCAGTGAGTTAACAAGTTTGATCTGCCAATGCCTTAATTCAGGCCATTGCACATGAAATGAAGGGATCTTTCCAGTACAAAAACTACACGAGCAGATTATGTCATAACTTCCTTCCCAAACATCGGGATAGACTAACACGGACACAAATGGTTAGGTGACCAACAAGTAAGTTTGTGGCTCCATATCTACAAATGAAAGTCTCTCTGTTCCATTGCTTCAGATAGTTAATCTAGATATTGCATGCTAGCTGGAGTTTGATGACTGCAAGTGAAACGAGGAAACTGATACCGAAGCAAGAAGATCCCAAGTAACACACCCCCTTATTCAACAGATACAACTTTGCTAAATCTTCTGCTAAGGAAACATTGAAAACATGTTGAATACTCAATTTCAACATGGGATTATTTGATCAAATAATTGTTTTTTTTCCTAAAGAAAAGGGATTTTAATCTGTCCAACAAAAAATCTTTATTTTGTAAAAATCCTTTGGCGTGCGATCTACGGGTTCATTAGGGATGGCAATATGATCCGATCCGATCAGAGATCCGAGCGATCCTAGCCGAATGGATTGGATCCGAATCCGGTCCAAATGAAAATGAATCGGATTTGGATTCGGAAAGACAGACCCGATCGGATTTGGATCTGGATTTGGATAAGAGGGCAGATCCACCGGGTTCCGACGCGATCCGATCCGATGTATATGTGTGCTTTTCAAATATATCCCGATTACCTCCCCACTTACACTTTCAAGAAGAAATACAATAGTAACTCCAACATACAAAGCTCTTTCTTTTATTTTTAGCCTTCATAACTTACGAACATGCCTTAGCGTATGAAATAGTGTTTTTTTATGTTATTTCTTTTTACTTTATTGCAAACCCGAGCCAGATTCGAACCAAATCCGATCCGATCATGTACTATATGGATCTACCGATCGGATATGGATCAGCTGAGTGAAACCCGATCCGATCTTATCTGAATCTGGTGACGATCCAAACGGATCTGGATCTCCTTTCTCCTAGTCGGATCTGGATCGAGAAGGGCCTAATCCGATCCGGATCCGACCCGTTGCCATCCCTAGGCTCCGTTTAGTTCTCAGGAAAGGAAAGGGATTTGATGGAAAACAGTTTTCTTTGAATATTTTGGCCGTTCAGTTTGAAGGAAAGTTGTGGGTCCCACATATTTTAACTTTCCTGATAGTACTCAAATCCCTTTGAAACACATCCCACAAATTTGACAAGATTTCGCAGGAATCCTAGATTTAACATTCTTTTCTTGCGACGTGAACAGACACGAGAAAGTGAAATTCATTTTCCTTTCTTTTCTTTTCTTTCATTTTCCTGGGAACAACTTTCCCGGACAACTTTTTTGTCAAATGAACACAGTCTAGGTTTCATCAACTTTATATCAGATAAACAAAAAAACAAAATTGACAAACCTGCAAAATCATACTCCCACAACCTCTTATCAAGTCAACGTAAATCGAACAGAAACTGTGCAGCATCACATGAATAATAGACAGGTTAAAATGTTGAAGAACAAGAAATGGAAAAAGCTCTTGTAAAACCAACGCCTCTTGTGAAACTAACTGAACTCCACAGTGGAAATAGAGTCTTACTATATACGGGTAGCTTCAAATAAGAGTATTTTCCATAACTCGACTCCAAAGAAATGCTTTACCGAGTGATTGAATAATATAAGTCCGGAAGTCCTCAACAGGTCTTAGAAAGATGTCTAACACGTCGAGAACTTACTCTCTGTTGCTTGAGATCCTTTTCCTATTCGTTCTGATCTGCAGGTAGTAAGGTGGGTGCTGTAATGTTTACTGAGCATGCCACGCGGAGAACTGCAATGTTTTTAAATCATGAAACAAAGGATAAAAGTTTTTTGAAAATAAAAACAATCAAAGAAACTAAGAACTCAGTTGAGAAGAAGATACACACCTGACAGAAAATGTATCGCTCGAAATGAAGTGAGACGTTGCATGCAGTCCAGAATCGATGCTAACTGCTTGAGATGTCTAAATGAAGTTTGTGCAGTGATGTGAAGTTGACCAGCCACTCTGGAAGAGTTACTATATCGTAACGGGAGGAGAGTTTTAAGGTCTGCAAATGGGGAAGATACTGAAGCCAAGCTGGGAGTGTCTCTGTATCTACGAATGACAAGTGTACCAGTTTCTCCAATTCAGGGAAGTATCGGGATGCTTCTGTCGGTTCCACCAATCTTTCCAACTCGGGCATAATTCTGAGGTAGAGCTCTTTGAGGGATGGAAAGAGTAGTTGACCAGTTTCTTCCGCCAGAGTACTTCTACTACTACTGTCAATTTAAGAATTCAACACTATACATACTCCAGAGATGACGATGTTGAAGAGAATGAAGTAACCCAAGTGCTGGTAGCATTCAATCAGCAATAACTCCTCATAGGATTAAAACACAACTGCATAATGAGTTCCAGGTTCATTTTGCAGTAGCATTTTCACCTCACACACTTGCGCGCCGTTCCTCCTCTCACCCAACGTCTGCAAACTAGTCAGTTCCTCTATACCGAGCGGCATATACCTCAACTTGTAACATTTTCTGATATCAAGGCGCCTTAAACTCACCAAATCTCTTGTTCCCGCAGGCAGTTCTTCCAGCTTCCCACAGCGATAGAGTATTAAGGTCTGCAAATTGTACAAACTGCATATAGATTCTGGGAGGGAAACGAAATCGTTCCAAGAGAGGTCAAGGTAATACAAATGTCTTAAGCCACCAACAGATTTTGGCAGACTCGTTAACCATAACTTTCCCAATCTTAGCACGCGTAACTGCTCAAATGTCCTATTGAGTCCATAAACCTTTTGTCCACTGTCATATGACGGACTAAGAACAAGTGTACGCAACTTTTCCGCGTCATGACATATGTCGGTCATATTATATAAAGAAACCCATGCATGACGGGTGGATTTAACCATAGAGTTAAGACCCGATCCAGGGTTGTAGTAGTCATCTCCCCCGACCGACTGTGCAAGATCATGGATCAAATCATGCATTTTGTAATAAGTATAAGGAGCTGTCCCATCTACTTCGATGAACGACCTATCCAATAAATCCATAAAATGTCGCTCTCCAACATCCTCTAAAGAGCGTGTTGTACCATCCAATTGAATAAGCCCGTGAGCCATCCACATCCCTATCAATTCTTCTTTGTCAATTGCTGAATCCTTTGGATAAATTGCACAATACACAAAACATCTTTTCAAGGGGGCTGACAAATAGTTGTAGCTCAACCTCAGACTTGGTAGAACCGAACCTTCACTATCTTGTGTTACCCGGGGAAGATCATTCTCTTTAAAATCCAACCACTCAATTTCGCCCTCTTTCACGGCTAACATGCTACCAATTGCCTTCACAACCAACGGAACCCCAGCACATTTCTCTACGACTTCCTTTCCAATTCCTTCAATTGTTGGACTCATTTGTTCCACCCCTCGCTTAAATGCAACTTTCTTGAACAACGCCCACGAGTCCTTTGGTGACAAACCTTTCAAGACATGGGTTGCACTTGACTTTGCTGCTTGTGCAACTAATTGAGATCTGGTAGTAATAAGAATCTTACTACCCGTTGCACCACCTCTTAACAACACTTCCAATTCAGACCATTTAATGTGTTTATCGTTCCACACATCGTCCAAAACGAGGAGATACTTTCTCCCATCAATGGCTTTCTTAAGTTCGTCCTTCACTCCGTCCAATTGAAGCCTCTTACATCTATTATGTGTCGCAGATTCTATGATGTTCTCACAAATTAGCTGTACATCAAAAGGATCAGAAACGCACACCCACATCCTAAGATCAAATTTTTCTTTAACTTCCTTGGAATGGTATATTGATTGGGCAAGAGTGGTCTTTCCCAATCCCCCGATTCCAACCACTGAAATAACAGACACATTATCGACAGCATCGGGTTGAAGTAAATGTTTTGTGACACACTCTTTGTCGGCATCTCTGCCAATAAATTGGTCAATTGGCACAAAAGAGTGTGTCTCCCCCCTTCTCCTAACAACATGCACATCTTCTCGCCGCTCAGTGAAGTTGAATGTATTGCGATCTGAAGCAATAGCATCCAACCTTTCCCTAACCAACTTAACTTTACACCCCATCATAAAACGGTACTTAAGTTGATTTGAGCATGAGAAGAAGATGCGTACCTTCTTTGCCTTCTTATTCTTGGTCTTCACTGTACGCTTCAAAGCTTCTGTGCGGACTTCTTGCAGCAGGTCTTCAAGATCATAAAAGACAAGCTTGATCTTGATGAGCCAATCTCGAACTTGGTGGTTGGTCCTCTCCTTCTCCTCGGCATCAAGAAGGAAAGCTTCAATAGCGGACACGGTGTCCTTGAGTTTCTCAAACTCAACTTTGTTCCCGAGTTCCCAGGGCTTCCCAACATAGTTTTTGAAGAGAGGGGAGCACAACTCTCCCACCAATTTTCCAGCAAGACCATAAAGTAGGGATGCCATTTCTAGAGTTTGTTTGTGGGTGATGAGAAGATTTGAAATGTTTGGATTAAGGAAATTGAACTTATATAGGATCATTAAATAGACTTCTGTGAACTGTTTTGCCAACCGCAGATTATGATTAGTTGGGAAGCTGACATCTATTAGTTTATGGCATCAACACCTGATAGAATATTAGAGTAGACTAACCAATTAATTGAACATTTCAGCCATAAGAAGTCAGCTCTCAGGGATGGTATTACGCAAAAGAATAAACAATTAAACAAGAATACTAAATTAAACAAGGATTTGAAACTTCACCTATAAAACAAAAGTCAAACTGAAATAAGGGATTGTAAAGAAGTGATTAGAGGCTTATTGCATATCAAAAATTTCAAAAACCAAGTTTAACTGTTCGTATTTTTAACAGCACCCGTACCAGCATAACGCGCCCTTCAGATTCATAGGATAAGAAATGTAGTTACCAGTGGGATTATATCACAATGTTCACTAAGATGGACACTAGCAGGATTGTGTACAAGCAAAATACCTACAAAATACCTACTTCTTGTCTACAAGGAATCACTTCCCAGTGCTTTGAAAAAGATACCATAACAAGGCAAGGAGCCAGTCTATGACAAAAGGTGGCATGTGCCACCCTGAAGTTTCGAAAGAACAAGTACTTACCTTAAAAAGAACTTGTATATTGAAGCCTGCTATATTACGCAATATGTTCCTTCTTTCTTGAAGCCTTCAAACAAATCTAAAGGGGCTAGTTGGCATCTACTAGAGCATTACTAGCAAGCCCGACGCATTAAAGCCTCCTTACGACACCATTGCTCCTAGAAATCAGACTCAAAAAATAAATCACAAACAATTCATATATACTCCAGAATATCAATCCAGATATTGACAAATTTTGCTGTCCTCAATGAAAGATTCAGTTATGTTATGACAGTCACGCCTCATGACAGATGAAAGATACGATCAATTGTGAAGAGAGACCTTTATTTATCAAGAGGAACGAGTATAATATAGTGCATATCCGTCCTAAACACTTAGAAAACATTTTATAGTGCATAGAACTGACATAGAGCCCTCCTAGACGGATTGGGAAACAATTCTAAAAACACCAGACCAGCGACCAGGTTGTGCAATCTGGCGTGCAGGTCGTGCGACCTCGAAAGCTCCCCATGTCATGCAACCTCTGACCCAAGTCGTGCGACCTCTGAAAACATCCTGGATGTTGCAGCCGTTTTCCTCTAGGTCGTGTGACCTCTTGGGCAGGGGCAGGTCGTACGACCTCTGAAACATCCTCCTTGCTCCTTTGCTCTCCATTTAGGTTTGCATCAATTCTGAACCTTGGTACTCTGACTCTTGACCCATAATTGTGACTCGTAAGTCATTCGCATCAATTCCATGAAATTAAAAGTGAAAGCTAAGGCATGTTGTAATTATCCTTCATGGATTTCGAAGATACCAAGGGAAACCATGAGAATAACTACCAAAATGCCACAATACTAGAAATGGATTCCAGAGATGCCAAGGTAACACAAATCTTGCCAGACTCATCATTATCCTTCATGGAAGCAACATCGACATCAAATACATCATGCTGGCCTGCCTTTCTTAACACTACAGAAACCATACTTTTACAGTACACTAAAACACAATCTGCACAAGACACTCGAACACAAATTGCACGACAACAAAATGATCGGATGCTGACTAATTTACAAGGAAACACTACTTGCAGGTACTTTGAAAATGATCGGATGCTGCTGTATATCAAGTATTGGCACGACAACAAAATGTATTCCATGTTCTGGCTCATGGGCTACGAAACTGTCGCAGTACGAGTACCGATGAGATTCATAAGATATCTATCTGTTTCTCAAGCTGGGGACATGTTTAGGCAAATGAGAGTCTGTGTCAATTCTGGAAGCAGATCTTCAAGCTCCACAAATGCTGGATATGGCTGCAAGAGAAACAGAAGGCATGTGAGATGCAGAAAAAAACAGGTCCCAAAATTACGCACCTAATAATAGACCATATACTGAGTATTCACTTCCCATGTTCAGTGAGTTAACAAGTTTGATCTGCCAATGCCTTAATTCAGAACCATTGCACATGAAATGAAGGAATCTTTCCAGTACAAAAACTACATGAGCAGATTATGTCATAACTTCCTTCCCAAAGATCGGGAAAGACTTGCACTAACACTAATGGTTAGGTGACCAACAAGTAAATTTGTGAGTCCTTATCTACAAGGAAAAACTTGCCAGTGTATTGAATAAGAAGATCTCTGTTCCTCAAGTTGCAATGATATTTAGGCAAATGAAAGTCTCTCTGTTCCATTGCTTCAGATAGTTTATCTATATACTCTACAATTGCATGCTAGCTGGAGTTTGATGACTGCAAGTGAAACAAGGAAACTGATATGGAAGCAAGAAGATCCAAAATAACACACCCCCTCAATCAACAGATAACATTTTGCTAAATCTTCTGCTAAGAAAACATTGAAAACATGTTGAACACTCAATTTCAACGTAGGAATATTTGATCAAATAATTGTTTTTTTTCTAAAGAAAAGGGATTTAAATCTGTCCAATAAACAATCTCTATTATGTAAAATCATTTGGCGTGCGGTCTACTGGTTTCATCATCTTCATATCAACAAAACAAAAAGTGACAAACCTGCAAAGGCATACTCCCACAACTTCTTATCAACCCCAAAATAAATCGAACAGAACTTCGGAGTCATCACATGAATAATACACGGGTTAAAATGTTGAAGAAAACAGAATGGCAAAACCAATGGTCACCCAAGGCTGCTCCAGAACCAACGCCCAATGGAAATAGAATCTTACTATATGCGGGCAGGAATGATTGAATAATATAAGTCTGGAAGTCCTAAAAGGTCATAGAAAGAGGCCTAAATAGTCGAGTACTTACTCTCTGTTGCTTGAGATCCTTCTCCTTTTCGTTCTGATCGACAGGTAGTAAGGTGGTTGCTGTAATGTTTACTGAGCATGCCACGCGGAGAACTGCAATGTTTTTTAAATCTTGAAACAACAGATAAAACTTTTTGAAACGAAAAACAGTCAAAGAAACTAAGAACTCAGTTGACAAAAAGATACACACCTGACAGAAAATGTATTGCTCACCGCTCCCTCACGTTGATGTTTGGGATGTGTTTAATTTTGTGCCAATCGACTCCTGTTTCCTTCTCACATCTGCTGAGTAATTCAGGACATCCCACAATCAGCAGTCGCTGCAAGGAGGTGAGGTTGGCCAGCCACTCTGGAAGAGTTACTATACGGAAACTCCAGGAGAGTTTTAAGGTCTGCAAATGGGGAAGATATTGAAGCCAAGCTGGGAGTGTCTCTGTATCTACATATGACAAGTGTACCTCAACCAGGTTAAGGAATGGCTTCAAATCCTCCTTCCTCCCATCAGCAAAGAACAGAGAGCAGTCATCTATCTGGAGTTTCTCCAAGACAGGGAAATATCGGTTGTTGGTGATGGTGGTTGCTACGGTTCCGGAAGCTTCTGTGGGTTCCACCAATCTTGTCAACTCCAACATATCTTTGAGGTAGAGCCTTTTTAGGGATGGAAAGAGTGGTTGATCAGGTTCTTCCAGAACATTGCTGCTTCTACTATCAATTAAGTATTTCACTTCATCCATGCGCGAAAGAAAAAGCATTTGAAGAGAAGGAAGTAATCCAAGTGGTGGAAGATGTGCCCAACACCGACATTTACTTAAGTGAATGGAAACAATATTAGGAAGGGAGACCCCAATATTCACTCTGCCCATCCAACTTGGAAACTTCTTCCCTCCAGGATTGTAAATGGTCAACTTCTCCAAATTGGGATTGGGCTTGAGACTTTCAAACAGGAACGACTCTGCCTCTTCCTCCTCCTCGTTTAACTCTTCAAACATGAACCACTCTACCTCTTTCCAACGAAAATTCAATTGCTGAACGAGTTTCAGTCCCATTAAAAAGCAACTATTGTTCCTTTCACATTTTACACGTTGGGACCATCTTAAGTTTGTAATTGTTAACGATCCCCTTAAATTGACTAGGCTATTCAGCTCACACACCTCCGCACATTTCCTCTTACCTTCTTTCCAGCTTTCTCCCGTAGCAAATGTACTTAATGTCTGCAAACTAGTCAGTTCCTCCAGTCCGCGCGGCATATGCCTCAACTCGTCACACTCTCTAATATCAAGGCACCTTAAACTCACCAAATGTCGGGTTCCCATTGGCAACTCTTTCAGCTTCCAACACCCGGTGAGTATTAAAGTCTGCAAGTTGTACAATCTGCAAATCGATTCTGGGAGGACCTCGAACTCGTTTCTAGACAGGTCAAGGTAATTCAAATGTCTTAAGCCACCGACAAATTGTGGCACCCTCGTTAATCCCAAGTATGCAAAACATAGCACGCACAGTTTCCCAAATGTACTAGTGATTTTACCAACCTGATGTTCGTCAAATGGCTCCGTAAGAAAAAGTGTACGCAACTTCTTCCAATGGCATAAGTTGGTGAGTATATCTCCAGAAACCCATGTGTGACGAGTTGATTTATCGATATAGTTCGCACCCGAGGCAGGGTGGTGGTACTCATCTTCCCCCACCGACTGTGCAAGATCATGCATCAAATCATGCATTTTGTACTTCAAAACAACACCATCTGGATCTCTATTATGTACTTCAAAGAACGACCTATCCAATAAATCCTTAAAATGTCGCTCTCCAACATCCTCCAAAGTCTGTGTTGTGCGATCCAATTGGATAAGCCCGTGAGCCATCCACATCCCTATCAAATATCTTGTCTCAATTACGTAATCCTTTGGATAAATCGCACAATACACAAAACATCTTTTCAAGGGGCCCGGTAAATGGTCGTAGCTCAACTTCAAAACTGGTAAAACCGTACCTTCACTGTCTTGTGTTACCCGGGGAAGATCATTCTTTTTGAAATCCAACCAATCAATTTCCTCCTCTTTTAGGGCTAACATGCTACCAATCGCCTTTACAACCAATGGAACCCCAAAACATTTCTCTACCACTTCCTCTCCTATTCTTACAATTACTGGAGTAACATGTTCCACCCCTCGCTTAAATGCAACTTGCTTGAACAACACCCATGAATCCTCATGAGACAGGCCTTTCAAGACATGGGTTGAAATCGAATTTGCAGCTCGAGCAACAAGTTCAGCTCGGGCAGTAATAAGGACCTTACTACCCCTTGCACCACCTGTTAACAACACTAACAGATTTTCCCATTCCATGCAAGACTCATTCCACACATCATCCAAAACAAGGAGATACTTTCTTCCATCGATGGATTTTTTTATTTTTTCCTTCACTATGTCCATTGGAACCCTCTCACATTTATCATGTGTCGCAGACTTTATGATATTCTCACAAATTAACTTTACGTCAAAAGGATCAGAAACACAAACCCACATCCTAAGATCAAATCTGCATTTAACTTCCTCCGAATCATAAACTGATTGAGCAAGAGTGGTCTTACCCATTCCACCAATTCCAACTATTGAAATCACAGACACATTGGGTACAGCATCAGATTGAAGTAAATGTTTTGTGACACACTCTTTGTCAGCATCTCTGCCAATAAATTGGTCAATAGGCACAAACGAGTGTGTCTCCTCCCTTCTCTTAATCCTAACAACATGCATCTCTTCACGCCGCTCAGTAAAGTTGAATGCGTTCTGGTCGGAAGCAATAGCATCCAACCTCTTCCTAATCAACTTAACTTTACGACCCATCTTAAAACGATACTTAAGTTGATTTGAGCGTGAGAAGAAGATGTATACCTTCTTTACCCTTTTATTCTTTGTCGTCACTCTACGATGCAGATCTTCAGTGCGAACTTCCTGCAGCAGGTCTTCAAGATCATAAAAGGCAAGTTTGATCTTGATGAGCCAATCTCGAACTTGGTTGTTGGTCCTCTTCTTCTCCTCGGCATCAAGAAGGACAGCTTCAATGGCAGACACGGTGTTCTTGAGTTTCTCGAACTCAACAGAATCTTTGAAAAGAGGGGAGCACAACTCTCCTAACAATTTTCCAGCAAAACCATAGAGCAGCGATGCCATTGTTAGGTGCAAAGTCCTGGTAAGAAGATTGGAAAAGTTTGATTGATATTTTGCTTCTCTCAAGGTATTGAAGTGAAAGTACATATATGAAATGCTTTACGATTAATCAATAAAACTATTTGTTGCCCTCTGAAAGTCAACTCACATCACATCTTAAGAAAACTTTACACGATATCTTATTCAGCTTCTCCATGACATACACAGTGAAATATGGGATTGTCATTTGTCAACTAATTTGAAAAGCTGTTGTGCTATTTGTCGTGCCAACTTGAACACCCAACCCATAATCATCTTCCTAAGTTCTGTTTAGACACCTGAACCACTAATTAGTACTCATTCAAGTTTGTAAATAATGCAACTATTCTCCTCACAAACGAATAAGAAAGTTCAATGTATGCTATAAATACGTTCTATATAGATGAAGAAATTCTAACTAACTGACACCTGAATTATAGAATTTACATTAGTCGCATACTTCTTTTAATTAGATTGCAAAACCAAAGTTTCTTTTCCTGCATAAAAGTTTAAAAATCCATATGGATTGGCTACTATGAACAAAGAAGGCAAATTTATGTAAGAAGTGCAGTTCTCTGCTGCATAGCATTTCAGATGGTGTCTCATAGGTGGTGGTTGATGATGTTTATGGTGGTTGTGGTGGATGTTGATTGTGTACTGTTGTGGGAAGCAACACAAACGGGTGAACTATAATTTTCCTATGTTTGGTTTTATGTTGGATAATTTTCTTATTTTGACATGATAATGTCTGGTACACCTCATTTGAACTTCATTAAATTTCTCAAAAAAAAAATAAAAAAATAATAAAAAAAAAAAAAAAAAAAAAATAATAATAATAATAATAATAATAATAATAATAATAATAATAATAATAATAATAATAATAATAATAATGATTAAAAAAAACTTCATTAATACACACTAAATTATTTTCCTGGTCATACATACCTTTGGAATAGATCCACAAAGTTTTCAAATTAACCATTTGCTCTTACACAAAAAAAAAAAAAAAAAAAAAAAAAAAAAAAAAAAGACCAAGAGGCTCAGTCAATTGTGCAAGAATTTAACAACTTGCACCTCTACTACAAATGTTCCTCTGGTTTCCTGTATCTCAGTTTTGCATTCATTTTGTTTTGTGTATGACTTCTATAATATTGATCTATAGTTCTATACATTTCGATGAACTGTTTATTTTTCAGGACTTATATGCCTTCATTAACATATCATTGTGCAAGAGTTTCTCATACTTGCTAACCATATGATGTCGGCAAGAGAACGTCTTCCTTTCATGGGTATTTGATGAGGTTCACAGACCAATAAAAACAACGTTTATAGAAGAAAAAAACAACATTGGTCAGATAAATATTTTAGGTCCTGAAGACACTAAAAAATAAACGTCATGGTGAAAATGAGGGATTACCAATGATGCCATCTTCTTAATATACTTAATGACTACACTTTTGGGTTTTTGGTGAATCAAATTAGGATCATATCAAAAGCCTAAGGTGGGATTTGATCCATGCAGTTGACACCTATTGGTCAATTAGGGGGAATACAAACAAATAGGGATCAATTAACAGAATGAAAATACTGATTAAGCCAAGCATGGAACCAGAAATACATTGGGGGCAACCAGTGAGGATCCTCCACATAACTTTTGATTTCAGATAAGACTAATAATGATGAAATATGAGATCTAATTATCATCACAACTATTGTATATATATAACAGATTGTGTGCAATTGACTCATAACTTCTATTTCATGTTCTAACTCAGGGTGTTTAACCTCTAAATATGACTAATGACGCTATGTATGAACCTTTTCTGAAATTATAACCGTCATGTTAATCAAATAAATAGTTATTAAACAAATTTTGGAGGTACATTTCCCACTCTTAACATACAAGGTGAAGTAGATTATTCTGATTTTCACTAATAACTAACTTCTTTGATCTCTTTGGTTATGATATCTGCGAAGCATTTCAACAACTTGTTCAGTTTTCAGGAATAGCAAAGTTGTTTATGTTTAATGTGACGGTGATGCAATTCCCTTTCGCTAAAAATTTTAAAGAGATCAATATCCCTCTTCTTTTAAAGTTGTTTATGAGAGATATGAAGAAAACTACTTTCTTTTATTTCCAGACAAAAAAAAAAAAAAAAAAAAAAAACATGACATCAATGAAACACGGATACAAAGAACAACAAACGAGATTATACATGCTTATTTGGAAAAAAAAAATAGAGACGAAAAAATGTCGGAGAGAACCCAAACATGCAGGAGAAGTTACTAGAAGTACATCAACACAGCTCAGACAATTACCAGCAGAGTAGATCCGACCGGAGCAAAGGATGTGTGGCTTATGGAGCTCTCTAAAAGATTTTCTGGTGGGTATGTATATACATCCGAGTCTTGAGCAGACTTCAGCTTAATAGAATAAACTTGGTTCTCCAAGTATTGGAAAGGCACCACAACTTAGTATTGAAGCTGACATCTATTTATTTATGGCAACAAAACCAACTAGAATATCAGAGTAGACTTGCCAATGAGCTGAAATTTTCAGCAACAGGAAGTCAAATCTCAAGGAATGGAAATGGAATTGCGCAAACGAATAAATCATTCAATGAAAAGATTGAATAATTCAACAAGATTACTAAATTAAACAACAATTTGAAACTTTCAGCAACAAAATGTCAACTGAATTAAGGGATCGTAAAGCAGAGATAGAGAAGCACATTGCAAAGTTTACAGTTCCAGATGAACACTGAACAGCACAGTGTGCCATAGTAATAAGAGATGTTCGTCATATACACGGACTTGCCCTATATATGCAATTCAATACAATTGAGTTCAATCACAGCAAGGGAAATCTGGGTTTATACTTTATACTTTATACACAGATTATTACTCCAGGAAAAAAAAAAAAAAAAAGTTGTATGCAAAAATTGTAGGGCTCCTACCCGTTGCAAAACTACAGGCATACATCAAGGAATACATATGCCTAACAAGTAGTAATCGCAATCCGTTCGACAAGTATCTTACTGCTTGTCTACAAGGCAGCACTTGACAGTACTTTGAAATAGGTGAAATGTGCTCCCTTGAAGTTTCAGAAATACAAGTATTTACCTCAAATTTGCCATTCTTTTGTAATGGCGCCCTTATGTGAATACAACAGTACCCAGGACCTCATGGTTCTGTTTCAGTTGACTTCCTGACGTAGGTGCAACATGACAGATGTCCTCTTAATTAGTCTTACCCTATAACACTCTCCCTTGGAATTACCCAATTTGGACATAAATATTAAAGCTCTAAGTGTCAATGGTGCAGGTCGGGCCGGGATGGGGGGGGGGGGGGGTGCGGCTGGCCAATATATGTTATTAATATATTAAATAATACATTTTCTATATTAATAAATATACAAATTAATATAATAATATATTAATGAAGGGTTAAGTTTTGGTCGGGGTCGGGTCAGCGTGTGTAGGAGGTGACCCGCACTGGGTTGGGGGCCAAAAAAGGGGCTTGGGGGCTAGCCCGGTTAGGGTGTTGGATGGGCGGACTACAATATAGATGTAGGCAGAGGCAGACAAGCGACTGAAATTCAGGATTCCCTGGACAAACAGAGTTCCATGTGGCTTTGATGAAGTGATGATGATGTCAGACCCGAAAGCTACTCCAAACTTGGAACTTATGTCAAGGGATGGTCAAGGTTTCTGTGTTTCTCTTAAAAATAGAAGCTGAGACCCGATATCTCATTTTTGACCTGCCTTAACAAATTTGAACTCAGTTTCAAAATGTGGTAATTTTGGAGGACTATGGTTGTCTGCAAATAAAAAGATAATTGTTACGGCTGAAAGCTCTATCTCACATTTGCAGATGTGGAAGTGGAACCCCAGTGGCATTTATTTTCAAACTCGAAATTGCATTACCTCCATTGTCATACTAGGAGGAATAAACCCGAATAGGGCATGCTGAGAAGTCCCACATTGGACTTTTAGGAAAATAATTGAAACATGTCCTGGGCTAATCCCCTCATTTCCAATTGGTTTTGAGGTGGAGCCCCATTGGTTCTTACATGGTAACGGAGCCACGGCTCACACGCATGAATATGATCTAACAACCTGCGTACTCACCAGTCACCGCCATCTGCAGACAAAAGGATCCACTTGTAGGCCAAAGGATACCACACAAGAAAAAGAATTGATAAGTGTCATGGGCTACTTTCCTCATTTCCAATTGGTTTTGAGGTGGAATCCCATGGATTCTAACATAGCCGGATCAAGCTTTTAGGCAACCTCTAACTCATTAAGGCGCCCCATATTAGGGATTAGGTGTGTTTTAGTCTAAGTCACATAGAGTTTATAAGGACAGAGAAATGGTCATCTACTTGTGATCTATGATAGTGGGTGAAAATGTGGCAAAACGGGTGTCAAAAATTATGTGAAGAAGAGAAATTAGAGGATAACTAGAATATGCATTAGTATTTACTTGTAAGTTATGCTTCTTTTTTAGAAAAGTCTATTGTATTGAAGGAATGGGATAAGTCTGCAGGCAATACATGAGAGGCCCACGTGAGGTTTGAACCTAATCAAATTCTACTAATAAAGTTCATTTGAATCCAGAAAAGGACACAAATACTGAAGAAATATGAGGAGGTACTCATGAAATCGGGTTGTCACAATCCTAGAGATCGTTTTGAAGTATTGCAATTTGAAAGTCTCCAAATAGTTTTCTCTACGTTAATGTATGTGCATCTAGGGTTTAATTGGGGTTGATAAGATTAGTGATAACATCATACTGTATTCCCAAGTTACACCCTATACCCCTCAACATTACCCCATATTTTCTGTGTTTGTAACCGATGCACGTTCCCAAACCTTTCAAAAAGAGGGGCACGCGTCCCCGGGAAGTTCCTTATAAATTACACACTAAATGTTTTCACATGACCACCATGTGGCATTTCGGGAGCGTTCTGGGGGTTTCGGTGGAGTTACAGAGTTCGAGATGTTCCCGGGATGGGGACGTCAGAGTTCCCATGCATCATAGCAATCAGGGGTGCAAGTGTTCTTAAGTTTGTCAACATGAAGGGATGAAATCCCAAACTAAAAGGGGTGAAAGTATCTTTTTGTCAAACCCAAGGGGTTGAAAGTGTCTTTTACTCCTTTTAAGAGTTGTGCTCTGTAAGATTGGAAGACAGAAGACAGGTGCCTAGAATGAATGCACACTATTCTAAAAACATCCTTCAACCAGGTGTCACACTGAATCTAAAAGGCGGCCAGCATATTGGCAATGGTAATGTTCTTAATGCAGAGAATAAAGTTAATTATTCCAGGACGAGGTTTATATAAATGGGCTGATTTGTAATAAGATGAACCCAGTTGGTTTTGATAAACATAGGTTAAGAACAACTAACCAGGTCATCAGATTTGGTACTCTATTAAATGACTCTTGAAATCTCAACTGTGTTGTTGTGAATTGAATCATACTAAGATCACATTAGAAGAGTGGTAAGGACAGGTATCTACTCTTTGAATTTGAACAGAGCATCGAGATTTAGGTATACTGAATATTCATTTTCAGCATTAGTCTATTAGTTCAAATACAGTGAATTAACAAGACATTGTTGCCTTACCGGTGGGACACTCTTTGTTTCCTCGAGATTTAGGTAAATGAGAGTCTCTCTTCCATGCTTCATCAGGTAGTTAATCCCGATGCTCTCTACAACTGCCTGCTGCATCGAGTTGATGACTGCAAGTGAAACAAAGCAACTGATATACAGAAGTAAGAACATACCAAGTAACAGATAGACAATATGTTTAATCGACAGATACAACTTTGCTAAATCTTTTGGTACGAAAATATAGACAACATGTAAGAAAAGAATAAACGATATGTTTAATCTGTTCAACAAACAACCTCTATTCTGTAACATCCTTTGACCTGCGATCTACTGATTCATCATTTTCATATCAGCAAAACAATAAGCGACAACCCTGCAAAGTCAGACTCCCACATCGAACCGTGCCTGTGCAGCATCACATGAATAATAATACACAGGTTAACAAGAATTAACAAATTCGTCAGATTTTATATATTCCGTATTGTATACTGATTAAAAGATGTTGAAGACAAGGCCAAAGCCATGGTCACCTAAGGCTGAATTCTCTTGTAGAACATACCAAATTAATTCCTTAACACATGTGGCTTCTAATAGGAGTGTTTTCAACTGAATAAAAATACTCCTTTACACCTTTTTAAATCACTCGACCCTCAAAGAACTGCTCTAGCAGGTCATAAATAGAGGTCTAAAATGTCGACAACTTACTCAGTAATTCAGTGTTTCTTGAGAGGCTTTTCCTTTTCGTCTTGATCTCCAGGTAGTAAGGAGGTGTGTGCTGTAATCTTTACTGAGCATGCGGCGGAGAGACCTTTTTTTTAAATAGTAAATATAAGTTTTTGAAAAGAAATAAATGAAAGAAACTAAGAGCTCAGTTAAGAAGAAGAAGAAGAAGATACACACCTGACAGAATATGTGATAGGCTGATAGCTCATCACTCGATCTGCCAAATAGTTAAGTGTGAGTGCTGCAACGCTTATTGTAAGCTGCTTGAGGGGGTATCACCTGCAATGTTTTCACAGCATGAAACATTAAATAACAGTCTTGATAGCAGCGAAAAGATTGGAGAAATCAAAAACACCGTCAACATAGAAACATTTCTGCAAATCCAATTGAGAAGAATAAGAACAAAAAATGAAGAAAATAAAATGAAGTTACCAACCTCATACAAAGGTCACAGCTAGTTTTCCGTCACCTCGATGTTTGCAGACGCTGTTATGAGGTGAGACATTGCATGTTGTGTTACTTAATCATTTCTTTTTCATCCTTTAACAGAGCCTAAGGGAGATCATCTGCCAATTTAGAGCTAGAAACATTGGATAAAAGTTATTTCAAACAAGAAACTAATCGGAGAAACTAAGAAACGATTGAACAGTAAAACGTTGTATCAAACTAAGCAGCAGGAGTAACAGACCTGACAAATATAATATGTAACAGCTCAAACTCAGATGATATCACAAAAGGCAAGCACGGGCAGTACGTAATAGCAAGTACACAACAATTTATTCGAGTAGTCCATAGCGAACTCACAGAGAGATAAACTTAATACGCAAAACCTTTGAATATAGTAAGCGGACAAATATAAAACTCAATAAGAGAATATTACATGGAGACTTATGATCAATATCTGCCTGAATGATCGCTACTGCTTTGTCATTACTTGACACGAAACCATAAACTAAAATCTATTACGAAGCACGGAATAAGCTACTCACAACTACCATTAATGAGTCAAGTTTCAATTCAATAAGAAATATTTGTTTATTATATGTATGAGTGATGAACCATATAACTAGTCGGCTAATATTGGGGCCCACAGAAAGCCAATTCATCTCATATCGAGCATCAGTCTTCCTTGCAACACTAATAATTCTGAAAAGAATGTTAACAAACCTGAGACACAGTATGCAATAGCTCACCAAATGATCTCCTTCACCGACATGTTTTGGATGTGAGTAATTGTGTTCAAATCATTGCAACAGTTGGAGCTCCTAGCCGATGCGAAGAAGTGATTCAATTCTTCTGATTCATCTCCTAAAAAACTCTAAAAAACATTTGAAAATTCAGTTAAAACAAAAAATCATTTAATCTCATGCTCCCACATGTGCTTATGGAGGAAACATAAATCGAACCGTAGATAGAAGCGTTTGAAAAGTAAAACAATTAAACAAACGCAGAAATGAAGTGATTGCATACCTCGAATAAGTGCTAGCTCGCCATCACGGTCGATCACATTGATGTTTGGGATGTGAGCAATTTTGAGCCAATCAGCTCCTGTTTCCTTCTCGCATCTGCGGACTAGTTTGGGGCAGCCCTTAATCCGCAGTCTCTGCAAGGAGGTGAGATGTTGAAAGCAGTCTGGAATCGAAGCTAATGAATCCAGATCGTCTAAATAAAGTTCCTGTAGTGATGTGAGGTTGCCCATCCACTCAGGCATACTCACTATTTTGCGGCAACCTTTGAGTTCCAAGGTCTTCAAATGGGGAAGATATTGAAGCCAAGATGGAAGTGTCTCTGTATCTAGATGTGACAAACGTACTTCAAGGAGGCTCACAAACTGCTTCACATCCTCCTTCCCATCAACAAGGAACAGAGGGCAAGCGCCAATATCGAGTTTCTCCAAGACAGGGAAGTATTGGTTGTTCTTGTTGGTGGTGGTTAGGGATGATTCTGTGGGTTCCACCAATCTTTTCAAATTCCACACATTCCCGAGGTAGAGTTCTTTGAGTGATGGAAAGAGTAGTTGAACAGGTTCTTCCTCCAGAGTACTTCTACTATTGATGTCGATTAAGTAATTCACCCTAGGCATACTCCAGAGATGAAGTTGTTGAAGAGAAGGAAGCAACCCAAGTGGTGGAAAATGTGGCAAACTTACAAAATTATGAAATCTAATGTAAACAATATTAGGAAGGGAGATCCTGATATTAACTCTGTCCATCCAACTTGGAAACTTCCGACCCAGATAATTGAAGACAGTCAACCTCTCCAGATTGGAATGGGGTTTGAGACTTTCAATCAGCACTAACTCCTCATCTTTTTCCTCCACCGTTAAGAAATCACTGTGAACCCAATGTAACTGCAACTGTTTAATGAACTGCAGTTCGATTAAAATGCAACTATGGTTCCTTTTAGTACAATTTACACATTTCGATGATCTTAATTTTTTAATTGTTAAAGAACCCCTTAAGTTGACAAGGCTCTTCAGCTCACACACCTCAGCACAGTTCCTCTTTCCACCTTCCCAATTTCCTAGCGCAACAAATTCACTCAATGTCTACAAACAAGTCAGTTCCTTCAGTCCTCTCGGCATATGCCTCAATTTATAACATCCACTGACATCAAGGCACCTTAAGCTCACCAAATCTCTTGTCTGTGAGGGCAATTCTTCCAGATTTCTACACTGGGTGAGTATTAAGGTCTGCAAATTGTACAAACTGCATATAGATTCTGGGAGGGAAACGAACTTGTTGCCAGAGAGTTTAAGGTAATACAAATGGCTTAAGCCACCAACAAATTGAGGGACCCTCTCTAATCCTAAGCGTGACAAACTCAGCACACGCAATTGCTCAAATGTATTAACGATTTCATTAACCAGATTCTCGTCATATGACTTAGTAACAACAAGTGTACGCAACTTCTGCCCATGACATAACTTGGTGAGTTCATGTCCTGAAACCCATGTGTGACGAGTTGATTTACCGATATAGTCCGCACCCGATCCAGGGTTGTAATACTCATCACCCCCTCCCGACTGTGCAAGATCATGGATCAAATCATGCATTTTATAAAGAGTTGCATCTCCAAAACCTATACTTACTTCAAAGAACGACCTATCCAATAAAACCATAAAATGTCGCTCTCCAACATCCTCCAAAGTACGTGTTGTGCTATCCAATTGAATAAGCCCGTGAGCAACCCACATCCCTATAAGTTCGTCTTTGTCAATTTCATGATCCTTTGGATAAATCGCACAATAAACAAAACATCTTTTCAAGGGTTCCGACAAATTATCGTAGCTCAACCTAAGAACTGGTAAAACTGTACCATCACTATCTTGTGTTACTCGGGGAAGATCGTTCTTTTTGAAATCCAACCAATCAATTTCCTTCTCTTTCAGTGCTAACATGCTACCAATCGCCTTTACAACCAATGGAACCCCAAAACATTTCTCTACCACCTCCTATCCTATTCCTTCAATTGCTGGACTCACTTGTTCCACCCTTCGCTTAAATGCAACTTGCTTGAACAACACCCATGAGTTATCGGGAGACAAACCTTTCAAGACATGGGTTGCAATTGAACTTGCAGCTCGGGCAACTAATTCAGCTCTGGCAGTGATAAGAATCTTACTACCTTTTGCACCGCCTAATAACAACACTTCCAGTTTCTCCCATTCCATGGAAGACTCGTTCCACACGTCATCCAAAACAAGGAGATACTTTCTTCGGTCAATGGAATTTTTTAGTTTTTCCATCACAATGTCCATTGGAAGCCTCTCACATGTATTCTTTGTTGCAGACTTTATGATATTCTCACAAATTAGCTTTACATCAAAAGGATCAGAAACGCAAACCCACATCCTAAGCTCAAATTTGCTTTTAACTTCCTTTGAATCATACACGGATTGAGCAAGAGTGGTCTTACCCATTCCCGCGATTCCAACAATTGAAACCACAGACACATTATCTACACCGTCAGATTGGAACAGAAGGCTTGTGACATACTCTTTGTCAGCATCTCTGCCAATGAAATTGTCTATATGAACAAAGGAATGAGTCTCCTCCCTCTTGTGACTCCTGTTGGCAGGCATCTCTTCTCGCCGATCAGTGAAGTTGAAAGCATTCCGATCGGAAGAAATAGCATCCAACCTCTCCCTAATCAACTTAACTTGACGGCCCATCTTAAAACGATACTTTAGTTGATTTGAGCGTGAGAAGAAGATGACTACCTTCTTTGCTTTCCTGTTCCTAGTCATCACTTGACGCTTCAAAGCTTCTGTGCGGACTTCCTGAAGCAGGTCTTCAAGATCATAAAAGACAAGTTTGATCTTGATGAGCCAATCTCGAACCTGGCGGTTGGTCCTCTGCTTCTCATCTGCATCAATAAGCACTGCTTCAATGGCGGACACTGTGCTCTCCAGTTTTTCAAACTCCCTTTTGTTTCCGAATCCCCATGGCTTTACAACATAGGTTTTAAAAAGAGGGGTGCAAAACTCTCCTAACAATTTTCCAGCAAAACCATAGAGCAGTGATGCCATTGTTAGGTGCAATGTCCTGGTAAGAGGGTGAAAGGACAGATATAAAATGCTTGCGATTAGTTAATAAAACTATAAGTTGTCCTCTGAAAGTCAACTCATATCACAGCTTAAGAAAACATGATATACCCAGTTCAAAGTTCAAATAATAAAGTTCAGATTTCTTCTTAATACATTTTCAAATATCTTTGAAAAACAAAACCTCCACTATAATTGAGATATAAGGAGGAAGAACATAAAAAAACTTCAAGATTCAAAATTTAATAATTTTCCCGTAAAATTTGCCCACAAATCCTAAGCAGTGAAGCTCTGATTGTAATATCTCAATCGATATAAACCTTATAGATCCCAGAACGCTACGAAAACCAGACAAACAGAAGTCAAAAATAAATGAATTCAATAAAATACGGACGTAAAGAACAACAAACGAGATTATTCAAACATACAGAAGTGGCTAGAAGAACATCAACATGGCTCGGATGAGCCAATCGAAGTACAGAGAGTAATGAAGTCGATGATTACCAGCAGAGTAGATCCAACAGGAGCAGATGATGTGTTGCTGACGGAGGTCTCTAAGAGATTTTCCGTCAAAAAAGCGTAATCTTATGGGTATGTATATGTGTATCTGAGCAGACATCAGCTTTATAGAATACAACTTGGTTCTTCAAGTATTGAAAGACTCCGTAACATAGTTGGTAAGCTAACATATAGTTGGTAAGCTAACATCATGGATTTTCCGGGACCATGATGGTTTGTTTATTGCTGCTTTCTCTTGTAGCTTTGACCAGTCCACCTCGGTTGAGACTGAGGCCAAAACACTCTTAACTGGTCTTACTTTTGCATACAGTCAGAGGCAGGGGCTCTCCGTGGATCGTGTTTGGAGATTCTATGTTGGTGATCCAAGCTCTTGTGGGGTCGGCACTGAAGCCATTGTGGAGCCTGGAATTGTCCCAGTAAATAATAACATTACCTTGCCGAGTCTCTGTAAATCATCACTCCTATAAGATAAGATCATGGGTTGGAAAACAGACGCTAACGCTCTTTCGCGCAATACTGGCTTTAACACCTGTATTCAAACGTAAATATGTAGTGTCAAAAGTAAGTAGTCTCCTTCTCTCTCTGAGTCAGAGCAACGTGTTTAGTTTTAACAACCTAACGACTATAACCTGCCTTGATAAAGTATACCACACTTTATCAACAGATTATAGTCGTTCGGTTGATAAAGTGCGGTATATATATATATACATATGTATAAGGGTAATCTAGGCCACTACCACTTGGATCTTGCTGTAGTAGACATGCATAAGAATAATCTAACCAGAAGATCTCCAATTATTCAATTCAGACAAATCGCATTCAAAACCAGAGCATAGAGATCCTAGGGCTTCTGCTGCCTATGAGCCTATCCTAAAATTACATAAACCATACTCTTAGGGTACATTAAGAAGAAATCAACATGTTCAAGCCTATGAAATATTTTAACTTTAAATATTCTAAAATATAATACCCAGTACCCATTAACATATTTTAATTTATGGGTTTTGTTTGGAAGGTTTTTCAATTTATAGGGAGCAATTCCACTCTTTGCAAGCTCTTTATTGTCTCGATTTATTAATTGCAGACGCATCGCGTGTGCCCAATTTGCTAGTAAATATTAAAGAAGTTGACGACGTATCCTTATCCGTGATTAATAAATTCTTATCCATTAGAGCACCACGTGGTGCTCTACAACCAATTAAAGTGCCACACTTAAACAAACTGTCGGTAATTGGCAGACATTCATTGGTTATAGAGCATCACGTGATTTCTTTTGGAGCACTAAAAAATTGCACTTGAAATGGTAGGGGTCTACAGCAAGATTCAACAATGATTCATAAAAAAAAAAATATAAAAAAAAAAAAAAAAAAAAAAATGAATGATGAAGTGAAGTTTCCAGCAACCAGAAGTCACCTTTCGAATATGCAACTGTGCAAAAAAAAATATTACAATTTGAAAGAGCAACCTAACTCGGGTGTACCTTTAGCAATGGGGTTGGGGTTTTGCAGAAGGGTTCGCCGGACTCAAGTTCACGGTTCGGCGATTAAATTGTTTCCGGCCGAGTATGGAAATCCTCGTCGCCGATTTCTGAACTCAGTCAAGGGCTCTTGGTCATTTGAAATTTGGGGGAATTAGCAGATTATTACGGTTCAGCCCTCAAGTTTTGCTTAACTACAGATGTGCCCCTTTTTGTGCTGTAGTTGGTGGAAGTAACCTTATACGGTAATCCAATGCTTCTCGTCCTCGCGGATAGTAAGACTACAAGACATACCCAACAACATTGGAAACTTTCTAAAAGCTACAAGGTTGGAAACTATCACCATCATGGGATAATAATGTGTACGATATCCAATGACGACAAGTTTGGTTTTTCAAATTACCCTTATTGGATAAGAGTGATTAAATAACTAGATAGAATTGAATTGAATTGAATTAGTTAGACTTAAATTAATATTTAGTTAAAATCTCAGAGGAAAAAAAGTTTCACGAGGTATCTTTGCCCCGACTTTATCGGAGCGTACGAAAGGCGATCTAGGGTTTCACGAATCTTACAAGTTGCCGGCGACTTTTCAAGCGGCTCTACAGAGGGTGCTTCTGGGATTCTTTGCACCGTCTCAACCTCCTGCTTGGCGCAACCTAAGAACCATGGATGATTGCGACCTTCTAGTTAAGCGCTTCGTTAAACTCTCGGTAGAAGAAGAGCACGTGGACGAGTACGACGGCGACTATTGCCTCGAAGCAATCCAGAGCTGTGGACCGTGTCTATTGGTTACGTTCCTGCATCCGGTGACCTTCAATACTTGGGCGATGAAGATCCTATTCAATAATATTTGGCCCAACGGCGAGGAGATGAAGATTCATGAACCCTCCCCGAATAAGTTCGTTTTTGAGTTTGCGAACGAGGAGACGATGGATAAGGTTCTCCATGGAGGACCTTGGTTATTTGACGAAAACTTATTACTGCTCCAGCCATGGACAGTTAAGGACATGGTTGATCTAGCTAAGTTGGGAAGAATCGACGTTTGGGTGCAGGTTGGGAATCTTCATTTTTACCTTCAGACTGATGAGGAACTTAGGAAGGTTGTAAAGTTTCTGGGACCATTGGTACAAACAGACACTAGGGTTTTGTCAGGAAGCTCCGGAGACTACATGAGGGTACGAGTGAAAATCGATATCAACGTTCCTCTAATGAGAGGAAATTTTATTAAGTTGTTCGGGAAGAAAAGATGGTTAAGATTTACGTATGAAAGACTTCCGGGGGCGTGCGAGTGGTGTGGAAGAGTGTGTCATTATAGCACCGATTGTCAGGTAGTGGATGCGCAGAAGAGAGGCAAAGAAATCCCAGGCTTTGGTGACTGGATATTTTTCAAACCTCGAGAAGGAAGTTGTTCTATGGTGAACGAAGAACTTCTTTCGAAGATTCTGCGGGCACTGAGAAGAACACAGCTCCGGTGTATGGAGAGACGGAAACGGTGGTAGCTGCGGAAGACAATTCCGATGCAGGCTTGGACTGGGGTTTCGACGTTGATGGGGAGGGCACCGCCATGGAAGTAGATCATAGCGCAAAAGCTAATAAGCCGTCTGGGATGTCATCCTTTCTCAATACCTTGGAAAATGACCTGACATCGGAGAACATGGATGTACCGGGCAGGTTAGCGGCGGCATAGAAGGCGAAGAAGGTTATTAACGAGTCTGTTAACACGGCAACGGGAGCCAAAAGAAAGATTAGCGAGACCAATCTTTCCCCAAACCCCAATGCAAAGATCAAGGATAGAGAGGGTGGTTGGAATAACGCTGTTGTGAGAGGAGGATGGGGGTAGACGAGGCATGGGACGTGGTAGAGGACGCAATTCAGGCGGTAACAATGGTGGTATAGGTGGAAGTTTCGATCTAAATTTACAGCCTTCAAAACCCACTGTACAAGCCGGCCACAAAGCACGTTTGGCTAACAGTGTTACAAAAGAAAGAGTCTCGACTGAAGCTATTGGGGCAGCAGCGAAGGGGATGAGTAGCAAAGAAAAAGATGCCAGCAGTGGGGTACATTTGAAGGCCAATCCCAAACCAGTTTCAACCACCTCACTTTCCCATCATTCTACACCAACTCAAACGACCAGTTCAAAGGAAGCACATCCAATGCACCTATGGGAGGTAATGATAGTTTACGATTGGCTGTTTCTCAGGTTTCTGGGTATCAGATTCCGAAACAGGATGAGGCCGCCTTAAATAACCCAAAATTAGCATTGGCTGAGGTTGCTGGGCAGTCCAGCCAGAAGCAATGAATCTCCTAAGCTGGAAAGTACGCGGGCTTGGCAACCCCTGTAGCGTTGCTTCTCCCCGCGATCTAGTGGGGAGAAGAAAGCCAAATATCGTTTTCTTGATGGAGACGAAACTGTATGCAAGGGAGACGGAATGGGTAAAGAGAAGACTGGGTCTGCAGTATGGGACTTACAGAGATTGTGATGGCAGTGGTGGATGAAGACGAGGAGGTATCACCTTGTTATGGGACGGTTCGGTCAGTTTTAGTATGCTGAATTGGTCGAATCATCATATCCATGGTGATATTTCCTTTGATAATGGTACCAAGAAGGGTGTTCTTACCGGTTTCTACGGTGATCATGATAGACACGAGAGACATAATTAGTGGAGTGTTCTGCATGCTCTACGGTCCGGCAATAGGCCTTGGTGTGTGGTAGGTGACTTCAACGCTTTCACGTCTATATGTAAGAAGGAAGGAGGTAGATTGGTCTCTTTCAGTCAGATAGAGGGTTTTCGCACCGTTATTCATCGGCTACAATTGAGGGATATGGGTTATTCGGGTTCTCCTTTTACATGGAGAAATAATCAGGGAGACGAATACGCGAGCGTCTGGATCGTTGTTTGGTGACGGATGGTTGGATTGACATGTGTGGTTGGGCTAGTGTCCAAAATTTGATAGCTGAAGTGTTGGATCATGTTCATATTGAAGCCTACTGGAATCTGAGTTCAACTACTCGAAGACGAGGGGGTAGAAGATTCCAATTTGAGGCGATGTGGATGCACCATGATGGGTGCAAGGATATCATCTCCGATGTCTGGCGCATCTCAGGGGAGTAGGTATAGAGTCGGTTGAGCTCCCTAGACACGGCTCTTAAGGGGTGGTAGTCATCCACTTTTGGCACTGTCAAGAGGGAACTTGCTCAGCTTAAAGGTAGATTACAGGAAGTTTCTGATGGCCCCTAGACATCAGCGGCTTTATCTGAGATGCGACTTATTCGCAATGATATTCTTCGAATCTTGTTGGGGGAGGAGGAGATATGGAGGCAGCGATCTAGAGAGGTTTGGATGCGTAAAGGAGATCAGAATACGAGCTTCTTTCACCGCAAAGCCTCGATCCGTAGATGGCGTAACCATATTATGGGTCTCGAGGACAGTGCTGGAGTTTGGCAGGAAGAGCAACATCATATGACCTCCATTTTGGAGAACTACTTCAGAGGTATTTTCAGTACTAGTGATCCGACTAGACAGCATATGGAGCCGATGATGGGTGATATTGAAGAATTTGTTTCATTAGAACAGCGTGCTCCGTTCTTTCAGATAGAATTTGTGTCTTCTCGCCATACGGTCAAAGGGTTGTTTCATTAGAATTTGTTTCTTCTCGCCATACGGTCAAAGGGTTGGCCCCGTTGAAGTCACCAGGACCGGATAGATTTCCTGCTTTATTCTTTCAGAAAAATTGGCATATTGTAGGCGAGGAGGTTGTGTCTACTTGCTTGGAGATTCTCGACGAGCCAGGTTTAATCATACTTGCTTTGATTCCCAAGGTTAAACAAGTAAGAATCCATGTAGATATGCGCCCTATTAGTTTATGTAACACTATTTACAAAGTAGTTACTAAAACTATGGCAAATCGTTTGAAAATCATATTGAGTTCCTTGATTTCAGAAAATCAGAGTGCCTTTGTCCCAGGTAGACTGATTCAGATAACACTATTACTTCGTTTGAGTTGTTACACTCTATGAAGAATAGGAAGAAGGGAAAAGTAGGTTTCTTGGCGTTAAAGGCGGATATGAGCAAGGCTTATGACATAGTGGAATGGGATTTCCTCCGTGATGTTATGGAGAAAATGGGATTCGGTTTCAGGTGGATTGATCTTGTGATGAGATGTGTTTCGACTGAAACCTACAGTATCCTGATTAACGGGGAAACGATGGTTTTATCACTCCTGAAAGGGGGATCCATCAGGGCTGTCCCCTTTCTCAATATTTGTTTATGTTAGTAAGTGAAACTCTTTTGGGTAGTTTGTCTACTGTAGTGCAAGAAGGGCGAATCTTAGGTTTATCGGCTTCTAGGGGAGGTCCCATCGTCTCCCATCTATTTTTCGCTGATGATAGTTTACTCTTCACAAAAGCTACTCAAGAAGAGATAGAAGCATTACGCGGTATTCAGAGAGATTACGAGATTGCGTCGGGACAAATGTTAAATTTGCAAAAATCCTCGGTGGTATTTTCGGATAATGCCAATGCAGTTGAGAAACAAAACATGAGCTTACTTTGTGGGGTACAGCTCGGGGAAGACCATAATAACTACCTGGGATTGCCGTTGTCTATGGGAAGGAGGAAAACGCTGACCTTCTCCTACCTACCAGAAAGGATTCTTAAGAAATTGAAGGGCTGGAAAGGCCAAGAGCTTTCAGCTGCAGGTAAGGAGATAGGGGGATAGGGGCCCGACTGAGCAGTCGGGGACGATAGGGCAGGACACCACACCCAGCTGCCGTGAGGGGAGGCAGGGTGTTGTTGTGGGTGCTGCTGAGTAGTCAGGGACGATGGGGCAGGACACCACGCCCAGTTGCCGTGAGGGGAGGCAGGGTGTTGCTGTGGGGTGCTGCTGAGTGTGTACACGACCTTTTCGTCCAGACTGACGACGATTACTATTGCCTCCGCGTGCTTGGGGAGGAGAAGCGGTTTGCATGGCGACTGAGGAAGAGGCCATTTGAGCCAAAAAGGTGTGTTGAAGATGAGCCGGGTAGAGAAGCTGTGAAGCAAGCCGACGAATCCGACGGCGCTGGCTGGATGCGGCTTCGGAAGCCGAGAAGATGAGCCAAAGTCGAGGAAGAAATCAACCCCAACAAAGCTAAGTGTATTTCCAAAAAAAATATATCCCACACAGAAAGTGTGTAATGTAGACTAAATACAGGACCTAAATACTCTAGAAGGGGGGTTGAATAGAGTACGGAAACTTTTTACATAACTCTGATTTTAAACAAATTGGCTTTGTGTGAAACTCAAATCTCAAGGCCTTGAGATTTTAGAAAACTGTCAGAAACTTTCAAAGGCATAATAGAAAGCTTCAAGGCCTTGAACTATTACCAGTTCTAAATAGCTTATAAACCCTAGTTTGATTTGAGTTGTGTGCAGCAGAAAATAACAAAACTGTAAATTAAAGAACACAAGGCAATTTACAGAGTTCAGTCCCAATGGACCTAATCTCTGCCTGAGGGACCTAATCCCACCAGGATTGGGCAAACACTTCTTATAACTCACACAGAAACAGCCCTAGATCTTCAAGCCTAAGTGATTTCCCTTACACCTATACAGCTTGTGGTTCCAAACCTATCTAGTTTCAGCTACTAATTGTTGAGCTAACAAGAACCTCTTGTTGTTCACTTGAACAACCAACCACTAGGTTTAGTGAGGTTTTAGATATACAAAAGATAAGCAGATTACAAAACAGGTGAAGAACACAGTAGAATAAATAAGCTAGTGAAGCGTGGATGTGTTCTTCTGGAAACTGGAATGATTTGATCTTCTGAAATCTGGAATTGAAGCTTGAATGCCTGTGTGTTTGAATGAATGATCTCCCACGAATTTGTCACACTTCTCTCAGAATTCTTCAAACCTCTTTCTTTCAAAATTCAAACCAGTCTCTTTATCCACCAGCTGCAACTGAATGAGAGATTTTAGGATCTCAGTTCCTACAAATCCTCCTTCTGTTTTCAACTGAAATTCAAACAGCTCTAAGAGGATATCCGTTGGATTTTGTTGAGATTGCTTTTGCGCATTTAAAAAACCTGCAACAACATTAAAAACGTAGCAACAACAAAATCCATAAATATAACAGTACTATGACTGTTTGGTTTTCCAGTTTCTGATAAAAACTGGTTAAAAGATTAGAACAATAATATGATTACATTCTGACACATATAAATCATGAAAAACAAGTTTAAGAATCTTAGAGGTCATTAAACAATCACAATAATAAGAATCAAACCATGCAAGAAAGAATCAAATTAGTTATGTAAAACTGTCAGCAGCTCAAGGCACATCTCAAGGCCTTGAAGCTCTGAGCATGCTTCACAGTCTGTCAAAGTTAAGTCCACAAAACTTTAGATATGTAGATAATGTAAAACATGAGTATATGCAGAAAATGCCTGGTCTGTATAATCAGATAGCCAATCTGCAACACAATATTGTTAGACCATTCAGCAGAATGAAAACAACTCTCAAGGCTTTGAAGCTCTGTCAGTATCTCAAGGCCTTGGAGTATCTATAATGCTTTGTCTTTGTCTTTCATCACTCAAAAAAATTACTTCTGAAAACACATTCAAGGGTCTTTGAGTCAACAATCTCCCCCTTGATGAAAGACAAAACTCATAATCTTGTGTAGATATTCCTGCAACTCCTTATAAGAATTAGATAACCACATATTGCAGATACAATAGACAATAATACCAGATAATCAGTAAACCACATATTCACAGTAATATAAGAACATAACTGATTAACCAAAATAACTCATTATTATTATTCAAGTACTGAAAGTAACACAAGGTAATCACAAAACACATAATTTCTCCCCCTTTTTGACTTTCATCAAATAAAGGTGAAGAAATGTTTGATCATTACTCAGAGTCTTTAAAAAAAAACTTAAAACAAAATTTATTCCTAGAAAGTCAAGGCCTTGAGAACAGAAAAGAAGAAAAGAAATAGATAGAAGGAAAGGTTCAAGGCTTTGGTCTTCTCTGATCTTCATTTCTTCTTTGATGTATGGCCTTTCTCTGAGCCTTCTCCAACTTCTTCCTCACTTTCAGCATCATCAGCAGACCGATTTCCCTCTTGTTCAGCTTCCACTTCTGCAACAACTTCTTCAATGATCTCATCCACCTTCTTGTTCTTGACCTGCACTGATTCCCCCTCTGTAGCTGCATCAACACCTGTGTCTTCACCAGCATCTTCTTCATCAGTTTGCTCATACAGATCTTTTGATGTAAGTACCACTGGAATTGGCTTCTTTTTCTTCTTCAAGAAATCACTTAGCCTTTCATCTGAATCCACACTGGTGTCATGACTAGTAGCAGAAGGTATCTTCTCCGAGTTCAAACCCTTGATGACAACATCCAGCTTCCCATTCATCACATTCATCAAACCCTTGAACTGGTTAAATTCAGAAGACAGATCAAATAGCCTTTGTCCGAGATCTTCAATCTCAACCTGCTGATCTTCAAACTTCTCAACCAACAAAGAGTAATTCTCATTGGCTTGACCTTTCCCTGATGTATCCCCCTTTGGCTTAACAAACTTCTTCTCTCCAAGCTCATCCTTTTACAATTCTGAATAGAACTTCCAATGTCCTTTCCCAGTCTGAACTAACCCAATCCTCTGTAATGCAGTTTCATCAATTAACCCAAAACCTCCAGTAATCTTTTCTTCCCCTTTCACAGGTACATCAAAATGCTCAAAGAAAATAGGTAAAAGGTTGGCATATGGAAGAGGATGGTTTCTGGTTCTAGTTGCACAATAAATCATATGCTCCATTACAACTGTTGGCAAGTCTATCTCAAACCCTTGACATATCAGATACATTAGTATGAGAACCTTATCAGTAACCAACTCCCTTGAGTTCTCCCTAGGAACAACACTCCTCATCAGAATTGTAAACAAGATTTTAGCTTCACAGTTGAGCACTGAATGTGTCAACTGCTTTGGACCAGAGGGTACACCATCAATGAAAAACATCTCTTTTGCCTTTTCTAGACACTCATTCCTATCAGGGTAATCTCCAACATTATACTTCCTAGGAATGTCCAAGACTTTGGCAAAAGTCCTATGATCTAACCTCAAATTTATCCCTGCCACTTTTGAAGTTAACACCATCTTATCATCACCTTCATGAACCAAATTCAGATAGAATAAACTAGTTAACCTAGGATAGGCTTTTGAAATAGGATTTAACACCTTCCAAACTGCAGTTTCTCTTAACTTTCTCATTCAATCAATATCCAATTTATCCAATAACTCCTCAGACACCATACTATAGAAAGCAACCTTAGAAGAAGCATAACCTTGCATCCACACAGTCCTAACTTCAGAACTAACAAACCAATCTGAAGGAAGTGCATTCTTGACACGTCCAAACCACAAGTGTATGGCTGTCGGTGCAGTAATAATCGGAAAAGTCCGGATTGTCGAATCCCAAGTGACTTCTTTGTAAATTAGCTATTAGTTCTTAACCTTGTGTGGGCAAAGCGCAGTGGTTTGTTCTACTAACTCTACTGAAATTAAAAGACAAAGATCTCAATTAATCAGGTGAAAAGCTTCACGATTAACGAAGAATGATTTTTAAGTTACTTAACAAGTGGACAAGTTCAGGATATCTCTACGGGTTCACTAGGGATTTCACACCACTTAGGATTTACGTTCATGCGACACGGATATTTTCTACTTAGCCAAACGAGCAATTTCACTTTGAAGATTCCTCAACCAAAGTCTATATTTAAACTCTTGTACCTGATTCCTCTAGCCTACTTAAGTTTAAATATGCATTATGATCTTGATATCAACTCTTAGTTCTAGTTAACTAGCAAGATTCCTCAACCCTAGATTCGACTAGTGCAAGATTCAAGTTCAAGCAATAACTATTGATTCCTCTAATAATTATCACCTAGATCAATCTTATTGTGACGTCGAACAATACGAAAGATAAAATTACGCGTATGAATCAAGCATAACTAAGCATAAACATCCAATTAAGCTAATAAGCATGAAGCATAATCCATAAATCACCAAAACATGGTGTTCAAACCCTAGTTCCCTATGAGATATCCCGAATAGAGGGTTTAGCTACTAAAACACATGATCAAAGTACAAAGTTTCAATGATCATGAACAAAAACTAGAGAGGGAAAGAAGATAAAGAATCAAACGATGGTCTCCAAGCTCCCAAGAATGCTCCTTGCCTCCAATGGCATAGAATAGATGAATAATCAAGCCCTAGGTCGTTCCCTACTAGTTAAACACGTTCCTTCCTTGTAAGTCTTTAAAAATAACAATTTCACCCCTCTTCTAATCACGTCAGATCCAATATGTGATCTTGTGATCACAATTTGTGATCCTAGGATCACATTTTGTAGTTGTAGAGTCATGTTACTATTCTATGTGGTCTTGCACTTTGATCTTGTGATCATAGGATCACCTTTGTAGGATCACAATGACCTTCCATGTGAGTTTGCTTCATTTCACCTCTTGAAAATTTGGCTAAGTCTTTTTCTCCTCTTAGCTTCTCCTCTTCTTCTATTCTCTCATGCATTCCTTGAGTTTCTTTCTTTCCGAAGTTCGCTTCCGCTCCAAAATCCGCACTCCACGCTTCCGGTTCCTGAAATCCACAACACGAACAAATACCGGAAGATCAAATGCGACAAATAAAGCATAAAACATGCATAAAACGCCCGGATTACACCATAAAGTCCAAATACTCAAGTATGCTCAAAACTATCAAAACTCGGCCTAAAACACACATAAATGCATCGGAAAGCACGCGAAACGACAAGTAATCACAATAGAATATAACTTCAATTATGGATTTATCAAATATCCCCACACTTACCATTTGCGCGTCCCGAGCAATCTATCAAAATTGGCCATCATCTCCAAACCTTCTCCCCAACAAATCATGGTACGAGTCCAACTAATTGCATACTTTTTGAAATACCGCTTGCATACAAACCAAGACTAGCCGACTCGACATAAACACGACTCAATACATGACTCAACTATGCAACAATATGAAAATGCATTATATACAATGCACATAAAAAAATAACATTTTTTTTCTTTTCTTTTGCGAGATTGGGCAATCTCAATTAGCTCAAACCGGTTCTCATGGAATGATGATCAATCTAGGAACAAGACGTGAATTGCAACTAAACTCGACAACGAGAATTTCCCCTAGTTAGTATAGAGAGCCTAGCGTTACTATGTAAAGGAATACCTACCTCTTCGCATGTGTCGACAAAAATAAGAGGCTACGCTAGGCTAAGCCACGTTCAAGGTCCGAGCTCATATTCCGCTAACGGTTTAGAATGTTGAGGCTTAGGGAAAAAAGGATAATTATGTAGTAACAAGTCCTGAGCGTCACATTCTCACATTAAACCCCACATCTCACACACCCTCACCACGATGATAGAAACCGCAACCCGAAACTCACCGTCTCCGGCCCTCGATCCCCTCAAACCCCGGTACAATAACGATCTCCGTGGCCACCATGGAAATACGTGCACGAAATGTAACCCGTCGTCAACGAACTAGCAACTTTCCACCACTCAATTTCCAATAAGCTCAAATTTATTCCTTTATTCCATCTCTCCTTTTTTTTCTCTCTTTGTTTTTTTTCTTTTTTTTCATTTTTTTTATCTCTCAATATAACAAAATGCCGCAAAAGTATACGAGTGGTCTTCCAAGAATCCAGCAAAGCAAGCATGTTAAGGGGAGGAAATAGACGATCCAATGAATGTATATCACAAGTAAAATTCATCTCCCCCTAACTCAATGAAGTACACGGTGTCACCAAACAAAGCCGCCAAATAGTCAAAGCGCGTGTGTAGGGATGTAGTCGTCAGAAGCTCAATCTCGATGTCCGTAGTCAAAAGTCGACATCCCCACACTAGAATGTAAACATGCCCCCTCTCAAGTAATCAAATGTATGTAAGTCTCGTGCCTAATCCAACCGATCCTCCTACACCGTGATGATGGAAAGAAACGATACCTAGCACGATCCACCAATTAAGATCAACCACCCCATTGTTGTGCGGATTAGACGTCACGCACTCACGGCTCTCCACAACTGTGTCCATGGTGTAGTGACATGGAACACCGCCACACCGAAGTTCGCAAGCCTACTCACTCACCCTCGCATCCCCTCGAAGATATGTAATAAGACGCAAGCGATCATGTAGAACTCACAAGTATATGCAGTACAGCTCTCCCTCATCGAACCCCCTCAACTATGACTCCCTCTTGACGCACTAAAGTGGTGATTCTAAACGATTTATGATGAAGGCCAAGAATCGTCACCCTAGGTCAAGAGGTTATGAATAAAACCAAGGTTCAAATTGGGCTTTCTAATGGTCCTACAAGGTGAGATCTATCAAGCAGTGAGTGCTCTAATACGCATCCTCGCACAGCTGTTCTGTGTGCCACTACGAGGCGGGCTGGCGACTACCTAAGACGTACACATGAACGTTCGGCTTGTTTAGCTCACACCTAGCTCAACTCTTGTAAAAAAAACGGCACACACTTTAGATTTGCAAATCAAGTAAGTGTAATAAAATAGGTAGACATTCCCGTAAAGGAAGTCTCTCTATACGTACTAGGGGGAACTCAATTTGTCCTTCTCGGTCACAAGGCACGCCCTACGCCTAGAATTCTCACACTCCTCGATTCTACCAAATTTTAAGCTTCTTTTGATTGCCCTTTCTCAAATTTTCTTATTATTTTTTTTTTCAAATTTTTAATTTTTTGTATTTTTACTTTATTTATTCTAACTCTACATGCAAGGCCAGACGCGAAAGAAGACTCGAAACTGACTCAGTTTAGGTAGGTGGACTCAATTAAATAAACGTGCAAGACACAAATAACACATATATATAACTAACACACACATTACGATACTAAAACTACACACGACACGAACCACGAAGACGACACAATACACCCTAACAATCTATATGTGACAGGTTAATGCAGACACGGACTGGCTAGTCAAGATTAAAAATCCTCCCCACACTTGAATGCTTTGTTGTCCTCACAAATTTAGAGCTCAATCAAGAGGACTCGGCAATTCTAATGCGAGGCACGGTGTATCTACTCAGCACCATTGTCATTCTTTGCCTCAACTACTTCTAAACGGTCTCATTGCACAAAAAAGTACCAGTTCAAATTTAGAGATTATATTCGCTACGTGCACGTGACAATGATTGTTTAGTGAATCAAAGCAAGAAAGCAATTTAGCATATAGGTCCTAGGACACTAGTCAATCGCCCCCAAACGTCGCAACTAAGCGACAACAATAAAAATTTGGGCTTTTACTCGATGTGCCTAGACTCGATAAAATTAACTTGCGAAAGAGAAAGATTAGAGATACCTAAAGCCGTGGAGTTCCGTTCAAACGGGGGCTGAATCGACAAAATCAGTCAAGAAGGACCGTACGGTCGACTGATTTTTCGATACTTTTCGCGATTTGAGATTTTTAGCTCAATATCTTCTCCTTGCTGTCCCCGTCACAACCCCGCAAACGGTTTAATCAAATTCCAACCAGTTGATAACGAATTTGCAGATTCGTCTTGAGAAAACCCTAGCTTTCACTTGCTTCCCCCACACTAATCTCACAGAATATTCAAAAATTAAACGCCGGAGGTTGTAGGCGTTGCGGAGCCGAGCAGAACCCACAAAACGCCGGTGATTTCCGGCGATTCTCCGGTCGGCAGCGGCTGTGAGAGGTGCTGCTGTTCGTCGAGAGTCCTGCCGTGGTTCTGAGTGAGAGCTTCCCCCACACTTATCTTCGCCAATTCTTCAAAATTGAACACGGGGTGTCGTCGGCGCTGGTAGGCGGAGCAAAACCCACCAAAGCTCGTCGGATTCTGGCGATTTTTCCGATCACTAGAGCTCTGGGCGTCGACGGCGTGCTTTGTGAAAGCACTGTTGGTGAGTCTGTCGTGAGTTTTGTCGTTGGGTTCGAACAAGAAGCTCCTCTATGTCGTCGGCGCTGGTAGGCGGAGCAAAACCCTTCCAAACGTCGGCGACATCCGGTGTTTTTCCGACGAGTTAAGCTCTGCGTGGGTCTGGAAATACTCCCTGAATCTTCACAATCGCCTCAACGGAGGTTGCCGGCGCTGCTGAACCGCGCAGAAAACACCAAACACCGGCGACATCCGGCGATTTTCCGATCGATAGATCTCACGAGGTCTGCGTGTCATTGAGGGCCTGTTCAAAAATACGTGCTCTGTGCTCTGAGCGCTGTTGTTCTTTCTCTTCTACTTCTTTTTTTTATTTCGCGTGTTTCTTTTTTTTCACTTATAACGCCAAAAGACCATTTTGCCCTCTTTTAATGAACTCAGCGTGAGAAGAGATCTTGCGATCACATATTTTTTTACACGATCAGCCTTTTTGATCGTGTGTTAACAGTGGGTTGCGCACAAAAAAGTCTGCCAACTTTTTTTCTAAGTACCGGCTGCTTTTTTTTTCTTTTCTTTCTTCTTGTTCTATTATTTTACGCTCCCGGACTTCGATGCACGCATATAATATACCGTCGGAAAGCTCGTTTCGCGCTCTTTCTCCTTTTGCTTGTGTTACTCCCAAAATTACCGGAGTAAACTTCAGAATTTATGACCTCAAATTTCGTGACTATTACGTCGCTTTCTCGATTTTGTGCATTTCTTCCACGCGCATCAAGAATGGGATCCCGGATAGCGTCTTCAACCTGTATTCCTGCAGAGACTCAATTCAAATGTGAGATCCTCACTCTCTCACCCCTCAGATAAGAAAACTGTATTGAAAAACTCACACAATAGTATTTAAAAACATACTCTCTACACTAAAGCATAAAAGTACGTTGGGTTGCCTCCCAACAAGCGCCGTGTAATTTAAAGTCGACGGCCCGACTCAGTTACCTCAAAAGATGTTAAGGAGGTATAGCACGACGTGCCTCCTCCTTGAATTTCATGCTCTTGATTTTCTGCACCACATCATGTGCACTCACCACATTTTGCTTCTTCTCTGATTCGGGTGGATCGGGATGCAAAACTGTAGGCAACCCAAGAGAAGGATCCACACGATCTTCTCTAAACTTGATCATGGCCAATTTATTCTTCCCCTTGCTCGGAACAAATGCCTTGAACACGAGTGATGAGTCTAGAGCCTTGATAGTCAACTCCTCAGTCTCTAGATCCACATTTGCCCGCATTGTCTTCAACAACGGTCTTCCAAATATTAGTGGAACATCTCGATCCTCTTTGATATCCACTATCACAAATTCAGCTGGAAAGACAAATGCGCCCACTTTGACTAGCAAATTCTCAATCACCCCATTTGTCGTAACTATAGAATTGTCTGCCAATTGCAGACCCATCTTCACAGGGGTCGGCGCACCAATGCCCAATCTCTGAAACAGAGACAATGGCATGAGATTAATACTCGCGCCCAAATCACAGAGACCATGAGTATGATATCCACCCCCAAGAGTGGAGCCTAAGATGACACTGCCTGGATCTCTCATCTTGGGAATGTCTCTTTGTATGACAGTGCTACACGTCTCTGTTAGCTTTACCGTGGCATAGGGTTCTATGCTCTTCTTCCCCCATAGGATTTCCTTCAAGAACTTCTTGTACCTGGGCATCTGAGCAAGTGCTTCTACAAGAGGAATGTTGATATGCAATTGTTTGAATATATCCATAAATCTCCCAAAGTGTTCCTCATCATTCCTCTTTATTGCAGCAGGATATGGAATTCGTGGCTCATAAGTAGCCGGATCCGGAGTGATCGTGGACTCTTCTTTCTTCTAAACCGTGTCCTTTGATTGGGGACTCACGGCCTTGAGCAACTCTTCACCCAATTCCTTCTCTGTAGCTTTTGTAGCTTCAGCTCTCGCATGGTTAGGATATGGAGGATCCTGAGTAGTCACACCACTGCGAGTAGTAATAGCCTTCAATTGCTCAGGTGGAGTGATTGTGTTAGAAGGTAGTATACCTGGTGGAAGTCGAGGATTCTGATTAGCTATTTGGCCAATTTGTGTTTCATGGCTCCTTAGCGAAGCTTCCATTGCGACAATATTGCTCTCAATCTTATCATTGCTAGCTAACAGTTTCCTCAACATCGCGTTTGTATCATGTTCTTCTGAGAGTGGAGGTGGAGCCTGTTGTTGTGGAACCTGTCTCTGAGCTTGGTAAGGAACATTTGGCCTTTGACCTGGCGCATATAATCCACTATTCGGATTGGCATAGCTGAAGTTGGGGTGATTGCGATTGTTGGGATGATAGGTGTTTGGCCATTGCTGTTGTCTTTGTTGACCCATGTAATTCACGTCTTCAATACCATCCCCATATCCCTGATTTGCATCTGCTACCATCTCTCCCACTGACTTCACCTGTGCCGATGGATTCAAATTACTGAAAGCCGAAGTCATCACTGCCATCTGATGTTCAAATTTCTGTTCCACCATAGACTCTATCTTACTAACCAAAGCCCCATCTGATTTCGTGTTTCTACGAGTCTCAGACCTCGTGGATTCACGTTGTGCTACATTATCTAGCAGATCACGACATCTCTGTAGTCCCATTCCCATAAAATTTCCTTGAGCCATCATGTCCAGCTCACTAGCAGTCTCTCTGTCCAAAGCATTATAAAAGTAATGGAGAAGTTTATACCATGGCTCTCCGTGTGTAGGGCATCTGCGAAGGAGCTGGTTGAACTTGCTCCACGTGTCTCCCAGAGAATCATCTTCCTGCTGTGTAAATTTGGTTATATCAGCCATCCGTTGAGCAACCTTAGATGGTGGAAGATACTTCTTGAGAAACTCTCTGCTACAATATGCCCATGTAACTATGCTGCCTGCTGGGAGTTCCATAAGCCATGTCTTTGCCTTTCCCGATAAAGAAAGGGGAAAAGCATGAGCTTTATCGTCTCGATTGGAACTCTCTGGTCATACATGGTAGAAGTAATCTGCTCGAAATTGAGCAAGTGTTGATGTGGATCATCACTCGGGGCTCCAGTGAATAAGCATTCATCCCTGACCATATTGATCAACGGTTGGCGAATCTCGAAATGTGCGGCATTAATCTGCGGCCTGACAATGGTGGGCTGATATCCCTCCGGTGTAGTCCTGAAGTAGTCCACCAAAGGACGTTTATCCTCCTCAGCATTGTTGACTTTCTCTATCGCATTCCGGCCGTTATTGTTCCGATTATTACCCCCATTATTCCCATTGCCACCGTTGTTTCGACCATTAACTCCTCCATTGTTTCTATCAACTATTTTTGCACCAGGGAGTTGTTGTGGATTTGGGGGGTTCATGCGATCAATCACTGCCTGCATCTCAGCCATTTGGGCCCTAAGCTGCTCAGTCTCCCTTGCTCGATTTGCTGCATCTTCCACAGCTGCAGCTCTAGCTGCTTCCGCATCTTCGAGGCCTTTGCGGAACCTCTCAAACTCAACTCTAGTTTGCTCGTCCATCTGAACCGAATTTGCTTTCCTCTTGTCTCTACTCTGTGCTCGCAATAAGGATTCCGGGTCTTCAAGTGTTGGATGCAAAGGCTCGTTTCTAGAACGTGATATGCACCAAGTGAATCAGACCTGAAAACACCAATCACACACACAAAACAGGTGAGTAACAGATATAAACAGAAATAGTAAATCCCTAAAGAGAAAAATAATAGCTAATGTATCTGAAGTCCCCGGCAACGGCGCCAAAAACTTGACACGTCCAAACCACAAGTGTATGGCTGTCGGTGCAGTAATAATCGGAAAAGTCCGGATTGTCGAATCCCAAGAGACTTCTTTGTAAATTAGCTATTAGTTCTTAACCTTGTGTGGGCAAAGCGCAGTGGTTTGTTCTACTAACTCTACTGAAATTAAAAGACAAAGATCTCAATTAATCAGGTGAAAAGCTTCACGATTAACGAAGAATGATTTTTAAGTTACTTAACAAGTGGACAAGTTCAGGATATCTCTACGGGTTCACTAGGGATTTCACACCACTTAGGATTTACGTTCATGCAACACGGATATTTTCTACTTAGCCAAACGAGCAATTTCACTTTGAAGATTCCTCAACCAAAGTCTATATTTAAACTCTTGTACCTGATTCCTCTAGCCCACTTAAGTTTAAATATGCATTATGATCTTGATATCAACTCTTAGTTCTAGTTAACTAGCAAGATTCCTCAACCCTAGATTCGACTAGTGGAAGATTCAAGTTCAAGCAATAACTATTGATTCCTCTAATAATTATCACCTAGATCAATATTATTGTGACGTCAAACAATACGAAAGATAAAATTACGCGTATGAATCAAGCATAACTAAGCATAAACATCCAATTAAGCTAATAAGCATGAATCATAATCCATAAATCACCAAAACATGGTGTTCAAACCCTAGTTCCCTATGAGATATCCCGAATAGAGGGTTTAGCTACTAAAACACATGATCAAAGTACAAAGTTTCAATGATCATAAACAAAAACTAGAGAGGGGAAGAAGATAGAGAATCAAACGATGGTCTCCAAGCTCCCAAGAATGCTCCTTGCTCTCCAATGGCGTAGAATAGATGAATAATCAAGCCCTAGGTCGTTCCCTACTAGTTAAACATGTTCCTTCCTTGTAAGTCTTTAAAAATAACACTTTCACCCCTCTTCTAATCACGTCAGATCCAATATGTGATATTGTGATCACAATTTATGGTCCTAGGATCACCTTTTGTAGTTGTAGAGTCACGTTACTCTTCTATGTGGTCTTGCACTTTGATCTTGTGATCATAGGATCACCTTTGTAGGATCACAATGACCTTCCATGTGAGTTGCTTCTTTTCACCTCTTGAAAATTTGGCTAAGTCTTTTTCTCCTCTTAGCTTCTCCTCTTCTTCTATTCTCTCATGCATTCCTTGAGTTTCTTTCTTTCCGAAGTTCGCTTCCTCTCCAAAATCCGCACTCGACGCTTCCGGTTCCTGAAATCCACAACACGAACAAATACCGGAAGATCAAATGCGACAAATAAAGCATAAAACATGCATAAAACGCCCGGATTACACCATGAAGTCCAAATACTCAAGTATGCTCAAAATTATCAAAACTCGGCCTAAAACACACATAAATGCATCGGAAAGTACGCGAAACGACAAGTAATCACAATAGAATATAACTTCAATTATGGAGTTATCAAATACTCAAGTATGCTCAAAACTATCAAAACTCGGCCTAAAACACACATAAATGCATCGGAAAGTACGCGAAACGACAAGTAATCTCAATAGAATATAACTTCAATTATGGAGTTATCAATTCTTAACCCTTGTTTTTTGCTCAGTGGGTTTGCTCTTCTCCTGTTCTCCTTCAGTTGGCTTCTTCTTGATTTCTTGGGCAGATTTCCCTTTTTCCTCTTCTCCAGACTTTTTCTTCTCTCCCCCTTTCTTCTTGTCCGATCTAGGTTGATCACAACCCTGAGTCTCTGTCTCCTTCTGTGGATCAATGCTTGTGCCTTCATCTGCTTTTTCTGTTCTGGTCTTCTTTGCAGGGGGAGTGTCCTCATACAAACTTTGAGTATTTTCTGAATTCGCATCAGAAATCACAATCTTCTCCTTCTTATATGCCCTCTTTTTGGATCTGCCAGAAGGCTTCCCTTGTTGCTGAATCCTGGCTGATTTGCGCTCCATTGTGGGTTTAGGGTTTTGAGAAGGGAATTAGATTGGGAGAAATTGAGAGAGAGAGAGTAGAGAGACGTAGAGAATGGAGATAGACTTTCAGCTTAAGTAGGTTGAAAAGGATGAGTCATAAAAGGACTCTGCAAAAATCAACATGCAAAAAGGATCTTGAAAAAATATTTTTGGATATTTTTGAAAATTCTCTGAGTAATTCAAATATTATACAGTTATCTAAAAAGATAAGATATAATATTTGATGATCCATTTTAAAAAAAAATAAATACAGATGTTTGCAAGACCTGGAGAACAATCTCAAGGCCTTGAGATTTTCTGCAGTTTGAGAAACTTCAAAGCTTTGAGCTATACTTTCAAGGCTTTGGAAAGTATAATCTCAAGCCTTTGAGATTTCAACACATAAACACATATAAGTACTAATACTACCCCTAAACCAACGCATCCTTTTTTAACATCCCCAATTCAAGGCTTAGGGATGAAAACCTATCATCTGGCAAAGGTTTAGTGAAAATATCAGCAACCTGCATTGAAGTAGAAATAAAAGTTAAAACAACATCACCTTGTTCTGCATGATCTAGAAGGAAGTGATGTCTCACATCTATGTGCTTGGTCCTTGAGTGCTGGAGTGGATTCTTAGAGATTGAGATTGTACTTGTATTGTCACAATGAATAGGCACATTTATGAAATTATAGCCAAGATCTCTAAGTTGCTGAGCAAGCCATAACACCTGTGAACAGCAAGCTCCAGCTGCAATGTATTCAGCCTCTGCAGTTGATAATGCTACAGAATTTTGCTTTTTAGAATGCCAACTGATCAATGAAGATCCAAGAAACTAGCAACATCCAGAAGTACTTTTCCTGTCTACTTTATACCCTGCAAAATCTGCATCTGAATAGCAACTCAACATAAAATTAGATCTCCTTGGATACCAAAGGCCCAAGTCTCTGGTTCCATTCAAATATCTAAAAATTCTTTTGACTGCAGTTAAATGACTTTCCTTAGGATCTGCTTGAAATCTAGCACACATACAGACACTGAACATAATATCAGGTCTACTAGCAGTTAAATACAAAAGTGATCCAATCATACCTCTGTATTCCTTTTGATTAACACTCTTACCATTTGAATCCTTATCTAATGAGAGTGATGAACACATAGGGGTTTTAAGTACCTTAGACTGTGACATATTGTACTAGTTCAATAAGTCCTTGGTATACTTTCCTTGATGTAAAAAAATTCCTTTCTTCATTTGTAAGATATTAAGTCCAAGAAAGAAATTCAGTTCTCCCATTAAGCTCACCTCAAACTCCCTGCACATCAGACTAGAAAACTCTTTTGAAAGAGCATCATTAGTAGCACCAAATAGAATATCATCTACATAGATTTGAACTACTAACAAATCACTTTGATGATGTTTAATGAAAAGAGTTTTATCAACTAGACCTCTCTTGAAATTGTTGTCAAGTAGAAATTTTGAAAGTCTATCATACCAAGCCCTTGGAGCTTGTTTTAACCCATAAAGAGCTTTGTCTAGTTTATAAACATGAACAGGAAAGTTTTCATCTTCAAAACCAGGAGGTTGTGCTACAAAAACATCTTCTTGTAAATATCCATTCAGAAAAGCACATTTGACATCCATTTGATAAAGCTTTATGTGATTGTGAGATATAAATGCAAGAAGTATTCTAATAGCTTCTAACCTGGCAACAGGAGAAAAAGTCTCCTCATAATCTATACCTTCTTCCTGATTATATCCTTGTGCCACCAGTCTGGCTTTATTCCTTACCACTTTACCATTCTCATCAAGCTTATTTCTGAATACCCATCTGGTTCCAATAACTGATTTCTCATTAGGTCTGGGAACCAGATTCCATACCTTGTTTCTTTTAAATTCATTCAGCTCACTATGCATTCAAATGATCCAGTCTGCATCTTCTAGTGCTTCCTTGGTATTTTTAGGCTCAATCAAATATACAAATGCACTAAAAGCACACAAGTTCTTCAACTGTCCTCTTGTCTGAGTTTCAGTTGATGGATCAGATATGATATTTTCAGCTGGATGATCTGCAAGGTACTTAAACTTCTTCCTTGGTATTCAGGAATATTCTCCTTCAAGGCTTTGAGTTCTTGAAACAGTAGAGGGAGCATCATAGAAAGTTTCAGCTTCTGTCTCAAGGATTTGAGATTTTGGTTCTGCAGGAGGTTCAAGGCCTTGAGATTCTGCTGATTGATTATGCACATTAGTTTTGCCTTTGTCCTCCTTCACAGCATCATCATCAGACTCATGCTTGTTCAAATATGGATCTGCAAAACTTTCACTCGGAGAATTCTTAGTACTTTCATCAAAAATCACATAAATACTCTCTTCCACAATCTTGGTTTTTCTATTGTAAACTCTATAAGCTTTGCTAGTTTGAGAATATCCAAGAAATACACCTTCATCACTTCTAGCATCAAACTTACCCAGATTGTCTCTACCATTATTATGCACAAAACAGGTACAACCAAAAGGTTTGAAATATGAAACAGTAGGCTTCCTACCTTTGAACAGTTCATAAGGAGTCTTTTTCAAAATAGGTCTAATCAAGCATCTATTCAGCACATAATTGGCAGTATTAACAGCTTCTGCCCACAAGAACTTTGGCAAATTACTTTCAAGAAGCATGGTTCTAGACATATCCTCAAGTGTCCTATTTTTCCTTTCAACTACTCTATTTTGCTGTGGAGTTCTAGGTGCAGAAAAGTTGTGTGATATGCCATGCTTTGAACAAAACAAATCAAAGTCAAGTTGATCAAACTCCCTACCATGATCACTTCTAATAGATGCAATAGGTAAATTTTTCAAAGTTTGAAGCTCTTTGCACAATCTAGAAAATTCAGATAAAGCTTCAGTTTTGTCTCTAATAAACATCACCCAAGTAAATCTAGAATAATCATCTATTATAACAAGCATATACCTCTTACCTTTTGGGGTCTGAACTCTCATAGGACCACTCAAGTCCATATGCAACAGTTCTAAGGGTCTAGAAGTACTTACAACGTTCTTTGGCTTGAATGAGCTTCTGGTTTGCTTACCTTGTACACATGCCTTTCAAACCTCATCATCTGAAAATTTATGTGATGGTAAACCTCTTACCAAATCTTTTGAGATGAGTTTATTCAAGGTGTGTATGCTAATATGCCCAATCTTTCTGTGCCAAAGCTTTGAATCTTCCTTCAAGGCCTTGATGCATTTTAGCTTGTCACCTGCAACACTGTTAGTACTCATAGCATATAGATTGTATGACCTAGGAGCACTGAGTATGCCATCACCAAATTTTTCATCTTGCACCACACATTTCTCCTTGTCAAATATAGCTTTATAACCTTTATCACATAACTGAGAGATACTAAGCAGATTATACTTAAGTCCATCAACCAGATAAACATCAGAGATAGAGTTAGTAGAACCATTACCAATGCTACATATACCAATAATATTGCATTTTGCTTTGTCACCAAGTGTGATTGTTCCTCCAGATTTTTCTGTAAGCTCAGTAAAAAGAGATTTATTTCAACTCATATGTCTGGAACATCCACTGTCTAATATCCATTTCTGATCTTTCAAGGCCTTGGTGACATCCTGCAAAAATAAATCATTGCCTCAACAGGCTGTTAGAACAAGTGCAGAACTTTGAGTCATACTCAGAATCAACCATGTTTGGTGGTCTAATTCCTTTTGGAAACCCAAATCTGCCTAACATATCCCTTAAGCTGATAAGGATAAGTATTCCTCATAATGTGAGGTTCTGATCTTCTGAAGGGACAAGTTAATCTGACATGACCAATTTTTCCACAGTAATGACATTTTGGAGAATGTCTGCTACCAGATTTGAAAAAAGTAGTTTGGCTTTTCTTTGGAAAATTTGGATTATAGCCAATCCCACTTTTATACATTGATTTCAGACTTCCTCCAAGAATGAGATTTAGATTATGTTTTGAGCCTGTAAAACTAGCTAGGACCTTCTTAGACTCTTGAATTTTCTCAGTCAAAGAACAGATTTGTTGTTCTAAATCCTCAGAATGAGTCTTTAGATCAGCATATCTTTCAGTCAAAAGAGTGTTTTGATCAACAATCTCTTTTATCTGTACCTTCAAGGCTTTGAACCTGCTGTCCAAGGCCTTGAATTCCTTTTCAATTTTTGTCTTAGAAACTTCAACAGTTTTGTTGGTAAAAACAAGGTCCAGGTTTTCTTTTACCTGCTCATGAATCTTAATCTTTAAAGCAGAAATCTCATTTCTATAACTTTCCTCATTTAAAAACATACTCTTGAGAATTTCAGGAAGTACATCAGAAGGACTAACAAGAAGATTTTTTACCATTTCTACAATATGTCTGTCTGATGACTTTTCTTCGTCATGCTTGGCCATGAAGCACAGTTTGCTTGATCTTCTTCTGTGTTTGAGTCACTTGATGAATCAGAATCACTCCAGGAAGCCATCATGGCTTTCTTCCTTCTGTTGTCACTATATTTCTTCTGAAAATTCATGTTCTTCTTCTTTTGTGGACAGTCCCTTACTAAAAGATCTGCATCACCACACTCAAAACAATTCATTACTTTAGTTTTATGTGACTGTGATGAAGATTTACCTTTGTAGTCCTTGTTGCCTGAAGGTCTTGATCTCTCTCTGTTGTAGTCCCTGTTGCCAGAGTTTCTCTTCTTCTTGAGAATCCTGGCCAAGGCCTTGGAGATCAATGCTAAAGCCTCTTCATCATCATGCTCATCTTCAGTCTCAAGGCTTTGAGACTTTTCACTGTCTTTGGCCTTAAGTGCTAAGTTCTTGATGTTTTCACTCAGATCACCTTCAACATCCTTCATAGACATTTCATGAGTGAGCAGCTTTCTGATGCGCAATTTAGCGTACTATTCGCAAGTATACGAATCAAGTAATATAGAGAGTATTTTCGACACGGTTTATCGATCCCACAGGGACTTTGCAGGTTTTTCTAGTAATCAGTTTTAACGAACAGAGTGTAAAAAGGAGGAGTAGTTTGAGATTCTGCTTACTAACTAAGTACTGAAAGTAAATAACTGAAACGTAAATCTTTTTATGAGGATTTTTTGAATAATCTTAAGGTTGTAAAACTAGGGTTTGAGATACTAGGTCTCGGGATCCCCTAGGGTTCTTCAGATTTTCGTTCTTTGTTTGACATGAAAACACACAGCAGTCTCGTTATCCGTGCCACGTACCAATTGTGCAGTATCTTTTCTTTTCCTGCACGTTATCACAATCCTGCAGACTGTCGGATTCCTGTTAAGCTGCCTAAATCCGCAGTCTCGTTCTAAGGCTACTAGGGTTTCTAACCTGTCCTGATGGCCCGGGTCAGATTCTCTAACAGTTGGTCTCAACGATTTCAGGCTAGTCCTAACTCCCCTTCGCTAGTCGCCCCATCGGGGTAAGGTGCTAAATTCTGTCTTCTCTTCCTAACCCTAACCGGACGTTTTCACCTACCGGCTCGGGTCTGTAGCAATTCTGTTTCGCGACTCCGATCATGCATAAACAGTAAAATTCAAAGACAGAATAACGAATAAAGCTGCTGATATTAAGATAGTACGATCATGAATTCATAGTCAAAACGTAGAACTAATATCCGAAAACGAAACCCTAGGCTCACAGAGAACCTAGGTAAAAGTTTAGATACTGAAATTCATAACGAAATAACACAGTTTTTGAATGAGAGAGAAGAAGAGCAAACGGGTGTCTTGAATCTGGATTCGCGTTTCCGTGCTCTCCCGGGATGCTCCGACTTCTCCTTCGGTTGTGCTGTCTTGTTCTGTATCTCAAAACGAGTCTGGACGAGTATTTAAATAGTGTTGTTTTTTCCCGAAACGCTTGCGCCAGAATTTACGAAAACTGCCATCGGTCCACCGACTCGGGAAAAAAATCCAAACTGGCTGCGTATATACGCAGACAGGGCTGTGTCCTGGGCCGGCTTGGTCCTCTGGTGGGCCCGGTTGGGTCTTCTGGGTCCCACACTTCTGCCCGAAATCTCCGGTTTTCCTTCCTCGGTGTCTTCCTGCTCTCCCGTGTTCCCGAAACTTGTCAAAATTACCAAAATACCCCTGGGTCAAAACCGCTCCAAATTCTGCCCAATTCTGACTCTGGACATAGGAAAACGGCTGAGTAAATTTGGGAGACAAAATCTGAACTTGACTCCGGAAACCCGGGCCCAGTGCCAAAATGACCAAAATACCCCTAGGCCAAAACTGTCCCGGAAATCGTCACGAACCTGAAATAGTTGCTCCTGACTCTGGATACCGGGAACCGAGACTCCTTACTCGGGCGTGGCCAGACTGGGCCCCACACGTGACGGGAGTCGGTTTTTCAGCCGGACTCTGTTTCAGCATTATAACCTGTTTTCGGAAAGCCCTTGACGTCTCCGTTCTTTTGCCCCTGGTTTCACTTCAAAATTCCAAGTCAAGCTCAAGATATTTTCAACCGAGCGCGTCCCGGTGATTCTTGGTTTTGGCGTTTTCAGCTTCCTCGGTCAGGTTTTCACTGCTCGTTTTTCCTCCAGTCTTTTCGTTTTCCATTCCGCTCTCCCTTGTACCAGTTTCGGTCAAATCCTGTCCCGAGCATTTTCTGCACGCATCCCAATGCACTTTTCGAACCTGTTCCTGTAAAAACTTGAAAAAAACCCGCGATCATATCCAATAAAAGTACAAAACATGCAGAAATTCATGAAGAGCAAATAAACGTCTCGTTCCTAAAACCGAGGCTTTCCGAGGGTGAATTCTAGCTAAAACACGGCTTTCCGACACAAAGACACGTCAAATCAGGCTAAAAGATAACCCCTATTTGGGCGTTATCAAATACCCCCACACTAAACTTTGCTCGTCCCGAGCAAACTCCAGCAATATACTACCAAAGCATACTATCCCGAATCAATCCACAGCGGTGTAACTGCACTTATTTAAAAACAGTATTTATAAAAACAGTTTATATATATATTTTTTTTTTGGTGAGACTGGGCAATCTCTTCAACTCAAACTGAACATCATCAAGTTCTCATATTCCCCTAAATTTCAGAAACTGCGGTGATCGGAAGAACTCGCGGCCAGCCTAGGTTAGGAACAAGCACGAACACCACTTACTTCCGCTTTTGCACGCAAACCAAGCGTATCCCTAACGCACACCTTCCGTGCTTTTACTCCGGGTGTAATGTAAATCTGCCGGCTTTGGGACGGTAGGATAAGTCATTTAGAAGCGATGTCCTAAACGTCACAGCACACTCACACATACCCCAATCTCACACACCCTCACCAAGATGACGGAAACTGACCCAAATCACCTAAGATTCTAGACACTCAATTTCCCCAGTCCCGGTGTAACTGCCGTTCTCGCGGCCACAAATGTGAACGAATGTGAAACTGTGATAAAAATTGCCGGCCTGACGTTTTGAAATAAAATCAATCAAGCACCCTGAATTTTCTTCCTTTGATACTTTTTTTCTTCGTTTTTTTTTTTTTTTTTTTTTTTTTTTTTTTTTTGCGGGGCAACACAATAAACAACAATAATATAAGCCAGGCCAACTCAATGATAAACCAAAAATGTGGGGTGGTAGAAAAATACTAAAATAAAATCTGAAACGACCACCCCCACACTAATTTCAAACCATATAGTCAATCTGTAAAATAATCGCGCTTTTCCAGCCGATCCTCCTGACTCCAAGGATGTCTAAATCGCACAGCGCGTCCTCCAATAATCCTGTCAACCCTAAGTTCCCCATGTCGTGCGGAAAATTTACGCACTACGGCTCTCCTCCTGTGCTCACGGTGTAATGTCGTGAGTCACCGCCACACCGAAGTGTGCTGCAGTCACTATCTCACCCTTACACACCCTCAAATATAAAAATAAAGCTCATCCACTATCAAATATGACAATTCTGCTCTACCCCAGAAAATCCCCCTCAACTCAACTCCCTCGTGCCATGACGCGTAGGAAAGGTAAAAATACTAACAATGATGCGAGTATAAAAAAACGGCTTCCTAGGTCAAACGGTTACCAAGAAAAGGATTAATGGATCAACGGGGCTCACTAGTGGACCTAAGGCGCAAGACAGGACGTGAGGTCCCCTATAGCCTATCACTCCACCAAATAATGTGGTGACCGTGATGGCGGGTTGACGACTACCTGGTGACGGTGGTCTGGCAGCTAGTCAGATACATTGCTCGGGAGACAACTACTTGCGTTTTCTGAAGTGTATTGGCTCTATTAACTCCCCTAGACAGATTCTCGCAGCTCTTCCTCACCTAAGTTCGTCCACTTCGGGAAATTTTCTATCATTAAGCTCTCTCCAGTTTTTAGCTAAATCCTTCACCCTGTCTCAAGATTTTCAATTTTTAAAATTTTATTATTTTTTTTTTACAATTTTTTTTAATAAAACGTTATGCAGTTACAACGCCACCACCCCCACACTGGATGGTGCCATGCCCTCATGGTACTAATCATCAGGCATATAATCTGGATTGGATGAGCTGGCTTGCCTCATCGAATGGGAACTGGCAGCATATGGTAGCATATGCAGAAAAATAAAGCGAGAGACAGAAATTGAACCTGTGCACCCGGAGTCAGTTCTTACAGGTGCGGAATTTTTCGCAGATTCCGGTGGAGCAGGACCGTTGACCGGTCGCCAGAAAATTTCTCGACGGCAGTTGTCAACCTTCCGGGCTCTGTATGCGCTATTCAAATGTGCAATCCCCGAGCACCATTGTGTGTGACAATGTGCTCCCATATGGTCGAGTATACTTTCGTACACCGGGGTCGATTGCTCTATTCTGCAGAAAAACCGTTCCTGAAAAATCCCCAACTCGTATGAGTCCCTGTGATGGTCGAGTATGCCAGAACACACCGGGGTCGATTCTTCAAGATTTTGAAAATCTGCCTTTCCTTCTACGAAATTTTCTGAATTCGCATCAAACTCCACAGATCTGTGTATGGAGGTAGAGAGAGAAAAATGTGGCAAAAACCTGCTCCTATCCGAAAAAAAAAAATTTCTTCTGCCTGCGTATATACGCAGGGTTGCGTATATACGCAACCAGGGAGCATTTTGAAAAAGTTTTTTTTTTTAATTCCAGATTTTCGCTGCTGACTGCGTATATACGCAGGGTTGCGTATATACGCAAACAGCAGGTAAAAAAATATATTTTTTTTAATTCTGAAATTTTCGCTGCTGACTGCGTATATACGCAGGGTTGCGTATATACGCAACCAGCAGGTTTTTTTTTTTAATTCTGAAATTTTCGCTGCTGACTGCGTATATACGCAGGCAGCAGCAAAATTTCAATTTTTCAAAAATTTTTTTTTCAAACATAAATTTTTTTTCTCTCTCTCTACCCCCTGTGTGCGTATTATACGCACAGGATGGGCGTAAAATACACACACAAAGTATTTCTACTCCTTTTTGTTCTTGTTTTCTGCTCTGCTGTATCTGCACATGCTCAATTCAAAGTCAATACCGACTCATCTTACCTCTCTCAAAATTCAAAACTGAAAATAAAACTTGAAATAATTTAAACTAACTTACTACGTTGGGTTGCCTCCCAACCAGCGCTTGTAATTTACGGTCGACGGCCCGACCCAGTTACCTCATGTTTGCTCAAGGGACGTCAAAATCGCCAGGGTCTACCTTGACGTCTGCTTCCGGGCCGAGATATGGCTTGACCCGGTTTCCGCTCACCCTGCAAGTTGTACTGTCATGCGGATTCTCCAATTCGACCGCGTCCCATGAAAGTACCTCTTTGATGATAAACGGTCCTGACCACCGAGATCTCAATTTTCCCGGAAAAAACTGCTTCCGAGAATCGCAGAGAAGTACTTCCTGCCCTTCTTGAAACGACATGGGCTGTGCTGAACTTTGATGGCTCGGGAGCGGTTTAAGCTCTCGGGTCGGTGGCTCTTTGAGTGACGGGACCAGGGCCAATTTCTGCCCAGTTTTTCCGTCCAGCTGTAAACTGGTCCGGTTTTCAGCTTGCATGGCCTGCTCCTCCTGGAATCTCTCCTCGTTCTCTCTGTCCACTCTGTCAATCTCTTCCCATAGCTCGTCCATCTCCTCGTTTTCCCAGCCTTCTTCGACTACCTCCACTACGAAGATGTCTTCATACTCGTAATAATTCGGTAGTAGCAGATTTTTGAAAACGTTGAACTTCACCTTGTCTTCATTAATCTGCATGGTCAGTTCTCCGCTCTTGCAGTTCATCATGGCTTCTCCAGTGGCCAGAAACGGTCTCCCCAGAATGAGTGGTACGTCTCCTGCCTCCATGTCCAGAATTACAAAATCGGCCGGAAAAATTAATTCTCCGACTTTCACCAGAATATCTTCAATAACTCCGTAAGCCTGCTTCACGGATCTGTCCGCCATCTGCAGCTTGATTCTGGTGGGCCTGAGTTCACCGATTTTCAAACTTTTGAAAATCGATAATGGCATCAGATTAATATTGGCCCCTAGGTCACACAGAGCCTTTCCTGTGTAAGCATTACCTAGGGTCTCCGGGATGACAAAACTGCCAGGGTCCTTCCTCTTCCTCGGTAGCCCATTCTTCACACAATTGCTCACTTCTGCCGTCAGATTTATTGTCTCGAAATCGCTCATACGTTTCCGTCCGTGCAAAATATCTTTGAGGAACTTGGCATAAGTGGGCATCTTTTCCAACGCCTCCGCAAAGGGTATGTTGATCTTCAGCTGTTTGAAAATCTCGAGAAATCTGGCGTAGTCCTTGCTATCATCCCTCTTTCGTGTCTTCAAAGGATATGGCACCTCCTTGGAGACAGGTACCGTTTCTGCTTCCTTCTCCTTCTGCACTACATCCTGCTCAACCGAGCCCTTCGGCTGGGGGCGGTCGGCTGAGCTGTTATCCTTGCCAAATACTTCACACTCGATTTCCTTTGATTTTTCTGCACGTGCATGGCTAGGATACGGTGGATCCTGTAGTGCTAATCCACTCCGAGTGGTGATGGCATTGATCTGAGCACGTGGATTATTAACAGTGGTCGAGGGTAAGTTCCCTGGTGCTCTTTCCGTTAACTGCTGTGCTAACTGCCCTACTTGTACCTCCAAAGCGCGCAGTGATGTTTTGGTCGTCTGCACGTCGGCTGTCAGGGCGTCCATATGTTTGAATCGGGACTCCATGGTCTGGAACATGGACTTGATCTCCTTCATCTGAGCGTCGTACTGCTGGGCAGATGGGCCCGACTGAGCCTGCTGCGTCGGTGCAGCCTGCTGGGCTGGTGGCCTGTGCTGGAACCCCGGTGCATAAACTGCTGCGTTCGGATTTCCGTACCGAAACCCGGGATGATCTCTCGTACCCGGTCGGTACCGGCTCGGGTCCCACTGCTGCTGTACGTAATTGGCATCTTCGTTTTCGAGCCCCTCGACGGCTGTGTCCAAATCTGGTCCGTTTACTGCGGCAACAGTCTTCTTTTCCGAGTAGACTGTCTTAACCAAGTCTTGCACAATCTTGGCCAGATTGTCTATCCGGTCGTCTTCCACGGGATCAGCTCGGGCGGTGATTCTGCGATCGTCAAACAGTCGAGTGTCCTGCTTGGCTAACTGCTTCATCAGCTCATAGGCACCGTCCTTGTCCACATGGTACAGAAAATTCCCTTCGGCTTCTCTGTCAATCCTGTCAGCACTTTCCCTGTCTAAGGCATGGTAGAATACCTGCAGGATCTTCGGGTCTCCAAAACCATGGTTCGGGCACCTTTTCACCAGTCTCATCAATCTGTCCCATGCGTCTACCACCGTCTCTCCCGTCTTCTGCTTGAATGACAGAATCTCGCTTTGTAACTGGATGACCCGGGAGGCGGGGTAAAATTCCCTTCGATATGGGTGGTCGGGATTTGAGCCAGTCGTTGGCCACTCCGTACAGGCAGTATGGAAAGAGTATTAGCATGAGCGCCTCGGCTCCAACTCCCTTATACCGGACTTTGTTGCAGTAGTCCTCGAACTTCCCGATGAAGTCGTTCGGGTCTTCGTCAGCTTTTCCATGGAATGGACAGAGGGTCTGAACCATCTGGATGGTGGAGGGTTTGATGTCAAAGTGTTCTGCGGTGATCTCGGGCACCACAATAGCTCGCTCATGCCCCCCCGTGGGGACTTCGAAATTCTCCACCAACGCCTTCCCAGACCGGTTGTATGTCCTCTGGTTGTTCCGTGCAGCAAAACCTGCTGCAATGAGATCCTCAATGTACCGAGCCATCTCGGCTGGAGTACGTGTCTCGGGCAGTTCAGGCGTTCTCTCGGTATTGTCGCCCGTCCTGAAAAAGTAGAGATCTCAAGAGCAGTGAGATAACAGAAAAATAAAATAAAATAAAATAAAAATAAAAACTCTGCAAATTAATTCGGATTACTAAATAAACCCTAAAAAGTCCCCGGCAACGGCGCCAAAAACTTGATGCGCAATTTAGCGTACTATTCGCAAGTATACGAATCAAGTAATATAGAGAGTATTTTCGACTCGGTTTATCGATCCCACAGGGACTTTGCAGGTTTTTCTAGTAATCAGTTTTAAAGAACAGAGTGTAAAAAGGAGGAGTAGTTTGAGATTCTGCTTACTAACTAAGTACTGAAAGTAAATAACTGAAACGTAAATCTTTTTATGAGGATTTTTTGAATAATCTTAAGGTTGTAAAACTAGGGTTTGAGATACTAGGTCCCGGGATCCCCTAGGGTTCTTCAGATTTTGGTTCTTTGTTTGACATGAAAACACACAGCAGTCTCGTTATCCGTGCCACGTACCAATTGTGCAGTATCTTTTCTTTTCCTGCACGTTATCACAATCCTGCAGACTGTCGGATTCCTGTTAAGCTGCCTAAATCTGCAGTCTCGTTCTAAGGCTGCTAGGGTTTCTAACCTGTCCTGATGGCCCGGGTCAGATTCTCTAACAGTTGGTCTCAACGATTTCAGGCTAGTCCTAACTCCCCTTCGCTAGTCGGCCCATCGGGGTAAGGTGCTAAATTCTGTCTTCTCTTCCTAACCCTAACCGGACGTTTTCACCTACCGGCTCGGGTCTGTAGCAATTCTGGTTCGCGACTCCGATCATGCATAAACAGTAAAATTCAAAGACAGAATAACGAATAAAGCTGCTGATATTAAGATAGTACGATCATGAATTCATAGTCAAAACGTAGAACTAATATCCGAAAACGAAACCCTAGGCTCACCGAGAACCTAGGTAAAAGTTTAGCTACTGAAATTCATAACGAAATAACACAGTTTTTGAATGAGAGAGAAGAAGAGCAAACGGGTGTCTTGAATCTGGATTCGCGTTTCCGTGCTCTCCCGGGATGCTCCGACTTCTCCTTCGGTTGTGCTGTCTTGTGTTGATTTGTATGCTGTCTTGTTCTGTATCTCAAAACGAGTCTGGATGAGTATTTAAATAGTACTGTTTTTTCCCGAAACGCTTGCGCCAGAATTTACGAAAACTGCCATCGGTCCACCGACTCGGGAAAAAAATCCAAACTGGCTGCGTATATACGCAGACAGGGATGTGTCCTGGCCCGGCTTGGTCCTCTGGTGGGCCCGGTTGGGTCTTCTGGGTCCCACACTTCTGCCCGAAATCTCCGGTTTTCCTTCCTCGGTGTCTTCCTGCTCTCCCGTGTTCCCGAAACTTGTCAAAATTACCAAAATACCCCTGGGTCAAAACCGCTCCAAATTCTGCCCAATTCTGACTCTGGACATAGGAAAACGGCTGACTAAATTTGGGAGACAAAATCTGAACTTGACTCCGGAAACCCGGGCCCAGTGCCAAAATGACCAAAATACCCCTAGGCCAAAACTGTCCCGGAAATCGTCACGAACCTGAAATAGTTGCTCCTGACTCTGGATACCGGGAACCGAGACCCCTTACTCGGGCGTGGCCAGACTGGGCCCCACACGTGACGGGAGTCGGTTTTTCAGCCGGACTCCGTTTCAGCATTATAACCTGTTTTCGGAAAGCCCTTGACGTCTCCGTTCTTTTGCCCCTGGTTTCACTTCAAAATTCCAAGTCAAGCTCAAGATATTTTCAACCGAGCGCGTCCCGGTGATTCTTGGTTTTGGCGTTTTCAGCTTCCTCGGTCAGGTTTTCACTGCTCGTTTTTCCTCCAGTCTTTTCGTTTTCCATTCCGCTCTCCCTTGTACCAGTTTCGGTCAAATCCTGTCCCGAGCATTTTCTGCACGTTTCCCGAGGCGATCCCGGTTCTGTCTCGGCACGCATCCCAATGCACTTTTCGAACCTGTTCCTGTAAAAACTTGAAAAAAACCCGCGATCATATCCAATAAAAGTACAAAACATGAAGAAATTCATGAAGAGCAAATAAACGTCTCAATCCTAAAACCGAGGCTTTCCGAGGGTGAATTCTAGCTAAAACACGGCTTTCCGACACAAAGACACGTCAAATCAGGCTAAAAGATAACCCCTATTTGGGCGTTATCACTTTCCTTGTAGATCATCTAGCTGAAGAAGACTTAAATCCTGAGCTTCTTCAATGGCTGTTGTCTTTGGCTCCCACTTGGATTTTGGCAAGCTTCTCAGAATTTTTCTGACCTTTTCTTCATTTGAGAACTTCTTTCCCAATCACTCCAGATTATTCACCACATCAGTGAATCTTTTGAACATCTCCTTGATGGTCTCATCTGAGTTCATCTTGAACAACTCATATTGCCTCAGAAGTATGTTGATTTTGGTCTGCTTATCCTGGCTAGTTCCTTCATATGTCACAACCAGTTTATCCCATACTTCTTTGGCACTCTTGCAATTGGACACTCTGTTGAACTCATCTGCATTAAGAGCACGGTATAACAGATTCATAGCCTTGTAATTTTTTGATACATTTTCCAGTTCAGTCGCTGAAAGATTTTCCTCAAACTTGATACATCTGACTCCATCAATTGTAGTGTAGTACTCATGAGGACCATTCTGAACTATTGACCACAGTTCCATGTCTTGATCTATGACGAACATCTTCATCAATGCCTTCCAGTGCATGAAGTTATCACCACAGAACAATGGAGGTTTGTTGGCTGCCCTTCCTTGTGATAATCCACCATCTCCTACATTACTCATAGTCACAAGATTTTTAGATCTATATCAGTGACCCAGGCTCTAATACCAATTGAAAGTGTGTAATGTAGACTAAATACAGGACCTAAATACTCTTGAAGGGGGGTTGAATAGAGTATGGAAACTTTTTACAAAACTCAGATTTTAAACAAATTGGCTTTGTGTGAAACTCAAATCTCAGGCCTTGAGATTTTAGAAAACTGTTAGAAACTTTCAAAGGCAGAATAGAAAGCTTCAAGGCCTTGAACTATTACCAGCTCTAAACAACTTATAAACCCTAGTTTGATTTGAGTTGTGTGCAGCAGAAAATAACAAAACTGTAAAGTAAAGAACACAAAGCAATTTACAGAGTTCAGTCCCAATGGACCTAATCTCTGCCTGAGGGATCTAAACCCACCAGGATTGGGCAAACACTTCTTATTACTCACACAGAAACAGCACTAAATCTTCAAGCCTAAGTGATTTCCCTTACACCTATACAGCTTGTGGTTTCAAACCTATCTAGTTTCAGCTACTAATTGTTGAGCTAACAAGAACCTCTTGTTGTTCACTTGAACAACCAACCACTAGGTTTAGTGAGGTTTTAGATATACAAAAGATAAGCAGATTACAAAACAGGTGAAGAACACAGTAGAAGAAATAAGCTAGTGAAGCCTCGATGTGTTCTTCTGGAAACTGGAATGATTTGATCTTCTGAAATCTGGAATTGAAGCTTGAATGCCTGTGTGTTTGAATGAATGATCTGCCACGAATTTGTCACACTTCTCTCAGAATTCTTCAAACCTCTTTCTTTCAAAATTCAAACCAGTCTCTTTATCCACCAGCTGCAACTGAATGAGAGATTTTAGGATCTCAGTTCCTACAAATCCTCCTTCTGTTTTCAACTGAAATTCAAACAGCTCTAAGAGGATATCTGTTGGAGTTTTTTGAGATTGCTTTTGCGCGTTTAAAAAACCTGCAACAACATTAAAAACACAGCAACAACAAAATCCAGAAATATAACAGTACTATGACTGTTTGGTTTTCCAGTTTCTGATAAAAACTGGTTAAAAGATTAGAACAATAATATGATTACATTCTGACACATATAAATCATGAAAAACAAGTTTAAGACTCTTAGAGGTCATTAAACAATCACAATAATAAGAATCAAACCCTTCAAGAAAGAATCAAATTATTTATGTAAAACTGTTAGCAATTCAAGGCACATCTCAAGGCCTTGAAGCTCTGAACATGCTTCACAGTCTGTCAAAGTTAAGTCCTGAAAACTTTGATTCTCCCTGATCAGGACATCTGCAACTGTGTTAGATATGTAGATAATGTAAAACATGAGTATATGCAGCAAATGTCTGATCTGTATAATCAGATAGCCAATCTGCAACACAAGATTGTAAGACCATTCAGCAGAATGAAAATAACTCTCAAGGCTTTGAAGCTCTGTCAGTATCTCAAGGCCTTGGAGTATCTATAATGCTTTGTCTTTGTCTTTCATCACTTAAAACAATTACTTCTGAAAACACATTCAAGGGTATTTGAGTCAACACACACAACCTGCTTGTGGTCAACGGATTTAATCAAACCCAAATAACTTGTTTTTTTTCGCCTATCAGGTGACCCACTAGGAGTGCAACACAGAGAATAAAATCACTAGTGGAGATGAAGACAATTAGACCAAGAAGACCTTTGGGTTGAGGACGTCAACAGTTACGATTCCGACACGACGAGCAGCAACATAAATTGCGGCAGCGGGAGAGATCTATCTGGAGGAATCGCGGATCTTTAGTGCGCTGAAGATGAGGACAACGCAGAGACAATCGCTATGAGAAGACGATCAGGAAAGAGGCTGCTGGAGAGGACGTCGTAGAGAAGATCACAAGTGGCCAGGTCGTCGATGAAGTCAGCGGATTGAGCCTGGAGCCGATGGCAGCGGGCGAAGAACACAATGGTATATCTCGTCGCAGAGAGAGACGGAAAAGGCGAGAGAGAGGGAGAAATAGATCAGACCGCTAGGCGGCGGCGACGGCAGTGCACTGGTAGGAGATGTGCGACTACGGCGGTGGCGGCAGCTAGGGTTGCTCTGATACCATGTGAGATTGTGAAATTGTCTTCCCCGGACTTTTCCATTCATGCATGATTTATACAAGGGTAATTACAAATCAATGCCTAGATATACGCTAAGCTATAATTATGCTTTGTTAATTATGCTATGCTATTACGTTCTTCATCAAACCTTTCAGTTCAGAGATCAAAAGTCAACTACATCGCCAACCTCGTCTCTTTGAGGAAATCTTGTCATCGCTAGGCTGCAAGTCAACGAAATCAAGAAGTAGAAGATTTATTCAGAGGTTTTGAATCTGGTGTAAAACTAAGAGGATTGTACCCGCTTTAAATCAAACTAGGCGTTACCTCGCGCATACACGCGGGTTAAAGAGTGTCTAACATATTATTTTTAAGACATTGAATTATACCCGAGGAACGTTTGGGCACATTACCAACTGCAATTCTTCCAGGTTTCTCTGTTAGAATTTGATTGACTTCATGTTTGAGCATGCCATACAAAAATTGCAGTTTAATTATCCAAGTGACAAAATAACTCTTTGGCAGATAAGAGCATATCAACACATGCTGCTTTTCTATTTTGAGAATTAATGGAGGTTGCATTTTTTTGAATGAGAACATTCGATCAAATGAACAAAATAACTCTAAGAACTCCACAAAATGTGTTTTTGAAGGATTTTCATATAACATCAAATTCTACGAATCAAAGAAATAGCTTTCACTAAAGAATATATAGTTAAATTTCATACCAATAATAAATAGCTCGATCTCTATATATTGAGTTTGTAATACAAAAATAGAGTAAAACAATGATTGTATCTCATTACTAAGAAATTAACTACACTAAAAGGCTAATATGTCTAATTATAATTCCTTGTCAGCTTCAAGTGATCACCTTGCCCACAGGTTCAAGTGATGCATAATTCTGTTATTTAAGTAGATTCATAAACTAAAGAGTGTTTTCTTAAGTTTGCATTACAACGGTGCAAACAGACATGTCACTTTGAGAATATCAACGTACCACTATTTTTTCTCAATTTTTATGCACCAAAAACGTTAAGAGAAGGGTAAGCTATATTTTAAGACGATGTTTGCTACAAACATATCATCAAAGTAAATTAAAACTGGCATATACCTTTCATCTTGGCTAAATCAATTATGGATAAAATAAAATTGATTTTGTAAGTTACAAAATAAATAAGATTGTAACGCAATGCCTCATTTGTCTGGATATGTGGAAGAGTAAAATAATCGTAGTAATTTATATTATATAGTAATATGTCTAGACACTTACATGCAACAAATAACATTTGAGATATACAATAAATTACTATATGATAATTCTTTTGTTATTTATGTCCGCAAATTACTTTGAAGGATGTGCAGTAAGAACTAAATAATTCATTTCTATAACATATGATATAAAATAAATTTTCCTTTGTAAGTTGCAAAATAAATAAGATTGTAACGCAATGCCTCATTTGTCTGGATATGTGGAAGAGTAAAATAATCGTAGAAATTTATATTGTATAGTAATATGTCTAGACACTTACATGTAACAAATATCATTTGAGTTATACAATAAATTATCATATGATAATTCTTTTGTTATTTATGTACGCAAATTACTTCGAATGATGTGCAGTAAGAACTAAATAATTCATTTTTATAACATATGATAGTGATGTGATTTAGCAATATAATTATTTGGTTTACAAAAAGTTTTATAGAAAATAGTAGTAGATTTTTGGTGCACTCTTGTCTCAGTGACGAACATTAGTTTTAATAATTCAGTTCAATAGTAGCTCATGTACATGTCTCATAACAAATAAACTTTTTTTTATATATATTTTTATGATGTATAGGTATAGTAATACAAGAATTCATAAAATACATTATAAAAAAACTATATTAGTTTCTTAAAAATAGTAACCATTTTGTACCTTATATCATCAAATTGTTTATTTATATTCATTAATTATGTAAGAATTAAGTAATAAATGCAAATTTGGAAGTTACATAATGACTCATTTCCATGTTGTACATTATATTAGACATGTTGGCACTTAGAATGATATTCATTGGTTATAAATTCAAATAAGAGCCCCACATGTCTTCACCTACACATAAATTAAGTGACACATGTCATGCCGAGGTTTAACCTAATGACTTTTCTACTTTTATATATTATGTATAAGATTAAATACAAATTAAATTTTGTGCACTTACCTTTTGCGTCATTTTCTTTGAGTTTGCAAAATTTATGTGTACAGGTTGTATCTGAAAGTAACAATGGGGAAGTGGTTAGTTGCGATTATCAAGTTTTTGTGAGTGTTTATGGAATGTACTTTGTTTCATAGTACATGAGGTTTAGATTTGGGTACTATACTTGAGGTTTGGATCTGGGTTATTCTCTATTTTGATTTTTGATGATAGCTATGGTGTTGGGTTTCTTCATACTTCATGAATCTGAAATTGATATATGTAATTCAGAGTTAGTGTTTGAAGGGCTAATCAGTAGTCAATGTCGGTATTGCTGCAATTCAAGATTTCTTTTTTCAATATGAGTCATATAATTTTGCACTTGATTGTTGGAATATAACCAATTGACTCGTTCAGTGGTAGGCATTTGAAGTCCCTACATGATGTCCCGGTTTCGGACCCGTCTAGGCGTAGAGTTTGATGTAATTATCAAAAAAAGTCCAAGTTTTTCTTTATGGCATTATCTGTTTGTGTGGTTGTTCTTATTTAACGACTCAATTTGAATATAAATTTGCTGTTTCTTTTATCGAATCAATTACACATTATTTTATTTTTGTAAATCACTATACTTCAACTTATTTTTTACATTTTAAATATAAAATATCACATAACAGACTGAGAAGATACGAAAAAAACTCACCCCAAAATATTGATGGAAATAAGAATAAAACACGCTTCACATTAAGATGTAAATGTGCATCGCACCGGTTACTGCTAGTAACTTCCTATTTTGGACACATGAATAAGAGCAGCACAGCTGCAACTTCACAACACAGGAGGAATATTATGCATACACTATGAGATTGTACTACCAAGTTTTATGCTGATTCGGAGGAATCGACTATCCTCGAGAGATAATAATTTTTTTAATGAAGTCTCGTTTCTCTCTCTCATGTTTGCTTGTTAATAAATCTGCAAGTATAATACCTGATTACTCACGAGTAGCGTATCGACCTTTTGATATTCAACGAGTCCTCGACTTTCTGCCCCCACTCCGTCGCCTCGACGACTCAAGGTATCCAGGCTTTACAGTATTAGTCGATGTGGTCTTTTGTGCCAACCGAACGGGACACATTGTCCGTGAAATGCATGCTAATTAGCATGTTGCCTTTACAGTCGGTGTACGAAACTCAATCGATTTAATTTCCTCCAATATATCATAAAGTAACTCTTGTTGTTGTTGATCATTGACTCAAAGTAATGTAAAACTTCAAGTGAGTTACTCAATTTGAAACTTGAGCTACAACTTGTTTCACAAATATGACTATTATGCACAATGTTGCATGAAATTTCCATCATGCAATTGATGCTCTAAGGAAAAACAATATCACGATGAGTTTTTTCATCTTGGATGAGTTTCTTAACCAATGAAATTATCTTTTTCCTGCATTGTACATGTCAACACATTCTAGCTATGATCTCTAGGTATGGATGCACTAGTGTGATCTTAACGAATTCCATACATTTGTGCTTGTGAAGTTCGATTGATCCATATGATACCAAAACAAAACTGAAGTATCACAAGAATATAGCGAACACCCGAATTGCACAAAAGATTGTGCAAGGTGCTGCTACAGTTTTTTTTTGTTGAAGAAATCATGACACAACATAGCGCAATGCCAAATATGACGTGAAAATTTTGACCTAGGCACCTAGTGGCAAAAATGACCCAGACAGTACATCATCAGACTTATTTATTGCATAATCAATAGCATCTCGAATGTTGGATTACAACAACAACAACAGCAACTCCGATATGACTGCGTATCACTTCCATTTTCAGAGAACCAAAATGAGGCATACAGGACAAAGAAAATGAGACGAGTACACCACTCAGACCATGAAGACAAAGCCTCAATGAACTCTTATATTGACGTGCGTTTCACAAGATCCTCAAAACGATCTCACAAAATACCAAAAGCCTATACTATTTTGTATGCATCTTGTTTCCTTTGCATTGTCCGACTGCTCATAGATTGCTTCATTTTTTTGGACTGATTGCAGAAGAGTGTCTTGATCTATAGCTTAACATTGTCCCTATGAGAGAGGGGGATTATATGTCATATGCAAAAACATAACTAAGTATAAACACCATCCACAAACTACACAAGCTTCACTTCTAATCATACATCAAAATTTTTATCTATCTATTAATCTATCTATCATATACAAATGTCTATGGTGAAACTAGCTGAGTCGAGCTGAAACTACATGGTTCGGCTATACTCTTTGGACAATGCTATGCTCACGCTCGATTCGAGCACGCTTCTAGTTATAATCAAAGTGTTAAGACTAAGTATTCAATTCCAACCCCATGGTGGGATTAAATTTACTTAGTTATAGAATGGGTATTAACAATAAAGAGGTGAATTACTACTTACTAGAATTGTTCATGCACTAAACGTAAATTACTACTTCATACTGGTATTATTATTACTTTACACTCTTTATCCATGCACAGAACATGCTCTTCTAGTGAAAACAACAAATATTTTGGCGAGTCCGGTGAGTATGTGAAATGATAAAACATCACATTCAACGGAATCGCGTGCTCAGAAGGTGAACGGCCCAAGAAGAATTCACCGTGTTTATCTAAATTATTCATGATGTTTCACCTTTCTGTGTTACATAGTTCCACATCGTGAAATGTGAAACCATTTTTAGTGAATTATCGATAGATACCTAACAGGTATGATCATCACGAAAACTCTAAAAAGACCGATAAAATAGAAACTCGCAAACTAAGCATCTATAACAACAATTTTGCTAGAGGTAACCCTTGAAAATACGACAATGAACGGGTGTTTGTACAGGTGCACTTTACATATAAGTGGCTTAGAAATCGACAACCTATGAAATAATTACATGACCCAAAAATCTGGAGTTGGAAACAATTGATTCCAGAATTGCAATGTACAAAAGATTGTCCTCAAATCTAGATCCGAAATACTAAGAACAGCTCTTAGTTTAATGAACGGGACGATTCAGCTTCTAAGGCAAGCCAAAAAATAACCCCAATTTGGCTTCTTGGAAGATGATTTATTATCTAGATGTTTTAGCTCTTAGTGAATTGGTGTGCTTTTCCCTGGTTTTCGCTCGTGGTGGTTTTGTCTACAAAAAGCACATCGTCAACCCAAGCCAATGTTGAATGCCAAACCTTCCAACACCCTTGAGTAGCTTTCGAGAATCACTTGCCCCACATCCTGCAAAATATAACACATCCGAATAAGTAGAGTGACAACTTTTCTAGGCAAAATTTCATGGTTTAGTACCAAACCCTAGTTCTCTAATTTCTCCAGAATATAACTTCTTGAGAGTGCAAGCCCAAAAGTTCAGGATTATGCAATTCGAACATTAGATAACATTTATCTTGCACGCTATCATAAAATCTTTTGTTGTCTGCTTGTTGACTTAGGAGTCTACCTCAAGTCCTCAACTTATGTGTCATGTTTGACTTTTCAAACTGTCTGAAAGTCAAACATAACACATAAGTTGAGACAGAGTTTTCAGAGTTTTCACACTGTTTTAAAACTTAAACATGACATATAAATCGAGGAAGAGTTGTTTGAAAAGTCAAACATGACAGAGTGAAATGATTTTTATTTTAAACACAAGTGAAAAAATAAAACATAGTACTTACCCCATGGGTTAAACCACATCAGTATTTAACTTTTTGGTAAAAAAATTATGAATGGTTAACTTAAAAAGGCGGTATTGGACACCGAAATCGGTCCACGTCGGAGTGTAACGGTATCGTGAATATCGGGTATTGGTAATCCTTATACATGTACACAGATATGTACGGAGGTAAAAGACACTTTGATCCCCCCCCCCCCTCAACTTTGATACAAAGACACATTAATTCCTTTTGGTTTGGAAAATGACACATTCGCCCCTTTAGCGTACTGGTTTTCATGACAACTACTATCTCTAACTGTGTAAAATTCCTTGTGTGGTGGGTTTCTGTCACTGATAGTAATGTTCAGAACAAATTTGGTATCTTAGAGTGTGGAATGACACAATCAGGGGTGCAAGTGTCCTGCAGTTAGGCATACTAAAGGGGTGAAAGTGTCTTTTTTCCAAACTAGAAGGGTGATAGTATCTTTATATCAAACTTGAGGAGGTGAAAGTAGTGGTTGTATATCCAACACTATCCACACACTGTTGGGATTCTCTCATAAAATATAATCCAGCCAGGGTTTTTCGTCGAAAACCTGAATGTATCCTCCCCTTCGGAGAGGTTTGGTAACAATATCAAGTTTGACCCTTGCCCGCATATAGTCCCCGCATGGACTGGAGATTATACGATCATCAACCTTCATGATTTCACCTAAGCCACCGATGGATTTGTGCCGTCATCCATCGTGCTGACATAGAGTGGGAGGTTCTTCACTTGCACCCAAACATCCATAATGCTGAATGCTTCTAGATCCGTTCTTGCACCCGCTACCAATGGTTTGAGAACTAAGATATTTCCATCGAACACCCAGGAACCTCCCTCCGAAACATTTTCCTTTGAAGCTTAATTTAGATGGGAATTTGAAGATCAATCAATTGGGGGAGGATTCGTGAATGCATATACCATCGCCTTCCAACCATATCTTCTAGAATAGATTCTTCATAGCCCATGTATTGACTCTAACGGGAATCAAGAAGCACCCAATGAGGCATGGATCGAGGGACTAGATTGCTTCCATGCAGTGCTCCTCGTCGAAAACTACAACTTCTTCTTTAGGCATTAGAAGGGGTGCAGATCGGGTTGTAGGATTTGCCATGGTAGAGCTTGCAAGCCTTTGCCATTGGAACATTGAGTTGCCACTGCGAAACTGCCATGTCGCCGTCTAGGGTCTCCGCCTTGTACGGAGATCTTTTCAAACTCTTCTACTTTTTTGTCACAATATTCTCTTATTAAATGTCGAAAGCATCTAAATAAATCATCATAATTTTATCGTCCTCTCTTTTCAATTCTAACTATCAATAACGAATTGCTATCGTACAATATTATCTTCTCACTCAGTACCTATTAAACATGTTAACATACTGTAGTCATGCTACGTTTACATAATTTTTGAACATGAATGTAGACATAATATTTTAATGTAGTTAAACTTGGAACTAAAAGAAATGGTGAAATGACAGTACTAGAAAAATCGGATAATACAGCGGTTTTAAACCACTGTAAAATTGCCTAAAACCGATATTATTTGACTAGATATTGGTTTGTATTGCGACTTGTAAACCGCTATCTAAAAGTCATTTGTATTTTACTTTACAGCACTTCAAAACCGCTATTTTTAAAAAAAACAAGAGATTATGTTAAAAATTAAATTTACTTAGAATTATTAATGAATATAACTAATAGTTACCAAATACATATTTTAATTGAAGAATAAAATATGATAAAATTAATAGTTTATATACAAACTAAGTCCATTTTTTTCCGCAAATGGTTGCTAGCTCAGTAGTAGAGCATTTGAAACACATGCATGATGTCCCGGAGTAGACAAAGAATTTGATATAATTCTCAAAAATAAGTCTTTATACCTATCATTTGAAGTTATGACATTAATTGTCTGTGTGTTTGTTCTTATTTAGCGACACAATTTGAATTTAAATTCGCAGTTTTCTTATATCAAATCAGTTACATGTCAATTTTCTCTCTCTCTCTCTCTCTCTCTCTCTCTCTCTTTATATATATATATATATATATATATATATATATATATATATATATATTTAATCACTATACTTCAACTTCTTTACATTTATAACAAATTATCACACAGCATGCTACCCCAAAAAAATATTGATGGAAATAAAAAATATAACATGCTTCACATTAAGATGTAACTGTGCATCGCACGTGCTACTGCTAGTAAAATCTATTTTGGACACATGAATTGAAGTGCCACGGCTGCAACTTCGGCACGCCACAAGAGTACGATACATACACTATGAGATTGTACTACAGAGTTTTATGATGATTCATAGGAACGGTTGAGAATCGACTATCCTCAAGAGGTAATGAATTTTTTAAGTATGTCTCCTTGTCTCTCTGTCTTCTTTGTTTGTAAATAAACCTGCAGGTATTATACATGATTACTTAAGAGTGGCGTATCGGCCTTTTGATATTCGACGAGCCCTCTATTATCTGCCCCTATTCCGTCGCCTCAACGACTCGCGGTATTCTGCCTTTACGGTATTTGAAACAGCCCGGGATCTCGGTTCAGGGTTAATGCGACAATCGACTTTCAAAATTAGAATATTATCTTAAGAATATTACAATTTAGCTAATAAAACTATCTTTGAAAAGAAAAGTTTACAAAAGCAATGTGTGAGATAATCTATGTTATCTACTAAGTGATATAACTTAAACTAAACGTCTTCGTCTCGGTGCGCGTTCCCATCCCCCACCTTGAGTGATGACCTGCGGTTTTAAAATGGCAAAAGCCGACGCAGTTTTGAAGAAATTGATCAGTAAAAACTGAGTAAGTACACACTACGACATGTAAAGCAACGAGTGGCACGGAAGCATGAGTTGAAACAAATCAGAAAATTTAAACAGTAAAACTATCATATTGGAGAATTTGGATCAACTTGAAGTAACCGAGTAACATAAACCTCTCAATTTAATAACATTGAGAAACCAGGAGTAGTTGGTAAAATATCCAGAGTAAACAAGTTCATTTGAACTGATAACGATAGTAGTTCATGAGTAGCCAAGATTTACAATTCATTTCAATCGATTAGGGCATATCAAGAGCCACAAACAACATTAATAAGTAGTCAATTTTTAATTTCGACTTCAATCAACAGTTTAATTTAGCTAAGGCGTGTCAAGAGCCACCAGCAGGATCGATGTAAACAGAGGGATCACGAAATAATCACTAAGGGTTCCTTCTAGGGTCTATCAAACCCTATTTCACCCGAGCGTTAAGGGAGCCCATTCGTCAACCCCGCTCACAACATTAGCTAGAAGGCCTTAAGTGTCGACGCCCCTATACCGTAGTGACCCTTACAAGTATAAGTAGCACTCTATAGCTCTATAAACCCCTTGGCCTCAATATCTTAATACATTTTGGCTCATCGGGGGCGGATTTTTGAACATTGACGTTCTATCCAATAATAAGAAGCATTGCTTCAATGGTCTTAGCCATACGAAAATGGAGGATCGCTTGACGCCTCCCATCAATAACAGTACTCTGTACATCGTCCTAAGTCTATTAGAGGTATTTTATTCCTTCTCTTTCACATAACCAGAATCGGAATATCAAAATTTCACAAGTAATTTCCGAGAGTTCTCAACGGAGATGAATAAAATAGTTTAACAACTTTTGAGTGGAAAACATGCTTTCTCATACTATTTCATATAACAAACATTCATTTGAAACATCAAGCACATACGCATATTTTGATATGAAAAGGTCGTACATATGTACTTACCACTGAGATGAAGCACAATTAAAAGCAAGAAACTAAGCCTAGCACTCCGACGACAACCGCTCTCTCCTACGAGGTCGATGTCTACAATCACACGTATAACGTACTCGTTACAACCAATCACACATGCATAATAAAAATGCAAACCTACATGTACATAGTCATAAATTTCACTAATGCACATATAATGATGTTTAAATATCAAAACAAGTCCAACAGAACACCTAGAAGTTCAAAAATTCAAGTTTTCTAAAAAAATGTGAAACTACAATTCTTGACAGAATTGTAGCTCTGACTTTGGAGACATATTTACCATATCAAATAATCTCCTAAAATTTTGAAATTAATTTATGATGAACCTACATGTGTCTACTTTCAGAAACATCAAGAAAATCATGCATAGCTATTGTAAAACTCAAGTTACAAAAATAACAAAAACTGCTATGCATAGACAAGTTTGGAAGAAAGTTTCAACTTTGAAGAACAATTACTACTACTTGGAAAATAGGAAAAATGCCCATATTCTCCAGAATGAATCCCTTATGTGTCTAGTTTCATCACAAGAAAGATTTGGGGGGGGGGGGGGTTTGGTATGACTTATAAGCAGCTTATAAGTCTGTTTTGGATTATAAGTTGAAGCCATCTTATAAGAAGTGTTTGGTATGGACTTATAAGTTGAAAAGATGGAGTCCAACTTATAAGTCCATAGTGTTAAATTTGAGTCTAGAAAAAGTTGGGTTTTTGAAGCTTTTTTTGAACTTTTAGACTTAAACATCTTTTTCACCAAACACCCCCAACTTTTTTGTTCATCTTTTTTGTCATAGACTTTTTTGACATCATCTTATAAGTTAAGTTAAGTTTCAAATAAGTCATACCAAACTCACCCTTGGTGCCATAGGTTTCTGGAAATGAGATTTTTAACAAAAATGGTAAAACTTGTCCAAAAACAGAGTTTCAGAAAACTTGCAACTTAGAATGAGCATATCTCCCTAACCAAAAAGGCTATGGAGTTGAATTTTCTTTCAAAATGACACTATCTGAGTCTAGTTTCTGAATATGAAAGAGTTAAAAATTCTACAGAGACAAAGTTTAGAGATAATATACGTTTTTCACAAACTGGTCAGATTGTAGAAATGTGAAATTTTCACCTAGAGCACTTAAAACATGATCAAATCAATTATATGACACATGCAACTTATGGAGACTTGATTTTCACCCAAAATTACATGATTTTAGGCATTAAGTAAGACCTTTACATGCTCTTGACACAAATGATCAAAAATCTCTTGAGTTACTAATGAAAAGAAGATGACATTCACAACATGCATGTGGGTTCTAATGTGGGTTTCATGAAATAGTCAAAATTTTGAAGTCAAACACATGATCTAACCATGGAAATGAAGAATCAAACATGGAAATGGAGAAAAATAAGATGACATTTCATCAATCAAAGCAAAAGATGGACATGCAAGCTTGAATTCAAGACTTGAAGAAAGTTTACCCCAAGATTCAAGAAATTGTGAGGAAAATGGTGAAATTGGGCTTCAATCCATGAGTAGAATGGTGAAAGAGCTCCCCTCCATGATGATACAACCCTTGGACTCAAGTTTTTCATGTTTTGGATGCAAGAAAATGGTGTTTTGATGGTGTTTTCATGTGGTCAACACCAAAAAACGGGATGAAGTTGAAAGAGAGGGAAGAGAGCTTGTATGAAGGTTCATTAGGAGGAAAGATGTAAAGAAATGAAGTGATGGAGATAGGGAGTGATTGGGTTGATGGAGATGGGAGTGTTTGATGGAGTATGTATATGAAAACCATATTATAATGGGAGTTGACCAAGTTGGTGGGTGAGGAATTAGGGATCAAATAAAATCTCCCAACAAGTTAGATGGGGATAGAAATGAGAGATGTCAAAAATTAAAGGATGAAAATATCAATTTCATAAGTTGATGGATGAAGCTAAATGATCGATAGCCAAAAAATAAGGGGTAAAAGAAATGCAATTAAAAAGTCTCTCAACACCATAGTTGGGGTAGGAATTGGATTACCAAGAGAATGAGGGTTGACATGCAAATACAAGAAATTTAAGATGACTACAAAATTCCATATGCAAGAGGGGTATAAATGAGAAGTGTCAAAAATTGAGGGGTGAAAAGATAATTTTCAATTAATAGCTCACACATATAAGTTAATTTTCATAAATAATAAATTTTCCAGAAAATTTTAAATACACCACTTTGTATATAAATGTTAAAATCAAATTTTAGAAAACTAAAAGTATATCTCGAGTATACAAATAAGTTTCGTATTGTATCATCCAAGTTTCAAAAACTACAAAATAACCCCAAATTAAAGATTGATATCATCATAGATGTCAATTAACACCATTATACTTTAAAATTAAGAAAAGTCACTTTAACCGGAGAACCGATGCTCTGATACCAGCTGAAACAGCCCGGGATCTCGGTTCAGGGTTAATGCGACAATCGACTTTCAAAAGTAGAATATTATCTTAAGAATATTACAATTTAGCTAATATTCTACTTTTGAAAGTCGATTGTCGCATTAACCCTGAACCGAGATCCCGGGCTGTTTCAGTATTAGCCGAGGTGGTATTATGTGCCAACCAAACGGGGCATCTTGTCCATGAAATGCATGCTTATAGTCGATTTAATTGCCCCCAATATATCATAAAGTAACTTTTGTTGTTGTTGATCGTTGACTCAAAGTAATGTAAAACTTTAATTGAGTTACTCAATTTGAAACTTGAGCTACAACTTGTTTCACAAATATGACAATTATGCACAATGATGCATGAAATTTTCGTCATGCAATCGATGCTATAAGGATGGACAATATCACAATGAGTTTTTTCATCTTGGATGATTTTCTTAACCAATGAAATTATCTCTTTATGCATTGTACATGTCACACATTGTGGGTATGATCTCTAGGTATGGATACACTAGTGTGATCTTAACGAATCTCATACATTTGCGCTTGTGAAGTTCCGATTGATCTATAGGGTACCAAAACAAAAATGAAGCTAGCGAACACCCAAATTGCACAAAAGATTTCACAAGGTGCGGCTATAGTTTTGTTATTATTTTTCTTTTTTTTTCAGAAATCAAGACACAGAACTTAGTACAGTGTCAAATATGACGTGAACATTTTGAAATAGGCACTGAGGGGCCAAAAATGGCCCAGACAGTACATCATCAGACTTATTTATTGCATAATCAATGTCAGTCGAATGTTGGTCAACAAAAACTCACGTATGACCGCGTATCACTTCTATTTTTCGAGTACCAAAAGAAGGCATACATGGAAAAGGAAATGAGACGAGTAAACTGCTCAGACAATGAAGACAAAAGCCTCAATGAACTCTTATAGTAATTGACTTGCGTTTCACAAGATCCTAAAAACGATCTCACAAACTACCAAAAGCATGTGCTATTTTGTATACATCTCGTTTCCTTTGTATTGTCCGATTGCTCATAGATTGCTTCAGTAATTTTCTGGACTTATTGGCTGATTTCGGAAGAGTGTCTTGCTTACAACTTAACATTGTCCCTATAAGAGAAAGAGAGATGGAGATTAGATGTCATATGCAGAAACTTAACTCGGTATATGTATATGTGTGTGTGTATGGAAAGAACGAAGAACATCACATATATGTGTGTGTATAATATACAAATGTCTATGGTGAAAACGAGCCGAGTACAGGTGAAACTACTCGGTTTGGGCTCTACTCTTTGGACCATGCTATGCCATGCTCGGTTCAAGCTCGCTTCTAGTTATAATGAAAGTGTTAAGGCTAAGTATTTAATTCCACCTCCATGGTTGGATTGAATTTTAGTTAGTAATAGAAGGGTATTAAAAATAAAGGGGTCAATATTACTTACAGGAATTGTTCCCGCACTAAACGTCAAATAGACAATTACTACTTCATGGTATTAATATTACTCTACATCTTTATCCATACGTGCCCTTAGGGATGGCAATATGGTCCGATCCGATCTGAGATCCGAGCGATCCGATTCGATTCCGAATCCAATCCAATTGAAAATGGATCGGATTTGGATCTGGAAAGCCAGACCCGAACGGATTTGGATCTGGATTTGGATCTCAGGGCAGATCCAGTGGGTTCCGACCCGATCCGATCCGACGTATATGTGTGCTTTACAATTATACCTATGTTACCTCCCTATTTACACTTTCAAGAAGGATACTATAGTAACTCCAACCTACAAAATTATTTCTTTTGTTTTTAGGCTTCATAACTTACGAACAAGCCTTAGTGTATAAAGTAGTGTTTGTTTTTTTTATGTTATTTTTTCAATTTTATTGAAAACTCGATTTGGATCCGATCCAAATCCGATCCGACAACATACTATATGGATTTACGGATCGGATTTGGATCAGCTGAATGAAACCCGATCCGATCTGATCCAAATCCGCCGATGATCCGATCGGATCTGGATCGGATCTGGATCCCATTTCTCCTAGTCGGATCTGGATCGGGTTGAGCCTGATCAGATCTAGATCCGACCCGTTGCCATCCCTACATGCCCTTCTATTGAAAACAACAAATATTGTGGCGAGTCTGGTGAGTATGTGAAACGATAATCCATCCCATTCAATTGAATTGCGTGCTCAGAAGGTGAACGACCCATGAATTCACCAGTTTATCTAAATTATTGATGATCATCTTTCTATGTTACATAGTTCAATGTCGTGAAATGTGAAACTATTTTTGGTTAATTATTGATAGATACCTAGCAGGTATGATAATAATGGTAACTCTAAAATAGACTAATAAAATAGGAGCTCGCAAACTAAACATAACAACAATTTTGCTAGAGGTAACCCTTGAAAATACGACAATGAGCGGGTGTTTTTACAGGTGCACTTTACATATAAGTGGCTTAGAAATCGACAACCTATGAAATAACTACCTGACCCAAAAATCTGGAGTTGAAAACATTTGATTCCATATTTTCAATGTACAAAAAATTGTCCTCAAATCAGATCCGAAATACTAAGAACAGCTCTTAGTGAATTGAACGGGACGGTTCCGTTTCTAAGGCAAGCCAAAAAATAACCCCACTTTAGCTTCTTGGAAGATGATTTAGCTTCCAGATGTTTTAGCTTAGTTGAATGGCATGGCATAAGGACTTGGGGTGCTTTTTACTGGTTTTCACTCGTGGTGGTTTTGTCTACAAAAAGCACATCGTCAACCCAAGCAACAATGTTGAATGCCAAACCTTCCAACACCCTTGAGTAGCTTTCGAGAATCGCTTGCCCCACATCCTGCAAAATATAACACATCCGAATAAGTAGAGTGACAACTTTTCTAGGCAAATTTCATGGTTTAGTATCGAACTCTAGTTCTCTAATTTCTCGAGAATATAACATTTATCTTGCACGTTCTCATGAAATTTTTTGTTGCCTGATCGATGACTACTCGCTCAGCCTAAACTTACGTGTCACGTTTGACTTTTCAGACTCAGAAAATTCTGCCTCAACTTATGGGTCATGTTTGACTTTATTGAGACACAGTTGACATATAAGTCAAACATGACATATAAGTTGAGACACGATTGTTTGAAAAGTCAGACAAGACGCGTAGTTTAAAGAGCAGAATGGTTTTCGTTTAACAAGAGTGAAAAGATGAAACATGGTACTTACCCTATTGTATTGGATCTTGCAAGTGTCTAAGCTGGTTTGGGAAAGCTCGGGGTACCTCTGCTTCAAGCAAAATAGCAACACCTCGGCTCGCTCTGCCAGTACATGGTTCTTGTCAGTCCTGTCAACGTCCGACATGAAATCCTTAACCATGTCCCATGATGACTTGGAATGGCTCATGCACGCTTTGCGTCTCCATAAGTACATGGAAGCCTCGACTCTATCTGCAAGCTCGAGCGCTTCGTGCTCAGAGCTTATACTCAGGGTGTCAAGCAGATTTTCCGGGGAAAATTTGTCAGCCGTGGACATATATCGGTAGGTCGTGTCACCTAAACTCGCCTTCCCACTCTGAAGAAAAAATCACTAAATAAGAATCGGATTGAAACATTTTCTTAAAATCTGTAAATATACAGTCATTTCGTCCCGATTCGAGCGTCTGGCTGGACTTTTCACATAAAATAGTGATGTGCTATTGACCTGATAGATTTACTAAAATGTCATTTGTTGTATGTGATATTTTTCTTCATAAGTCAAAAAGTAATGATTTTAAAAAGGGCACGAAGGGAAGTAAACTGAAAAAAAGTAAGAATATATTGGTCGTATGACACTCATTTTAGGATGTTACGAAAGAAATACACTTAAACTGGGACGAATGGAGTATATAAATGCCTTACAATGGAGAAAGTTGTTAAAACCAGGGGCGGAACGTATATGTGATACAGTGGGAAACATGCGTCACCAAAAAATTAGAAAAGTGCTCTCAGTAAAAGTTACAAATGAATGTCCCATCGCGATTTGGAACGTTAGATAGTGTCGCAGTACATTCAAATTCTGGCTTCTTTTCTACTTAGAACCGCATCAAGATTTAACTTGCTTGGTTAAATTTATGAATGGTTGAACTCAAGTGACAACCGAATGCATGAATCCTAACACATGTTAACAACTAGTAATACACAACTATTTACCGATATGCATGTTCTAAGCCTAATAAGCATTGCTTCAAGTGTTTTTACTGGTTTTTAATCAACTTTAAGGCCTGTGTACAAGCTCTTTATGAACATAATGTGGTTAAAACACATTGAACTAACCTTAGGAAGATTAGCCATGAAAGATTCAGGAATTTCCATCTCCCCCAAGATGGTGGCATTGATGGCCATGGCAGCTTTGTGGATTTGATTGGCGCAGTCGCGTTTATGTCGCAAGTGCTTCTTCGCCTCCTCGGAGAGACCATCTGGAGGAACACAAGGAACCGGCAACCACCATTTCTCCTCTTTGCGCTGAGGCTGAACAATCCGCCTGAAAGACCCTGAACGCGTGGAATTGGCTGACATGCTGCCTTGTTCCTGGTACCAAAATTCTGTCTCCTGGAATGTCTCCAATATGTCCTGTTACAAAGAAAATTTGAAGAGTTATTATTCGGGTGCTAGGAGAAAAAAGATGAGTAATGATGCCCTGTCTCTTTGTCAAACATTGTCGTTACTGCAGAGAAGTACAGTGGCAGAGCCAGAAAACTCAAAGAGCCATGGCACGATTGCAGACAGTGGCAGAGCCATAAAACTCAAATAGATATGGCACGATTGCGTACAAGTGGTATGTGTTGGTGTCTTAATAAATTATGTAAGAATTTAAGAAGTTTAGTGGGAATCCATGTTTGTAATTTTCCTCAAGGGCATTAGTGAATACACATGCAGGACACTTGTGTATTTTTATAAGGGTATTGTTGTTACAAACTTATAATACTGGGTACTATATAAAATTTGAGAAACTCGGACTAACAAGTGTCATCTCTGCCTCTGCCCCTGCTCTCACACCTCTCTATTTTTTATGTTATCTTGAACTTTATTGTTCATCAGGACAATCGTGTTACACTTGGTAAACAAGACTATCTTAGTTGACCAAATTTTGGGAAAGAGAAGTGGCCTTACAAGGAGCATCGTATCGAGCTTTCTCAGCGCAGGCAGGTTAATGTAGATATCTGATCTCGGCCTGCTCTCCATCACCTAAGAAACGGTAAAGATCCATTACAACACAATTCATCGTACAATATTTTCATATGTCTCTTCTTCTAAAGAGGCTCTTTATTATGCGAAATTTGGAGGAAGTTTTACCTCATAGACAGGACCGTCGTGCAAGCTCTGCGAGAGTGAAGGGGCGAATTCAACAATATAGTCACATACAGATAGCAAGCAACTCATTTCTCTATTCCACATCATTTTCTTCTCTGGGTGTAGAGGTTCTAGCCTCAAGTGCTGTCCAAATACAGAAGCTGCAGAGGTAAAAATGTGAATTAGGGATTAATTAGATTAATTATTTAATATAATAATTAATTTTAGATTGTCCCATAAACAATTTTCCAATTTTGACCCTCTCAAACTAAAATGTGATGGACTAGGGGCCAAAAAGAGAAACTATATTTATCATAGAGATTAGACAGTTGAAAGAGTCATCCTTGAACAGGCCAAGGAGAAAGTGCAACCCATGTTCTGAAAGAGATATGGGGTTCCACTAACAATCATTGTGGAAGTTAATAGTGGGATCTGATAAACAACTTCTTAAGAAAAATGTTAGAGAACTCACTGTTACCTCTCATTCAGATGCAAAATTCGTATGAATAGATATTCTAACATTCTGAATAACACTAAAATGTCACATGATATGATTTTGGGTCTGGTGGCACACTAACAAACAATATTTCTAGAGAGAAATTTTTATGAAGGCCTAAAACATCACATGATATGATTTTGTGTCTGGTGACACACTAATAATATTTTTAGAGATAATTTTTTATGAAGGCGTAAGCCATTATTTCACGATACAATTTTGTTTGAGGACACAGGACGCAGTATGACATGATACAATTTTATGCAGTTTATGGCTACCTGATACTAATGAATGCGTCGATGAATGGAATGTAGTACTATGTGTCGAAGCTCATCTGATGCTCTTAAAATAACTAATAAATTTGAATGATAACTTTTCTTATAAAAGAGAGAGAGATTACCATAGAGGTTGGTGATTGCATTAGAGATTGTAACAGCAGTGCAAACTCCTTTCCCATTTCCAGACATGTCTTCGCCCAACAAAAGCTTTGAGAATCTTTCCTTCATCAATTCCAACTCTGCCAGAACCACCAAAAAAATATCAACCATTTTCATCACAAAAAATGTCATGTGCCCTCTATAGAAATTAGGCCAAAACACTGCTTTTAAACACATCAGATAAATGCCCTCTTTTTATAGACCAAACACTATTATTAAACAGGGTTGTTAAACAGGCACTTACCGAAGTCGACAGGCTCGTTGTCGTCGAGTTTGTCATCCAAAAGCTGCTTGTGCTGCCTCATCGCCAATCTCGTAAGACTCGGCGACTTCGCCCTCGTCGGCCACCGTGGAGACGGTGTGCCAGCGAAAGTGCTAGCATCATCGGTGGGGTCCGAAAACCCCGAAATCTCGGAGTACGCGAACGACTCCGCGCTAGTCAATGCCGGGCCCGACGTGTCGTCCTCCGCCGGCGATTGACCGTTCGGATACGGCGAAGCACGATAACTTAGATCGCAATTCTCCTCCGGATTCCCCATTTTCGCAATTTTGACCGGTCGGTTTCGCGGAAGATTTGTGGGCTGGTGAGCTTTAGATTCCCTGCATGAAGTGAAGAAATCAATCAAAGAGGAAATGGTTTTGTTTCGGTTGCGATTTGTCATTGTTGTGTGTTGAGGCGAGGACCATTTTTGGAAGAAAATATTGACGAAAATTTTACAGATGATTTAAGTAGGGAAGATGCCTTTGATGATGGAAATAAACGGAAATTTGAAATTTTAAAAAAGCCAACGGTCCTTTTTAGAGGAAAAAGCAACAGTTAATTAGAGTAGTGATTAGTTGTGTTACCTTTATTTCCAAAGATCGTGATCTTGATGATGAACGTTGGGGATTACACCTTCCTTCTAAAAACTCTTTGACTTTCTTTGATCAAAACCCCTCAAAAACCCTAATCTTGGTGATCAAGAACGAGAGAGAGAGAACACCTTCTTCTATGACTCTTAGCTTTCTTTGATCAAAACCTAATCAAGAAACAAGAACGAGAGAGAGAGAGAGACCAAGTACAGGGAAGCATGTAATGTGTATATATGTATAGAAATAACTATGGGATCGCCCAAAAAAATTAATTATTTGCAATTATTTTTTTCAATAATGTTGGCTTTTTTGCAGTTCTTAAGACGTGCATGAAGACGTGAACTGGTCTACCAACCTGAAGTTGGAGAACTAGATTTGTTTAAATTAGGTTCCAACCAAAGGTTATGTGCGAAAAAGTAAATAAATAATGTGCATTCGTGTATATATTTGTGTTGTGAATTTTATTCGCAGCTTAAGTTTTTTTTTTTTTCTAATTACTTTTTAGGAAAACTTAAAATTTCAGTTCGAATCATGTAAAAGAAAACTGAAATATTAAACAAAATTTCTAAAGGTGATAGTTTGGCATGGATTCCCGTACGCGGAGCCAAAAAGTTCAAACAAACGGAGCACAATTTAATTATAAGTGCTAATGTGTTTATATCTGAAAATGAATAATTGTAATAAAAATTTTGAGGAACTAATACTTGTAAAATTTTAATTAGGAATGTCACATAAATCATTTTTTTGTCAAAAGCACGAGTGATAACATATGAGCACAACTGCGGCCAGTTTATACCTTTAAAAAGAAATTAATGCTAAATCGTATTATTTGGGGCTCTTAAAGTTACTTGACATATCCCTCAAAAAAAAGTTACTTGACATATGTAGTCTCTATTTGACTCCCTCATAGGTCTAGTGCCAAAGCTGCACTGTGCCAGAGCCGAGTGCCATACATGAGCTTACATGTGAAACATCAATGTGAAATGGTAGTTAGATTGACATCTGAAAACAATCCTAAAAAAATAGTAAATGTAAGTTAACACTTTTGTGAATCATTTATGATCTAATATTTTATTGTGAAATTTAGTTTTGTGATAATATTCTTTTTTCTTGACGATTTGTTTTTCAGAAATGGTGAAGGGTTGTCGCATAAACGTGCATGTCATTACATGGGTTTTTGTAGTTTTTGTTCTTTTTTTCTGTAATAATTAAATAATTATGTGGCCATGGCCTACATGGGGTTGTCAAATTAAGTTTGAGGAAGGTCAAACGCTATCATTTTTAGTAGTAGTTTTAACTAAGATGTGGTGGCTATGGTCTTTTGGTGCAAGAGAAGGCACATTGCCGAAGATTTGCCATAGATTCTCAGTCAACGTGTTCTTTTGATTAAAAGTAGTGGTATTATGCAAACTGGTCATAGCTTAGTGGTAGAGCTTTTGAAGCATTTGCATTAGGTCTACGCTTTGGACCTGACTCTATGAGAAAAAGAAGTATTGATATTATCAATGGACTACTTGGCCCACATTACCAGAATCCAATACAATTGTGGTCCAATCGCGCTCTTGAGAAAAAACAATTGGGCTCTCTATTTGAAGGGCCTATTTTGCAAATAAGTGAGCTCAAATGTGACTTCTCCTTCGTTCGTAGACAATCCCTTTGGCTTCATCTATCTAAAGTTTCGACATCCTTCCGTATTAAAATCATAATGTGAATCGAAGAAATTTATGGGCTCGAAGGCCTATAGCTGCTTTCATTAATAACAAGGTTGGGTAGTTACTTTTCCATAATCAGGGATTTCGCCCTCCGGAGCAAGGGTGAAATAATCGAATAATCTGAAAGACCTGAAGATCGATCCCTTGATCCTAGCACTCAAATAGTCCAGCGGGAGAGGGGGCGAAACACTGGGAAGTTGTTTCAACAAGGTAATCTTTTCCAGTTGATTATGGAGTAATGGTCGTGCCAAAGTAAAAGAGAAGATTAGGTTTCTGCCCAAGGGAAAGTAAAATGAAGATTGGTCAAAGTAAGCTACCCACTTTCCGTTTCATTCCTAGCTACCGATGCTAATGCTACTGCCAATGACGCTACCGCTCGTGCTTCTTCCCTCACTTCTCTAGAAATTATGTAGCGACCATTGCTGCTACGACTAGTGAGGATGTTGCTACTGACGCTAGGCCTCCTATTAAAAATAACATCATGTTTTGCTTTCTTCTTCCTTGAAGTTACGAATGTAATGCAATAGATAAAGAACAAGAGGAATGCATACAGTTACTCTACCACAAAAAGGAATAGCCAAAGTGAAAAGAAAGTGACTTGCTGCCTAAGAAAGAGGTATAAAGCCGAACAAGATGATATAGGTTAGCGGGTTGTTGTCTCATATGTTAGTTGGTTTGCTTCCTCTGGAGACCAGATCCTATTTTCCTTAGTTGTTGGAGAAGCAGAATTTCGAAGAGGAAGCGGAATGACTCTGAAGAAGAAGAAGGGAGATCTGAGGCATTGATATGAGTTTGTGCTTGTTGTTCGAGTTACTGTTGCTAATGATTCCCATGCTTGTTGTTTGTGGGATAGGAATCAGAAGTAAGAGTGGCATGAGAAGGAAGCCCATTCGAAGGAAGAAGGCGGTTGGCGAGAGTTTGGATCCCAGGGGGCTTGTACCCGGCCACGGGGCTTTTTCTCCAAGCTGAAGAAAATGCCAATGTTGTTTAAGGAATCGTAAAACAAATGATATCCAGATGGAGTGGGTTTCAGTTAATAGAGTGGATTTCTTCATGGGAACGGGCGTACAAAGGCCTTAATTGCCGAATAAAGAACAAAGTGTCTTATGACTGCAGAATCGGAAGAAAGAATGATTCATGAGGCCTCAAAAGCGAAAAATGATCGTTGGAGTGCAGAGTGAATGCGTAAGTTTGTCGTAGACAGAATGGATGTTGCCACTGTATGTAACTTCAACTACAGTGGTTGAAACGGCTTCATGTGGGCCATTAAGTATTCGATACGAATCTCATCATCGCTAGGTAAAGAATATGCCTCTACTTCAACACGTTTACATGACATTTACATGTTATCATGGTGGTGTATGCTTCTTCATCCGGAAGAAGAAATATCTTGAGAAAATATTACTAATTGGAATTACTATGTTATCTTCGAACACTATTGGACATATTAGTATAATAATCTTACCCTACTTTCTTTACTAGCTCCTACCACGTAATCCAAGACTACACATGCAATATTAAATAACTAGCACTCCAACTTTCATGTGTCAAGCATATTGGTAGTCTACATTTCGAGATAGGAGATAGTAATTGATGATTAAAAGTAGCACTGAAACATGTTTTTATGTACTTACTGCCATGGTGATGTCTTCGACCTGTTAAGATGGTATATCGAGCAGGATTCATACAATTAAAATTGAATTTATATTGAATAAAATATAGGTCGGTAGGGGTGAAGGCTTCGTTTGTTGACTAATGTATCGACTTGAGCACTAACACGTTGTTTTATGACTTCTTTTTTCCTTTCTTTTTACCCAAAACAACGAAAGAGCGCGTTTGGTTTTCAAATCCAAATTGGACGACTAATTATAATTCTTGTACATGTAACATCCCCACCCAGCTGAGCTGGGGAAACCAACGGGAGATTCCCAGATTCACGAGGATGCCCTCCACTAAAGAACATAAGTGTATCTGCAAAGAGTTTAATTGTTAATTTTGGTCATTTGGATACCTATCTTGAAGTTGGAAATCGAATTGCCGAGCCATTGAATATTTTTAGCAACGAGCAAACACGGAGAAAATTAGCTATACAATTTGACGGGTTTGGCACGAATAGTTCGATAGTGTCGGCTGAATATTGTTTCCTTGTTCATTTTGGTACTTCTTTGTTTCTTGGGCACTAAGTTGGTATCCATGGCCTATATCAAGGAGAAGGGTCGTGACTTATTTTAGTGTGGTTGATTGTATTTATCTCTCGTCAATAAATTGGCATCGTTTGGCTTTGCATGTAGCTAGTCTCAAAATTATGGAACCACGTAAATTGTGTGTGATCGTTGATCATTGTTTGTATCTTTGATCTACTCAATACGTTTGTCATAACAAGCTGGTATCAGATCCTGGTTTAGGGTGTTGAGTTGAGTGATGTCGGGTACGATGATAAAGATCAGTTGTTTTGATGGAGGGGGAATAGTTTGGGCATTGTTACAGCCACACCAAGCTTTATTGTGAGACTATTGGGCTCCTTGTTGTGGGAGCTATCGAGTTCCTTATTGGGAGAGCAATCAGGTTCCTTTTCGTAGAGCATCAGGCGCACATTCCAGCACAAATTTGGCGGTTCACGTGCAAGTAGCATTCAGGCCCAATTGGGTTTCCTATGTGGAGCATTGAGCATGTGGATCTCAATCTGGCTCATCCATCGTAGGAAATCCTAAGAGTTGGAACATTGGCATTGAGATATGTGGTTCTTGTTTCTAGGAGAATTCAAGTCAGTGTGGAGAAGACTCAAATCAACTAGCGGATTGGCTCGTGGAATGGAGCAATTAACGCGTGTTGACAAGCGATTGATTTGTGTCACGATGTTGGGAGTGCGTGTTGGTGGCATGTTGTGTACATGCATTGATTGATGTCGTGCTATGTGCACACTTTAGTTGTTGACACGTTGTTGTGCATTGGTGCGGTTGTTTTGGTTGCGCAATTGGCATGCAATTGATCGATTGATGGGCATTTTTGTCGTTAATTGTCATTGAAATGATATTAAGAGATGCATTGTGTCATGGTGCATTAGTGGTGTGTTTATTGATATGCACTGGTCATTGTATTTGTTGAGACGCATATACGTGCTTGGCGTGGTGCATAGGGGATGTATTTGAAAATCGCATAATCTCGGAATCCATATATCACATATGTAGTATCTCCACAGTTCTTGAAGAATCCATATTACTTTTATAAGTTGCAGTACGACTTTGTTTTGAAAACATTACTCACGTAGATCACAAAATAATCACATAGCTTCTTACCTGACTAACAACTTATATTTCCCGATAAGTGAAGCTGACTTTCAACTCCAATAGCCTCTAACAATTCAAGTACATCCACTATTAATACTTGACCTCCAAGTGAGGTAGAATGCACTATGCATATGTCATACTTATTGCCCAACCCATACTATTTTACTCCAGACATCTCAGTCTCATTCTATACATACCCTGACTGTGCCCGACCCTTCAGTTATGTTGAACTAATGAGTCTCGTGAATTCAAAAGCATGTAGCTGCTTTTGCAAGACTACGTCATAAGTCCTAGATATTTTAACTTAAATCCATGTAAAACTGTAATTTATATAGTTCACTTGGTCAAATCCAAGGCCCCGTATGTATAGAATGACTTTAGATGTCATGATATTGATACAGAGTCATGAGATCATGCTCTAGGTTATGTTTAAACTGTCCAATTCCAGATTTGTTAAAATTACCACTTTTTCCCTCCTATACAGCTCAGTCAAACTTGATGCTTAGACTTTGAATTAAAATACTGGCACGATTTCTTAACGTGACATGTCGCAAGTGCACGAATCAAGTAGTAAATTTGAGAGTATTTTAACATCGGGTTGTCGAACCCACAAGGACTAGTCGTGACTATTTACTTAAGGAATTAGCTTAAAGCGCGAGTGACCAAGAGGTGTAAATTTTTTGAGTAGAAGTTTCAATAAACTAGAAACGCAAGTAATAAGTTAAATTAATAATATTTTCTTAATTTCAGTTGATTTAATTAATGTGATAAAACGATTGTGATAAAATGCTAGGTTTCCAATAGATCCCATATGGAAAAAATAATTCGGGAAATCCTCTATATTAAAATTAAGCATGGTAGTTATTGAAAGTGTGAGTGTGCAGGTAGTAATGCAGCTAAAATACTCTAGAAGGGGGGGGTTGAATAGAGTATGCCAACTTTTTGCAAAACTTGCTAGGAAGATAAGATCTTGTGAAAACTAGTGAAGTTCAAGACCTTGAAAACAAGTTCAAGCCCTTGGAAGAAATGCAGTTTGTATAAAGAAAGTAAGACTTTTTCAAGGCCTTGAAAACAAGTTCAAACCCTTGAAAAACAGACAGTTTTGTGTGCTGCAGAAACTATGAAAAAGAATGAACTGTAAATGCAAAAGACAAGTGATTTATAGAGTTCAGTCCACTTGGACCTACGTCTCTACCTCAGGGATTAGATCCCTTCAGGATTTTCAACTCAATTCTTATTAATCAAAAGCTAAGCCCTAGATCTCAAGCACAAAGAGTTGCCTTACTCTGTTACAGCTTGTGGGTTTCCCTAACCTATCTAGTACCTGCAATAGCTAACTAATTAACTAAGAATTCTCTATTGTTCACTTTGAACAATACTTGAGAATGGAGATATAAGAATTACAGAAATGATCTACCAATAAAGCACAATACCGAAGAACACTTAGTGTGTAGAAATTGCAGTGAAATATGCAGTGATCTTCTGTGAATGGATTGGAAGACTGATGAACTTATTTGATGCTTGTCAATCTAGAAATCTTTCTCTCTTTTTGCCCGTTGAGTGTTGTGTCTGTTGCTTCAGTATTGAGCTCTATTTAAACTTCAAACAGCTCTGCAGATCTTCCCAGATTTTCAGCAACAAACTTCCTATTTTGTAGGCAACAAATTTTGACTTCTTTGACATCTTATCCAACGGTTGGATGATCACAATCTTCAGAGATTTTGTTGTGATCCTTTGTTTAAACATATTGAGAAGCTTTCATCCAAGTCTGATTGATCACAGGATCAAATTGTCCAACTGTTTCCAAATCTGCATAAGTTCAGTTTAGGAAACAATCCTGCAGAACTTGGAAATAAAATTTCCTGCAATATCAAAATCAAACAGATGATATTCTATGTTCAAACGTGTTAGAATAATTTGCATTTCATCATCTAATAACATTAAGATAATCATATCAATGAGGGATAAGAAATCAACTTGGAAGAGTTTACAGAAAACTCCCCCTGAGAATGTTCATATAGGTTAGTTAGTTTCAAGGCTTTGAATCCAGTTTGAAGGCCTTTCAAGCCTATGGTAACTGATTCAAGGCTTTGAAAGCTGGTTCAAGGCCTTGAAATTGTTAGACTATTCCAAGCCTTGCACAACCTGGTCTTACAGTTATTTGTGCCATGCTACTTTGTTAGTGTGAAATCCTCTTGGTAATGCACAATGTTACTTATCGGTTGATTCTGTTACTCTCTGTCCAACGATATCGTGCAAGTCCGTTCTATAACCTAATGGTAAACGGGTCCTCTAGGTCCACCGGTCACCGGTCAACTTGTCCTTACCACCTATTCAACATTATTCAGCTAATCCTAACGATCCACATCTTGGTTCTTCTCGATTCGGGATTATTTTCTCGTCTCATTCAAATTCAGGTACGGTGGCTCTCGCTCACCAACTAAAACTACTAGTTCTCCCGAGTGATTAAACTATCCAAACATGAGCATAAATCTTAGATTGAGAAAATAAACAAAATGGAGCATATAAGATTAAGATCATATAGATCATGAAGTATTAAAGAAATATTCCGGAAAACGCTTTCAATTATGCCCCCGGTTTACCATGGAACCTAGACTAAAACATTGTAATTGACACGTTTTCCATACAATAGTGCAATAAAAAAGGGACGATCATGTTGGGTTTTGACGTAGGTAACGCAGCGGAATAACAAAAATTTAATTCCTACTCAAAGCCCACCAAGATCACGGGAAGAGACATTCATAAAATGATGAAAGACATAGAAGATGTGTACCTTTTGATTCGGGAGATCACAGAAAGAATAATGTCCTCGTCTCTACGGTTGATCCACGTCTAGAGGTGAGATCTAGATCTTCCTTCTCCTAGTGCTAGCTTGGACCGGAGGAAGAGGAAAGAAGGAATCACACAAAGAATAACAAAGAGAGGATCGGCCCTCTTTTTGTGGCCGACGGGTAGGGGCGGACGGCTAGGGGCTTCGGCCTCTAGCTTGTCTTGCTCTCTCTTGCTTTTTCTCCCACTCACTTATTTTATGAGCATTATTTGTGGGAAGGAAGCTAGAGAATCATTTATATAGTCCAACAACTCCTTTATAACTACATAAAGGCCCTTCCTAATCCTATATGAATTTGGATTAGTCCCTTCCTTGCATATTAGTCCTACTAAGTTTGCAAGGTGTTGCAAAGTGATCCTTCCAATTAATTAATCATGTTAATTAATCCTAAATCTAGTTCAACTCTATTGGACGTGTGACCCCATAGGTTTCTACTTAGTTGGTAGTAACTGATTACTAACATGGAGCGGTGTCATGCAACCCAACTAATAGAAATAAGTCAGTGATCCCGACAAACCTCGTGCCCAATATCACATATTGCATTATCCCTCTGTCTCCATATCCGGATTGGACACGAGACATAAATAGTCACACTCGTATATCCAATCCATAGTTCCTCGATCCTCGGAATATGCTTATGCAAGCAGATAACATCAATATCTCCATATTGATTTATCTGATTCTGGCGAGACATTAAATAAGAACCATTCCTCGAGTGGTCGTGGATATTTGCTCCCATTATGTGGGAGGGACAAATCCTTTCTACATCGCTACGATCTCTAAGCTTGCTTCCTATCATGCCCGATGGCTATCTTTATAGTTGCCCGGTTAAGGAGCAACGTTGGATAACATCAAAGCATGATATTCCACAACTAGAGTATCTAGTGACTTCAAGTCTAAGGATTGCAATTATATTAGCACTACGAGAATCGATTGTGACTTTAACATAATCTAATGTATCCTTCTCATCGTGGGTCAATCCAGTATGCCATTACTCCTTAATGCATACCCATGTGTTAGACTTGATATCTCCATATCAATCTATATATATACTAGTCCATATTTGATCGTCCTGTTAACCAATATAATGGACTAGGGATATTTAAGATAAACAACACATTGTATCTAAGAACTTCATTTTATTAAATATCACAATAATTAATAAATGAATATTCTAGCAGAAAAAACATTGTTCATACTAAATATAGATTGCCTCTAGGGAACCTATTCCAACAGTCACCCACTTGCACTAGATCCAATCTGGTGCATCTCGTATGCCTATAGATCTTGCGTGCCCTTCATGCTTTCGCTGCCCAAGTGGCTTTGTGAGCGGATCTGAAAGATTGTCATCCGTTGGAATCTTGCACATCTTCACATTTCCTCGTTCGATCATATCACTAACAAGATGGAATCTCCTAAGTACATGCTTCGATTTATGGTGTGATCTTAGTTCCTTGGCTTGTGCGATCGTCCCAGAGTTGTCACAATACAACTCTATGGGATCCACGATGCTAGGGACCACACCGAGCTCAGTGATGAACTTCTTTATCCAAACTGCCTCTTTTGCTGCTTCCGCAACAGCAATGTACTCAGATTCTGTTGTAGAATCAACAACTGTCCCTTTCTTGGAACTCTCCTAGTTCACAGCTCCTCCATTCAGGAAAAACACATATCCATACTGCGATCTGTAGTCATCTTTGTCAGTGTGGAAGCTTGCATCAGTGTAACCAATTACACTCAGCTCTTCCCTACCTCCAAATATCAAGAACGCATCCTTACCTCTTCTTAAGTACTTTAGGATGTTCTTGACAGCAATTCAGTGACTCTCACCCGGATTGGACTGATATCTGCTCACCATACTCAATGCGTATGATACGTCTGGTCTAGTACACAACATGGCGTACATGATGGATCTTATGGCCGAAGCATAGGGTATCCTACTCATGCGGTCCTTCTCAATCTCATTAGAAGGACAATCTGTCTTAGAAAGAGTGACTCCATGCGACATGGGCAAGAATCCCTTCTTGGAATCTTGCATTTTTAACCTCTTCAACACCTTGTCTATATAGATCTATCCCTTCTTGGAATCCTTTCTTGGAATCTTGCATTTTGACTTAGGCCGAGCAGCTTTATAGATCTATCCCTATAGATCTTTATACCAAGTATATAGGCCGCATCTCATAAGTCCTTCATTGCGAAACACTTCCCTAGCCAATTTTTAACAGATTGCAAAGTAGGAATATCGTTACCAATGATTAGTATGCCATCCACATACAAGACCAGAAATACTACAGAGCTCCCACTAACATTCTTGTAGACACAGGATTCATCTTCGTTCTTGATGAAGCCAAAATCTTTGACTCCGTCATCACAACGTCGATTACAACTCCTAGAAGCTTGATTTAATCCATAAATGGATCTTTGGAGCTTACAGACTTTATTGGCATTCTCTGGATCCTCAAAACCCTCCTGCTGTGTCATATACACATCCTCGAGGAGTTTCCCATAAAGTAACGTTGTTTTGACATCCATTTGTCAAATCTCGTAGTCATAGTATGCTGCAATAGCAAGTAGGATTCGAATGGATTTAGTCATGGCGACTGGCAAAAAGGTCTCATCATAGTCAATACCTTGAATCTGTCTATACCCTTTAGCCACCAATCGTCCCTTATAGGCAACTACATTACCATCCATGTCGGTCTTCTTCTTGAAGACCCATTTGCACCCTATGGGCCGAGCCCCTTCAGGTGGTTTCACCAAAGTCCATACTTTGTTGGTGTACATGGAATCCATTTCAGATCTCATGGCTTCTAGCCACTTCTTGGAGTTTGGGCCTCTCATGGCCTCCCCGTAAGTTGCAGGCTCATCATCCATGAATGGTACGTCATTGGGCTCAGTCACGAGAAGTCCGTACCTCTATGGCTCATGACGTACTCTACCTGACATGCGGAGTTCATGTGTCACCTGAACAGGTTCTTCCACAACAACTTGCGGTTCCTGCTCATGTTCCATCATCGGTTCAGTGATTGTGGTTCTTGACTTTCTTCAAGTTCTAGAGTCCTCCCACTTACTTCTTTAGAGGCAAACTCTCTTTCTAGAAACACACTGGTCCGAATTACAAACACTTTGTTCTCGGTGGGATTGTAGAAATAATATCATTTCGTTTCCTTAGGATATCCCAAAAATTTACACTTACCCGCTTTGGGCCCGAGTTTGTCCGTTTGTAAACGCTTTACATAGACTCGCAGCCCCAAACCTTCATAAACGACACTATGGGACGCTTCTCATTCCATATCTCATATAGTGTCTTCATGACCGATTTGGATGGAACACGGTTAATGGTAAAAGCTACCGTCATTAGAGCATGTCCCCAAAATGATATTGGAAGATCCGTTTGAGACATCATAAATCGCACCATATCCAATAGTGTGTGATTCCTCCTCTCGGATATGCCATTCCATTGTGGCGTTCCTGGTGGAGTGAGATGGGATACTATCCCACACTCTCTAAGATATTCTTCAAACTCTTGGCTTAAGTACTCTCCTCCACAATCTGATCGTAGAGCCTTAATACTTTTACCAAGTTGCTTCTCTACTTCATTCTTGAATTCCTTGAACAATTCAAAGGATTCGGATTTGGCCTTCATAAGGTATACAAATCCATATCTACTAAAATCATCAGTAAACGTAATGAAGTATGTGTAACCACCTCTGGCAGGCTTGGGGAACGGCCCACATACATCGGTATGTATGAGTGCCAGTAACTCACTAGTCCTATCACCTTTCTTATTTAAAGAGGACTTTGTCATTTTTCCTAATAAACAAGATTCGCATGTCTCATATACTTCCAAATCAAATGAGTCTAGAAGTCCATCCTTATGGAGTCTAGATATGCGTTTCTCATTTATATGGCCTAAACGACAGTGCCATAGATATGTAGGATTTAAATCATTAATTTTAATCCTTTTAGTATTTATGTTATAGATTATATTATTTAGATCAAGGATATACAATCCTTTAGACAAATGCGCACTACAATAGTGCATACTATCAAAATAAATTGAATAACACTTGTCCTTTATTGAAATAGAAAAACCATTCTCGTCCAGACAAGAAATGGAAATAATGTTTCTGCTCATAGCAGGCACATAAAAGCAATTGTCTAATTCTAAAATAAGTCCAAAAGGCAAAGATAGCTCATAAACGCCAACAGATAATGCAGCAACTCTTGCTCCATCCCCGACGCGTAGATCTATCTCCCCTTTAGCCAATCATCTACTTCTTTTCAAATCCTGCACATTTCGACAAATGTGAGAACCACGTCCAGTATCCAATACCCAAGATGAAGAAATAGAAGATTGATTTCTATAACATAAATACCTGGGGGTGGTGGAATCACTATTTCAAGCTTCTTATCCTCCAGATATTTAGGGCAATTCCTCCTCCAGTGACCCGGCTGGCTACAGTAGTGACATTCACCTTTATCCACGCCCCCACTAGGCTTTAGGGCTACCTTGGATTTCGCAACTCTCTTGCGCTTTCTTTTGGAGGTAGAGGCAACCCCTTTGCCATTTCTCTTATTCACCATCATTATGGCTTTGCCCTTGCCTTTGTTGATGCTCTGTTCAGCTGTCTTCAGTATGTTCAACAAGTCTGGCAGAGTCTTACTAATCTCGTTCATGTTATAGTTCATGATGAACTGATTATAACTGTCAGGCAACGATTGCAAGACAAGATTAGTAGCCAAATCTTGGCTAAGTGGGAATCCCAGTCTCTCAAGGTTCTCAATGTACCCGATCATTCGGAGTACATGAGGCCCAACTAGATTCCCTTTTGCAAGACTACTCTTGAATAATGCTTTGGACACCTCATACCGCTCATACCTTGCATGTTCCTGAAACAATTGTTTCAAGTGTATGATCATATCATAGGCCTCCATGTTCTCGTGTTGCTTTTGAAGCTCAGAGGTCATGGTGTAGAGCATGAGGCAAGTCACGTCATTAGAATTGTTTATATGTTTCTGATGTGCCCTTACATCAACTAGAACGGACTCATCCTGGGTGGGGCTGAAACTGGAGTGTCCAAGACGTACAACTTCTTTTCTTGCTTAAGGACAATCCTTAAGTTTCTGTACTAGTCAAGGAAATTTGTTCCAGACAGTTTGTCCTTCTCGAGGACAGACCGTAGGGATGAAGTCGATGCGTGATTGTTTGCCATTTGGAATTCCACACAACGAGAAATATGCAATTTTAGTATTTTTTGAACAATTTAACTATATTCAATAATGGCTAGATAATTAAATATAGCTCCCACTATTTTTCTCGGATTTAATAGCCCTCACCATTAATGCGGAAAAAATCATGTATATTTTTAGTAGGTCCAAGATCCATATTTCACTTCTTCTTGAGCTTGCTTTGGCAAGTCACCCAAGAATTGGTTACTTAGGTAGGAACCATTCCTTTTGCATCCTATGCAACTCTTGGTCCAATTAGGTGAATAACTCATTATGCTTTATCCTTTAGATAACGTCTAATTGTCATGCCTCTAGGCTCATCAATCCAATTGATTCTCACCCAGTTGCGTCCAACCTCTTGCTTCAACATACACACATTACTAGCTTGTGTCGTCCGCAACACACCATGGTGAATTAAAATCGCCTTGCTTTGGCAAGTCCGAATTTTAATAGACCCTGATCATGAAGGGTGTTTAGGCAAGAGAATGCAAAATGCAATATTCTATTTGAGGGATTTAATTGTCATTATTTATTTGGTTGATCCTATCAACGTGATATACTTATTTAGATTGGGCAATCCATAATAAAGGACCATCTTTGTTTATTATGATCTTGTTAATCGTTTTTGCTAGTATCGCCATACACACAAAATAAATAACAATACATAAATATTAGACATCCACAAAAGAAAAATTAACAAGGCATGGATATGACCCCTAGACTAAGATATTATCAAGCCAATGATAATATCTATATGCTCTAAAGTAACAAGATCATCTCCATGTGCTCCACCATAGCCGCGCGCCTAGGGTAGAGAGTCCTCGTCGTATTTTGGCTTCTTGGTTCTCCGGTCTTCTTCTCCATGTCCTTGGCTATCATCTAAATATTTCTAATTCTAGCCTAACATCTTAAATAAATAAATAAATAAATAAATAAATAAATAAATAAATAAATAAATAAAGCCTCACATGTTGAGGAAGATGATCATCTCGCATCCCGTAAAATTAACTAACTATTACATTAATATGATCAGCTCGCAGGCCGTAAACCAAACCACACCAAACACAAAAACATTCACGATCTAGGCAATATCCATCCACCATGTAACAAAAGCACATAATACAGTTAAAACCAATTTTTAACGCGCTTGTTCAATTTTAGTAGAATTGGATAATTAAGGTTACAACGGTTCAAGGGGTCCAACCTAGGCATAGGCCGAACCCAAGGACCGCCGCTCGCCACCTTGGGCCGGCCCTAGGCCGGCTGCCCCTTGTGACCCGCGGCCTTGCTTGGCGCGCAAGGAAGAGGGGGGGGGGACGGATAGGGTTTCGGCCCTAGTCACCTTCCCCTTCCTTCCTTATTTCCCAAGCTTGCTTGTTTCCATATAATTGTTTCCATAATTGAAAGACCCCTTTTCCAATTATGTGCCATGAACTCTAATTTTCAAGAACCCAATTATTCACATCCTATGTGATTAAGCTCACTAATTTACACATCCAATACTAATTAGATCTTGTTTGTATTGAATCAAATTCAATTTGCATCTACTATGCCAATTAATTTCAGTTTCGCGTAATATGAATATAACGGTGTCTAAACTGAAACCGTGACATATAAAATCATGTTATGCACTACGACATGTGGCTCTGATACCACAGTTGAGTTTTGACGTAGGTAACGCAGCGGAATAACAAAAATTTAATTCCTACTCAAAGCCCACCAAGGATCACAGGAAGAGACATTCATAACATGATGAAGGACATAGAAGATGTGTACCTTTTGATTCGGGAGATCACTGATAACTCCTTAATAAGAGTCATCCTATATATACTTTATATAGTTATTTGTGTGCGTTTCGGTGCAAAGTGACGAATTTCGGGCTTATTTGAGAAGAAAATGAATTTTATGATGTTTTAGAGCTTAAACGTACAATCCGGACGTTTCTTGAATAGTTTTATGATTTGTATAATTTTGTCACATTTGATCTTCGCGGAAGTGTTCATGTTGTGATTTATAGGAACATTGCATGAGGATAGCAATTGGAGAGAAGAAACGAGCTTCAGAAGTCAAAGAGTACGCAAGAGAAGCAAAGTTAGAGGAGCAAAAGTGACCATCCTTCACTATTTTGATGATATTTTGAGTTCTACAAAACCTGCTATAGTGAGACCTATTCAAAATGAAATTAGACTCAAATATATTTCCAACGGTAGGTCACGGATCTCAATCAAAGTTTGGACGAGAAAGATATGGTCCGGCGAAGTTGACACAAAAACGAAGAAAAGCTGGTAAAGTTTCATTGGACCAGTGTGCACTCTTCTGGATGTATCTGGAGTTACGTATACAATTTTGGATCAAGGCCTACTCCATTGGAAATTAGACATTCAGGGCTTTCCAACGATATAAGATGGGACCAAACTGGAGTCCGGATGAGGTAGAAAAGGCCTGCGCAAAGTGAGCTTATGAATTCTGGTCGAGAATTGCAAACTGGAGGGGCCGAATTGCAAATTCGGCCAAAATACATTAAAAATCGTGCCCAGGCCTTGAAAAACGAGTTCTTAGACCTAGAAGGCAGGTTAGAACAGAGGGAGACGCAGAGAAGAAGATTTGAGGAGAAACTTGGAGCTAGAGTTCGTCGTGGAAGCGAGAATTCATCCGTTTGATCCCTCTACTCTTATCTTTTCATTATTTTTGTACATGATCACACAAACTATTTTATTTGTGATCATGAATATGCGTAGCTAAACACTTTCCTCAGGGTATCTCGTAGGGAGCTAGGTTTGATCACTTTGTTTGGTGATTTATGGATTTGATTTCATGATTTGAGCTTAATTGATGACTTTTTATCTAGCTATGTGTATTTTATGCGCTTAAATTCATCTTTACAATCGGTAGACGTATTGATAGGATTGAGTTAGGTTTAGAACATTAGAGACATCAATGTTTCTTGCCCGGAATCTTAAAATACACACTAGCTGTATCTAGGGTTGAGGAATCTTGCTAGTTAGCTAAGAACAAAGAGTATATTAATGATCTTAATGCATACTTGAACTTGATAACGCTAGAGAAATCGGCTTTGTTAGTCTAAGTATTAGTGTTGGTTGAGACATCTTCAACACATTCGTGTTTAGTTAGATTGAAGAATCATCGTGTTAACAAAGCATAAATCCGTCAAAGTGTGAAATACCTAGTGACCCGTAGAGATATCCTCATACTTATCCCTCGTATTAGTCTCAATTTTAATAATTAGCTTGTTATTTACTTTCTTAGATTAGTCAAACAATCTCTACTACTTGCCCACATAAAGTTAAGAATACTAATTGAGTCACGACAAGTCCCTTGTGAAACGTCCCGGGATCTCGATTCAGGGTTAAAGAGACAATCGACAATCAAAAGTAGAAATATACTATTAAGATTACATTTCGCTTAATGTACATAACAAAATTTCGATAATAAGTACAATTTAAAAGATATCGTGTGTGATCCACTAAGTGATCTGACTTAAGCTATACTTCTTCGTCTCGTTCCAGCGTTCCCATCCCCCACTTTGATTGACGACCTGCGGTTTTAAAATGGCAAAAGCCGACACAGTTTTGAAGAAATTGATCAGTAAAAACTGAGTAAGTACACACTACGACATGTAAAGCAACGAGTGGCACAGAAGCATGAGTTGAAACAAATCAGAAGATTTAAACAGTAAAACTATCATATTGGAGAATTTGGGTCAACTTGAAGTAACCGAGTAACAAAAACCTCTCAATTTAATAACATTGAGAAACCACGAGTAGCTGGTAAAATATCCAGAGTAAACAAGTTCATTTGAACTGATAACGATAGTACTTCATGAGTAGCCAAGATTTAAAATTCATTTCAAATCAATTAGGGCATATCAAGAGCCACAAACAACATTAATAAGTAGCCAATTTTGAATTTCGACTTCAATCAACAGTTTAATTTAGCTGAGGCGTGTCAAGAGCCACCAGCAGGATCGATGTAAACAGAGGGATCACGAAATAATCACTAAGGGTTCCTTCTAGGGTCTATCAAACCCTATTTCACCCGAGCGTTAAGGGAGCCCATTCGTCAACCCCGCTCACAACATTAGCTAAAAGGCCTTAAGTGTCGACACCCCTATACCGTAGTGACCCTTACAAGTATAAGTAGCACTCTATAGCTCTATAAACCCCTTGGACTCAATACCTTGATACATTTTGGCTCATCGGGGGCGGATTTTTGAACATTGACGTTCTATCCAATAATAAGAAGCATTGCTTCAATGGTCTTAGCCATAAGAAAATGGAGGATCGCTTGACGCCTCCCATTAATAACAGTACTATGTACATCGTCCTAAGTCTATTAGAGGTATTTTATTTCTTCTCTTTCACATAACCAGAATCGGAATATCAAAATTTCACAAGTAATTTCCGAGAGTTCTCAAAGGAGATGAATAGAATAGTTTAACAACTTTTGAGTGGAAAACATGCATTCTCATACTATTTCATATAACAAACATTCATTTGAAACATCAAACACAAGAGCACATTTTGATATGAAAAGGCCGTACATATGTACTTACCTCTGAGCCATGAAAGGCGCAACGCAAAGCTAGCACTCCTACAACTCTCGTCTCACATTGGATCCGGGTCTCACAGTCAACGCAGCAGCACAAATACGTACGTCTACTTGGTACGAGCACAACGAATGGATATAAACAATTCAAGTATACAGTCTATTAGCATTTACCCTCTATATGAGGTTGTATGCAAGAATGCAATGGAAAGCGGGTCATGTTAGATAAATGACTAAAACACCCCTCATACTCCAAAACTGTCTAGTTTCCCGGTCCTCAAATTATACTCATATTGGCCCAAAAACATGTAAGAATGACTCTAAACTCTCTCATATGTACTTAGCATCGAAATCTACAACTTTCAATAAATTGCACTTAGGCCCCTAAAGTTTGGTAAAATTCCAAAAAGACCCCCCCCCCACCATTGATTTGATAAATCCTGATTCAAATACTTCCTTCTTGAGACTTCAAATATCCTTCTAAGTTAGGTTTTTAGTCTCAAAACATTGAATTAGTTCAAGTGTGAAGTTTTAATTAAATGCACGTAGGCTCCCGAAGTTTAGTAAAACTGCAAAAAGACCCCAACATTTGACTTGGTTAACCCTAGCCCAGAATTACATACAAGTACTCCAAATAAGCATACAAGACATGCTGACAAACCCCAAGTTACTAAACTAATCTCAATTCAAAGTTTAAGTGAAACTACTATTTTGCCCCTCCTATACAGTTCAGTCAAACTAGGGTTTGCGAAAGTCAAACTTGGTCAAACTTGATATTTAGACTCAAAATATGAATACGAGCAAAATTCATGAAGAACGCTAAGGCTAGGAATGTCATTTAGAATGTCGAATTCAAATGTCAAAAATAGAGGAAAATCGACTCAACTAGTCAACTTTAGAGCTGATTTGTGATCAATTGAGGGGGATACTTGGACATAAAAGAATAGGGTTTTGAAGATGGTAGATCAAAGATTCCAGAACATATTTGAACTCCTAAGAACCCCAACTATTCAAAGAAATATCGCTAGCCAAAGTTGGATGAAAATTACGATTCAATACTTAGAAAAATTCGATAGTGCTTCACGAGTTCAACCTAGCAACTTTAGGCTCGTTTTGTGAGCAATCCGTCATAAATTTGAACATGACCCAGAGACGATGATTTGAATTATTATATACCAGCTACACATAGGAGAAAACAGATCTAAATTTCATTAAGTTTTGAAGAAGATACAAGGGTTAGAAAATGGGTGTTTCACCATAGGATTCTATACTTAGAAAATTTTGAATTCTTTGCTAGCGAAGAACATTAGCATTGCAGCAACTTTGGAGCCAAAATCAGAGGGTTTAGAGATCAAATTGGACCGAGAAATTAACATGAAACTTGTAGCCAATTCTCCAAGCATTCCAGAAAGCTAAAGATCATTCAAAACGGACCAAAAACGAGGGAGATACAGAGATCCAAAGTTGGGTCAAAAATGCTGGTGGGAAAAAACTCAGCATGAACAAGCACGAACACAGCAACTTCAATTAGACTTTTGGCTAGGTTAGAGACCGAATTGGTCAAAATTTAAAACATGAAAGTTGTAGCCAATTGTCTGAGGATTCCAGAAAGTCCAGAATCGCTCAAAATGGGTGATAAACGAGAGAGATATGATCATTTGAACAGGGGCTATTTATGCATGACGGAAAAACGAACCAAGAGTGAAAAATGAAACAAAACTCGAACCTAACCAAAATATGGGCAGGTTTTGATGCTTCTAATGCATTCCTAAGGTCATGGGGATCACATTGATGTAAGGAACATCGAATTTGGTGGAGAAATGAAGGAATTACCATTTTTGGTCGGCCATGGAGGTTTCGCGGCGGCGGCACGGTGGCTGGAGCAAAATCCGGCAATTTGCAGGGCATACTTGTGCTTCCCAGGTTCGCCTCGACACAAGGAACAAGAATATGTGTGTTAATTGTGATGGGTTGCAACGAGGAGGGAGAAATCGACGAAAAACCGAACTATGGTTCTTACCTTCAAACCCGAATTTCTCACTCCATTCTTGATGAAATCCCGAACTGTTTGGGGCGTTTTGATCCTTTTGGTGAGGGCTATCCAGGTGGTAGCAGGTCTGGATTTGGTGGTTGTTTGGTGGTAGTTCCTTGGTGGAGGCGGTGGTGTTCTTAGTGGTTGCATGGTGAAGAGAGAGGAAGAAGAAGAGGATGGATGAGAGAGAGAAAGAGATTTTTTTTTCCAGATTGGGCTGGTGAAGAGGGAGGTTGGAGATGTTACCACCTAAGGAGGATGTGTCAAAATGGCTTGAACAAGTTGCAAGCATGCATGGGAGGGTGAAAGTGTAGTTTTTCAAACTTTAGTGTATAAACTAGAATTAGAGCTTCTATTTAATTTCTAAGAATTGCACAACCACCCCGAACATCTCTAGCGCTTCAAAATCATCTTAACGACGTCCAAATGTCGCCAATTCTCCAAAATGCCCACATTAAAGCCGTGACAGAATATTTACAAATTCGCCCCCAAAGTCTTGATATTGCACTAAGAACTCTCTCGAGAATTAGGGGTGTTACACCTTGGGTTTGACAAACCCGGATTACCGGATATTACTACACGCGACAGCCGTAAACTTGCGGTTGGATCGTGTCAAATCACACGAAGAATAATATCCTCGTCTCTACGTTTGATCCACGTCTAGAGGTGAGATCTAGATCTTCCTTCTCCTAGTGCTATCTTGGACCGGAGGAAGAGGGAAGAAGGAATCACACAACGAAGAACAAAGAGAGGATCGGCCCTCTCTTTGTGGTCGACGGGTAGGGGCGGACGACTAGGGGCTTCGGCCTCTAGCTTGTCTTGCTCTCTCTCTTGCTTTTTCTCCCACTCACTTATGTTATGAGCATTAGTTGTGGGAAGGAAGCTAGAGCATCCTTTACATAGTCCAACAACTCCTTCTTAACTACATAAAGGCCCTTCCTAATCCTACATGAATTTGGATTAGTCACTTCCTTGCATATTAGTCCTACTAAGTTTGCAAGGAGTTGCAAAGTGATCCTTCCAATTAATTAATCATATTAATTAGTCCCAAATCTAGTTCAACTCTATTGGACGTGTGACCCCATAGGTTTCTACTTAGTCGGTAGTAACTGATTACTAACATGGAGCGGTGTCTAGCTGTAACACCCCTTGTATCCCAGACTTTCCGTTCCGGACCGGAGAGCCCGGGTGGGTGCTACTTGATATGAAATGGCAGAAATCGAGAACAAGCACTGCCATAGTTATATATTACATATGATAAAAGTTTCACGCATCGTCTTAAAACATTATTACACAAAGTGAAAGTCTAAGAGTTCGATTTACTAGGTGTGGTGATAAAACTAGATGAGTCCGCGTTCTTTTTTCCCATCCTAAGCCAAGCCTTCTCCATCTAGACCTGAAGTGGGAATTAAAACAGGAACCGCAGTTTCAAAAGTCAGCAATGAAATACTGAGTGAGTAACACCCAAGCACGTAAATCGGGAACGGGATATTTTAACTCAAGTAACAATAATAAATGGACGAAGAGTAAATATTTCACAAGTATTTAACTTCAAATGGTAAATACAGCGGAAGTAAAAGACAGTGTAATAGTAAGACATTCCCGAGTTCTCGTAAATTTTTCTGAAAATCTCCAATAATCACAATTAAATCCATATCAAATTTTTCAAACCATTTAATCCTAATATTTCCATTTCCATTAATATCCAATATCCAAACCATGTAATCTCAATATTTCCATTTCCATTAATATCCAATATCCAAACCATAAAATCCATTAGTTGATACGGGGAAGAATAATCCATCACAAGCATCCAAGACCTTAAGTGTCGGAACCCCTCTAAGACTTCTTGCGGCCAGAGAGGTGAGTACATGGAGCGAGACGTAAGGTTGTGACCGGGTTAAAATACACGGGCCGAGTAGACGAAGCAGACACGACAATAATAATCACAGGCCGAGTGGACGAAGCCAACACGACAATAATAATCGCAGGCCGAGTGGCTAAATCCAACACGACAATAATAAGTTTTCCCCACACAACTCTTTCCACTTTATGTTATTACGCGTTATTATTTTCACGTGTCGATTTCAAAGAAAATATTTCAAACACAACAAAATCTCAAGTAAAGCATGTGAGTGTCAAAACACATTTTGAGACAAATTATAAAATCATATCTCGACACGAAAGGAGCTTGGCACGCTAGACTTGGCATATTTACTCACCTTGATAACACAGCAATTATCACGTCAGCTATCACAGGTAGACGTAACCCTCGTCTACGAACTCGTCACCTACAGTTATAATTTATAACCCTATTAATTACTATTATACAATATTTATATAATAAACCGGTGACGTAAACAACTATATATTTATTATTTATTTATTTATTTTCCTCATAGAAATATCACAATTCATATAATTGCTAAGTCCTAAAATCATTAAGTTAGAAATCGCATATTAAATTTATACACACTCATATTTAGGACATAATAATTTATTATACATCCTATTTATTTGTAGGCGACCACAAAATTTGATTTATTCTAATTTAATTGTAGCTAATCATTTATTAATAATATATATATACATACTATAAGATAACTAAGTTTATAAATAGAAAATCAAATAAAACAAGTGTTGAGTCCTACATTTTTACACATTTATGTGGGATAAATAATTTCTAGTATTTAGGAAAAAGATAATTTTAATTAAACAAGAGAAATATGGTTTGCTAATCAAGGAGTCAAATTATTAGTTATTAATTTATTAACTTAACTTCTTAACTTATTTTATTTGTCAATATTATTCAAATAACCTATTTTACTCAAAAATATAATTTACAAGCACTTAGAAAATATTTATTTAACAACATATATTTTTAGTTTGCTTATTTTTCCAAGAGAAACAACAATATTCCATATTAAATAACTCCTACATAACTTTTAATATCCAAATTTTCTTTTACATAATTAAAAAGTTATTTAGAAATGTTAGAAAATAATTTTAATCCAAAATAGTTTTTAAATTTTACACTTTATATGCAGTTTTGGTAATAACATCTGAAACCCCCAAGTTCTGATAAAAGACACACAATAACCCCCCACCAACAAATAACAGTTTGGTATGTGACAGATTCTATCCTTATAGTTTCTGAAAGTACACTTTAACCCCCCCGCCCCAGTTCAAGAACACATAATACATTCTTCACCCAATCGATCCAAGTCAATATTTAGCCATTAAACTTGCATTTTGATCATCAAAAACGAATCAGGGGAGAATTTAGAAGTTACCCACACCAAAAATCGCGAAAAACGGTTGAGAATTGGGTCCGGTCGAGTTTGTCGTCGAGGCGACCGGCGGTGATGGTCGAATCCGGCGACTCCGGCGTTGTTAGATTGTTGGCGTTTCTGGGTTGCTCTGACCTCCAGGAGGTGAATGGCACCAATTTCAGCAAGTGGGTGGTTCAAATTCGGAGGATCCGAGCTCTCGCCGGCGTCGCCGGCGACGGTGAAGCTCGACGGGACCTCTCTGGGTCTTCTTGACTTCAGTTGAGGCCTCCAAATTCTTTCTCGGACCACAGGGATTTGAATGGGACGGATAAAAGGGGGTGGGTGTGAGATTCGCCGGGTCGTGTTCTTCGCCGGCGGTAATGACGGCGACGTCGGTGAGGTTGATTCTGCAGCGATTCGCTGCTGTTTTTGCCTCTCCTACGGTCCAAACAGAGAGGGGAGGAGGAAGATGGGGTCAGCATAGAGATAAAGGGAGAGATTGAGGAGGCTGGTGGTGGCGGCGTCGCCGACGAGGAAGGCAGCGGTGAAGCCGCTGCTGCTGCTTCCTCTGCTTTTCGCCGGGCAGAACAGGGGAGAAGGAGAGAGAGAGGCACAGAGAGTTGGAGGAGGAAGTGGTGGTGGAAATGGGGGTGTTGCCGGTGGAGGTGGTGATGGTGTTGGTGGTGGTGACGGGTGAGAAGAGGGAGGGGAACTTATGAAGAAGAAAGTGAAGGTCTTCTTTGATTATTGGGAGAGTTCTCTGCAGATTGTGTTTGAGTGAGTTGGTGGGGAAACTACCCTTATTATTTTATTACCATTATTCTCTTTTTGTTTTATTATTTAATTATCTTTTATTAGATTGCATATGAGGCATTAAGGTTTCTTCAAATTGCAACCACAAACCCCCCTTAATTAACTAGTTTATCTTTCTTAAACTACAAATATCTCCCCAATTCACATTTAAACTTCACGAATGGCTATTAATTTACCCGTATAAAAACGGGGTATTACACTAGTAACACATCCATGCAACCCAACTAATAGAAATAAATCAGTGATCCCGACAAACCTCGTGCCCAATATCACATATTGCATTGTTTCTTTGTCTCCATATCCGGATTGGATATCCAATCCATAGTTCCTCGATCCTCGGAATATGCTTATGCAAGGAGATAACATCAGTATCTCCATATTGATTTATATGATTCTAGCCATACATTCAATAAGCACCACTCAAGTGGCCGTGGATATTTGCTCCCATTATGTAGGAGGGACAAATCCTTTCTACATCGCTACGATCTTTAAGCTTTCTTCCTATCATGCCCGATAGCTATCTTTACAGTTGCCCGGTTAAGGCGCAACGCTGGATATCATCAAAGCATGATATTCCACAACTAGAGTATCTAGTGACTTCAAGTCTACGGATTGCAATTATATTAGCACTACGAGAAGCGATTGTGACTTTAACATAATCTAATGTATCCTTCTCGTCGTGGGTCAATCTTGTATGCCATTACTCCTAATGCATACCCATGTGTTAGACTTGATATCTCCATATCAATCTACACACATACTAGTCTATATTTGATCGTCCTGTTAACCAATATAATGGACTAGAGATATTTAAGATAAACAAGACATTGTATCTAAACACTTCATTATATTAAATATCACAATAATTAATAAATGAATATTCTAGGAAAAAAACATTGTTCATACTAGATATAGATTGCTCTAGGGAACCTATTCCCACAGATCAAACAAGTGAAATCACCAAAGTCATGAAGAATCTCCGCTCCAAAAATGCTTTCGAATGCTCCAAGTTGCTCCCTATGCTCAATGAATGGAGTCCTAGATCCCCATGCCGTGTTTTATGCTAAAGACACGTTTCTCAAGTAATAAGGATGCTAAAATTGCACTTTGGTCCTTCAAATTCGCAGTCGCCTTCAGCACACCTCGTGCGAACACCAATATAGCTCGTACGAGCTTTCCAAAATGGTCTACAGCTCGTACGAGCTCCTCCAATCAACTCGTAGGAGAAGGGATACCTCGTGCAGCTTATAGAAACACTAAAACAGCTCGATGAGCTATTTTCTGAATTTGTCTAAAGCACAAACAGCTCGTGCGAGCCGATTAGTAGCTCGTACGAGCTATTCCTGCATTCCTTACTATTTTCCTTGTTTTCCTTTGCTTTCTGTGAGTTCCCGAGCTTCCGAAGTTTGTTTCCATACTCTAGATTGATCCTCTAGTCTTCGGTGATGTCATAGACAACACAAAACATGAAAATATGGGATCATACCCAGCAAAATATATTAAATCAATGCATAAAATGTCCAAATTTTACAATCTTGCTTATGCAACTCAATTCATCAAATAAAAACAAACAAGTCTGGAATGACGCTAAATCCACTCAATTTGCTCAAAAAAGGTAGTAAACAATTAACGAAGGACATTTGAGTCCGGGATGACGCTAAATCCACTACGAACAACTTTCATAAAGGACATTTGAGTCAAATAGGTCATATGGCAGGTAAAATCATAAAGTCGGGGGTAATGTGAGACTAGCTAACATAGTCAACTTTGTAGATTATTTTTGATCAACTGAGAAAGAGTTATAGAGAACTGGTTTCAATGATTTGTACACATATGTTTGAAGTGTCCAAATAAAAAGTTACCACACAATTTCATCAAATGATCAAGGTGATTCAACTAGTCAAAATCGGTTACATAACCATGCTTGAAGAGTTACAACTTGCATTAGACTTTATCTTTATATATATAAGAAAGACTCACTAGATTCCAACAACAGATCAAGGAGTTGTGATCAACTGAAAACAAACAGTTGTTAAGCATTTTCTACACTTCGAAATTATTTGAATATGGTAATCACATAAACTTCAAGAGAGATTTCAGGTGGAAAATTGATTGGTTCTAAAGAATTATAAAACATTAAATTAATTTGAAGTATTACAATTGGAGAGCACGCAGGTTCAAATTTCAAGTCATTTCATGAAATATTGAGTAAAATAGGATGTTCACAACTTTTGATAAATATACAGGTTACATATTGTAATTACAAAGCACAATATAGCAGCCACTTTGAGTCTAAATTCATGATACTTAGAGACTGATTCTGTAATACCCTGGTATTTCTGGGGGTATTTTTGGGAGTTTAACGAATATTTCGGGCCACTATTTAATATTATAAAAGTGTTTTTCTCTTACTAAATGGTTTTTCTTTCATTTATATTATTGACATTATTAGTAGTAGTAGTATTATCATTTTTGTTAGTATTATTATTATTATTGTTATTAGTTTTTATAAAAAGTATATTTCTTTATAGTCATTCTTCCAATTACATTATCATTATAACTATTATTATTTTTAATTTTATTATTATTTTTATTACCTTTATTTTTTTTTTATCAAAAAGTATTTTCTTAAAGATGATATTTTTATTTTATAGTTAGTTGTGTGTAAATTAGCGGGTGAAGTGTAGCGGGTCGTGTTATGTTTTAACGTGTCCAAAAATATATCTCTTCTTCCTCACCCCTCCATTTTAAAGCCAGTGATTACTTCCCCAATTTCCGGCGAAACCCACACGGCAATGTCAGAAATTTACATCCTCTTCACCCAAATTTCGTCCAAATTCATCACTAGTTAGTCCAAATTTTGTCGTCAATTTCACCAATTGACATTCCAAATCAAAGCCGAATATCCCGTCGAATTTTCATTCGGGTTCACCCAAGAACAAACACAAACTCAATCTCTCTCTCTCTCCCTCTCTCGCACTTCGTCTCTCTCGTTTCTCTCCCGCTCTTTTGCTCTCTCTTAGTCTCTCTCACGCTGCCTCTCTCGCTGCTCTGTTTCGCCGAAAGAAAAGTCGGCCGAACCCAAGCCCGGAAAAAGCCGAACCCGGGTCCGGCGCCGCCTCTTTTGTCGCATCTCTCCCTCTCGCTCCCGTCGTCCTCCCTCGCCGGCGAACCAGAGGTCCGAAGCCCAGCAGTAGCGGCGGCGGATTGACCCCGTTATATCATTTGGCTTTAGACAATATGTTATCTTTTCGTTTAACAATTTAAGGAGGGTTTTCTCCTTTTATTTTAATAGATTATTCTTTGGATTATCGTTAAGTTGTACTAGCAGGAACTGTAGGATCCGGGTTATTTCAGATTCAGACTTAGCAACCAACACGAAACTTGTAGTATTATGCTTGGAGAGAATGCATGAAGAAGAAGCATGTCAATCCATCAATTTGCGATGGAGATACATATATAAGAAGTTGATAAGAATTCGCATGCCAAGAACAAGGCAGTTTGAGAAATGTTTTGGCGGATTACACATAGCTCCTCAAACCATCAAGTATTGAGAAAGATGCTGACCCTTGAACATGGCACGATTCTTGCTGAAAAAGCGAGAATCTAAGGAATCAAAACATGATTAAATGGATTTTTGGGTGAGCTTTAACTACTAAACGTCATTCAACACTACTTGAGGATATTCATTTGTAGACATCAATTTTAAGAAAGAAAAACACTTAAACCGGGGGTGGAGAGAGTATGCAATTGGCTATGTCGAAGGAGAATAGAGAGGACCTTGTGTTATACTTTCTCTGTTTCGATGCTATCTTCCTGGTTGACTTTTTCTACCCATAACCTTTTCAATTTGACCCGATGATTTGTATAGAAAAACGGTATAATTTGGTAAATTTTTTCGTGGTGTTTTAGAGTAAACTTTACTCTACAACACCATGGAAATATTACAAAATTCTTACATCATTCTGCTAATCAAATCACCAAGTCAAAGTGATCAGGCGAATTGTAAAAAAAAAAAAAATCAATTGGGAAGATAATGACAAAACATAGGTAGTTTTCAACAGCGTTGAGACAAATATTCTATTTCAGTTATCATGCATTAAGACCATACAAGTGTTACTTTTTCCGGACTAGTTTTTGACAATCAAACAAATCATTATAATAACTTCATGAGACCATGACCTATGTGTGGCAGGATTCGTTTCCCATACCCCATGTAAGGGATTTAAACGCTTTACCGTTAGCTAACACACATTTGCTTTCCGCATTAGCTCGAATGTGCACTCGTTGAAATTCGTCAACATTCCATTAAGCCAAAAATGAATGTTCTTCATTTTAGTATTTGTGCCATTTTATTCTCATCCGACTCTCACTTAACTGAAATAATATAGTACAGTTGCCCATAATTATCGATCTTGGTGGATGTGGCTAAATTTACAGTCTCGTACAGAGTTTGAATAAATTTATAGTGGCATCCATAGTTTCTTTTTCTGTAAGTGTAGAACTCAAGACATTGAAGCATTTAAAGAGTCCGTCAAATTTACGGTTGCCCCATGATTACCGATCTTTGATGGTGTGGCTAAATTGATATCATGTTACAGAGGTCGGATAAATTCACAGTGGCAATTATGGCTCCACCGGAATGAAGCATCCTTCCTTTCTAGGATTCACCACTCGCTTCAGAATCTGGATAACATGCGAATGTCTCATTTGGGGGTCTTGGTATAACATACGAGGGTCGCATGCGAGATAGGCATCTTGCACACGACAGACCTTACTCTAGCCTCGAAGCCACTCGCACCTCCAAGTCTCGTTAGCACAATGCGCATATGCGAAGAACCCTGTCTCGCAGTCCTTCAAACACTCGTAGGCAAATGACGCATTTCGGTGCTATACGGAGCACAATTGTTGTACATGTGTCCCCTATCTGGGGCGCGACGTGGCTTGTCGATGGTATCATGATTTCAGGTATTTACACTCATCAACACAGATCCAGAATCTAACAATATCCTTTTCTTGTTGATGCGAGTTGGACCAAGGAGAAAATAGTCAGCGCTGCAGGATGGACCGGCAACGACTGCAATAGAATCCATGGTAACTCAATATTCCAAGCCACGTCAGCTCTAGCGGCAAAAAACAGGGAATCCTCGAACTTATGAAATGACTGCTCTCTCACACTTATAACAACATCTCCATCCTCACATACAGTCTCACTACAGTAAAAAAACTGGAAATGGCTCCGGCGAGACAGAGCCATCGCCACCATAATAGCAGATATCCCTGTACCGTATCCGTTCTTTTAATGGTTTTTGCATTAAGCATATCAAAAGCGACACTGTATCAAGGACACATAATTTTGCCCATAACTTTTTACGATTTTTTCCTAAAAAAATAAAAGTAAAATTACAGTGGGTCCTCTTTTTGTGTTTTATGAGCTTCGAACTCTTGAGATGTTGAATAAACAAACACTAGTGTTGGTTTACCGCCTTACTTGGACAAAACCAAATTGGTCATGTCTCGCACTCTTATGAACCCTAAATCCCCAAATTGAGCACCCACCGGCAAATTCACCATCGATTTCTTCCGGCGGAGTCACGGCGGTTTCAGTGATGGAGCAGTCGCAGGTGGAAGCCCTAGACCACCACTCAGCTCCTCTCTTGCCTCCGCTTCCTCGAAGACCTCTGGAGAGCGATGCTTACCTCACTCTTGTTCGGATTCTGTCTCATTGCTCGAATCTTCCTCGTCGTCCAATCAAAGCTTCTGTTGAAGCCCCAAAACAAGGTCTTTTGAATCTGGTGTCTTCTGTTCTTGTTCTTGTTCTTGTGCTTTTTTGGAAAAGAAAAAGTAAAATGCTGATGAAATTGTTTTAAAATTGTAGTCTTTGGTGAGGAGAAGTAATGGTAGCTTGAATTGATGAATTCTTCTTCTAAATTGGTAGGCTGTGGCTGTTACTGGAGACACAGAAAGTGGTTTTTCTTCTTAGTGTTTTTGGTTTGCTTTTGATATACTTGATCTTGTGCTGATAAATTAGTGGAAACAAAGGATAATATTCAAGTATAAAGCCTCATATTTTATGAGTAATCTGTGTTTGCTCAAAATTACTCACTTTGGTCTTCTCATAAACATTTTTTTTTCCTCACTTTGGTGAGAAGAAGAAGAAAGATGATTGGTAAATTTGTAGGTAGATGGAGCTGTTTGTGAAGACCCAAACAATGTTCACTTGTGCTGTTCAAAAATTACCCGGAGAAAAGATTAATACGCAACTGTGAAAGCAATACACTGATGAGTGACATTGCCCCGTGTTTTTAATCTGTTCTAATTGTTTTGAAATTGATCCTCTTTGGTGAGGAGAAGTTATGGTAGCTTGAATTGGGGATTACTTCTTCTAATGGTAGGCTGAGACTGTTAATGGAGACTCAGAAAGTGATTTTTCTTCTTAGTGTTTTTGGTTTGCTTTTGATATCCTTGATATTGTGCTCAGAAGTTAAGTGTCATACTTTATGAGTAAACTGTGTTTGCTCAGAATTACTCATTTTGCTAATCAAAAACAAGTTTTACTCATTTTGGTGAGAAGAAGAATAAAAATGAGAGGTAAATTTGTAGGTATATGTGATGATAGATTGAAGCTGTTTGTGAAAACCTAAACAAGGTTCACTTTTGTTTTTTTAAATCTCTGATGTGCTGTTAAAAAATCTTCGGAAAAAAGATAAACATGCAAGTGTGAAGGTTTCGTGCTTTAAGAATGCTATACTAGTTGAGTCCTGGATGTTCAGAGTGGGATGGAAGCTGAGTTATATATTTTGTTCCCTGATCTTACTATCCTTGTTAACGTGCAGGTGAGAATGAATTGGAGATATCTACTGAACCCGATGTGTGTAATGAACAGAGACGTACCCAAAGTTCTGAAGCTGTTGTTACTACAGGATGTGGCAGTGAGGATAGAATGGAATTAGATGGTGCTGACAATCTGAATAGTTTAACTAAGGAGTGTCTCGCGGAGAAAAATACTGGACAAGTTAGCTTGCAGGATAAGGACCCTGATTGCAATCTTGCAACTCCTTTGATTAGTCAGAATGATCAATCTTCATTCCAAGATGTTTGTATGGAGGAATCACAAAATGTGAAATGTGCTCCTGAAGGGAAGGGATTAAGTAATTCTGGGGCAGGAGAAGATGTTGACTTCTCTTTTGATGATTTATTTGTAGAGACGGATAATGCTGGAGGAAGTTTATCTTGTGGTAGGGAGGAAGCAACGCAGGAAATGCAGCCAATGGAGTTGGAGAAATCATTAACTCTTGCTGCTGCAATGTGTTCTCCCCTAAATGTAAATGCTGATGAAGATCTCGAAGAAGGAGAAATTATGGGGATCTTTGGGGCTGATAATGAGTCTGTTGATGTGTTTAACGAAGATTCAGCATTGTTAGGAAACAAGAAGGTAGATCAGGGGCTAAATAGTGAAGCCATTTTAGGAGGTGCGAATCAGGAAGTTAGCAGAGGTACTGAAACATTCTTCAAGGCATCTGATGAAGGGAAAAAAATTAGTTCTAGTGAATCTATTCTGTCAATGATAGAAAGTAAATATGGGAATTCTGGAGAGACTAAAATACATCATATGAATGGCTCTATTCTAAATGTCGGAGAGAAAAGGAAGGTGTCACAAGTCAATGCCACAAATCAAGGGACTCCGTCCACTGAGAAGGTATGGTTTTTCGTATCTGAATTACTTTGATCAAGATTTGGGTTCCTTATATGCAACAACCTACTTGTCTCAACCAACTGAGTGAGTTCATATATGAATTCCTAATACTTATCTTGACAGAATAAGCTTTTTGCGCTAGCAACAAATTTTCCACGTCAATGAGTTGATGTGTCACCTTTACTCAGCAAAACCACTTCATCCCTTTCAGCACAAACCAACGTCCTTCTCAAAGCTCCAACTGCCAGAACACTTAGAGGTTGTATCAACAGTAGGTCTACTACTATTGTCTATGGACCCTAAAAACTCACGGTGGATAACCCTCTGACACGGGAAAGCAGTTAAAAGCATATTCGAATTTGAGTGGCATCTTTTCTCAATATATGTTCCAATCTCTCAGGTAGGAGATCTAGGCCACAAAGACCCATTGGTGAGCCCCAAGCCGCCTTGAATGGTGGTGAACTAAGTATAGGGGTGACCAGGGAAATATGGGTTGGGGTTATGAGAAATGACATATTGTTTTAAGGAAAAGAAGGGAGTTGACGTTACGAGTGACCCTGGCTAATCAAGACAAAGGCTCCTTGACTTGTTGAATTCGTCATGTAGGACATTTTCTATAACTTTATTTTCTCTAGGTTCCAAACTGTTGGGAGTAATTTCCTAGTTTGTAATGAGGGAGTGAACATAATAGAGTCTCAGTTAACTGGCTGCAGAACTACCCTTAAGATCATAGCCACAACTCACATCAGCTCGTCTTTTCTACCTTCAGCTTAGCTATTAACAAAAGGAACAAAGAAATCCTCAAATCTTTTGTTTCCACCTATATTTAGCCAATAGCCAGTGTAAAAAGTTGTGGATGTACATAGTTCCTCCTGTAGTACTAGGAACTCTGTACCTGTTTGATCATTTGATATACACTTCTTCGACTTCTTTACTTACTATTTTGTGTTTACATCTAACCTATAGAAGCTTGTGATTTCGCCTTAAACAGGATATCAGCTTGAAGAAAAAGCGGGGTCCTCTGACCGAACAAAGAAAAGAAAAGAGAAGGGTATGCAGATTTATTTCTTTGCATGCTTCATCTCTGATCGTACATTACACGTTTGGTTTGGCTTCTTCTTTAAGCGGTGTAGATGTTGAAGTTTGTTTATTGTTTTCTACTGCCCCGACTTCCATGGCCAAACTTGTGGCATAGATTCCTATCCCAAAGCTCGTTTTTAGCTTGCTGTAGTAAGGGTGAGTTTGGTATGACTTATTTGTAACTTAAGTATACTTTTAAGTTTATTTAAAAATCTGACAAAAAAGCAGAAGACAAAAGACGAGTGTGTTTGGTGAAAGTTTACCCACTGAAAGGTCTAAGAAAAGCCTAAAAACCCAACCTTTTCTACACTCATTTTTTATGATATGAAATTACAATTCCATCCAAAATTTCTGCTTAGTGCATACCAAACACAACTTATAATCCAAAATTGACTTATAAGCTGCTTATAAATCATACCAAACTCACCCTAAGTCCAGTGCAGAATAGAGTCGTAAACATTTACTCATCCCATTGAACATATATGCTTATCATTTCTGTATCTTTAGTGGTCTTGCGGGTGCAGCCCTTGTGATATCATTTGTAAGTCATATTGATTAATCTGCTTTGCATGTTGCAGCGGAAGAAAAAGATGAAACAAGCAGAAAAGAATAGGGAACAAGGTGTGAAAAGACTGAAAATCGAACCGATAGTGAAACCAAAGAAAGTAACAGTCTGCCGTCATTATCTCTTGGGAAGATGCCACGAGGTTGGGTACCAACAAGTTTAATTTCTTTTCATTCCGTAATCATAGTGTTCACTAATAAGCTGTTTTATTTTCACCTTCTTTTTCTTAATATTTTCTTGTTACAGGATAACTGCAAGTTTTCACATGATGGAACACCACTGACAAAGGCCAAGGTACATATCTAATGAATTTAGAATACATTTTTTTTATTCAATGCATGCATTTTTGGATTGTATATTCACATTATTTTTTTATTTACAAGAGCTCAACATCTGATCGGTCTGTAACTCGGTCCCATGTCTGTTTCCTGTCCTTGTATGTCCAACTCTTCGCTTTTATACATTTTCATAAAAGCCACTGTCAAATGTTCAAAAAGCATACGAAAGCTGTGACAAACATTTTGGACATGTTAAGAATACACCTTGGCTGTATTGACCGTTGCAGCATGTATAAGGGTAAATCTTCCAGAGAAACTTGAACTTGGGAAGTTAACCTACCAAGTAGCAGAATGAATACAAATAGGGGGTGTAAGTGACAACAGATTGGTAGTCATAAGGGGTGTAAGTGAAGTTTCCCAAACTAGGAGGGGCGTAAGTGAAGATCAACCAAAAATGAGGGGGTATAAGTGAATTTTACCCTTTTGAAATAGTTGATGAGGACATTTTTGTCAAAAAGTTAACCTCAATTTTTATCGTACCTTATCCTTAAAAGAGGGGGGGATAAGGGGGTACAATTTTATCCCGCACCCAAACACAGGATAAACTTCAACGGGCATAAAATTATCCCTATCCCCCTCGTTTATACCTTACACAAACTAGCCCCTTGAGTACACCATTAGATTGAACTGATAGATCAGTAAAATACTGAGATCTTGCCAGCTATAATCATAACTGGTGCAGAGCGCATCTGATGACTTGTGATTCTGAGCTCCAAACAACGAGTACCTCATGCACCGAGTCACTGATTGTGTTAGGTAATATTGCTATGCTTGAGATATTTTACAGTGGGTGTGAAGGTTGGCCAAGGAAGTAGTCAATCTTGACTGGTGGAGGTAGTTCTGGCCTCTAAAGGGCATAGGATGTCAATGGAAGTGGGGTGGGACCGTGATGGGGAAGAATCTGAAGCTTTAAGATAGACTGTATGAGCTTCCATGGATAAGTAAAAGGCAAAAAAGCACTGTGGCCCTCAAGCTTTAGAATTGCTTTGGTAATGGGACTAGAACATCAAAAGTCAAAACCGTTTGCAATCTGGAACTTCTATCCGTGAAATTGTTAGATTTTGACCAATTTAACTATTGTAGTGACCGAATGAATTTTTTGACATCCGCCAAATAAAATTTTGACTTAGCCGCACTGACCTGCTCATCTAAGAACCTCAAATGACCCACTAATCTGGGTTTAAAGGTGTAAAACCCATAATCGTCAAATCAGTCATTTGGACCCCAGATTGATCAAAACATGTCCCACTCTAGCGGTCTTTGGATGAAAGTTCCTGTTGACATTCAGCACTTGATTTCAGGGATTGACACATAATTTCAGGGATTTATATTTGACCAATAACCTCTGAGATATTCTTGTATAGTATTAATGTCTTAATATATTATTACCATAAAGTGTTAGTTGTAAAATCCCCAGGATTAGGCCCTGATTTATGTAGTTTCCCATTATAAGCTTTGCTAGGATCTGTATATATATCCTCATTGTAATTCATATAGTAAGAGAGAAAAACTATTATCTTTTTCCACATGGTATCAGAGCGTGGTTAGTATCAAACTAGTATTCTTGATTCTTATTTTCCAGAATACAGTGAGTGGCCTTCATTGCCATTTCTCACCCTTCGTTGTTAGAGAACTTTCTTTCTCTCATTCATCTCCTTTTTGCACTCAAACCATCCATCATGGTTGATATCACCTCTGAAACCAGCAATGCCAACCCAGCTTGTCAGACCCCAAATCCCACTCTCAATTTCTCTGCGGAGAATCCCAACTCCCAAATCACCACTTGCAAACTCAATGGCCAAAACTTCTTGCAATGGTCTCAATCGGCAAAGTTGTTTCTCAAAAGCAAGAAGAAGATGGGCTATGTGTTAGGGAGGATCACTGCTCCAAAGGAAGATGATCCTACGTTCGAGACATGGGAAGCTGAGAACTCAATGGTTATGTCTTGGTTGCTTCATTCCATGCAACCAGAAATTAGCAAACCACTTTTGTTTCTCTCTACTGCGAAAGAGATCTGGGATGCAGTTACACAATCATACTCCAAGGTCGGGATAAAGGCTCTTGTGTATGAGTTAAAGAATCGGATTTACTCTAGTAAGCAAGGAACCTCGTCTGTAACAGAGTATTTCAACTCATTGGAGGGGCTTTGGCTAGAGTTGGATCATTACCAGAATTTTTCGATGGAATCCGCTGCAGATTCTCTTCAACTTCAAAAGATGATTGAAGAGGATAGAATATATGCTTTCTTAGCTGGATTGAGGTCGGAATACGATCAAGTAAGGGTGCAGATCCTTGGAAAAGAACTTCTTCCTTCTTTAAAGGAGGTTTTTTCTTACGTTCGAGAGGAAGAAAGTCGCCGAATGGTAATGCTGGAAAAACCAAACATGGAGAACTCCGCCCTTGCTATTCCTAAATCAGTCTACATCGCACCAGAGAGGAAGGGGGAGAAGAGCATTGACGAGAAAGACCAAAGATGGTGCGATTTTTGCAAAAAACCTCGTCACACAAGAGAAACTTGTTGGAAGCTTCATGGTAAGCCTTCATCTGAAGGGAAACGAGAGACATCAGGCCAACGAGAGAAATTTGGCCATAAAAAGAATCATGCATTTACTGTGGAGAGTAAGATGGAAGAGACCTCCACTGGAAATCAAAATTTTGGGGGACTGAATGGGGAGCAAATTGAGACGTTGAAGGCTTTACTCCACCAAATGAGCACTGCTAAACCAACTTGTGCCTATGTCCAGCAAGGTGATATCCCTAAAGCCTTTATTTCTTTGTCAGATTGTTCGCCCTGGATCTTAGATTCTGGTGCTTCAGATCATATGACGGGATCTTCCCGTTTCTTTTCCAGCTATATCCCTTGTGCAGGAATTAAAAAAATTTCCACTGCAGATGGAAATGAATGTCCTGTCTCTGGCCAAGGATCGATTCCCTTGACCAATACTATGACTCTTCATAATGCCCTACATGTTCCTAAATTAACATGTAATCTTATTTCCATCACAAAGCTTACCAAAGATCTTAATTGTGCTCTGATTTTCTTTTCCTCTCATTGTATCATTCAGGACATGACTACGGGGAAGATGATTGGGCGTGCTAAAGAGAATGGTGGACTTTATCTCTTAGAGACTACAAGTGGAAATAAAACTATCTCGAGTATGGCTTGCTCGTTGAAAGAATCCGATATCCTTCTTTGGCACAAAAGGCTTGGTCACCCTTCCTTCTCCACTATGCAAAAAATGTTTCCCTCTTTCGATTTCAATAAAACTTCATTCCATTGTGAAATCTGTGAAATGGCAAAGCACCATAGAAATCCTTTTCGTTCAATAAGTGAAAGGTCGTCGGTACCCTTTAGTCTTATACATACCGATGTTTGGGGGAAATCTAAAATTTCCAATATTTCTGGTGCTACATGGTTTGTTTCTTTCATCGATGATTGTACGAGAGTCACCTGGGTTTATCTTCTGAAACACAAATCTGAAGTTAACCAAATTTTTCCAATCTTTCACAAAATGATATGTAATCAGTTTGGTGTCAAAATCCATGTCATTCGTTCAGACAATGGAAGAGAATATTTCAATAGTGAATTGATTGCCTATTGCCAAAAGGAAGGAATAATTCAACAATCATCTTGCCCTAATACTCCCCAACAAAATGGGGTTGCGGAAAGAAAAAACCGCCACTTGCTTGAGGTTGCTAGAACTCTTTTGTTTCAAATGAGGGTACCAAAAACATTCTGGGGGGAAGCACTCTTAACTGCCACTCATTTGATCAACAGATTGCCTTCTCGAGTCCTTAATTTTCAAAGTCCATTGAGTTATTTGAGCAAATTGTATCCTTCGTGTAAAAACTTTGGGAATCTTCCTCCCAAAGTGTTCGGTTGTGTCTCATTCGTGCATATTCACAATCACAATCGATCAAAACTCGACCCCAGGGCTTTGAAGTGCGTCTTTCTTGGCTACTCACCCACCCAAAAGGGGTACAAGTGCTACCATCCTCCAACAAAGAGAGTTTATGTTACTATGGATGTGAACTTCATTGAAACTCAGCCATATTACTCATATACTTATCTTCAGGGTGAGAGTACAATGGAAGATGAAAATCAATATGTCCTTCCTGTGTTGATTGAAACCATACCATACGATGATCCTGATTCTTCAACACTACCCAAACCCACACCCACTGGAAACCTACAAGCTCCTGTGTTGATTGAAACTTTACCATATAATGATCCTCATTCTTCAACACTACCCAACCCCACTGAAAAATCCAATCAGCCAACTCCACTTAAGGTATTCTCTAGGAGGAAAAAGGCTCCACCAGAATTGAGGCACGCTCAACTATCTGAACCGGAACTAGGTACCACTACTCCATCTTTGATTGATTCCAATATTTCTAATGATGATTTGTCTCTTCCAATTGCTCTGAGGAAAAATAAAAGAACTTGCACCCAACATGTCGACTCACAGATTATCTCCTAACTTCAATGCATTTGTTTCTCAACTATCTACCATAGCAATTCCGAAAACTGCACATGAAGCCCTATGTGTGCCAGAATGGAAAGAAGCTATGCTAGAGGAGATGAGAGCATTAAAGATGAATAATACTTGGGAGATAGTTGATTTGCCAAAGGGAAAGAAACCAGTTGGGTGTAAGTGGATCTTCACTCTTAAGTATAAAGCTGATGGATCTTTGGAAAGATATAAAGCGAGATTAGTGGCCAAAGGGTTTACTCAGACTTATGGGATAGATTATCAAGAAACGTTCGCCCCCGTTGCCAAGATGAATACCATAAGAATTCTTATTTCTGTTGCTGCTAATCTGAATTGGACGTTGCAGCAGTTTGATGTGAAAAATGCGTTTCTACACGGGGATCTTGATGAGGAAGTATATATGGAGATTCCACCAGGTATGAACAGGAGGGAAGGAAAAGTTTGTCGTCTCAAGAAATCGTTGTATGGTCTTAAACAGTCCCCTAGAGCTTGGTTCGGACGATTCACAAAAGCTTTAACAGCTTTTGGGTTCAGACAAAGTCAGGGTGACCACACACTTTTCATGAAGAAAAAGATTTCTAATAAGGTGACAGCTCTAATTGTGTATGTAGACGACATAATTGTGACAGGAAATGATGAAGAAGAAATTAAAAGGCTGAAGCAATACTTGGCAAGTGAGTTTGAAATTAAGGATTTGGGGAGACTCAAATACTTTCTTGGAATTGAGGTTGCACATTCAAAAGCAGGTATTTTTTTATCTCAACGCAAATATACTCTTGACTTACTCAAGGAGACAGGGATGTTAGGCTGTAAACCTGCGACCAGTCCCATCGAATCAAATCATAAACTTGGGGAATGTTCTGAAGAACCTGAGGTTGACAGGGAAAGGTACCAAAGACTTGTTGGAAGACTAATCTATCTCTCGCATACTCGTCCAGACATAGCATATGCGGTGAGCGTAATTAGCCAATTCATGCAAGCTCCTCGTGAGAAACATATGGAAGCTGCATATCGAATTCTCAGGTACTTAAAATCAGCACCTGGGAAAGGAATTTGTTTCAAAAGAAATGGAAAAATGGAGGTGGACGCTTATACGGATGCAGACTGGGCTGGATCAGTCGTGGACCGGCGCTCCACAAGTGGATATTGTACATTTGTTGCTGGTAATTTGGTTACATGGAGGAGTAAGAAGCAATCTGTGGTTGCTAGATCAAGTGCGGAAGCAGAATTCAGAGCGATGGCTCAAGGTATATGTGAGATTATTTGGATACGTTTGATATTGTTGGACTTGGGAATTAAGCTAGAAGGGCCAATGAGGTTGTATTGCGACAACAAATCAGCAATCAGCATTGCACATAATCCTGTCCATCATGACCGTACTAAGCATGTTGAGATAGATCGTCATTTCATCAAAGAAAAATTGGAAAACGGGGAGATTTGTATTCCTTATATTACCACTAAAAATCAACTTGCAGATTTCCTCACGAAAGGGCTGCATAGCTCCAGATTACATGATATTCTGAGCAAGCTTGGAATGGAAAATATCTTTTCACCAGCTTGAGGGGGAGTGTTGACATTCAGCACTTGATTTCAGGGATTGACACATAATTTCAGGGATTTATATTTGACCAATAACCTCTGAGATATTCTTGTATAGTATTAATGTCTTAATATATTATTACCATAAAGTGTTAGTTGTAAAATCCCCAGGATTAGGCCCTGATTTATGTAGTTTCCCATTATAAGCTTTGCTAGGATCTGTATATATATCCTCATTGTAATTCATATAATAAGAGAGAAAAACTATTATCTTTTTTCCACAGTTCCACTGCAAACAGATTTGACGATTAATCTCCCTATGAAAGCAATATGAACTTTAAGGCTCGCGGTTGCTTTCTTGCCTCAATAATTTTTTGGTGAGAATGAGTTGGTAAATAAATATGGAAATTATGAGGTCATGCTATGCCTAATGAGAAATTAAAAGTGCATCACGCAGCATGAAATTTGGAGGTTCAAGTTTGCATTTGCCAATGTCTCAACCAAGTTGCAGGACACCTGCAATGTGAACGGACATGGGTAATTTAAAACTTCACAGTGAGATTCTTCCACTTGTTCTTTCAAAATCCTTTGTCCGTAATGTATTACAATTCTGAATCAATACTCTGGTCAATTTGTGCCTGTAAAATCAAGACACACAAATCTGAAAGGTTTGTACAGTGTTCTGTACTCCTAAAATTCAATCACATTATATGATATCCGAAAGTAGGAATGTACACGACTAGTTTAACCAGGGATGTATTAGTAAGAGACACTGGTTTGGTTAGAGACAAGTATTCTAACACCTTACATTTGGAGTGTTAGAAACCTGGATCATATCTGGATTGTCCTATCTCTATGCTAGGCACTGCCAATATAGGAACTTATGATATCTTCTTGCCTTTAAACTGCCATGTATATGGGTGATAGACCCTATCGTGTAGAAGAAAAGATAGTCAAATTCTGAAGTTCCTCGTCTTAATTAAGGCTATAATATATATTTTTCAACCTAACATGGCTTTCAATGGACACTCACTTACGGCTGACTGGTTGATACTACCTCTGTTTCTTCTCTGTTTGACTTTTGTCACTATTCACTGGGTCACTTTGACCCAGTGATTTGTGTAGCAAAACGATGTATTTGTTTGATAATTTTTTCATGGCATTGTAGAGTAAAAGTTGCTCTATAACACTGAAAAATTATCAAAAAATTGCATCGTTTTACTATCCAAATCACCCGGTCAAAGTGACACAGATACGAGTCAAAAAGTCAAACCGGTGTGATAGAGAAGAAACGGAGGTAGTATTAAATAATGATATCAGAATTGGTTTGGAGCTAAGAAGCACGGTACGGACGCGGGTATTGGATACGATACGGAAACGGACACGGGATACGTCATTTTCTGAAAAACTGAGGATGTGACACGGAACAGATACGTCAACATCATTATTATTATTATACTTCTTAAATATATTTGAATTTTTATACTACGAGATATGATAGAATACTTCCAACTTCTTTATATTTATAGCTTAAATATCACGGAAAGCATATATTAAGTATAAGAATGAGAAGAGAAAGAGGAGTAGCCAGGGAGTAGCTTAGGTGGGTTCAAGTTTGACAAGTTGTATGTGAGAACTTAAAACCTCACTTGAACTTTTCGTTCAAAAGGATAATCATTTCATACAATGAGCCATCAATTATTCAAATATATCGTCTCTACTTTAGCTTAGTTATATTTTAATCCGTTTAAAGTTCAAATATCTCATAAAACAACCCGTGTGAAAGTCTAATAAACACTTAGGGGCAATTGTCGTCTCTCATCAAGTGTCCCTAAAGTGTCCCCCAAGTGTTCAAACTGATAAAATTCTCTTAAATACTCAGACACGCCAGCTGGAGTGTCCGACACGTATTTTGGAGACTCGTACGAGTGTCCGAGTATCCCAAGTGTCCAATACGGATACGGCCCCTATTTTGGAGTGTCCATGCTTCCTAGGTTTGGAGCAAGTAGAGTGTTTAATCGTATGGAATGATCATAAGTTCAGAGTTGTATTGGTTTTCCATAATGATATCAGAGTTGTATAGACTCTTCTATGAGCCTTTTGTGTCTCGGAAGTACTAATGTACGGACACCTATTGGACATTTCAAATAGGTTATATCCCTGTTTTGGAGTGTCCATGCTTCCTAGGTTTGGAGCAAGTAGAGTGATTAATCGTATGGAATGATCATAATTTCAGAGTTGTATTGGTTTTCCATAATGATATCAGAGTTGTATAGACTCTTCTATGAGCCTTTTGTGTCTCGGAAGTACTAATGTACGGACACCAATTGGACATTTCAAATAGGTTATATCCCTGTTTTATCTTTTTTTCAACTCGTCATTGGTGATTGGAACAGTGAGTTTCAGCACTTTAGAGACATGTTTGCGGTTCTCAGTATATGAAAGTTGAAATCTGTATTGGTTTTCTAGTAATGTATATTTTTATTTTATATTTTATTTCCTTTAAATTCTCATATGTGTAGTAGTCATCCAATATATCTCCTGTTGTTACTTTTCTTAGCTCAGTCACCTTGCGCTAGTGTGGTTTACTCTGCAATGCAGATAACATGGCAAGTTGAAACGGTTCTACTGGTTTAAGCATCAAAAGCTTCCGTAACTAATTTATACATTATCATCCACGAAAATGTAACTCTGTTAAAGCCAAGATACAATATCCTGAATTAACATATCATTCATCTCGCTGATAAATTTATCATATTCTTTTCTAAGTCACTCACTAACTCACGAATGTATGATGTTGCAGCCCTGTTGTCATTTTGCTCGCAAGAGCTGCATGAAAGGAGAGGACTGCCCGTATGATCATCAACTCTCGAAGTACCCGTGCAGCAACTATGCGACAAAAGGTTTTTGCGGCAGAGGCACTAGCTGTATGTTTTCACACGAGGTAATTTTCTTCTTGATGTTTTAATCGTTCATTGATGTTACTCTTTGTAATTGTAATCATACTAACCTATCTAAAGCTCTCTCAGATGACCTCACCGGTGGGAAGTTCTACGCAAACCGCCCCAAATGTTCCGGAACCACAACCAAATTCTTCATCAGCAAAGGATGTGAATTCCGATAAACAGTCGGATATACTTAATCGCCCCCGTCCGAAGATAGGTCCCATATCTGGTAAGAACAGTACTGAGAGGAGTAGTGTGGTGGAGGCTATTCTCAAAGCTCCTCCTCGAGAGATGCCCAAAGGAATAGGCAAACCTTTGTTCGGGGAGTCGTCGTTTGGGGGCAGTTTGGGTAATATTACTCAACCCGGGTCATCTTCTCGAAAGGTAGCCGGCACGGCGACCAAGGTTGATCCCCCAGTTATTCATCAGAATTCAGATACGGCGAAGACTCAAAACCCAAAGGAGGCCCTGAAACAGAATAAGGGAATAAACTTCCTATCATTAGGGAAAGCTCCTGCTGGAAGTGATTCTTGTAGTACTAAAATGCCCTTGGCATCAACAGCTATGGATAATAAGCAAACTGCTGCATCTATAGAGAAATGTGATAGTCCTGGAACTCCCGGTCAGGTGGGTCCCCGTCAGTTTGGTCCCAGTCAGGTTGGTTCCGGTCAGTTTGGTTTCGGTCAGGCGGGTCCCGGTCAGGTTGGTTTCGGTCAGGCGGGTCCCACCATTAACAACCAGGACGGGCGGCAACAACCGGGAGGGTTAGCGCGAGGATTGAGCTTCCTCTCGTCCGGTAAAACTCCGGTTCAAGAAGCGAGCAGTAAAATGTTAACTCAGTTGCTGCCTACTTCTACTGCGAACAGTGATGTAATGCCATCTCCTCAAATCCATATCCCCAGTACAAATCTGCATTCTTCGCCTGCTTCGGAGTCTCTGAAGGCGCTCTTTTCAGGAACTCCGAGCAAAGTTCAGAAGGAATTTGCTACTCCAAACACTGCTTTGAAAGCGAATGTCTCAAACATGGCAACGTCAACTCAGAAATCACTTATGTCGACGTTGGCTTTTGCGGCTAAGCTTGAGTCTAAGATTAAGAAGGATCAACCTGGTGGTTTGAATAAGGGAAGCAGCAGCAGCAGCTCGCAGAGTACGTTAAGACCGCCAACAGTTATGGATTTTTTGTAGCGGTGGCAGTAAAAATAAGCAGTAGCAAGGAGGGAAACTCAATACGCTTCTCTTCACACAGCATTATTTTTTCTTTTTTTTTTGTACTAAATCTCTGCACATAGCAAACAGACAGGAAGCTAAATAGGTTTTATGAAGTAATATAGTTTTCTGCAAAATATTGAGCAGAAATTCATATTCCATGCGAGCGATGCAATTCATAGTTTTTAGTGCGTTCAGTAAAAATACATTTTTGAATTTTTGGACCGTTTCTAGTGTCTCAAATCAATTTTAAGGAAGCAATGAGGGAGTGTTTTTTCGGAACCTGATTTTGATTAAGTTAGCTACTACTGATGATAAGCTTTAGAATTTGAAAAAAAAAACATCCATGTTTGTCATTTTACTCACGTACAACAGGTTCCGTGTTGATTCCACCAAACATGAAATTATTAAATTACTATTTATCCGTAGTATTCACGTATTATATACCAAACAACGTTTTATCTAAATGTCGTAACAACTTTTTCACAGGACTAAGATACTTAGAGGCCTAAGGCGAGTAATAAACTCGGAGCCCCAAATTAAAAAAAAAAAAAAAAACACCTATAAAAGTTTGTTTAAAGAAAATATTTGTAAACTTCTAATATATTAGATCCATGTTAGTTTTAACTAGTGCTCTTCAACCTCATAATTTTTTAACAAGTAAAAACTATAAATTTTACATTTGTCATCAACGAGATTCGAACTTGGGTCAAACTTGTAGCAAAACTATCAATTACCACCAAACTAATTTGAACTATTACATTATAGTATGTATTTAACTAAACTATAACAATCTTTCAAAAAAAATTACAAGTAGATCATGGGGCCTTGCCGGTCCGGGGGCCTAAGGCGGCCGCCTAAGAAGGCCGCCTCGGCTGCCTAGCTATAGGGCCGGCACTGCACATCGTGGTTGTACTAGTAACTATTACTACCTCTGTTTCTTCTCAAATGTCATGGTTTGACTTTTTAACCTGTAACTGGATCACTTTGATTCAGTGACTTGGATAACAAAACGATGTAATTTTTTGACAATTTTTCCATTGTGTAGTAGAGCAAAGTTTATTCTACAAGACCATGCAAACATTACCAAATTATTGTATCGTTATGGTAATGAAATCACAGGGTGAAATTGACCGACTGAATAGTGACAAAAAGTAAAGAAGTATGTTGGTAGTACTAAGAAGTTGCTATTTCCTTCTTTGTCAACCCACTATCAAAGTTCCAAGCAGCGCCTCCAATATTTTGGGTTATTCTATAACATCATTACTGCCCATTTATGCAAAGAAGTTGTCATGCTCTCCTTCATCTTCTTCTACATCACAGCTCCCTCCATTGACTCAAATCGCTGCCCACCGGAGTTCTTATCAGGATTCACACCTTCAATCTGCTACACTCTTCATCTAGCCTAGTTGTTGCCTCAAGCGGTGAGGGGCTCCAACGTCTATTCCAACCCCTGATATCCCTGGGTCGCAATTATATCGTTATAGTCAGTTTATGAAAGATTTTGAAAGCTTGGTAAATGAGGAAGAAGAACCTTCACAAATGGCGGTGGTGGTTGGCCAAAAACAACCACAAGATCGATGTTGAGCCTCGTCTGGAACTGTCAAGGTTTGGGGCGTGACCTGACATTCCAGAGACCCTGAGCTCTGGTGAGATCATCGTCCTTCTATATTTTTTTTTGGCACAAACAAAAAACAAAAAAAGGAAGATTGAAGGTGTTAGGAGGTCTTTACAATGTTCAAATGCAATTTATGAAGACTATGTGGGTATTGAAGGGGGTTTAGCTTTATAGTGGAATGATGATGTGCAAATTGAGTAGCAGTGGAAATAAATAAATCTCGTCCAAATTGGGGTGTCTTACGAGGAAAGCATTGTGGAAAATTGGTTTTTGATTTATGCACCTCCAGTATTTGTAGAGAGGAAAATATTCTGGAAAGATATAGAACATGGGATTAGAAATATTCAAGGCCCCTGTGTGTTGCTTGGTGACTGTAGTGATATTATAAATATGAAGATAACCAATGAGGGAATGATGATTTTGCTTGGAGAGTTAACAAATTTAGAATTTTTGTCTCAAAGTGCAACTTGTTGAAACTCACAGGTCATGGTTTGAGTTATAGCTGGACAAGTAATCGAAGTGTTGGCAATGTAACAGAAATGCTTGACAAAGTGTTCTTTAAACTGATTTAGTCTAGCACGAGACTTATTTTAGGACTATGTTTTGGAGGAATCAAGATGATCAGAAAACAAAAAAGAAAAAGAAGGGAGAGATACCGGGTCACTAGGTCCCCGGTTCAACCGGCGGGTCACTAGTCGGACCGGTGGGTCAATAAAAAGTTACTAATAATATATTACAGTACGTATTTATAGATAAGTATATTAAAAAAATAAAATATAATAGCTCAAAATATTAATTTTATGTGTTGTTTAACAGTTTTTTATTTATTATGAATGAAAATCACACAAAAGTTCAATAAAAATGTTTAAACAAGCATTTCAAATTGTAAATGCCGGACCGGTTCAACTCAATTAACTCGGACCGGGTCACGCGGGTTGATCACAAACCCGCCGGGTTTGACCGGGTAAGTGACATATACGAACCGAGTAGTGACCCGGACCAGTTCTGGGTCCGGTTCACTGGGTCACCGACCGGGTCGGTCCGGGTTTAATAACTATGGTCTATTCCCATTCCTTAGGAGACTGTTAGTGGTGAATGGATTTGGGAGCACACCTATGTGGGTAAATATACTGTAAAATCTGGTGCCAAAGTGGCAAAAGATCTCTTTAATTGATGCTCCCCCTTTTTAAATTCGCAGAAGAATATTGGATAAAAGTGTGGAGACTGCAACTTCCTCAAATGTTGAAATCCTTTTGGTGGAGGCACATTGTTGATTATTGGCTACAAAAGAGAAGCTTCTGGATAGGAAATGTGGTGTTCCGAATTTGTGTCATATCTGCTTTTTAAAAGTGGAAAATAGGCATCATTTATTGTTGGAATGCAGCTGGACAAGACCTATGTGGATGGCTATGGGGTTCATGTGGGAAGAGCATTATTCAGAAACCACATATTTCTCACAGTGGCAAATTAAGATTTTTGAAGATGATGCAAAATTGGGAAAGAATGTGGGGTTGCTGGAGAAAATAGTGACCATTTGCTGGTACTTAAGGAAAACCATGAATGATTGTGTTTTCAACAATAACCTTTCAGATCGCAGAAATGTGGTGGAATTGGATTATCAAAAATGAAAAAGGAGAAATGGTTTATTGCAATTGGTCCCCAGACTTTGCTAGTTCCTGCTCTGCAAGCAGAAATGCTGGCCCTTAGAAAAGCTATATACTAAAATGAATTTTTCGAATCCCATATCTGATGTGAAAGTGATTGTTGGAAGCTAGTTGATTTGGTGAAGGGAAAGTGTAACTGCCTTTGAATGCTAAAAGACATTTTCTTGGAGATCAAAGCTAAGCTTCAGCTACAAAATGCAGCTAAGAAATGGGTGAGTAGAAGTGCAAATAAAGCAGCAAAATTAGTTAATGTTAATGTAGTATTGATAGGAGATGTCTGGTGTAATGAGGAGTTAACTGCTCTTTTGAGGAAAGACGGTTGTATTGATTCTTAGTTTCTATAAAACTAGTGCATATCCCGTGCCCGAGGGCACTATCACAAAAAAAGTATGATAATTTCTTTAAAATCGAATGAGTGAGGTTGTCTTACTATGAAGTATTTGATTCTTAGGATATGATGGGGATAAACTATTCCACATGTCACGTTTTGGGAATAACTTATTTCCCATAACAACTTATTATGCAGATAGGGATAAGCTATTCCACATGTCACATTTTGGGGATAGCTTATTCCCCATAGCAGCTTATCCGAGGGCACGATCACACAAAAAGTATGATAATTTGTTTAAAACTGAATGAACTGAGATTGTCTTACTACGAAATATTTGATTCTTAAGATATGGTAGGGATAAACTATTCCGTATGTCCCATAACAACTTATTATGCAGATAGGGATAAGCCATTCCGCATGTCACATTTCGCGGATAGCTTATTCCCCATAGCAGCTTATGTTGTAGATTTGGTGATTTTGAACAAAAAAATAAACATTTAGAAAGACAAGAAGATGATCTAAATGGGCCCATCTCTTATGAACAGCCTAAAGACCATGTTCAGTTAGGCCTATCTTGGCCCGTAAAATAAATATACATCGGCCCATTTGTAGTTGGGCTTAGGTTATATCAGCCTGTTAAACAATAGAACGCTATAAAACCCAAAATTCACAAACCCTAGCTTCCAATTGCTCCACAGCGGCTTTCTTCTTCAACAGAGGTGAGTCTCTTTCTAGGGTTTACAGTTCTAATTCTCTCTTTATCGTCGCCTCTCTTGTCGTTCGTTAATCGGAGCTTCGATCTGTTGTTCTTCAGGTTTTGATCTTCTGGAAATCGACGCCGGAGCTGATCGGTAAGCCATTGATTTCGGTTTTTGCATCAGTTTTGAGCTCATTTTGTGGTTTTGATGAGTCTCTGTTACTTGTTTTGTGATTCTGCTTTGAGTGCTTCGTGTTTTGGTGTGCGATTAGATTCATGTGAAGTTTCTGGATTTGAGTGTTTGTTGAAACTGGTAGATATAGAAGAAGCAAAACTTGTTTTTTTTCTTGTGGTTGTGTTTTTTTTTTCTTTTTCTTTTTGAAGTTGAAGTGTGAAATTTAACTGAGCTAAATCTGCATTTTTGAAGAAGTTTTCATGTCGATTTCTGGCTTCACCTACATTTCTGCCGAATATTTTTTCACTCAATGCGATCCTCACTTTCTTGTATTGCCAGAATGTTACCATCTCTTGAGATATCCTACTTGAATTCACTTTGTGCTGTGTTAGTAATGATCTAGGCTCGTAGTTCTTACGACAAGAACATTGTTCAATGAAATTAAACTGAAAAATTGCTTTGTGTATTGATGGGTGTGTTAGGGTTGTATGGAAATACACTTACCATAGACTCAAGTTCAAAAGACAAGCCTGTGTTTCCCCTGTTTGGGCCTAGGTTTTGAAAGTAGGATATGAAGAAAAGTTTGAGCCTTGTCCTTAATAGTGTAATTTCCTAGCTAAAGAAGTATTTGAACACGAAGTTTCATCATTATCCTTAACAGTGAAATCACTAGTTCAAGTATTTTGCACCCTCAATTTAAGGATTGAACATGTGTGTTATATAGACTAGAGTTCAAATGACAACCTTATTCTTCCCCCTAATTTTGTTTGTATTTGGCTTAAGGTTTTGAAATTTGGATTTTTAAGCATTGTCCTTATAGTGTAAACCTGTAGCCTAAAGTAAATTTTGAACTCCATGTTTGATCATTGTCTTTTACACTGGAAAGCACTAGAACAAGTGTAATGCCTCCTCTTGTGAGGGATATTGAATATGATGGTATGCGTTACAAATGGTTATTTGGTAGGTGAATGTATGTATCATAATTTTCATACTGAGGGTGTAGACTGTAGACTTATTTAATGCTGTGTGTTTGCAGGAAATGGCTCCAAAGACCCCTAACACCGGCCTCTTTGTCGGTCTGAACAAAGGACACATTGTAACCAAGAAGGAGTTGGCCCCTCGTCCCTCTGAAAGAAAGGGGGTGAGTTGCTGTTTATTTTCTCGTTCTGATACATCTTAATCAATTTTTTGTTGCATCAGACTGCACTTTATATCCAACCTATTGCACGTGCATTGGATACTCGATATCCCATGAAACTCTTTATTCTTTCCTGCTTGGTTGATGAGATATCTACACAAAATTTAAATGTGAGTTTAAACAATGTCTTTATTAACTGTGTTAACATGGTCTTTTTGATTCTTTTCCAAAAAATTATAGAAAACCAGCAAGAGAGTTCTATTTGTGAGGAACCTCGTCAGGGAAGTTGCTGGATTTGCTCCATATGAGAAGAGAATCACTGAGCTTCTCAAGGTTGGGAAAGACAAGCGTGCACTGAAGGTGGCCAAGAGAAAGTTGGGCACTCACAAGAGGGCCAAGAAGAAGAGAGAGGAGATGTCCAACGTTCTCCGCAAGATGAGGTAACTAATGCTGTGCTCATTGTAGTTTTACTGCTCTAAATATAAATGCATTGTATTCCTGAATGATTGATGCACAATAATGATTTAATTATCTACAATGCCCAATTGGGACTTGACAAACTTTGAAATCTACTTCATTGCTTTCGGTTTAACTTGGTGGTGTTTGGGAAACAAGGTTTTTTTTGTGGTTTTTTGTATCACAACTCTTTTTGTGTGTGGGAATGTGACAAAACCAAATCGAAACAGCTGTAACTATCCAAATGCCTCATTTTACAAACCACGACTGCAAAACAGTGAAATTGAAACAGCCCTTTTATATTCTCAAAAACCGCAGCCCCATTCTTCAAAGGAGCCATCATAAGTAAAGCATATCACAACATCCATGTTCCCAAAACTAAATTCAAGTTGCTTGAAAAAGCATTTTTGTTTGTGTTCAAAGACATCTTGAGAAATGCTTGACGTACCGGTGAGAACTAGTGATATTTCACTAATATTAATATCCTTCGAATGTGACCAATTGGTAATCTCACATTCACCTTGAAACTTCTGAAACAATTCATTTGACTTTAGTTATGCTGTCCTAAAATAACAGTAGCCTTTACATACAACTTGTAATTTGGATCCTAGATTGATTTATCATCTAGTGATGTTCTTTTTATGTTGTGGTGCTATGTGTTGTATTTTTTTTACGATATTGTTTTATTACTTTGTGTAGGGCCGGTGGTGGTGATGCCAAGAAGAAGTAAGGTTGCTGCAAGCGGATCCATCTCATTTAGCGTTTTCTGTGAGCAAATATAGATCAGGCAGAAGATGAGGGGTTTTAGCTTGTCTGTCTTTGTTAAAATCTTTCATGAGACTTGTTTTTTTTGGATGATATGATACTGTTATTTCTCCATGGAAGACAGTTATTATTAGACCTTGCAGAATGTTTGGGCATTTAGCTTTTGCTCGACTAATTTACAGCTACTGCAATTTTTGTCCTCAATTATCTTTGATGTTCTAATTTGTTCTTAGGCTTTTATCGGTGAACTTGTTAGTATATTACATGGTGCGTTTCTGGGTTTATTGCTAATTGTGATACCAAACAAAGTGCCAAGAATTGGCACATACCTGTTGCACCTTTGATTGCCCGTCCCCATTCGTGATTCTGCCCTGCATTGAAGTGTTTTCACGGTCTGGGACAGAACTTTGTACCATCTGTTGTAAAAGAAAAGTGTTTTGTGTTTGATTCAGAGTGTTCTGTGTTTGATCTGATATTGTCTGGTGGAAAGTTGAAAATTTCCCTCTCCGCAATAGAAGAGACCAATTTATGCAGGACGGGTCTGTTTGGATTAGCAGGGAATCCAAGCCTGTTTGGATCAAGAGATTGTGGTTGGCTATTTCCCGTGACTGGGGTGTTTAGCTCCGTCACCGACTTGTTTATTTTTGATTTTGCTGCAGCCGCTCACTGGCAAACTGAAGTGGTCCACGGCCAATTGGTATATATATCAAGTGCACCGTCAACTTTACCAGTCGGCCACCGGCGTTATTAACCCATCACCATGCCAGACTATCATGCCTCTAACCCTTCCGAACACTAAGGATGATTACTTTATTTAGGCTCAAACGAGTTGAATTAAATCGAATTGCCAAAACACCCCTTTATGTAGGAGGGTGAAGGCACGGTAGAGTAGGCACAGTTGCCCAAGCAATGTGAAAATCTGATTGGCCAACCTTGTCCTGCCTGACATATGACAACCAAAATCATCTACAAATCCGAAAATGTATTTTCATCTGTTGCCGATGACTCACTGACATTATGCTTAGAATGTCCAATTATCTAACATTCAACATCAAGGATTGTAGTGCAAAAAATGGAATTAAAGACACCTCCAATCCCTCTAGTTTGATTGAAGGACACTTATACCCTTTTAGTTTGCAAAAAATGACACTTTTACTCTCTCATTGTGTCGATCTGTAGGAAATTTACACTCCTTATTTTGCATCGCCAGTCTAGAGTTATTCAAGAGTATATTAGACTTCTTTGCATGACATGCGGGTGAATTTGTCTCCAAAACTACTTTCGATGATGTACTGACAGCTTCGCAATCAGTGGGGTTCAAGTTATTTGAAGCTCGACCCACCGGAGGGGTGAAAATGTCTCTCTCTAAACTAGAATGGGGTGAATTGTCCTTGAATCAAACTAGATGGGGTGAAAGTGTATATTTCCGCCCCAAAAAATGTGATCCATCGGGGAACATACGGCAAATAGAAGAAGTTGTACTACCTCCGTTTCTTCTCTATCACACCGGTTTGACTTTTTAATTCGTATCTGTATCACTTTGAGAATGATCTGGATAGCAAAATGATGCGATTTTTTGATAATTTTTTCACAGTGTTACAGAGCAACTTTTACTCTTCAACTCCATGAAAAAACTATCAAAAAATTACATCGATTTGCTACATAAATCACCGGGTCAAAGTGACCAGTGAATAGTGGCAAAAGTTAAACGAGTCTGATAGAGAAGAGGCAGTAGCTTTTTCCCCGTTGACTCGTTGTACACGTTCCTGAGTGTACAAACAAAAACGAGTTAGGAACCCGGGAAATTGAATAAAACCACCATCTCAATCAATCATCACTCTTTCCAAAAAACCAGAGAGCCGAGCTCCGACTCTCTCCGGCGACGCCCAACCATGAACTCCGAATCAGGTCAGTCAACCTTCTCTTCTCTCTCTCTGATCTATGTGCCTTTTTGCTGATTGCTTGGCGGTTTGCAGTGATCGAGTTCTTAGGTTGCGTTCCGTTGCTCCAGAGACTCCCAGGCTCGTCTCTCCACAAAATCGCTCAATTCGTCACCACCAAACACTACGGTGACTCTCACACCTCACCTATCCATCCTCTGTTTTTGTTTTTTTGAAGTTTCGTATATATTGTTCATGTTGTTGAAAATTGTTTGTGTGTGTGTGGGAAGAGCGCGGCGACTATGTCGTTCGGGAAGGCCAAGCCGGAGACGGAATCTACTTCATTTGGGAAGGACAAGTAAGATCTGCACTGGATTTTTTTTTTTTTTTTTTTTTTTTGAAGTTGTTGTTGAAATAGAGAAAGTGATGAATTTGTAATTTGGATGTGAAATTGATAGGCTGTTGTATCCGGCTCGGTTCTGTCGGAAGGCGACCAGCCTGAGTTCCAGCTCAAGCGTTACGACTATTTCGGTCACGGTGAGCGAATACTCATGATTGTGATGGATTTGTTTTGCTTTGATTTGATTACTAATGTGTTCAATTTGCTAGGTATTAGGTCAAGTCATTCCCAGGACCTGGAATCATTTGAAGTATGGTTTCTATAGGCATTTGTTTGAAGTAAGGTGGAATAATATAATGCGAGGGTTTTACGGAGAAGTAAGCTGAGGATTGAGAGCGATAGAGAATAATGGGCAACACATTCAAATAAAGATAGTAATGAATGAGTAGAATTGGGGTTCGTGTAATTTAAATACAAGTGATTGAATGACTAGAGATCTAAAAATCTAGCGGTCCAAAATATTGATCATTGGCTTTAATCATGTGGGTTATACAAATTCGTATACTTACTCATACTTCACTGAATTATGACTGTCTATGTTAGTACCAAAAAAGCAACTGAACTGGATTTCACCTGTGTTGTTCTATGGAAGTTACTGAATTGGACAGTCCATGTCAATCAAATTCTACATCACTGATTGGTATGATGGAAACAATGTGTGGTCGTATTTGAGATGCTCGAAGCAGGCTATCATTGATTGTACCGGAGGCAGCCCGTCTTTGATTCTCCTTGTTATTACCAAAATAAGAAGTACTTGAGTGCCACTTTACGTGATATTTTACACTTGAATATGCAAAGGAAGCCGCTGGAGTGTTATTGTTCTAGTGGCTCGTGAGCATATAGTTAGCTTTCTTGAAGTGGTTTCCCTGTTGATGGGAACAAAATGAATAGTTTGCCCGGAAGAATAACATGCAAGCATTTTTGCAGGTACGGCTGTCTCTACTCAGCATGCAGATGTTATTGCATCATCAAAGGTAGCTGGGAACTCTCTCCTGCATACTCTTTCACGATCATATAAGCAAGGATTCGAGATTTTTGTCACTGAGTAACAGTTCGCACGGAAAAATAGTCTAACTGGTTACTATAGGTAAATAAACAAATTTGCATATAATCATTATATGTAAAGTTAAACAAGTGCGCTAGCATCCTAAAGTGCAACAAACTTTTTGTTATGTATAAGATTTGCAGTGAGGAAATGCATTCCTATTGTAATGTAAATGGGGTAATTCAAAAGTTTCTTGAGTAAGAATAACATATTCTGTAGTGGTGGCATATTCTCACAAAGAAGAGATACTATACATCACCGAAGTAAAGTTTACCTACTTGTTACGTACCTACCTCCGACCTGAGGGGTGGGTCACAATTTCAGATAACGAAATAAAGAAATAATAGATCATTTTGTAGGTACACTGGTACACACATAGGTTTTGAGAACCACGGTTGAAAGAAACTATATATGAACTTCATACGTATCTGGCCCTGATTCTGCATGCAGCATTTAATGTCTTTTATTACTTCTAAATTAGTTTCAGTGTTTGCTTAGTTATAAAGATTGTGTTTGACTCCAGCTCACATGTTTGGTGCTGCCTCATGCGTATGGTGAGCTTCTGCATACAAGTTCAATCTGGAATGCAGATAAAGCAATTGGTACGTGTTCACTCGTGGAGCAGATACTGCACCTGGACCCATTAGAAGTAAGATCTTGCTGTTTTTCTTCTAGTAGTTTCCTATACCTTTTTTTTTCTTGTAAAAAGTTTGCCCAGGTCTGCAACAAATAATTTTTTATTTCTCCTTTTTAGTCGATTATTATTTCTCTGTAGAGTTGCTCCATATCATCCCATAGCAATGCCGATAGTTTCTTAATTAGCATCTATGCCGTTTTGCTTTAAAGAAGGATCCTGCTCTCCCCTATCCTATATTTACTTGTGTTTTATGCTTTGAAAGTTCAAAAGCCCAATACTTCACTGTATGCGCTTTTTGGTAGTTACTACCTTTTCTGACCCTCGTGTAACCTGAAAAGTCAATTGCAGAAAAGGAACCAGACTTCACTATCTATCCACTTAATCAAGACAATGAACAGGCATGAATTTTTTTAACGTAACCTATTGAAGTTCAACTAATCATAAGACAACTTATATCCAAAAGTTATTTTGGATATCTTTTTTTTGTAACTCATCTTTCACCATTACAATTCTTATGAGTGGCTTTGTGGAATGTGATTGTTCCACAAAACACCTCTCTAAGTGCTTTACACACAAGGTTTTAAAAAAGGAAGCGGCTGACGTATCGGTCGCGTATAACGGGATCGGACTAAATCGGATGGACTGTAACGAAGAACGGGGATCGAATGTGTGAATTTTAGAAATCATTCACAGACGTTTTCTCCGTTTTTCCCGTTTTTTCTCGATTTCACGACACGAAATGACCGTTTTCCCCCGTTTTTTCCGCTTTTCCCGACGCGAAACGGCCGTTATTCCCGTTACGGACGCGAAACGGCCGTTTTTTGTGTGAATAAAATTCACACGACGCGTAACGGAAAAAACGGTTGCGCTCTCTGCCGCTTCCGTTACAACTTACAACACGGCCGCTCCGCGCCGCTTTTTCCGTTTTTTGAAACTCTGTTTACACACCAGACATATCGTTATGTTTCCTATTGATAAAGATACTTGAATCTTCATTCATCATCAGGAAGAAGCAAAAAGTTGTGTAGTGATAAAAGAATGTTCAGTGGGCATACTTCTACCAGATATCAGTTTTTTCAGTTAGTTACGGGTAGAGAAATTATTTCTGTATCATTTCTCCAGCTGCTATTGGTCGGGAAAGAAAAAATGATCTGCCTATTGTTGAGGATGGAGGGATTAGGCAGACAAGAGAGGTCAAAGAAGTCTTTGTGAGATTTCTTTGTTAGAGAAAAGATAAGGACATCATCTTTAGCAAATATTTTAGGAACTAGGGTGAATAGAATATATATTTTATTGATGAAATAGATTCATTCCAAGGCCATGAACCGAGGGTCTACATAATGCATGAAAGATCCAGCTGAGGTGACTCATAGTATCAGTACGGAGAGCAGTAAGCTAACTAATCTTTATGCAGTTCGCTAAATGTCACCCCTCCTTGTCTGTGCTACATAAGCATATGATCAATAACGATTATGGAGAGCTTAAGGTTATTACTTCTATGTTATTTCTGTAACTTGAGATTTTTTTCCCTGTACTTGTTTAGTCTGTTTTTCTACCTTGTTACCATTCATTTATACTTTCCAAATCAAAAAGAGGAAAAATCAAGGTTAAATTAAGATGAAGACGTTGCTAGCATATTGATCGATTTCTCTTAAAGCTAACTCGTCCTCGTTTACTGCTATCTACTTGCTGTTTGGTGTTGACCAGTCCTTTCTGAGAAGGTTATTCAACTTTAGGGCTACTCAGGGTTAACGAGTCTAAAGACCATACGGTTATTATTACTGTGTATGAACCTTGGACATTTTTGTTCCCCTATATGATTTACAGTCAGTTCTCCTCAGTTCACTTGCCTGTTCCTAGATCATCCGTGTTTTGTGGGTTTGAGTTAAAGCCATCTTCTGGTCTACTTATTGCAGTTTCTATTCTTATTTTCTGTTGACATTCCACTGGTTGTAGTTATGTTTCCTCTCAACTGTCCTGTATAGTGCAGACATGTTCTCCCAGCTTATAGGGTTACGGAATTCTTTCTATGTGGGGCATGGAAATGTAATTTCTCTTTAATATTGGGTTTACTCTATTCATTTGTTAACTGAAATAAAGAACACAAGAATAGTAAGTTTCTAGCTTTCATGCTTTTTGTATGTCATTTTCATCTAAGACTGTTACCTCATAAGTTGTCCAGCTCTAGTTGCAGTAATTATATTTGTTGGATTTTCCTGAAGGTGAACATTTTCCGAGGGATCACCTTACCAGATGCTCCAAGATTTGGGAAGGTCTTTGGTGGACAGTTTATGGGACAGGCATGGATGAACTCTTGCCCTTCTCTAGCATTGTACCATTTTTAGTTTCAAGCAGAATTGGGTTTCTGCATCTCGAATAACTGCTGAGCCGAACTTTTTGCATGCCATGAAATGTACACAGCAGCTGTATGAACATATATTTGGCTTACAAATTTACGCTGGAAAGAAACATTCAGCTTTGAGTTTGATTTTTTAATACAATCATTGGTCTTCAATGAATGAACATATCTCTGGTGCTGTCAATTAGACATGCTTGAAATGATACATACATTTGCTCTTAATTTCAGCCCATGGTAACTTTAGAAGAAAAGAAAGGCAATTTACAGTTTGGTCAGTATTTTAACCTAAATAGGCATGGAATCTGAAAGAGATTTTTTTTTTACTACTTTTTTTCAGCAGAAGCTAAGTGCTAAAGCTGCAAGGTAGTTCTAAAAGCACAAAAGATTATGAATTCTTGGTGAATGGATCAACACGTAGCTTCAGTCATATATGTTACTAATATCTCTTATCTCGAACAAAAGATGCCAAGATTCAATGCTCTTTTGCTTTTATCTTTTTTCCATATAGAAGTTCTGGAGCTTGCGCATATGGTGATGCTTTGGTGCAATAATAATTTTCGTGCATTTTTGATCCTTCGTTAACTATGATCCGGAGGATTGCAACAAAATGTTTGAGTTCAGCTTATTATCTTTTAACCTTGGCACTTGCATTCCGATACTCAGATCTTACCTTATCATCTTTCTGTAGAGCTCGAGTTGTTGATTGAAAGAAGGGCTTAGTGCCTAGAATCTTTTTCTAGTGATAGCAGGCAAAAGCATAACTGAGTGATTCTTGATTTGCAGGCTCTCGCTGCAGCTTCAAAAACTGTTGATTGCCTTAAGGTAGTTCATAGCCTGCATGCTTACTTCCTTCTTATTGGGGATTTTGACTGTAAGTTATTTTCCTGTTGGAGTGAGCAGATTCATATCCTGTTAAAGTATAGCACAGAACCTTCTTGTGATTTGGACGTGACTATTGAGTTAAAATTTCATAGATCTTGATCGATTTATTTATATTGGAGAAGAATAACAAAAGAACTATATAATGGGAAAATTTAGCTAGCTTAGAACGAAAAAAAAATATGCTTAGTAATTGGAAGCTTTGCCATTCTTCATGATCCTGGTCATGTAGATAGTGCCTTTTTTTTTTTTTCTACCAAATGTCTGGAAAAAGCAAAAAAAATGGCATGTGTTTTCCTTTGGACGCAATGAGGCGAGTGTTCTAACTAACTTTAAAAGGCCATGGGAGGAGCTGTGTAGGGATATATAACTTTGAGCGCCTTCACTTGCTTGAAGCTTTCATTTCATTTTTCATATCCACTTCTCTCAAGCTAAGAGTCTTAAGTGCTCCAATAACTTTCCCTTTCATTACCTTCAAAATTTAGCATTTTTAGCATTCCGTTTTCCTGGTTAAACCATAGAAGATTGGTGACATTTAACCACTATGGTTTGAAGATTTTCTCAGGAGTTGTGTGGCCTCAAAGCATATAAATGCAGTCAGCATCTTGTTAGAACTACTGATTTACTGGACCGTAGGTTTTTGGTTTTTCCCCATGCTCTTGTTCCCCTCTGGATTTTTTCCAGGCATCTTTGCCCTCCTTCAGATTTTATACACCTTATTGTGAAAACATCAAGTTAGGTGAATAATGGAAAGGGTAGAAGATAAGTTTCCCTGGACCAATTGGTAAAGATGGGATTTGAAACATGGCGCTTAACCTTCCACGAGGGCTCCTGCTAAAAGCTTGTGAATCCCCACACAAAGCCAGAACATACTATGATTTACAAAAGCACAAATTAAATCCCCAGTCTCCTATATTGGGCCTTCTGATGGTTGTTTAAGTCTTAACTGGTACTGAATTTGTTTTTGAGTCTCTTAGTTCTGAGACTGAATCCGCTAGACTGGTGATGCCATACTTGGCTCATGTTTGATTGTTTAGGACCATGCTACCAGTTTTTACTGTCCCAATCAAGAATACACATTTGTTCCACTGATGACATACTTGACTCATGTTTGATTGTTCATGACCAAATTGCCTTGTTTTGTGGCCATGGGTATATCTGACCAACCCTGGAAGGCTGGAATTGAAGAAAAGATATTTTACCCTAAATTTACTAGCGAATTTTATGAGTGTAAGCAAATCGAGAACTTGACGAGCCAATCCAAAACCAAAGTCCCAACTTTTGTTAAGATTGCAAGACAACTGAAAGAAACAATAAAAACATTTGATGTCCTATTATTGAATTTCTGTGGTTAATGAAGTTACACAAGTAACCAAGATGATATCCTGTGGTGCATGTTAGTTGGAGAAGATATATTTTGATTGATGAATGGCAGTTTGGAGTTATGGAGGGAGTCGGAATAAAAACATCCAAGGCATTAATATTTTCTCGTGTGGGAGTCCGAAATAGAAACATCCTAGGTACCTTCGTAGTTCTGCCTTTTATTCCCTCTGTATTGTTTGTTGGTGCAGACATACACGTATACAACTCATGACACGCATTGCAAGTTGTGGATCCTAAGATTTATAGAAATTTAACTCATTACATGTACATAGTTTTGCAATGGTTTGACTACCTGACAGAGCACATCAATGTAGTCAACCTTCGTGCCTTCTGCTATAAGAAAGAATGTGTTAAAATTAAAATCTTTGGGTTCAGAGGCCTTCAGAATTTTCTGCCTTATCATGTGTATCCTTGAAGGTGCAGAACTATAATAAAAATACCCTTTTATTTCAGTGCCTATAATATATCAAGTTCACCGTGTACGTGATGGGAAAAGTTTTGCTACCAGAAGGGTAGATGCAATACAAAAAGGCAATGTTGTGTTCACAATGAATGCTTCTTTTCAGGTAATTCTGCTCTTCCCATAAACATTCCATGTTTCCTCAATTTGTTTTTTTATACGCACCTGTAAACAATCCTTGTACGTCTCACTTCATTTTTACTCAGTCCTTGTGTTATCGTCGATATTGTATTTTCTTAATAGGAGTAAGTACAGTCCATTTACAAATCTTGTTGCATTATTTGTTTGTCTAAGTCGTTTTGATTGCATTGGCATCTTTAATGAAGTATTATGTTTCTCTGGCAACAAAAGATTGCATTGGCCTCTTTCAGGGGCGGAGCCTATCAGGGGCATGGGGGGTCACTTGCACCCCAAACATATTTGATAATTACAAGTTTACCCTACTTTTTCTAAGTTTTATTCAAAAAGTTCCCCTTTTATTAAATTGCAAGTATGGTTTTTTTGTTACGTCTTGTCTTATAGAAGTTGTGCCTGGCTCCGCCACTGGTCTCTTTCCTGGTTTTTCATCTGTAATACCATAGCTTGCCGGAGGAATGGAGCACAAGTTTGCTGGTTTAGCCACTGATTCATTGGTTGTGGTTCAATAATTTACATATGTATAAATAATAAATACAGGCGTTCATGCAATATCGCCATCAGAACGTGATCCAGTAATGACGCCGGTATAAAAGTAAAGCTTCTTATAGTAAAATAACACATAGGATAGCTAATAGGAAAGGAATGTATTAAACACATGTTTCAGAAAAAAGTTAGTTTATCGACCATGTTATAAGGATTGAACTGAAATTTGACTACTGTTATTTCTTGGTTACGCATATTTATGCTGCCTGTTAATTTGCGGTACGGGCTAAGAGAATTACCAATGGGATGCCAGATTTGGCGTCAAATTATGCATTTTGCTAAATTTAGCGTCAGTGTATACCAGTTGACTTTTTAGGTATTTATTTACCTAAATTTCCACAACTTTACTTTCCAACATGCTGAAGGTGTACCGACATGTTCATTTAATATACTGCAAGTCTGCAACATGGTACTCTGTTGGTTAGTGAAGTGATAAAATCTAGTCTAAAAGTTATTAGGAAATACGAAATTTGTTAAAGCTGATAAAAATAAATTGATAAGTAATAATTCTAACTTCAAATAATGCCTCCATTCTAGTTATATGTCACAGGGGACTTTTCACGGTTGTTTCATCTTTCGTTTCATGTTCAAGGTTATGAAATTAAACTGTAGCATTTTATATTTGTTCCATGGCATCTTTTATCTTTTTATATATTTCCAAGCAGATGTATTGACTTGAAATTGATATACAGAAAGGAGGAGGAGATTTTTCTCACCAGGAAGCAAAGATGCCCTCTGTGCCTGATCCAGAAGCGGTAAACAACATATGTTTATTTTAAAGTGAATTAGTTTCCATCTAGTAGCAGCTTTGGTTGATGAACTTACCGTATTGCAGCTCTTGTCGCTGGAAGAGTTGCGAGAGAGGCGTCTCACTGATCCTTGTCTTCCCAGGTAAGATATTCAGTATTTTTCTACTAGAATTACTTTATATAACTACTTACAATTTGAGGTGTTAAAATGGTGTTATTTTGTGTGTTTCGCTATTTCATTTTGCTGTATCAGTTTGTTCCTTGGATGCCCGTGTTTTAAGTTTATCCCATGTTTATTATATCTCGAAGAATCGCTGTTAGCAGTTGGATATGAGCTTCCCATTACTCTTTGTCCTCATTTTTGCATTACCATACCATCTCATCGATTGATCTGATCTAGCACTGTTCTAATTCATTCTAGTATACGAGTTTTTTTCGCAGAAATGTCTTATCTTCTTCAGCAGTGACCTACTATAGATAGTTGGTACCCAACTTGGTCATAATTGCCATTAACCAACAAGGTATCCAAGGTCCTATCGTACAAATTCAGAAAACTAAACATCTAGTATTACACTTTGGTCTCCTATGTCTGTCAGAGTAAGAGAGTTTCTGGGGGGTTGGACTGGGCTTGAAACCGGCCCGGACCGCACTAAAATGAGCTAGGCCCGGCCCCGGACCGCCCCCTCCAACACTTGAACCGGCCAATCCTGTAACCCGCAGCCAACCCCCCAACCTGGTGCGGTTCGACTTAGCCCCCTTCCAACCCGGCCTGGGCCAGTTTGCCCCTCCTCAAAACGGTACCGCTATTATTATTTTTATTAATTTATATATATATATTAATATTAAAATTATATTAATCCCCCTCAACCCCAGTCCCCATGGGTTTTTGGCCGGGCCAGGTGGGGTTCAACATCCCTCCATTTAACCCGGCCCGGACCCCTCTACCACCGGGCCCCTAACCCGGCCCGCCTCCTACCAAGCAGCCCCTCCCAAACTCGGCCCGTCTCCCTGACAACATGAGGTATAGCTTGACAAGAAGCCTCAACTCAGACTTAGAAAGTGGCAGAGCCGGAATTTCAAACTAGGTGGTTTTTTGGTGCTCCAAAGTGTTAGATTGCCTGCTGAGAATCCTTAGAGGTACCGGAGACCAGATTTTGTAGTTACGGGTTTTACTGGGCAAGTACATTTTATTTGTTTTTTAACTTTCACCCCGTCAGAAAGAATCCCGTCAGATATCTGAAGATGCCACCATTCACCAGGCTGTTCTGGGATCTTCTTTGTCGGCTGATTTCCAGTACTGTGATCGAAGTTAACAGGATTCAGGTTCTTACAGCACACAACCTTGCCAAATCAGCCCAGAAAGAGGGTAACTTTTCTCCACGGCTGGTGGACAGTTTAGCCCACTACTAGTTTATTTCTATTTTCTAGCCCTTTCCTTACAAAGCCCTGTTTTGTTTTTTGTACACCTTCATTGGTTGTTGGCTGCTGTTTCACTATTTCTGTACCCTATCTGTATGAACTCGATCTTTTTTTTTACTGATTTTCTCTTATTTCGAGTGCATTATGTTCTTTTTTTTTCGAAATTTGTTTGTTAAATAGGTTTTTGCCAAAAACCCTCTATGGATTTTACTTGCGCTTGTATTTGGGTTTGATAATGTCTGTTGATTTGGGGGAGATCGAGTTCAGTGTGTATTGACAGTAGTTTTATACTGCCAATGTGTTATCTGTTTCTTATTGAGCTCTGTGGAACCTGACTATAATTCATTAACAGAACTTATAGGATCAAAGTTGCTAACACCAACTTTGTGCCCTGGCCTATCGAAATGCGCTTCTGTGAGCCCACAAATAACACCATGCAGAACAAAGCTCCTCCAAGGTTAGCTGCAGTTCTTACTGTATCTTAAGTCGCCTGTTTGCTTTTGGAATCTGCACCTGGTCTGACGAAAAAAGTCTAATTGATGCAGTTTAAGGTACTGGTTTAGAGCAAAAGGAAAACTTTCAGATGACCAGGCCTTGCATAGGTAAGGAGTTTACTTCTATTAGCAACTATGTCATACCTGTGCTGCTGTGCTGTGCATTGAGGAAGTTGAGCCCAGTAAGCTTTGGTGAAGCAAGCTAGCTATTTCTACTTGTTTTCGCTAGGCTTTAGCTTTATCAGAATTCACTATTTTGGATCACCCAAACAAAATTTGGAAAAAGAAAAAGAAAAAGAGTTTGTTTCATTTGGAAAGTAATGCCAGAATAATAGTGTTAAGAGGGTAAAAGACACTTTCACCCCTCTAGCTTTAGTGAAATACACTTTCACCCCTTCCATTTTGGAAAAGGAGCCTTTCACCCCTTCAGTGTGCCAAACTTCAGAAAACTTACACCCCCCTTAATGTGACGCCTTTAGTCTGAAGTTAGGGTCTGTCAAAGTAGTTTTGGAACAAATTTGCCCCCATATTATGCAAAATATAGGGGTTAACCAGTGGTATAAATATTATGGACGTTTTGCATGATATGGGGGGTAAATCTGTCTGCAAAAACTATTTTCAGTGGCAGACCTTACATCCAAACTAACGGCATCGCGATCAGCGGGTGTAAGTTACTTGAAGTTCGGCACACTGAAGTAAAAGCGTCCTTTTCCAATATGGAAGGGGTGAAAGTGTCCTTGAGACAAACAAGAAGGGTGAAAGTGTCTTTTTTTTGTACCAAAGGTGAAAGTGTCTTTGATCGAAGTTAAAATTCAAAACTACTCCTTTCATGGTTTTGACATGTGTTTCGTGATTGTTACACTATCATTACAGGTGCGTGGTGGCATTTGCTTCAGACCTAGTGTTCCTTACAGTTAGTATGAATCCTCACCGGAGGGTAGGTCAGAAAACAAGTGATATCAGCCTGGATCATTCGTAAGTGAACACAAGTCTGTTAATCTGAATTGATACAAGTGGTGGGTTTGAACAAAATATCATTACCTTAAATCATTCTTTGAAATCATTTCCAGGATGTGGTTTCATAGACCGGTTAGAGCTGATGATTGGATATTGTTTTTGGTAGGTGCCCAGAAGCATTATAGTTCTCTTGTTGGCAAAATATTAATTTTTACAAACTATACTATGAACTCAATTATGGTAATTTGTTATATTGTGCACGTTTCCGCAGATCCAAAGCCCTTCTGCAGAGAGCGGGCGTGGTTTTGTTTCCGGCCAAATGTTTAACAGAAAGGGAGAAGTGAGTTTACTTTCTTTGACCCTAAAATTGTTTTTCCATCATTGCTGGCTCTGTTTGGGGAACCGAGATATTTCCGGTTTCTAGAGTTTGTTTTTCAACATGTGGTTGAAATAAAGAGAGAGAAATCTCAGGGCATTTGGGGGGGGGGGGGGGGATGGTTGGCTACAGTGCTTTGGGGCAAGACATTGTTCATTACTTTTTGTTGTATGTTTCCATCCGTTGGGGCAGGGTGAGAGGCAAGAAGGCAAATTCTAGGTTGAAAGGCTAGGTGGCGATTGAGATTACAAATTGTGGGTTGAAAGTCTATGTGGCTTGGAGGCAATAGGGCAAGACAAGAGGCTAGAATTGCGCAAGCTTTTGCCTTGGGGCAATTCTACCCTTGCCAAGAATAGATACGTGGAAAGGTGAATAGTGGGTAAAATGGTATGGAGGGGGCTAGGGTGAGGTGGTGTCAAGGCCAAAAACCTTTGGTGGACATGCACTCAGTTTTCATCTTAACTATATCTTGAAAAATTCAAAGTCTAAAGTCGGAGATACCCAGGACCCTGACTAAAGAGAGAAACATCAGTCTTTAACATGCGGTTGAGATGAAGAGAGAAGAACTTCAGTCTTCATGCTGTACCGTTTATATCCTAACTAAAGAAACTAGATTTCGCTTTATAATTGTGTCTATCGGAGTTAAATATGACTTCTAAGTTTGCCAATGTTGTATTACCAGCTTGTCGTATCCTTGACTCAAGAGGGTTTGCTGAGGAAGCTCAGACCACCGGCATCTTCACTCGCATCAAACTTATGATGTCCGAAAGAACAGTATGCACGGGATGATTAGTTTGACGGGCTTTCCTATATATTTTTTCCTCTTTCATTTCCACACCGTATATGATAAATTATTGCAGCGACACCGAAATAAATTATGTTTATGGTCTCAGATGATATTCTGGTAACGAAGATTTAGAAGCTGCAGAGTGCTTTTCAGAACAGTGATTTTTCATTGGTTACATCCAAGAAATCTATTTAATCTACTCCTAGGGGGTGGGAAGTATTCGGACACGAGTCTGGTGCGTGATGCTTATCACTTTAATGTTGTGCTGTAAAAAAAAAGATGTGCAGTAAAAGTGGCAGAATAGCATTGACCTCATTGTGCCTGCTATATTCTGCAATGAAATAAATCTTCCCGATTGTAGTGGTGTTCTTGTCTATATTGACTTTGGGTTCCTTTGGCTTCTAGTCGTATTCTTTCTTTTGAGTTATTTCGAGTGTCAAATGCCTCAATAGTGTTGGGTAAAAGACACATTCACCCCCCAGATTTGGCACAAAGACACTTTCACCGATTCTAGTTTGGAAAATAACTTTTTTTACGCAATCAGTAGGGGAAACTCCAGGACACTTGAACGCCCTGATTGTGTCTCCGTGCTCTAAGAGGGTAAATTTGTCTCAAAAACTACTCTCTCACCCCAGACTAACGACGTCACAATTAGGGAGGGTAAGTGTCTAATAATTGAGCACTTGAAGAGGTGACAGTGTATGTTTTCCAAACAAAGAGGGGTAAAAGTATTTTTTTTTTTTCAAAATCAGAGGGGGTGAAAATGTCTATTACCCACTATAATTTGGTAAACTTGATGAGAGAGAAAAGAAACACAATACAAATGATTTACTCTTTATGCCTGGATTAGGTAAGGTTAATAACTATTTCAAAAAAAAGGTAAGGTTAATAAGGCCGGCTCAAACCGTAGGCAACTCATTGCCTTGCTTAGGGCCGCAAGTGTATGGAGGGCACCATTTGTTTTCAAAATTCTGGGGTATTTTTGTAATTTGACGCTAATTAGTACCTAATGGTATATATATATACTGCCTACCCTATTCCAATTTAGTGCAGATCGTGAGGAGTGAATTATCTCACTCTCTCTCTTCGAGATTTTCTCCAATTCTCCTCAATCTCTCAAAGCAACGATCGCACTCCCCTAACAACGTCCAACTTTATAATGATTCTGATGGTAAGATGAAGATCTTTGATGGTTTAGGAACTCGCGATCTAGTTCTCCAAATTTTCTATCAATTGTCCAGAAGAATCGTTCCATTGAAAGTACAGAGCAATTGCTCCCTTAGAACTAGAAATCGTTTTCGCGTATCTCGCCATTTGGTTTGATACATGACCTTCAAAACTTCAGGTTGCCAATACAAATTGACGATTAGTGTTCAAAGTTTTCTCAGGTATCAGGTATGTAAAAAAATTGCAATATTTTGTGCATGGGCTATTTTTTGCTTTCATTACGATTAATTAAAAATGCAGCATACGAAGCAAGGGTACATGGGTAAATTGTAATATGTACAAATTACAATTTACCCCTGTACCCTTGTACCTAACCCAAACAAGGTCTGTCTGAAAAGGTAAGGTTCCCGTTGCTTTATTCTTAGACAAACATGAGTGCACTGAGAACTTCAGCAAATTCCCCTCGAAACAACTACCTCGTTTGTGACCAAAACTGTGTGCCTTAAACTAAGAGAACTCCAACAAGTTGTCACGTTCATGGGTTTATATATAACATTATTAAGAATAAAATGTTCAGAAACATGTTCTGTTCTCTTCTGTCACACACCAAACTCCGTTGCTAGCTTAATATACACTCTCAGACATTTTTGCTTAAAGCAAAGCTCGCCGGAGACAAAGGGTTTCCCACTTTTTCCTTCGCCGGTGCTTTTTCGGGGACTTCATCTGCTCAATTCACGAACTGGGTTTGTTCTCTCTTCACTTCTGTTGATGCAATCATTCACTAACTCATCTGTTTAATCACATTGGGTTTGGTGCTTCATGCTTGAATGATTGGATGAATTATTGAATCCCCTGTTTTTTCATTTGATTTCCTCTGATGTTTATGGGTTGACATTTATAGATGTCATTTTTGTTGTTGTTGGTGGTGAAATTAGTCTCTTTTAATGGTGACTCACACCCAGAACATTTTCTAGATATAGAGCAGTTTTGCTTATTGGATTGAAATGGTAGGGTCATATCAACCCCCTTGTTCTGTCCGGCCCGTGGGCAAAACCGGCCCCCTACCACCCTCGGCCCTAGCCCAGCCCCCTACGAAGTAGTCGGCCCCGAAACCGGTCCGGGACGCATTTAGCCCCAGTGGCCCGGCCCGGCCCCCTCCAAGCAAAACCCCTCTCTCGTCACCCCCCTCTCCAATTGACCATTTTAATCCGGACAGGCCTGGCCCCCTCCAATCCTGGTCGACCCTCCGAAAACCCTCTAATTGACTATTTTAGTTCGGCCCGGCCCCCGCCCAACTCCGAACCAAATTGATCTAACGTCTAACCGGTTCAGATCACTTTCCTCCCCCAACATCCCGACTCACCACTAGTCCAACCCCCATGCCAGCCCGGCCCGGACCAGCCCTTTAACACCTTGACCCCGTTGGGCTAGCTTGGGGGTCGAGAAGGCCCAAGACCACCTAGGACTAGTATCAGAGCTCGGCTTTACCGACACATCTCTAAGTATCTGGTAGAGAGATTGGTCTACGGTTAGCCGATTAATGGCCACATGTGAGGGGATATTTTGGGGGTTATTCCAAGTAGTGGAAGGAACTGGTAGCTACTACTCATCGGATGCGCAATGGGTAAACCCCAATTCTAGTGCAATTGCTTGCAAATCACACCAAACAGTTAAACCAGCCTGAAGCTCGTGGTTGAGCAGACCAACATGAAACCCTTAAGTTGCTCTGAAGTTTGAACTCAAGACATTTATGCAAACCGGACCAACTCAGCTACTCCTTGTTGGAGGAGAACCTCACCCCTTTAGCTTAGTTTTTGGTGGTCAGATAAGACCCTACATCACCTAGCATGAAATAAAGATTACGAGCCACACTGCATAGGTGGCGAGATTCACATGATGAGATCATACTTCATAGTGTAGGTGGTACGGATTGATGTTTAAACCTTAGTTAATTGATGCTATTCTCTCGTTTATTTTTCTTGGGCAATTTTGTACTTGCTCAGATACCTGATAATCCATTTGCTGAATGAAAAAACTGATTGCGTGAAACTTGGAAAACCCTACACTATAAACTTGTTTCAGCTGCTAATTCAAAAGTTCAATGCTGGTTATCAGAATGTCATAACCATGTTACTACTAGTAGTAATACTTACAAAGTTACAATCCTACTCTCGAGTTAATTCCGTGGCGTAATCTCCACTTATCTGACGTCAAGTATGCATACATTGAATGAACGAGCTGAGTAGTTTCAAAGCCCAAAACCTATTTTGCGTCTGGTTTTCTGAAAATCCTAGGTTATATTTGGGACTTGGATGCTTGAATGTTTTCTGTATAATAGTATGAATAGCCGCTGTGATTTGACTTAACTTGCATTTTAGGATTTCCTTTTACAACGGTAAGAATGCTAGCCCAGATACAATAAATGGCAATAGGCTCCCTTTTTCTACAAGGACAATCCCCAAGTTTGCATTTTAGAATGCCTAAACTCTATTACTTTGGCATGCAGGGTAAAACTGCAATATTAACATGGAACATGTGGGGAACCTAGCCATGGAATCTATCCACAACGCGATAGCTGAAACACCACTCATATGTGGACTACCCGACGACGTTTCTCTTCTCTGCTTAGCAAAGATTCCAAGAACTTATCACGGGAACCTCAAATGTGTATCCAAGAAATGGAAAGAATTGGTATGCAGCGAAGAGTTGCACACCTTAAGAAAGAAGCATAACCTCAGTGAAACTTGGATCTACGCCTTGTGTGAAGACGAGTTTGATTGCGAACGCTTGTGTTGTTACGTGCTTGATCCTTATGCGCCGGAAAAGAGCTGGAAGCGCCTTCGAGACCTCCCACCTCGCGTTGCAAGGAGGCTAGGCGTGAGGTTCGAAGTGTTGGGAAAGAAAGCTTACTTGATCGGCGGACACTACATTAGTAAAAGTGATCTTGATGAAGAAGATCGCAGCGGTAGTAAGATGAAAGCAATTGATGAAGTCTATTGCTATGATATTACGACAAATTCTTGGAACAAAGGTGTTCCTTTGATAACTCCAAGGTAAGTTCTCCTCAACCTCCCCTCCCCTCCCCTAAACTATTTCGTATTAGAGAACGTTTTTTTTTTTTTTTTTTTTTTTTTTTTTTTTTTTTAATTTATCGCGTCTTACAACGAAGTTGAAAGGGAAAAATACACTTTCACTTCTTTCAGCTTGGGAAAGGACACTTTCACTCCTTCAGTGTGCCGAACTTTAAGAAACTTACATCCCCTGATTGTGACACTGTTAGTCTGGAGTTGGGAGATGTCAATAAAAATAGTTTTTGCGACAAATTTACCCATATGTTATGCAAAATGTAGGGTTACCAAATGGTATGATAGACTTCTTGCCTGATATGGAGTCCTAATTTGTTTCTAAAACAATTTTCTGTGACGGATTCCACCCCAGACTAACTGCGTTTCAATCAGAAGGTGTAAGTTGCTTAAAGTTCAGCACGCTGAAGGAGTGAAAGTGTCCTATTCCAAAATAGAATGGGGGTGAAAGTCTCCTTCAGGCAAACAAGAGGGATGTGAAAGTGTCTTTTACCCAAGGTGAAAATCAGTTTGAGAAGAGTACTAAATAATGATTTGGGTGGTTCTTGCAGGGGCTATTTTGCTTCTGAAGTCTTGAATGGGAAAATTTACGCGTTCGGCTCGACGTTGGGTTCCGACGGCGGCCGCACATGGGAGATGTACGAGGACGTTTCAAACACGTGGACAGCTCACTCGTATCCTAATGTGATTTCACGCGCTACTGGATCTACCGTGTTCAATGAGAAAATTTATGTGCGGAATTCAACTTCCGTTGGGCCGTCTGGTGCGTGTGGGGCTGTTTACGAACCGTCAACCGGCACGTGGCACGAGGCGGACCCCGATTTAATGTCGGGCTGGCGCGATCCGGTCGTTGTTGTTGGCGGGAAACTTTTCTCGTTTGATCAACGGCCAGGATTCAAGCTCAGGATGTGGCGGGAGGATAGGAAGAAATGGGTGGTGGTGGCGGAACTGTCGCTGTATCTATGGGAACCGCCGTATCGTGTGGTTGCAATTGGGAAGAGCATATTTTTCATAGGTAAGGGGCTTGCTACGACGAAGCTGGATGTAAGCAATGTCAGGGAAAGAGGCGCGCTGTTGATTTCAGATGTAACGGAAGGGTTTTCTGAAGGGAGACCTATTAGTTGTAAATGTATGACGATTTGAGTGAATTTTAAGGATTTAACCTTGTATTTCCTACCAATGTTGTTCATATTTAATGAATCTTTGTCGCGTTTCATCTCATTTTCAAAGCAACACCTATGCCCTACAGAGCAATATCACACTGCGAAAATACGAAACAGTATTGATGCATAAAATCATGAAACCAGCCGTGGATTACAAATCAACACCTATGCTCTACTGAGCAATAGCACACACTGAAAAAACATGAAATGGATACATGAAATGGATATTGATGCATAAAATCATGAAACTAGACGTGGATTACAAAACAACACCTATTCTCTACAGATCAATTACACACTGACATATATTGATCTGAGGACTTGATAGATCTACCGAATTTTCGACAGAACACCCCCTTGAAGTTTCAGTTTGGTGACATCCCACACCAGAAGTTTCAAATTTGACTCATAATCCTACTGCAGTTTCTTTTTTGCTGACAGCCCGCACCAGCAGATTCAATTTTGACACATAACCCCACTGCAGTTTCCCTTTTGCTGACATCTCGCACCAAAACTACTCCTAACGACCGTCCAAATTTTGGTGCGGGATGTCAGCAAAAAATAACTGTAGTGGGGTTATGTGTCACAATTGAAACTGCTGGTACGGGATGTCAGCAAAAAATAACTGTAGTGGGGTTATGTGTCACAATTGAAACTGCTGGTACGGGATGTCAGCAAAAAAAACTGTAATGGGGTTATGTGTCAAAATTGAAACTGCTGGTGCGGAATGACAGGAAACTGAAACTGCAAGGGGGATTTTCTGTCGAAACTCTAGATCTACCCACAACTTGCAACTACTATTCTGAATGACAATTCTGAGAGCCAGCTTCTCGGAGGCCCATCGAAGCAGACAAACGCCACCAATCGATAGCAATCTCAGGCATCAAAGACACTAGGAACCATTGAACCGAGTGTGTCCAGTAAGGCATGCATCGTGCTTCGTAGCCAATTCTTCTAACTGCCGCTTTTGCGTAATCGTCAGCTGATGGTATGAAGAACGATGGTCTATTTATCGATGCAAACTCTACCATTTTGGTCTGAACTACCAGAGGTACCTGAATTAACCCCCAGAAGCATATTAGATCAATGATGTAAACAATGTCCGCGCCTAAGGCACCTTCTAGAAAGTGTGTGGGCCATAACATAAATTTTATAAATTGTACGTCATATTATCATTTTTCTTGAGCGTGCTGGCCGTACCGTAAAATTATATAAATTTTGGAGGTCATATCATAATTTTGTAAAGTTTGTGGGTCATATTGTAATAAAATATAAATTATAAAATATGCGGGATCCATCGTCCTATAGCCTGCATATTTTTTTTTTGAAAGAATCGTCATATATCTTGTTAGCATACAGATTACAGAATTTCTTGTCCAGGCCATTCTACAAAAATGTATTACTGAAAAAAATTGTTATTATTAGTATTATTATTGGACGGCCACGTCAGATACCGACATACCGTATAGGCTACGTGAGACACCCCAAAGTCTGTAACTCAGTGTCAAATACAAGCAATCTCCACGGCCACGTCAGATACTGTATAGGACATGTAAGGTACCCTAAGAACTGTGCCGGTTATACAAGCTCGGATACTTTATCATGTCAAGGACCCAGAAAGAACCTACTGGCGCATCACAGTTTTAATGCCAACCGACCTACAAGTAAATTCACGGGTTCCTGGGATCAACATGATACTTGGTCTGTTTCTTCTCTTTTTTCAGTTTTGACTTTTTCATCTGTAAACATGTGACTTTGACCCGGTGATTTGGATATTAAAATGATGCGATTTTTCGGTAATTTTTCATGGTGTTGTAGAGTAAAGTTCACTGTACAACACCATAAAAATTTACCAAAAAAATGCATCGTATTGATCAAATCATCGGGTCAAAGCGACGTAATGAATAGTGATAAAACTCAAAAAGGGAAGAAAGAGAAGAAACAGAGGAAGTATTAATCAGTGTACCAACCCATTCATGACGCATGAGTTTAAATACTAACACCTTCAAGATTGACTTCAATTAAGCATGTGATCTTCAAGTTTTCGTTTGACTGTGTGAGGTTTTTGGGTTAATTCTAATTCTTGATTGAAGCAAATACCTGGCACTGAACATCTATTCCCAAATGCTTGTATTCCACATATAAGCTTCGTGAAAATTGATCAATGTATCTGCAAGCCAAAGAAAGTTACCCAAAGAAAATATAACCACCTGAAGGAAGTTGTTTGTAGAAGAAAAGCAATCCCTAAAACAAAAACCTTAGATTCAATTGAGCATACAGAAGCAAATATACATCTATTTATCCATCCATCCAACAACACCACATCGTCGCATAAAATTGTTCCATCTATCACGCGTGCATGTGTGCAGGGGCGGAGCCAGCCCGCGGCACGGGGCCCTACCCAAAACTTTAAAAAACCGCAATTTTACCCTATAATGTATAAAAAAATTGAATTGTGCCCTTGTCAAAATTACGATAGTGCCCTAGATATTTTGAATATATTGCAAGAGTGCCCCAGGTGTTTTGAGTACCTGGCTCCGCCCCTGCATGTGTGTGTGCACGTTGTGAGCAGGGGCGGAGATAGCATCAAGCACGGCGAGGTAGGTGCCGCACCCTGGTTTTTTTGAAAAAACAACAATAATACCCCTTTTCTAAGGAAATAAAATCTAGTACTGCCCCTAATAAAACTATGAAACTACCTCACATTTCTTTAAAACTTAGGATTGTGCCCCAGCACTTTCTAATTCCTACCTCCGGCCCTGCACGTGAGTGTATGTGAGTGAGAGAGAGAGAGAGAGGCAGCACTCACATTTTGGTACTAGAATAAACAATGAAAAGATGATGCGATGGGATGGCTATGGACACTCCCATCAGGTTCGAATCCGATCAAATTTGAATTGGATCGGATTCGAACTTGATCCGTTCGGACCGGATCACTCAGATCTCAGCTCGGACTGGACTAAATTACCATCCCTAATCAGGGGTGCACGTGTGTCGGTGTGTGTCTCAGAGAGAGAGAGAGAGAGCTCTCACGATTTGGTAGCAGAATAAATAGTGAAAAGAGGATGCGATGGGATAGCTATCGACGCTCCCGAACCAATATTAACAATTGCGCCTCTCTTCCTTGCAATCATCCCAGGAAGAACAGCTCTAGTCACCATTGTAGTACTTTGGAGATTCACCCTAATCAAATCCATCCACGAATCCGCATCCACCTCATGGAAGAACCTAGCCTCGGGATACGTCATCCCAACGTTGTTAACCACAACACCCACGTCCAACCCTTGAATAGCCTCCTTCACCGCTAGCTCTCCGCCAGCACCACCACCGTTGAAGTCCACGACGACCACCTTTATATCGGTGGCAGGGTATCTAGCTTGAATCTCATCGGAGACACCTCTAAGCTTTTCAAAGTTTCGACTGATGAGAACGAGATTGAGACCTTTTCGGGCTAGTTGGAAAGATAATGCTTTTCCGATTCCGTCAGTGGAACCGGTGATGAGAGCCCAAGAGCCGTAGTTTTTGAGGTTCTTTGGAGGCCTGAGGAATGCAATGAAGATCCATGTGAGGAAATGGAAAGTGCATTTGAGGAGGGAAAGGAAGCCGAGACAGGAGATGGGAAGTACCCAAAAGGGTTGGTCTTTAAAGTGATGATGGATGCAAGTTGTTATCATCTCTGAATGACCTGAAACAACAACAACAATTGCACATGTACAACTAGAATCAGTTATAACAAAATCTGGTGGGTGGACCATGGAACAACAGCAACAAATCCATGGAACACTATCCAGGTCCCCGCTATAGCTTTCTAGTTGCCTTAAGCAGTGGCAGAGTCAGGATTTAGAAACAGTCATTACAAAATTCTATATACAGACAAAACAAAACAGGGACACTCATGCAAGGGTTTGAAATCGTCCCGAACATTTCTACTACAAATCTATTAAACAAGGACCCGAACCAAGTTTTCTGGTTGCCCAAAGCGAACAACAACAAATCCATGGAACAATAACTATGGCTCTAGTTTTCTGGTTGCCCTACACGAATAACAAATCCGATCTCATTTAAAACAAATTCTCAAACTTTTTAACATACACACGAATTTTAAAGACATTCACTCAGATGTTACTTCTCGAAAGTCTATTGGAAAGGGTACAAGACCATTTCGCCCCCTGTAATTTGAGTGAAAGACACTTTCACCCCTTCAATGAGCCAAACTTCAGGTAGCTTACACCATTTGATTGTGACTCCTTTAATACAAAAAGTATGTCACTGAAAATAGTTTTGAAGACATATTTGCCTCCATATCGTACAAAAAGTCTATTATACCCTTGGCTAACCACTATATTTTGCGGGAAAAATGTATCCTAGATACTATTTTTAGTGACATATCCGAACTCCAAAAGTGACCTTTAATAGAACTGCGGGGAGCGAAATTGTCTTTTACTGACTGTAAAATAGATAATATCACGAATTTGAGGATATGTCATCTGAATATTTCTCTCATCATAATCAGCAGTTCTATTATAAGCTTGAGACAATCACTTGTATGAAAATTTCTAGAAGTGGTAGATCCCAACCCAAAAGATTAACAATTCATTCATTGAGTTCATTTAACACAAAAGAGGAAAAGTTCTCCCGTTTTTAACATACATCAAATTAAATTGGTCCAATTTGCAGAAGTTGAATCGAACCTTGCAAAACAACGAAATTAAGAAGCGAAAGAAACACACACTATACGCAGCGATCATAAATACTTACCAATCAGGAGAAAGGTAAATCCAATTGTTCGATTGAGGTTTGTGAGGTCGCCCAGTTGAAATCTTCAGTTATGTTCACCAAAAACTGAAATATGGAGAGATTATTTGTTGCTAGAGAAGTCGTGTGGACGATTGATTCAAATGTGAATTGCTGAGCTCGAGATTTGAGAACAGATTGTGAGATTGAATCTGTCACAGCCTAATTAATTATTGGTTGACTAACTAAATTTATTCTTTAACCAGTTTTACTATTTTCTAACTAAATAGTAGTACCACTAACTAACTACTTTAGGGTGTGTCTGGTGGACTAAATTTATGAATACTAACTAACTACTTTGGGCCTGGATTTGTAGGGTCTTGAATTGGGCCTCAGGTTTATCCTAAATGGATCCGGTCCTGAACGAGTCAGGGCCATCCCAATCCTTGGCCCGTTGACGGGCCTGCCTCCATGGATGCAAAGGCATAAGCCCGATTAATGTTCCCTTTAGTTGTGTAACCTGACACAACAAATCTAACAAGAACCACATAAACCACATAACAGAAAACAACCAGACTATAAATATGACTGTTTGCGTATCACAAAGGCCCATATACAAGTTAAATGCCCGAATGTATCGTTCAGGCGGACAAGCAACATAACCCAACAATTTTGAAACTCTTGGCTGACAAAATCGCTTAAACAGTCATACACCTGCAGATTAAAGGTCTAATCTTGCAGGCCCTAAGTCCAATTATAGAAGCTGGTTCGGTTACATCTGAAATCAACAGTTCCCCTCCCCCTTTCGCGACATTGGTGACGTCCATCTCTATTGTGGCAAGCCCATCACCTATGAAAAATACGCTCTTCGCAATGGGAACGAGACCACGAGGCGGTCCCTCAAGAAATGACGATAGTCGGGCCACCCGCACCCATTTTTTTCTATCCTCCAGCCACGTCAAGAACAGGTTTTCGCCGTAGCCCCAATCAAACGTGTAAAGTCTACCATCAGCTACAACATATGGCCTTAGCAAGCCTGCCACGAAATCACTGTCTGCATCATGCCACATACTGGTTGAACAGCCCCCACGGGTATTGATGCATAAATTGAATTCCGAATATAAAGCTTTCCATTGTACACGACAGATTCAATGGAGCGATCAGTCACTTGAGGATCTGACTTAGCTGTCCAAGTTTTTGTAATAGGATCATAAGATTCCCATGTATGTCTACCATCTGGGTTCAACTCTGATCCAACGACATATATTTTCCCATGAAGCACTTCAGAGGCAAAATGGCATCTTCAATCATATCATGAGATTACGACCGAAATCATTATAATGTACTTAGACATTATAAGGTAACAATCCTGAATAGAAGTTGAACATGAATGGACACACAATTTGTGAATTTTTCTTACTACAACTCAACTCGACCAGCCTTTTTTTCCAATTTAACCGGGGTAGCTAACTTTAACCTTAGACTAAGGCCTGGTTTGGGTAAAGTATAAGAAAGAGGATTACAACTTACAAGGCATATAATGGGATATGAGGTAGGATATCTAATTATCTATATACTAAAAAACATGGAGATTTACTGTTCTATGTGGTCATGTGAACCACTCATATCCGTTAGATTTGATGAAGATCAATGACCATGGAGCTCATGAAAATACTTTTCTCCTCTTAATGGCCTTGGGCCACGGGGAATAACCTAGTAACTGCACTAGGATAAGACATGATATGATTTTATTTTTTATTTTTCAGTATTTGGGCACGACAGGATATGAGGTAGCATAAGATGCGATATGTGAAATGGGAAGTGCCTGAACGTATGAGGGTATAGAGGCCACTTTTAAATTTCTTAGGGGTTTTTTAGCCTTTTTCCACCCCACTCTATCCCCTCAAAGCATAAGTTTTTGGGTACAAATGAGAAGGATTTATCCCTATACCTCCATCCTTGTACCATACCCAAACAAGGCCTAAGGGAATGTCCCGCAGTTTAGTCTTGTTTCTATTAGAGCATGAAGTGATAAGAATACCTTGGAGTGACAACGGAGCAGCTTCACTCCAAGAATTTTTCATTGCATCATAGCAATAAACTGCACCAGTCAACTTTATATCATAATCCCGTCCCATTCTTGTTCATGAAAATCACGACCACCAATTAAGTAGGCTTTCGCTCCCAACACTACAAAATGCATGTTTTGCCTCTGTACAATGCAAGGTGGGAGATCGTGAACGCGCTTCAAGCACCTTCTTGACGCGGAGGGGTCTAGCACATAACAGCAATGGCGAGGTATGTCGCGTCTCCAACTACATGCGTCTATACACAAAGCGTATATCCATCTCTCCTCAAGATTATACTTTTTACGCATGATAAGCCACTCTTTGCTACACACCAGGTCTCTCCATCTCTTCGATACACATTTAAGGTTTCCATGGTAAGTCCTAGGAACCCTCACCAAGCAGAGGAGGCCAAGGTCGTCAGGTAGTCCACATAGAAGTGGTGTTTCTTCTTAGCTAGAACCAGCGGTATGACTTCCAGTAGGTTTCATGTTAGTGCTGCAAGTGATCCCTGCGTACCACAAACAGATTTTAAGCATTTCGGAATGCCAATTAAATCAAATGCTGACAGTAAAGTTGCATATACTAAGGTCTAGGTCTATAAAATAGTCAACTTGTTCACCGAACATATGCTAAAATGACCAAGAAGGGGTGAAAGTGTCACTTTCCAAACTGGAAGGGACGAAAGTGTCTCTTCATCAAACTTCAGGGTGTCGAAGTGTCTATTACCCTTTGGAAAGTCATGCCAGAATAATAGCTTTAAATGTTAGTAAAATTTAAAACTACTTCCAGCAAGATCTTCATGTTTATGAAATCTGTTTCGTGATTGTGACACTATTATTGCAGGTGCGTGGTGGCATTTGCTTCAGATCTTGTGTTTCTTACAGTTAGTATGAATCCTCACCGGAGGGTAGGTCAGAAAACAAGTGATATCAGCCTGGATCATTCGTAAGTCAGTTTGTTAATCTGAATTGATACAAGTGGTGGATTCATTACGTTACATCAATCTTTGAAATCATTTCCAGGATGTGGTTTCATAGACCCGTTAGAGCTGATGATTGGCTACTGTTTGTGGTAGGTATCAAGAGCTTTATAGTTTATTGTCGGCAAAAAAGTTAAAATTTGAAAGTATCTCAATTTCAGACTAAAACTATTCTGTGAACTCAATTATTGGGTTTTAATTTGTTATATTGTTCACGGTTGTGCAGATCCAAAGCCCTTCTGCAGATAGCGGGCGTGGTTTCGTTTCCGGCCAGATGTTCAACCGAAAGGGAGAAGTAAGCTTCTTTGACCCTAAATTGTTTCCTAGGGTTACTCTATATCGCTTCCCCAGCTTGCTAACCTCAATCATGTCATAAATAAATTATATTATGAGTGAAAACTCAAAACGTACTTTGATGAACTCACGAGTGAAACTCACCCCTGAAACCCGTTTATCAAGGGGAAGGTGTTAATTTGTCAATATACAACTTGCTAATGTCATATTTGCCGTTGTGGGATAAGCCTACACTGTCCGAATCATGACTATCCACCACACTCTAGGTAGCAGTGGCGGAGCTAGGATTTTAAGAAGAGGGGGGCATGATTTTTTTAAATGTTAAAAATCATATAAGGGTCATTTAAAACATATTTCAATATTCATCTAAAAAACAATATTTTGGACATAATTGGAATTTTTTTGGGGCACAATCAAATAGATCTTTAAAATTCAGGAGTGCAGATGTAGTTTTTGAAAATGTTTGGGGGGGGGGGGGAAGTGACACCCTTGCCCCTCCATGCCTCTGCCCCTGCTAGATAATCATCAATCTGGTGTTCTCTTGATTCAGGTAGCCCTCTCCTAGATAGCCTTTTTCAAAAAATCCACTCACGAAATAGCAGCCGTCCTTTTTAGTACTCGTCCTGCTGCGTTTGTCGTATACCTGACGTGGTAGATGAACCTACGAGTAAAAAAATAATATATGTTATGACTAACCACCTCACGAACAATGAACGAAAAGTAAATAACACGAGCGTTTAACGTGGTTCGCTAGCTAATTATGCTAACTACGTACACGGCGAAGAAGAATCCTTTATTCAACAATAGGAACGAATTGCAATATTGCATATTAGTTATAGACCTTAAATAAGCAATTTATTCTGTCCTATTCGTCCGTGAACCGACCTAGACCAACTAGGAAGAATGACATTCGTATGAAGATGCAGAGGACTACTTGTCATTCCTACGAACACCCCTGGGAAAGCCTTAAGTTGCTTTTTGGTGATTTCTCCATTCAAGGCACAATTCCAACAATATCTCTGAAATCCGGTTATTAGGGGAAGCGTGCCCCTTTGTCTATATTCCACATACTAATATTTAGCTAATATGGGACAAGCTCACACCTTCGGAATCATGACACCTAACACCGAAGAAACACAGTGCAGATGCAGGTGCACGTCCTGGGTGCGGGTGCGTGACACCTAACACCTAATTGTGTGTGTGTGTGTGTGTGTGTGTGTGTGTGTGTGTCTATATTTATATTTCTTGTGAGATAATTCATTTACATGCAAAAACGAAAATAAGTACGATTATGGTCCAACTTATATATAAACCAAGCACATGTTCACAAGTGTGGGGAAGATGCACATTTTTTGAGTTAAATTCTAGCTGAGTTTTAGTAGACCTTTAAACTAGAAGCTTCAAAATGGCCGCGCCGCTCCCACAAAGCACCCACGAAACACCTCGTGCGGGTACTGGTTCGCAGAAACACCCGTGCTTCCTAGCACAACACATTACCATTTATATCCGAACTAAAGAAACTAAATTCCGGTTTATAATCGTCTAGTTGAGTTAAACATGTGACTACTAAGTTTTACCCTGATGTATATTACCAGCTTGTTGTGTCCTTGACTCAAGAGGGCTTGCTGAGGAAGATCAGACCATCGGTATCTACACTCAAGTCAAACCTGTGATGTTTGTAAAGAGCAGCGTGCACGGGATGATTAGTTCAAGGGGCCTTCCCATTTTGTTATTTCGTTTCCACGCCATATTGGACAAGTCACTGAAATAATTAGTGTTTATGGTGTCATCTGAGATGTTCCGGAAATAGCTACATATTGTCATATTTAGTTGTTGCATAGAAACAAATTATTTATCCTGTGGCGGGTGGAGCTGGACTCTAAGTATGATACCTTGTTTGAAATAAGTAATGAGATTGTAAATTATTGAACGAGGGGTTGAAGTGAGGAGAGATAGTGTACCACTCAATAATAGTGGAAGTGGCCCTGGCCTTATACTGTGGGCTTCAGTTTTATGTGTTCCCTTTCTTTTGAAGTTCTATTTAATCGTTCTTTTTTGGGGTGAACCCCAAGTTTGACACAGACACTTACACCGAATGTGCCATACTTCAAACTGTTGACCTCTTGATTGTGACGCCATTAGTCCAAGGCTGGAGTCTATCACCGCGAGTAGTTTTAGGACAATTTGGCCCCCCATATTGTGCAGAAAGTCTATAATATGCTTGAGTAACAACCAAGCTACACAGCCTATTCACCATTTGAATTCAGAAAGAAGACTGAGCTACATAAATGGTGGATACATGTAGTGTCGTTTGTGGTTACTAGAGGATATAACAGAACTTTTTTGCTTGGAATGGGGGAACATTTGTTGCAATAATTGTTTTCAATGTTGGACCTTACATCCAGACTAACGGTGTTACAATTAGACGGGGCAAGTATCCTGAAGTATGACAGGCTGAACGGGTGAATATTTATTTTTCCAAATTAGAAGGTGTGAAAGCATCTTTAGGTCAAACTTAAGGGGGGCGGGGGTGAAAGTATATTTTACCCTTCTTTTTGTTGAAAGTCTTGCACTTTACTCTGCATGTGACCACAGAATTTCGCAAGCTCCATGGAGAAAAAGAAACCACTGTTATAGACCTAGCGTCTGACTTTCGGTTTCATTACTGGTTTTCCAGAAACAAGGGGCTTCTAAAGTATTTTTAACTCACTTAAAACAGAATCAGTTTTAAAAGTTAGCTCTTAGTTAACAATCACAAATGGAGTTTATTTAATTGAAGTTGTCTCCGAGTGCACATGGACAAGGCTCTAAACAAATGAGTTTTCACAATAAACAATTTTGATTGACGATGCTCAATATACATCTGTTTCTTCTCGATTAGCTTAGAGAAAATGTCACAGACTTAAAAAATATGTGCAATTTACAACTCTACCTTTAAAACAGTGTGAACACACAAAAATGTGATCGCAGAATAGGTATTTCACAACGAAAATTTGCTAAATAAAGGAAGTATGTTGAAAGAGAAGGAACAACTTAATAATGAAAGTAGGCTGATTGAGAAGAAACAAATGAAGTAGTTGTCAAAGCATCTAATTTAATACAGGACTTCGCGAATTCCACACATTTCGAAGAATTCATTTACACGATAAAGTGTCCTTCGTGCGCTTGCGACTTGTACAATTCGAGAAATAATTACAGAGTCTGGCTAAAATCATCGTGGAGTGCGAGACATGCGTATCTGGAATCAAATATAGAAATGTTCTTTACTATTTGTTTTTACCTTCTTCGGCAAACGAGTCTACATATTCTCTCTGCATTATTATTATTCCATAAACAAGGATGTACGAGAAGCTTCAACTATTACCGAGAAGTAGTTACGATTAATCTATGGGCCTGAAACCTGAAACCGGAACAATCACAGATCAAATATTGTCACTTTTCGGGTTTATAAAACATTTCATGTCATCATTATGTTGAAATCATTAAGAGAAGGAAACCTCTTTTGGGTCAAAAGAACATATGAGTAGAAGTTAAGAAACATGTTCTGTACTTTGGGTCACTATTACTATTACTCTACCATGTTGCTTACTTAGTATTCTCTCGGAGATTGCTGCTTAATGCAAAGCTCGCAGGAGACAAGGCTTTCCGGTCACCAGTGCTGCTGCCGGACTTAGTCTGTTCAATTCATGAACTGGGTTTGTTCTCACTTCATCTTATTCTCTTGATGCAATCACTCACTCCTCTGTTTTACTCGAATCGTTTTTTTTTTTTTTTTTTTTTTTATTTTTTATATGAGCTGAATTTGGGCCTGTGTCTTCTAAGATGTGCACGTTGGCAACACGACGTGCTTTGATTAGAATGAGGTTGGAAATGAAAATTTTACTTTCTTTTAAGTATTTGGGCAGGACATTATATGAATGCAGCATAAGAAAAATGATTCATGTAAAACTAGTTTGTGACCAAAACTGTGTGCCTTAAATTAAACCGAAACAACCACAAGTTGTAACGTGCATGGGTTTTTATATGCATTAAGAAGTTCTGTTCTGTTGTTCTGTCACACACCAAATCATTGCTAGATTAATATTCAGTTGACATTGTTAGCTTCAAGAATAGCTCGCCGTAGACAAGAGGTGTTTCCACTTTCCGGTCGCCGGTGCTTCTGCGGCAGCTTCATCTGCTCAATTCACTAACTGGGTTTGTTCTCCTCACCTTATTCTTGATGCAATCATTCACTCAATCACTTTACTCATCTGGGTTCGTGGATATATGCATTGTTCATGTCTTGTTTTGGTGCTTGAAAGGTTGGATGAATCATTGAATCCCCTGTTTGCTTAATTTGATTTTCTGAGCTGTTTAGGGTTGGCATTCATAGATGTCATTTCAATTGATGTTGTGGTTAAATTTTAATCTCTTAATGGTGACTGAAGGACCAGGAACATTTCCAGATTAAATAGTGTTGTTTTGCTCATTGAATTGAAATGGTGGAGTCATCTCAAAACCACTTGATCTACTTTGGGGTTCAAGAAGGCCCATGACCACCTAGCACTGGTATCAGAGCCGATTGGTCTACAGTTAGCCGATTGATGACCACATGCGTGGGGGAGATTTTGGGGGTTATTCAATATTGGTAGTAGAAGGTAGAGCTTTCAGTTTGGTTAACCGTAACCGGGCCCGGACCGAAAAAACGTGAACGCCGGTTACGGTTTCGGTTACCGTTAATTGTGAACCGGACCGTGTATTTGCTAGATTTGGTAAAACTTCCTTGCTTGATTCTTTATTTACATCTCAATATATAGACAATTACATTGTTTTAACTTCCAGACTAAGTCCGATGTGGGACTTTTATTTACATAAAAGTACTATTACTATTAGTATTAACTCGGAACCTAACTGGCCCGGCCAGTAACCGCCTAAACCGTTTTGGTTCGCTTCGGGCCGATTAAAATCCTCTATTTTTTTAAATATCATTATATATATATATATATATATATATATATATATATATATATATAACTATAACTCGTTGGGAAAGTTCTGCGGGGCGGTTAAAACTCGTTGGTTAACCTATAAGGGCCGGTTTTCAGTTCGGTTACGGTTCGGTTTGGTCCCAGTTTTGGTCGATCCCGGTTAATTTCGGGCCGGTCTCGGTTCAATTAGGCGGCTAAGGATATCTACAACAGGCCCGGACCACTAATAATTCAGTCCCGACTTTTAGGACGGGCCAGTTCGACCGGTTAACCCGCCCGATTGACAGCTCTCGTAGAAGGGGATTGGTGGTCATTAAGTTGGAGCGAAAACCTCTCATCTTGAGCTAGCTTTTGGAGGGTAGAGAAGACCTTAAAACCCTAGATCACCTAGCATGAAATTTCATATCGATGACGAGCCACACAACATTTTTGAGGCGGGATTTATAGTTGCTGAGTTCATAGTTTGAGGGAGAAGGATTGTTGTTCAAATCTTCAATACCACCCCTCGTCCTCGTACTGGATATATGCTTTGGAGGTTTGGGGTTCGAGATCCACCCAAATTCAAAAATCCTAGTGAGATCGCTTAAAAGAATATGGCACAATTCCTCAAGAAAAACATGACGTGGATTATTAGTCTATAGTAGGGTTATTGTTCTAGCGCTTCTGAAGGGGTAATTGGTGTTTTCCCTAGGCTTTTGGTAACTCAGATAAGTTGAGAAAGAAGGATTCTTATTCCAATTATATTCATCCAAAAATTTCAGCCCAGTCAGTTCCATCTGAATTCTAGGCCAAGTCAAATTATAGAGTCGGATAAGCTTCTTCCATTGTGAGGGCATCATCTTTCATTTGTGTTATAAGGGAGGGTGCAAGAACAAAAAAAGAAATCAAGAATCAGAACACTGATTTAACACGGTTCGCCAATGAATTCGTTAGCTAAAACCCTAATATGGCCGCCCCAGAATTGTCAAGCCCAATCAGGAGATCGCACGATCAGCCCTGTGATCGTGCCAGAACAGAATCCCTGATTGAGATTGTACGATCAGACTTGAGATCGTGCGATCTCTTTCCTCTGATCGTGCAGTCTCAGCTCCAGTTGTGTCCAATTTGCTAATGATTCAAGGCACAGATTGTTATTGTTTCATTTATTAGTCTTATCGTTGTAATGTTATCTCGAGTAATTCACTCCAAAAGCATACGAGGCTGAAGAGGAAAATGGTCTTTTTAGGGCGAGGTATTTCACTATTTTGTTAATGATGCTCGATATATTGTATCATCAACTATTAAGGTTTTAACATAGCTGCTAAGTTCCTTAAGCGACTCCGTGTGTGCCATTTAAGGACAGAAAATCCATTACAGCATCACTAGCAACACTTCACGTTCTTTAAAGTTAGTATTTGTTGTACCTGAACTGTTAAGTATCCTGGTGTAGCCCCAATTATCTTAGTAGGCACAGGCGAAAGAGACAAGAGTCACGGAGATGTTCAGGAAACGAGTTGAGACTAGTAGTATCCTAGCCCAAATCCTATTTCTTAGGCTGGATTCCCTCTACTGCTAATTCTAACTTACCAGTTTCACAATAGTGAGAAATTTTGTAGCAATCCAGAACTACGTTTTAGGTATGCACTTTTCAGATAAATGAGAAACTAACAGCCTTAGTGAATTTAACTTAATGCTTAAAACTCTGTTTCTTTGGCATGCAGGGTAATTTTATGGAACATACGGGCAACTTAGCCACGGAATCTAGCCATGACGCGATAGCTCAAACACAGCTCATATGTGGACTACCCGACGACATCGCTCTTCTCTGCTTGGCAAAAGTTCCAAGAACTTACCACGCGAACCTCAAATGTGTATCCAAGAAATGGAAAGAATTGGTATGCAGTGAAGAGTTGCACACCTTCAGAAAGAAGCATAACCTCAGTGAAACTTGGATCTATGCCTTGTGTGAAGACGAGTTTGATTGCCAACGCTTGTGCTGTTACGTGCTCGACCCTTACGCGCCAAAAAAGCGCTGGAAGCGCCTTCGAGACCTTCCACCTCGCGTTGCAAGGAGGCTAGGAATGAGGTTTGAAGTGTTGGGAAAGAAAGCTTACTTGATAGGCGGCCATTATATCAGTAAACGTGACCTTGATGAAGAAGATCGCGGTGGTAGTAAAATGAAAGCTGTTGATGAAGTCCATTGCTATGATATTACGGCGAACTCTTGGGACAAAGGTGTTCCTTTGACAACTCCAAGGTAAGATAATCTTGTTTAGGGGAAAAGACATTTTTTTTCGTGAGTCGTGCTACATGGACAGCAAATTGAATATAAATTTGAACAAAAAGTGTCAGTAAATGCCTAAATATTATCCATATTTATTTTTTGTTTTAATAACCTTCCCACGAGTTTTTATTAATGACATGTTCCCATCCACGGTTCAATTTTTCAATTTTCTATTGGATCTTTGTTCAGACTTTTCCTTTTTCCACATTTATCGCGTCCTACAGAAGTTGAAACTTGAAAGGGTAAAAAGACATTTTCACCTCCTCTAGTTTGATTGAAGGACACTTTCACCCGTTCCAGTTTTGGAAGGGACACATTCACCTCTTCATTGTGCCGAATTTCAGAAACTTACACGTTACTCAAGGGATGGAGTCCATCATGAAACATAGTTTTGGAGACAAATTAGCGCTCCATATCATGCAAAAAAAATCTATTATATCCTTTGTAACCCTCCATTTAGCATAATATAGGACAAATTTGTCTCAAAACTATTTTCAGCAACATAACCCCACTCCAGGCTAACAGAATTGTGTAAGTTTCTTGAAATTCGACACACTAAAGGGGAGAAAGTTTCCTTTTCCCAACTAGAAGGGAGTTAAAGTCTCCTTCAGACAAACTAGAGGGATGTGACAGTGTCTTTTACCAAAGTTTAAAATCAGTTTGAGGAGTACGTAATAATGTTTTGGGTGGTTCTTGCAGGTGCTATTTTGCTTCTGAAGTCTTGAATGGGAACATTTACGCTTTTGGTTCGACGTCGGGCTGCGACGGCGGGCGTACATGGGAGACGTACGAGGATGTTACAAACACGTGGACATCTCACTCGTATCCTAACGTGATTTCACGGGTCACTGGATCTACCGTGTTCAATGAGAAAATTTATTTGCGGAATTCAAATTTCGTTGGGCCGTCCGGTGCGTGTGGGGCCGTTTACGAACCGTCAACCGGCACGTGGCACGAGGCGGACCCCGATTTAATGTCGGGCTGGCGCGATCCGGTCGTTGTTGTTGGCGGGAAACTTTTCTCGTTTGATCAACGGCCAGGATTCAAGCTCAGGATGTGGCGGGAGGATAGGAAGAAATGGGTGGTGGTGGCGGAACTGTCGTCGTATCTATGGGAACCACCTTATCGTGTTGTTGCTATAGGGAAGAGCATATTTTTCATAGGTAAGGGGCTTGCTACGACGAAGCTGGATGTAAGCAATGTTGGGGAAGGAGGCGCGTTGTTGATTTCGGATGTAGCGGAAGGGTTTTCTGAAGGTAGACCTCTTAGTTGTAAATGTATGACGATTTGAATAAATTTTAAGCATTTAACCTTGTACTTCCTATGGATGTTAGTTATAAATGTATGACGATTTGAATGAACTTTAAGCTTGTACTACTACTTCCTATGGATGTTGTGCATATTTAAATGAATCTTTGTCGCGTTTCGTCTTGTTTTCCACCAAAATAGCCGTGTGTTTTGGTCGGCATACACGGGAATAGCACCATAATATTTTTGTTTCACGACTCTGAGTTTGCGATGACCCTGCCCACTGCAATGTTATTTGAGAGATGTTCTTACACTCGAGTTTGAGCCTAATTTAACCAATTGGCAGGCTTATTCGAGAGATTCTGTTCTCAGTGAGAACATCTCTCAAATAGGCCGGTTTTTATGAAAACCGCCTAACCGGCCGGCCGGTTTTTATGAAAACCGCCTAACCGGCCGGTTTTTGTCCGGTTCAAGCGGTTTTTGCAATTTTTTTTTTTTTTTTTTTTTTTTGAGGAAGGTTTTTGCAAATTTTAGTGGACTACCACTCTCTAATGATGCATTTTTTGTGTTTTTTTTGAAATGATGCATTTTTTGTGTTGTATTTACATACTCAACAATTTATATAATACATATATATATATATATTTATTAATTTATACATTATTAAATAAACATGCGGTTCTACCGGTCGGACCACCGGTTCGACCGGTCGAACCATAAATCATGCCCTCGCCGGTTCGATGACCGGTCCGGTTATGAAAACTATGGTTCTCACACTCAGAGTTTGGGCCTAATCCGGCCCTTTAATTGGTCTATACTAGAGGCATGTTACAACTTCCCGCTTAGGGGAGGGGTGTTATGACCCTAGTCTATTAGTCACTGGAAAGAATAAATTTTAATATCATCCTTTGTTCGAGGACAGGTATGTCCCTGGTCTATTCGTCATGCCTGGTCTCATCCCGCAGTTATATCCGACCTCATTTCACAGTGTTTGCATTATACTCCCCTTTCTTAAACTTCACCAAACGAGCCCTGACTACACTAGTGTCAATTTTGTCAAAAAGACACTCTACCCTTTGTTTGGGAAATGACCCTTCCACTCATTCAGCGGGCCAAACTTTTGGACACTTACCTGATTGAGTCTTTCCATACTCTATAAGAAGCTATTTCTGCCCAAAAACTACTATCGTGACGGACACCCACCCCAAACTCTAAGAGCCTATTTTCCCAAAAACTACTATCATTGACAGACCCCCACTCCCGACTAACAACATTACAATTATGAAGTGTAGGTGTACTGAAATTTAACACAAAGAGTAGAAGTGTCCTTTTCCATACTTGTCTCTAACGTACCTCTATTGCTTTTGAACTTGGCTCTTCGACTACTTCGAATTTTGATCATTCTGTAGCTATCCGCATATTTGAATGTGCTTCCTGAGTTGTTAGTATTTAATTAATTGATAATCCTAAAGCTTGAAATCTGTTTCTTTGTCAAGCAGGGGTTTCAATTGTCGTACTAATTAATATGGAACGTACTGGAAGTGAATGTGACGATTCTATCAAGGAAGAAACAGCTAAAGCACCACTTATCTGTGGGCTACCTGACGATGTTTGCCTTCTCTGCTTGGCAAGAGTCCCGACGAATTGTCATGTGAAACTTGAATGTGTATTGAAGATATGGAGAGAATTGGCTTGTGGGAAAGAGTGGCACGTCATCCGCAAAAAGTATAACCTTGAGGAGATTTGGATAAATGTTTTGTGTAGAGATGGATATTGTGGGGAAAACAACTGGCCTAACTACCTGCCGTTATGCTAGACCCCTACGCGTCAGGAACGGGTTGTAAGCGCGTACAGGATTTCCCACCGTGCTTTTTGCAGGGGCACCACTCACGTTTTGAAGTGTTGGGAAATGAAGCTTACTAGATCGGTGGTCTTGATGATATACATGATGTGACTGATGATGTCTATTGCTATTAGGGGAGCACACGGATCGGATCGGTCCGGATTGAGGTTGAGGTAATTCGATCCGCCGGTTTACGAATCGAAACGGATCGGATCCAATCGGATCCACGGTCTCCCGGATCGGACCGGATTAATCCGCGGATCGCATATATTTCAAAATATCTTTGAATATGTTCAACTAACAACATAAACACTAATATACAATTATCATTTAGTATAGTTTTTAGTTAACTTACGAAATATCTTACTCTTTATATCATCAAAAATCAAAATTATTCAACACAACATTGATAAATAATGACATTATTAAGTTAAAATTAGCATTAGAACAAATAATATTGATGAAATTAGTAAAAATTAACATAATAATAAGCATAAACGGATCAAACGGATTGACGGATCGGATCGGATTTATATTTTTCGACCCTAGTCCGATCCATCACGGATCGGTTCGGACCCAATCCGTCACGGATCGGACGGATTTGCGGATCGTGTGCGGATTGACGAATTCTTGTGCACCCCTAATTGCTATGGTGTTATACCACTCTGTTCTCTCTCTTTCTATCCAAATGGACTTTGGTCACTATTTGCAGGGTCACTTTGACCCGGTGATTTGGATAGCAATATGGTGGAATTTTTTGATAAATTTTCATGGTGTTGTAGAGTAAAAGTTGTTCTTTAATACGGTAAAAAATTATCAAAAAATTGCGTTATTTTGCTATCCAAATTACCCGGTCAAAGTGACCCAGATACGAGTCAAAAAATTCAAATGGATAGAAAGAGAGAGAACGGAGTGGTAACAGATTGTTGGAGTAAATGTGTTCCTCTGTCAACTCCATGGTTATATTTTTACTTTCTGCTCCTACGCTCGGAGAGGGTAATGAAGTTATCAGTCATATAAATAAGAATGAACAGAAGGATGTGCCCTTAGTTTGAGGTTACCATTTTTTTCTTTTTCTTTCTTTTTTCTTATTTTGAGGAATTGGAAAAATAGTTATAATTGATGGGACAAAATCGGAAGAAATTGACCATAATTAAATTAGGAAATTGGCTTGTTGAGCTGAGTTTGATTTATATTCGCATGCCTTTGAAGTTTGAAGGCCTACTTATTTCCTCGGCTACCGCTCTTGATTTCCAATGTTAACTTTCAATGGGTATGGATGCATTGTAGTAATTGTATTTGGTCAGTTATGTAGTCGAGTACCTAACAATGATTTTGTTTATTTTTTCAGAGGAAATTGAAATCAATAGAATACAGAAACATTGCAACCACAACACAACCATAGTAGATGTTGATTGTAGGAAGAAAAGAAAAAAGGAAAACTGCACTGTTTCTTCTCTACTATTTAAGTTCCTTTCTATGTTGAGAGCAAAAGCCCATACCCCAGCAAAAAGAAAGAAATAATGAAATGGAAATGTCTTGTTTGCCTACTCTCGCCAATCTTCTTGCGAGTAACATCCATACCCAAAACCTCATCCATTGATGTTTACAAAATCTAGTAACTACTCAATTCATTTCACTTTCACTTTCAGAGTACTATCCATTCCAAAAGCTCATCAATTCACAAAAAGTTTTGCTATTGATGTTTTTGCAGCGTGTCTATTATGGTGAAGAAATACATGCTGATGAAGAAAAGCAACGATACACGTAACGACTATTCCAGAAAGACTGGCGACTAGCTCATCTAGAACATTTTTTCATGAAAGGGGCTCTGTCTGGCACCACAATGTCATCCAAGCAGCTTTCCATTCTCCCGTCGTCGAATGGGTAACTGCCACATCGTCCATCTCACAATTCCCTTTGAAATCTTTAACAAACTCAATCATCTCGGCCTGATGTTAGGCCTTGTCTCTGCAGACATTTTCCACTTCTTGTTTGTCGCCCAGAGAGAATGGAAGGCCACCACGATGGAGCCAACCAGGAAACCACAAATTCATGCAGTTCGATCCAAAAATCTGAAACATCATTTGCCTTTTGATATATTAATTTACAGCACTGACCGAACCCAACAACATGAGGGTGCATTCTAGAAATGAAGCAAAAATAGTCCTCGCATCCTTTTCCAGGTGCTCCACCTGATTGTCATAATTAGTAGTTCTTTCCTTGTTTTCTTTAAGTCGTTCTGACATCAGCTTTGAAGCTTTTCGAATTTCAGAAGCTACTGCATTTGTCCCGGTAAATGTTGATTGCACATTTTCCTTCACGCCTTTCCAAGCAACCACGATTGCGCCTAAGATGCGGCGAGTTACCTTCACGCCCCTAGTTAGCTTGGTGTATCCGTTCTGTAAACGACCAAACAAGTTCGCCTTCCTAAGAATATAATGATTTGGTTTATAATCTAATGACGCTTGCAGATGTCGTTTTGTGTCTAAATTGTCACGGACTGTTTTTTTGACCTTCCGGTGGTGTACTTAGTTGCTTTTAATTCTCTCTACAAGAACTAAGTAAACCTTCAACGAACGTTTAACGCAACGAAAAGAAAAATCGAAAGAGTATGAAGGAAATAGAGCTTTTATTACAATGAGAAGAGCTTACAACTTGTTGGAGTAGTTTGGAGCAAATGAGCTCCTCCCATTTATACTCGCCCCTCCACCTTGGAATGATCTAGATACAATCTAATCTAACAATCAAGATCAAGTGGCACAGAACCTTCCTGTCCCTAATAGCCTAAGATTTTACAAGTGAACATTCTGGAGAGTACTACAACAATGAGACCTAAAAGTACGAGAAAATCTAAGAAATGGGCAATTAACACATCCTAGGCCAAAATAGTCAAAATCCAAGTGGGCTAAAGTGTCATGAGATAAGCCCAAATGCATTAACCAAGCAAAATATAAAATAAATTTATGCGGCCCATGGCACTATGCTCTGCGAGCAATAATACACTGAAAAAACAGAAAACGAATGCTGATGAATAAAATCATGAAACCTGTTGTGGAATACGAACCAACACCTATGCTCTTTGGAGCAAACACAGGAAAACACGAAACAAATATTAATGCATAAAATCGTGAAATCATGAATCTAGCCATGGATTAAAAAATAAAACCTATGCTTGGAGCAACTAAAATCTATGTTGTACAAAGCAGTTACACATTGAAAAAAAGAACACGAAACAGATATAGATGCATCATGCATAAAACCATGAACCCATAAAATCAAACTGGGTTACAAGAACAGCATGCTCTACTAAGCAATAACACACTGAAAAAAAGAAACAAATATTGATGCATAAAATCATGAACCCAGTCGCTGATTACAAAACCAACACTGATGCTTAAAATATAAAACGGATACTGATGCTTAAAATCATGAAACAAGTCATGTATTGCAACAACAACCTATGCTCCATAGAGCAACAACACAATGAAAAAACATGAAACAAATATTAATTGATGCATAAAATTATAAAACCAAACGTAGATTACAAACCAAAAGCCATGCTTTGGTAAGCAATAACACGTTGAAAATGTTTGAATTATTATCAATTATTATGATTTACTGCTTAGCTGGGTTTATTTTCCTCCAAGACATTATTACCTATTTATAGGCTCTCCTAATATTAAGTTGATCAACAATATTTATCTTCTCATTTTTTAGTATCTCCTACACTCCTGGTGACCTAATCAAGGCAGGCGACACCACCACTAGCCGTCCGCTGAAATTGTTAGCTATTAATTGTTTCCGCTTGTTCGTTTTTGGTTTCGATGGTTTCATCACCGCCGCGACGTATACCCACGGACTGCTCTCTGTTTAGCCCTATTCTAGTCACCGGTTGATCTCACAACCCATCACATTACATTTGGAATCAAAACCTGAGCCAAACCCAAAAATTTCACGGAGATCGGAGCATTCATGCTCCCTCACGCTCCGTAGAAAGTACCAGAGCTGCCGCCGCCACGCGCCAAGACGCGCCAGCCGTTCGTCCATGCGTCCGGCTGATCACCAGCTCACACACAGATTCCTTGCGAGCTGCCTCAGCCTCCCAGCTTCCGCCCAAGCCATTTACATCATTCACCTCCACTTGGCTTCCCTTGGGGCCCCGAAGCCGCCAACAACATCGTCGGCTCACAAAACGCTTCCAAAGCCATTTCTTTGTGGATCCGGCTGCTTCAAATCTACCCCTGTTCCGTCTGCTGTTCCGTTCTGGTCAGCAATTTGACCTACTATTTGGGCTTTATTTCGCTCCAGTTTTGAACCGCCCCAAACCGGTTCCAAAGATTTTTCGGCGTTCTGAAGCAGTTTACGGACTATGTTTTCTCATATTCGGACTCCTCTTATTGGTTCTTGGTATTTTTAGGGTTTGCATAACCTCGCTCATGGTTCTTAAGACGCGATATGTCGTTAAGCCGTCTCAATAAGACCCGCTATGTCGTGAAACTATCCTTTACCGGCCTGACATGTATATGACCTGATATGTCATAAAACTATCCTACTATATTGCTCCTTGTTTTGCCTAGTCGAGCCTATTACCCATTGCTCCTAGTTTTGCCCAGTCGAGCCTAAAACCCGGCCTTCGCAATCACCCTGGCCTTCTCCGTTGCTCTACTCGCCCTTCACAATCGCTTTGGGATTCTTCGTTGCTGCTACAATGCTTTCTTGCAAACTCAATATCGGCACATTGAGTTTGAGAGGGTAGTTATTATCAAATATTATTATTATGATTTATTTGTTTCCTATTTTGTTAGGACTAATTACTGTGTTGTCTAGATTCATAAGATTGTTTAGCTAGGTTTCTTTTCCTCCAAGTCATTATTGCTTATTATAGGCTCTTTTTTAATCGTTAATATAAAGACACGGAACTGATATGGTTGCATAAAATCATGAAACCATTCATGGATTAAAAACCAAAACCTGTGCTGTATGGAGCAATAACACGCTGAAAAAACACGAAACATATATTCATGCATAAAATATGAATTGTCGATTACAAACCAACATGTATGCTCTACAGAGCAATAACACACTTAAAAATACGAAACGGTATTGATGCATAAATCATGAAACCGAAAGTGAATTACAAATCAACATCTATCCTCTACTGAGAAATAGCACACACTGAAAAACATGAAATGTTAATTGATGTGAAACTAGACGTGAATTACAAAGCAACACCTATTCTCTACAGATAAAAAACACATTGAAAAAATACGTAACGTGTATTGATATGAGGACTTGATAGATGTATACCCACAACTTGCAACTACTATTCTTAGTGACACTTCTGAAAGCCAGCTTCTCGGAAGCCCATTGCAACAGACAAACGCCACCAATCGATAGCAACCTCAGGCATCAAAGACACTAGAAACCATTGAATCGAGTGTGTCCAGTAAGGCATGCATCGTGATTCATAGCCAATTCTTCTAACTGCCGCTTTTGCGTAATCGTCAGCTGATGGTATGAAGAACGATGGTCTGTGTATCGATGCAAGCTCTACCATTTTGGTCTGAACTATCAGAGGTACCTGAATTAACCCCCAGAAGCATATTAGATCAATGATGTAAACAATGTCCGCGCCTAAGGCACCTTCTAGACAGTGTGTGGGCCATAACATAAATTTTATAAATTGTATCATATTATCATTTTTCTTGAGTGTGCTGGCCGGACCGTAAAATTATATATATTTTTCATATCATAATTTTTTAAAGCTTGTGGGTCATACTGTAATAAAATATAAATTATAAAATATCCTGAACCCATCGTCCTATAGCCTGTATATTTTTTTTGAAAGAATCGTCATATATCTTGTTAGCATACACATTATATAATTTCTTGTCCAGGCCATTACTAAAAAAATCGTTGTTATAATTATTATTATTATTATTATTATTATTATTATTATTATTATTATTGGACGGCCACGTCAGATACCGTAGAGGCTACGTGAGACACCCCAAAGTCTGTAACTCAGTGTCGAATATTACTCTGTCCCAGCTCTTGCCCATCATTGAAAATATTTGACTCGTATATGGGTCACTTTGACCGGGTGATGTCGATAGCAAAATAATGCGATTTTTCGATAATTTTTTCACGGTGTTATAGAGCAACTTATACTCTACGACACCATGAAAAAATTATCAAAAAATTAAATTACTTTGCTATCCAAATCACCGAGTCAAAGTGATCCGGTGAATAGTGGTAAAAGTCAAAAAGATGGGAAAGAGCTGGGACAGAGGTAGTACAAGCAATTCCCACGGCCACGTCAGATACTGTATAGGACATGTAAGGTACCCTAAGATCTGTGCCGGTTATACAAGCTCGGACACTTTATCTTGTCAAGGACCCAGAAAGAACCTACAGGCGCATCACAGTTTTAATGTCAACCGACCTACAAGTAAATTCACGGGTTCGTGGGATCTACATGATACTGTGTCTGTTTCTTCTCTTTCTTCCAGTTTTGACTTTTTATCTGTAGGCATGTCACTTTGACCCGGTGATTTGGAAAACAAAATGATTCAATTTTTCGATAATTTTTCATGGTGTTGTAGAGTAAAGTTCATTGTACAACACCATAAAAATTTACCAAAAAATTGCATCGTATTGATCAAATCATCGGGTCAAAGCGACGAATGAATAGTGATAAAACTCAAAAAGGGAAGAAAGAGAAGAAACAGAGGAAGTATTAATCAGTGTACCAACCCATTCATGACGCATGAGTTTAAGTACCAACACCTTCAAGATCGATTTCAATTAAGCATGTGATCTTCAAGTTTTCGTTTGACTGTGTGAGGTTTTTGGGCTAATTCTAATTCTTGATCGAAGCAAATACCTGGCATTGAACATCTATTCCCAAATGCTTGTATTCCACATATAAGCTTCGTGAAAATTGATCAATGTATCTGCAAACCAAAGAAAGTTACCAAAAGAAAATATAACCACCTGAAGGAAGTTGTTTGTAGAAGAAAAGCAATCCCAAAAACAAAAACCTTAGATTCAAATGAGCATACAGAAGCAAATATACATCTATTTATCCATCCATCCAACAAAATCACATCGTCGCATAAAATTGTTCCATCTATCACGCGTGCATGTGTGCAGGGGCGGAGCCAGCCCGCGGCACGGGTAGGCACGTGCCCTACCCAAAACTTTAAAAAATCACAATTTTACCCTATAATGTATAAAAAAATTGAATTGTGCCATTGTCAAAATTACGATAGTGCCCTGGATATTTTGAATATATTGCAAGAGTGCCCCATATGTTTTGAATACCTGGCTCCGCCCCTGCATGTGTGTGTGCACGCTGTGAGCAGGGGCAGAGATAGCATCCAGCACGGCGAGGTACGTGCCGCACCCTGGTTTTTTTGAAAAAAAAAACACCAATACCCCTTTTCTAAGGAAATAAAATCTAGTACTGCCCCTAATAAAACTATGAAACTACCCCAAATTTCTTTAAAGCTTAGGATTGTGCCCCAGAACTTTCTAATTCCTATCTCCTGCCCTGCATGTGAGTGTCTGTGAGTGAGAGAGAGAGGCAGCACTCACATTTTGGTACCAGAATAAACAATGAAAAGATGATGCGATGGGATGGCTATGGACACTCCCATCATGTTCGAATCCGATCAATTTTGAATTGGATCGGATTCGAACTTGATCCGTTCGGACCGGATCACTCAGATCTCAGCTCGGACTGGGCTAAATTACCATCCCTAATCATGTGTGCACGTGTGTCGGTGTGTGTCTGATTGAGAAGGAGAGAGAGAGAGAGAGAGCGCTTACGATTTGGTAGCAGAATAAATAGTGAAAAGAGGATGCGATGGGATAGCTATCGACGCTCCCGAACCAATATTAACAATTGCGCCTCTCTTCCTCGCAATCATCCCAGGGAGAACAGCTCTAGTCACCATTGTAGTACTTTGGAGATTCACCCTAATCAAATCCATCCACGACTCCGCATCCACCTCATGGAAGAACCTAGCCTCCGGATACGTCATCCCAACGTTGTTAACCACAACACCCACATCCAACCCTTGAATAGCCTCCTTCACCGCTAGCTCTCCGCCAGCAGCACCACCGTTGAAGTCCACCACGACCACCTTTATCTTGGTGGCAGGATATCTAGCTTGAATCTCATCGGAGACACCTCTAAGCTTTTCAATGTTTCGACTGATGAGAACAAGATTGAGACCTTTTCGGGCTAGTTGGAAAGATAATGCTTTTCCAATTCCGTCGGTAGAACCGGTGATGAGAGCCCAAGAGCCGTAGTTTTTGAGGTTCTTTGGAGGCCTGATGAATGCAATGAAGATCCATGTGAGGAAATGGAAAGTGCATTTGAGGAGGGAAAGGAAGCCGAGACAGGAGATGGGAAGTACCCAAAAGGGTTGGTCTTTAAAGTGATGATGGATGCAAGTTGTTATCATCTCTGAATGACCTGAAACAACAACAACAACAATTGCACATGTACAACTAGAATCAGTTATAACAAAATCTGGTGGGTGGTCCATGGAACAACATCAACAAATCCATGGAACACTATCCAGGTCCCCGCTATAGTTTTCTAGTTGCCTTAAGCAGTGGCAGAGTCAGGATTTAGAATCAGTCAGAGCAAAATTCTATATACAGATAAAACAAAACAGGGACACTCATGCAAGGGTTTGAAATCGTCCCGAACATTTCTACTACAAATCCATGAAACAAGGACCCGAACCAAGTTTTCTGGTTGCCCAAAGCGAACAACAACAAATCCATGGAACAATAACTATGGCTCTAGTTTTCTGGTTGCCCTACGCGAATAACAAATCCGATTTCATTTAAAACAAATTCTCAAACTTCTAACATACACACGAATTTTGAAAACATTCACTCAGATGTTACGTGTGTAAAGTTTATCGGAAAGGGTACAAGACAATTTCGCCCCTCGTAATTTGAGTGAAGGACACTTTCACCCCTTCAGTGAGCCCAACTTCAGGTAGCTCACACCATTTGATTGTAACTACTTTAGTGCAATAGGTATGTCACTGAAAGTAGTTTTGAAGACAAATTTGCCTTGATATCCTACAAAAAATCTATTATACCCTTGGCTAACCCCTATATAATTATAGGGGGGAAATGTGTCCCAGATATTATTTTTAGTAACATATCCTAACTCCAAAAGTGTCCTTCAATAGAATTAGAGGGAGCAAAAGTGTCTTTTTACTGAAAATAGATAATATCACGAATTTGAGGACATGTCATCTGCATATTTCCCTCATCACAATTAGCAGTTCTATGAAAGTACTATTATTAGCTTAAGACAATCATCTGTATGAAAAATTCTAGAAGTGGTAGATCCCAACCCAAAAGATTAACAATTCATTCATTGACTTCATTTAACACAAAAGAGGAAAAATTCTCCCGTTTTTAACATACATCAAATTAATTTGGTCCAATTTGCAGAAGTTGAAATCGAACCTTGCAAAACAACGAAATTAAGAAGTGAAAGAAACACACACTATACGCAGCAATCATAAATACTTACCAATCAGGAGAAAGGTAAATCCTAATTGTTCGATTGAGGTTTGTGAGGTCGCCCAGTTCAAGAAACTGAAATATAGAGAGATTATTTGTTGCTAGAGAAGTCGTGTGGACGATTGATTCAAATGTGAATTGCTGAGCTCGAGATTTGAGAACAGATTGTGAGATTGAATCTGTCATAGCCTAATCAATTATTGGTTGACTAACTAAATTTATTCTTTAATCAGTTTTACTAGTAGTATTTTTTAACTAAATAGTAGTACTACACTAACTAACTACTTTAGGGTGTGTCTGGTGGACTAAAATTATGAATACTAACTAACTAGTTTGGGCCTGGATTTGTAGGGTCCTGAAATGGGCCTGAGCTTTGCTAAACATAGTACATATATCAGGCCGGCCTCAGGTTTATCCTAAATGGGGACCTAAAGCGCGTAATATAATTGAGACCTAAAAATGTACACATAAAATGTTTTTTTAACTTGCAATATTTATGTTATTCATGTAGAGAATATATTGTGTTGATTTTAATTAGTAATCAATAACCTTGCAGTTTTTTATATATTAAAATTAAAATTAAAATCACATACGTTATCAACGAGAGTCGAACTTTTGCCAAGTTTGTGGCAAAAATTTGATTTGCCGCTGAACTAATTTATCACTTACTAAAATCATACATAAAAAAATTAAATGTATCTAAATAAATGTGAACAACCTGTATAAAAAAAGGGCCCATGCCGGCCCGGGGGCCTAAAGCGGCCGCACCGGCTGCTTGCCCATAGGGCCGGCCCTGGCCCGTTGACGGGCCTGCCTCCATGGATGCAAAGGCATAAGCCTGATTAATGTTCCCTTTAGTTGTGTGGGTGACACAACAAATCTAACAAGAACCACATAACAGAAAACAACCAGGCTATAAATGTGACTGTTTGCGTATCACAAAGGCGTATATACAAGTTAAATGCCCGAATGTATCGTTCAGGCGGACAAGCAACACAACCCAAAAATTTTGAAACTCTTGGCTGAAAAAATCCCTTAAACAGTCATACACCTGCAGATTAAAAGGTCTAATCCTGCAGGCCCTAGGTCCAATTATAGAAGCTGGTTCGGCTACATCTGAAATCAACAGTTCCCCTCCTCCTTTTCGCAACATTGGTGACGTCCATCTCTATTGTGACAAGCCATCACCTATGAAAAATACGCTCTTCCCAATGGGAACGAGACCACGAGGCGGTTCCTCAAGAAAGGACGATAGTCGGGCAACCCGCACCCATTTTTTTTCTATCCTCTAGCCACGTTAAGAATAGGTTTTCGCCGTGGCCCCAATCAAACGTGTAAAGTCTGCCATCAGCAACAACAAATGGACTCTGCAAGCCTGCCACCAAATCACTGTCTGCATCATGCCACATACTGGTTGCTGGATCATAAACAGCCCCACGGGCATCTGATGCATGAATTGAATTCCGAATATAAAGCTTTCCATTGTACACGACAGATTCAATGGAGCGATCAATCACTCGAGGATCTGACTTAGCTGTCCAAGTGTTTGTAATAGGATCATAAGCTTTCCATGTATGTCTACCATCTGGGTTCAACTCTGATCCAACGGCATATATTTTCCCATCAAGCACTTCAGAAGCAAAATGGCATCTGCAAGCATATAATGATATTACGACCTAAATTATAAGGCATAGTTTTCAAAACCGGACCGGACCGGCCGGTCGGACCGGTCGGACCGGTGAACCGGCCACTGACCGGTTCGGTTCCATCTTCAGACCGTAAATGCATAAACCGGTCAAACTCGGTAAAAAACCGACCGATTTTGCGGTCCAACCGGTGAACCGGTCAGTCCAAAACCGGCCGGTTTTGGAAATTCCGAAAAATTCGTGCTCTGGGTGAGAACTTGAATCGACGCGCCGCTCGTCTGCAATCTGCTATCGCCAACTTTTCTAGAGAGAGGTAGGTATTAGGTAGATATGGAGGTTGGAAAGAGAGTGCGATCTCCAATGAGGAGGAGAAGAATAGCGGAGAAACCGAGAAGGTGTTAAGAGGTTGGCGTTAATCTGCCCTCCGTCCACCGTGAATACGCTTCGAGAATATGGTGAAAATTGACGAGATTTTGGATTGATTGCTTTATCTGAGCAAGCAAAGGATGGGCTTGCGTTTTCTAATGTGTGAGAAAAGGAGTAGAAGAAAGTAGAGGGATGAAGAGATAAAGTTCCAAAGAGATAAGAACAAAAAAGGAACTGAATCACAAACAAAATGGAGAGGATCGTGGGTTTGTGAGATTTTAAAATCTCTAATTCCACCTCATCAATTTTACGTTTTGTAAAATATTTTTTATACATTTTAAAGTTAGCCTAGTTAAAAGTTCTCAAAAAAAAAAAGTTAGCCTAGTTAATAAGGTCTCTAGTTTATCTAGAGACAGATGAAAAAAGTTTGTGGTTAATTTATTAAAAATGATATTGATTGTATTTTTTTAAAATATGTTGGTCATTTCCTAAAAAAGATACATGTTCATCATTTTCAAATTACAATTTGTAAACTTTTATAACATTCATGTACACATATTTAAAATTATGTATTATAATTAAAAACATGCGGTGAACCGGTTGAACCACCGGTCCAACCGGTTGAACCGCAAACCGGTACCTCACCGGTTCAATGACCGGTCCGGTTTTGAAAACTTTGTTATAAGGTACTTAGACTCTAATGGCTTTCAAAAAAATCTAAGTCAAAATATTCAACAAGAGTCCACAGTCCGGACGGATACAACAAATGCTGAAGACACTATGCAAGTAATCCTCAGGAACAGTGAAATGCAAGATCTAGCTTACAAGATAAGGTAACAATCCTGAATAGTAGTTGAACATGAATGGACACACAATTTGTGAATTTCTCTAGCTACAACTCAACTCGACAAGCCTTTTTTTTTCAATTTAACCGGGGTAGCTAACTTTAACCTTAGACTAAGGCATAGTTTGGGTGAAGTATAAGAAAGAGGATTACAAGGCATATAATGAGATATGAGGTAGGATATCTAATTATCTATATACTAAAAAACATGGGGATTTACTGTTCATTGTGGTCATGTGAACCACCCATATCCGTTAGATTTGATGAAGATCAATGACCATGGAGCTTATGAAAATAATTTTCTCATCTTAGTGGCCTTGGGCCATGGTGAATAACCTATTAACTGCACTAGGATAAGACATGATATGATTTTATTTTTTATTTTTCAGTATTTGGGCACGACAGGATATGAGGCAGCATAAGATGCGATATGTGAAATGGGAAGTGCCTGAACGTATGAGGGTATAGAGGCCACTTTTAAATTTCTTAGGGGTATTTTAGCCTTTTTCCACCCCACTCAATCCCCTCAAAGCAGAAGTTTTTGGGTACAAATGAGAAGGATTTATCCCTATACATCCCTCCTTGTACCATACCCGAACAAGGCCTAAGGGAATGTCCCGCAGTTTAGTCTTGTTTCTATAAGAGCATGAAGTGATAAGAATACCTTAGAGTTGACAAGGGAACAGCTTCCCTCCAAGAATTTTTCATCGCATCATAGCAATAAACTTCACCAGTCAACTTTATATCATAATCCGATTCACCGTCCCACTCTTGTTCATAAAAATCACGACCACCAATTAAGCAGGCTTTGGCTCCCAACACTACAAAATGCATGTTTTGCATCTGTACAATGCAAGGTGGGAGATCGTGAACGCGCTTCCAGCACCTTCTTGACGCGGAGGGGTCTAGCACATAACAGCAATGGCGAGGTATGTCGCGTCTCCAACTACATGCGTCTATACACAAAGCGTATATCCATGTCTCCTCAAGATTATACTTTTTGCGCATGATAAGCCACTCTTTGCTACACACCCGGTCTCTCCATATCTTGGATACACATTTAAGGTTTCCATGGTAAGTCATAGGAACCCTCACCAAGCAGAGGAGGCCAAGGTCGTCAGGTAGTCCACATAGAAGTGGTTTTTCTTCTTTGCTAGAACCAGTGGTCCAAGTTCCAGTAGGTTTCATGTTAATGCTGCAAGTGGAACCTCTGCATACCAGAAACAGAGTTTAAGCTTTTCGGAATGCCAATTAAATCAAATGACGTTGCATATACTAAGGTTGCAAACACACTTTTGCTGGCTAGTCCATTCTTTGAACTGTGCAGTTAAGTGCATACCTAAACATCATTTTGGTATTGCTAAAAGATTCTCAAAATCGTCAAATAATTAAGTCATAAGCAGTAGAAACCAGCAACAAAATAGGTCTAGGTCTAGCAAAATAGTCAACTTGTTCACCGAACATATGCTAAAATGACTAAGAAAAATAGGGAGTAATTAAGTAGCCCAAGAGAAACAGGAATGAACTTATACACTAACAATTAGTACAAGTAAAATGCTCCTGAACCAGTAGTCCAACTATATTGGTCAAGTAACATGCTTAAGGAAGAAAATGTTTCTGGATAAGTAGACAATGTTCGAAATAGCTTAAGGACAAAGTTCGGAAGCAGTAGACGCGAGTCTGCAAAATGGTTTAGACCTAAAAACTAAGACAACCACAAGTTTACCGGAAAAAAAAACTGTTATGAAATAGCGTTGGACTTGTACAATTAATATGCATCCAACAAGTATCATTGAACTTTAAAAAGTATAGTTGAAGGCTTAGAAGTTGAACTACATTAAAAAAAAAAAATTGAAGGACCAAGTTAAGAAGCAGTAGAAACAAGCAGTGTACTTTAGGAAGCAAGATATTAAGGCTTAGAAGTTTATCTATTCAGTTCCTCCTTCAAATATATGCATACAGTTTCTCCATCGAAAGATCGTCATCTCAACACGATAATTTGCTCATTCACAGTTCAGCTCAAGAGCTCAAGTTGAGCTCACACTTTAGCTCAAGAGCTTCAACTCTATCCAACAATTACGGTATCCATGCCTGGTGCATGCAACTTGACTAAATCAGAAGATGGGGGGGGGGGGGGGGGGGGGTGCTGAAGTTAAACCTTCTAGTTTCCACAAGAAATTTTGACTTTCTAGAGGTTTGAACCTTGTTATGAGACCAAGGCCATTAGAGCATCTCCAGCAGATGGATAAAAACGTTATTTGGACTATATTTAGGCCAGTTTAGTCGAAAAACAAGCTCCAACAGCTGGTTTAAAAGATGGGCTAAACTTACACCAGACCTATTTTCTAGACAAAACTAAAGACTATTATTCATGGTGGAAAATATAAAAATAATTCAAATTTAATCTAAGCCACTGATTGTTTGATGATGACAACTAAAAAGTAATAAAAATAGTGACGGTGAATTATATTTAGGCCTATTGCTGGAACAACAACTCAAAAAGTGTAGGAGTAAAATTTAAGGCAGGAACAAATTTAGTCCAAATAACGTTTTGTTGTTGGAGATGCTCTTACCACTGTGTAAACCCTCTTGTGGGTTGCCACAAGGAATTTTGACTTTCTAGGAGTTTGAACCTTGTTCTGAGACCAAGGCTATTAACACTGTGTAAACCCTCTTGTGGGTTGGGGGTTTCTGAAATCAGCTAAAGTTTCCTCAACATTTCAGGCACCCAAAACTCAAACCTTGGGAAATTACAACCCATCTATATACAGATTAAAAGGGTAACCAAGAAAAGCATTTTCCCGGGTGTTTCAATCACCATTGCAAGAGACTGAAGGCAAGATTAACAGAAATGAAAAACCCTAAACCCACAAAATGTACAACAAAAGCAGGAGACTAATCATTCAAGCCGAAATTTGCAACATTTAAAAAAAATGCGAAATCGAGATGCACAAACAGAAGTGGGGATCGAAAGAGGAGTACCAGTAGCAGTAGTAGAGAGCATGGACGAGACGAAGCTCCAAAACCCTAACAATGGAGTGTACGAAATGGTTGTCAAAAGTAGGCACTGCAATATTGGACACGACACGACAACACGACACGAACCCGACACGAAGTTAGCGGGTTTGGGTCGACACGAACCCGCTACGGGTCATAACGGGTCAACCCGAATTCGACACGAAAATAAACGGGTCGGGTTAGGGTCAACCCGCTAAACCCGAAAAGGACCCGATTAACCCGTATATATATATATATATATATATATATATATATATATATATAAATGGCAAAACTTTAGTTTCAAAAAAATTGCAGGATTATAAGTTTTGGGTTGTTTAGGTTTTGGGTTGTTTTAGACCCACCAGAAAAAAAAGTGTTTTTTTGTACCCAATGGTACCAATACAATGAGTGGGAAATACACGTTAACTAGGGTTTAAAAAAAAAAAAGAAATACACCTTAACCTTATCTAAAGTCATCCCTCATTCACAGCCTCATTTCCCAAACCCACCGCCACACCTTCTCTGTGTACCATCTCTCTCCCACAGAACAACCCAAAATCCCTCAAAGTGTAAATGTGAACTCTCAATTCAGCCAAGCTCTCGAAGCCGTCAACGGTCTCTGAAGTCATTCTCTCGTCGTTGGTCCCGTCTCAGTGAACTCCATCTCGCCCCTCTCTTTGTCTTAGTTGTGGATCTGAGTTTATCTATTAATTTCTGAATGTAAATCTGCAAATAAACACAATATTGTAAGTATTTTGTATGGAATTTCAACTATTTCAGTTCAATTTCAAGATTCAATCGACTATTTTTGGTGCCATGATTTCGTTCCTGCTTGTGTTTGTTCTTCTCCTCTGTTTGGATTTTTTCTTTTTCATTTTAATTTCTGCACAACAGGTCGCGGGTCGGGTTGAAATCAGGTGACCCGACACGACCCATTTATTAAACGGGTTATCCGGGTCGTGTCGGGTTACCCGTTTAATAAACAGGTCGGGTTCGGGTTCAGCATATGGACACGATTAAGGAACCGGGTCGCCATCAGGTCAACCCGTTATTGACCCGTTACGTGTTGACCCGACCCGTAACCCGACGGGTTGACCCGGATTGCCAGCCCTAGTCAAAAGCAGTTATATATGGAAGTTTGAGTCATCCCCTGCTTTCACGTGTACTTTGGTCAGAACAAACCACAGCCGTTAGATCTTGCGCGGGACCACAAAATTAAAAATCATTTGCGTTCCTTTTCTTTCTTTTTCATGAAAGTTTTAAGGGTAAAAGACATTTTCACCCCTGCCTGTGGTTTGACTGGAGGACACTTTCAAGTTTCAACCCTTCCAGTTTGGAAAAATATGCTATCATCCCTTCAGTGTGCCGAACTTCAGGAACTTACACTACACCTTTAGTCTGCAGTAGAGATCTTTCACTAAGATTAGTTTTTGTGACATTTTTACTCAGATATTATGCAAAACATAGGAGTTATCTAAGGTAAATATGTTTTGGGTCATAAACATCAATTTGTCAGAGTGGACAATGTCACATGTCCAGTTTCTTAGTTTCTTGTGACTCATGGTTACAATAGGGCCGGCCCGCGGGTAAAATTGGCCCAACCCGGCCCCCAAACCACTGGCCCCACACTCCCATCCTAAGGCCCGGACTAGCCCCCGACACTATAGCTTGGCACACTATAGTGTAAGTTTCCTGAAGTTCGGCACACTAAATGGAGGTTAGTATGTTTCGGTCAAAATACGGGGGGTGAAAGTGTCTTCTAGCCAAAAGAAAACAAAAGATTTTAATTTTCTAGGCCCGGTGTGAGATCTAACGGATGTGGTTTATTCTGCCCAAGGTACGCGTGGAGCAGGGGATGACTCACAATTCCTAAAATGTGCCTGCATTTTGGGCCTTTTGACACCCACTGTTGCTCTGGAGAGGAGGAGGTTAGGGGTTTTGGAGCTTCGTCTCCTCCATGCTCTCTACTGCTACTTGGTACTCCTCTTTAGATCCCCTCTCTGTTTGTTCATGTCGATTTCGTTTCAATGTTGCAATTTTCCATTTGAATGATTAGTCTCCGGCTTTTGTTTTGCGTTTTGTGGGGTTTAGGGTTTTCCATTTCTGTTAATCTTGCCTTCAATCTCTTGCATTGATGGGTTTAGGGCTTTTCTGGGTTACCCTTTTGTCTGTATTCCATAGATGGGTTCTAATAGTGTAATGACAACCCCTAGAAAGCCAAAATTCCATAGATGGGTTCTAATTTATCAAGGTGTAAATGATTTGAGTACAAGAGTGCTATTTCCAAACCCCCAATAGTGGTAATGGCCCAGGTAATTGCGGTTTAGGGTTTTCCATTTCAGTTAATCTTGCGTTCAATCTCTCTTGCAATGGTGACTGAAACACCCGGAAAAAGGGCTTTTCTGGGTAACCCTTTTTGTCTGGATTCCATAGATGGGTTCTAATTTCCCAAAGTGTAAATGATTGGAGTACTGGAGTGCTATTTCCAAGTTGTGGGTACCTCAAAATGTTGGGGAAACTTGAGCTGGTTTCAGAACCCCCCCCCCCCCCCCCCCCCCCCCCCCCCCCCCCAGTTGTTCATTGACATACTATGAATCTGATTCCTAGGGCTATTGAGCATATGAATCTGCCCTGCTTTCTACTTTGCACATTTCTTTGTTTCCTATAGGTGCATATCAAGAATGCAGAGCTTTCATCTTCTACATGTCAACTGTACTTTGTAAGTCCCAATTTGCACCACTGGCCAATTTCAAGGTTACCACTATTTCATAAGTTTGAGGCCGAAGACTTATATGAGAGAGAGAGGGGTTTTCTCTTTCAGTTTATTGTTCAACCATCTTCTTTGTTTTTGAAGCTTTTCTTCTTCACAAAACATTTCTTGATTGATTGTTAAGAGGTTCTTGGTCACACATTTATTCTATTGTTAGGCTGCAAGTTCAATGCTTTTCCCGTTGTGTTATTTTTATAGGGTAATTTGTACTTGCTTGATACTGGTTATGCCTACATTCAACAATGAAACAAAGTAGCACCAATTTTGAAAAATATAGGGGTTTTTGTAATTTGATAAAGTTATTAACATGTTAATTCGATATTACAGGAGCAAAGAAAACCTCAATCTAGTATTTTCCTAAACCGTTCAATTTGTCCATCCATAACATGAAATCCAATTAGAATTTCTTCAAATTTCTCCAACATTTTCTTCTCAAATCCTCACCTACAGTTTCCTATTCTCTAACAAGTCCATATCATGCATGACTCCATTGCAATGTTTTAATGGCTCTCTTCCTACGTACTTCTTCCAGCAAGCTTAATCAATCACCATATCAAGTTTGTACTATTTTTTTTAAGTGAGTGTATTACATCCTAATTTTGATGTTCCAGTTTTGGGGTTCGTTCTTAAAATGGTATTAGTATTACTAGAGTTGACCAATATAAAAGATGTGACTGTTTTCTTATAGTGATTGCCTATTTCAACTTTCTTTTAATAGTTCCCTCAACTATATTGAATGATTAACTTAATTTTGTTAATTTTCCATGATAGAGTTGGATGCTACTAATTGTACAAGCCAACTCTATTTCATAAACCAGTAAACTCGTGCTTGTCTTACATTTGAGTATGCTTATATATGGTGAAGGAGCTGATTAGTTTTTAGGTCCTAAACCATTTTCCATACTAGCGTCTATTGCTTCCGAACTTGGTCCTTAAGCTATTTCGAACATGGCGTAGCTATCCAGAAACAATTTCTTCCTTAAGCATGTTACTTGACTAACATAGTTGGACTACAAGTTCAATGCTATTCTTAGGGTTATTATTCTGGGGTGATTTTTCTCTTGTCTGGTATTGGTGATGCATATATTTTATCAACGAAGAAACTTAAACTTCAAAAACCACGGGTTTGAAGCTGATTTTTAGGACCATGTTACTTGTAAGTGTAACTGTATAAGTTCATCCTATATCTCTTAGGTCACTTTCCCCCTATTTTTCTTGGTCATTTTATGCATATGTTCGGTGAAGAAGTTGACTATTTTCCTGGAACTAGACCTATTTTGTTGGCTTGTTTCTACTGTTATGACTTGGTTGTTTGACAATTTTGAGAATCTTTTAGCAATACCGAAATGATGTTTAGGTATGGCGCGGTTCAAGAAATGGACTAACTAGCAAAAAGTGTGTTTGAAACCTTAGTATATGCAACTTTATTGTCAGCATTTGATTTAACTGGCATTCCGAAAGGCTTAAAATCTGTTTGTGGTATGCAGGGATCACTTGCAGCACTAACATGAAACCTACTGGAAGTCGGACCGCTGATTCTAGCAAAGAGGAAACACCACTTATACGTGGACTACCTGACGACCTTGGCCTTCTCTGCTTGGTGAGGGTTCCAAGGACTTACCATGCAAACCTTAAATGTGTATCAAAGAAATGGAGAGACCTGGTGTGTAGCAAAGAGTGGCTTATCATGCGCAAAAAGTATAATCTTGAGGAGACTTGGATATACGCTTTGTGTATAGACAGATTTGGTCGGAGAAGCGGCATACCTAGCTATTGCTGTTACGTGTTAGATCCCTACGCGCCAAGAAGGTGCTGGAAGCGCATTCAGGATCTCCCGCCTTGCATTGTACAGAGGCAAAACATGCATTTTGAGGTGTTGGGAACAAAAGCATACTTGATTGGTGGTCGTGATTTTACTGAACAAGAGTGGGACGGTGATGTGGATTATGATATAAAGAAGGTGACTGGTGAAGTTTATTGCTATGATGCGATGAAAAATTCTTGGAGTGAAGCTGCTCCTTTGTCAACTCCAAGGTATTCTTATTACTTCTTGCGCTTATAGAAAGAAGACTAAACTATGGGATATTCCCTTAGGCCTTGTTTGGGTATGGTACAAGGAGGGAGGTATAGGGATAAATTCTTCTCATTTTTACCTAAAAACTTATGCTTTCAAGGGATAGAGTGGGTGGGAAAAGACTAAAATACCCCTAAGAAATTTAAAAGTGGCCTCAATACCTTCACCTCTTCAGGCACTTTCCATTTCAGACATCACATCTTATGCAATCTCATATCCTGTCCTGCCCAAATACTGAAAAATAAAAAAGTTCATATCATGTCTTATCCTATTACAATTATACCCTGCCTCATATCCAAGTATATGCCTTGTAATCCTCCTTCTTATACTTTACCGAAGCCAGGGCTTAGTCTTAGGTTAAAGTTAGCTACCCCGGTTAAATTCGAAAAAAAACTTGTTGAGTTGAGTTGAGTTGTAGCTACAGAAATGCACAAATTGTGTGTCCATTCACGTTCAACTTTCATTCAAGACTGTTAACTTATCTTGTCAGCTAGATCTCACACTTCACTGTTTCTGAGGATTACTTGCAATGTTATTGGGAGAGAAAAAAAGTGACTTCGGCATTTGTTGTATCCTACCGGACTGGTGACACTTGTTAAATAATTTTGACTTAAATATTTTTTTTAAGCTATCAAGTTTGAGTACCTAATAATGATTTCGGTCGTAATATCATGATATGCTTGCAGATGCCATTTTGCTTCTGAAGTGCTGGATGGGAAAATATTTGCCGTTGGATCAGAGTTAAACCCAGATGGTAGACATACATGGGAAGCTTATGATCCTATTACAAACACTTGGACAGCTAAGTCAGATCCTCAAGTGACTGATCGCTCCATTGAATCTGTCGTGTACAATGGAAAGCTTTATATTCGGAATTCAATTCATGCATCAGATGCCCGTGGGGCTGTTTATGATCCAGCAAACAGCATGTGGCATGATGCAGACAGTGATTTGGTGGCAGGCTTGCAGAGTCCATCTGTTGTTGCTGATGGGAGACTTTACACGTTTGAATTGAGCCGCGGCGAAAACCTGTTCCTGACGTGGCTGGAGGATAGAAAAAAATGGTCGTTGGTGGCCCGACTATCCTCATTTCTTGAGGGACCGCCCTGTTCTCTCGTTGCCATTGGGAAGAGTGTATTTTTCATAGGTGAGGGGCTTGCCACAATAGAGATGGACATCACCAATGTCAGGAAAGGAGGAGGGGAACTGTTGATTTCAGATGTAACCGAAGCAGCCTCTACAAGGGGATCTAGGTTCTGCAGGGTTAGTCCTATGATCTGCAGGTGTATGACTGTTTAAGGGAATTTTCGGGCAAGGGTTTAAAATTGTTGGTTTATGTTGCCTGTTCACACAGCCAAACATTTTGGCATTTAAGTTGTATATGCGCCTTTGTGAGAGGCCAACAGTCGTAATTATAGCCTGGTTGTTTTCTGTTATGTGTGTGGTTGTTTTCTGTTATGTGGTTCTTGCCGGATTTGTTGTGTCAGGTTACACAACTAAAGGGAACAGCGTAGATTACTGTCCTGTTGCCATCGGGAAGTGCATTATTCAGATGATTTTTGCTGTTCATGCAAGATATTTTGGTTCATTCAAATGATTTATTGTAGATGATTTTTGCTGAGCTGAGTTTATTCAGATGCTTTACTTGTGGATGTCTGTGGTGAATATGTCGCCATATCTTAGAGAATGGCAAGATTACTGTCCTGTTGCCATCGGGAAGTGCATTATTTTTGTAGGTCATGACCTGTCGACCGAAGTGTTGGATGTCAGCAACGTCGGGAAGGGAGGGGGTTTGTTATTTTCCGAGGCGACCAGACCAATTTTTGCAAGTGTATGGCCATTTGAGCGGCTTGTTATGCACGGATCAAACCTTGTAACCCTCCTTGGAGATCTTGTGGAGTGTTCATTGTTAATATTGAAGAAACCTGGGCTGGATTTGAATTATAGGTTGAAGCTTTTCTATTTTGTGCAAGTGCAGAGACATTATGGTTCACCTTTATGTTTTGCATCCATGGAGGTAGGCCTGTTAATGGGCCCAACCCGAACCCGTTAAAGTCGGTTCCCCATTTCTGATAAACCGATGACCAGCCATGATATATGTGCTGTGATTAGACTGTTGAGAATCATTGTTTATCCCACATTAGGATTCAGTCTGTTTCTCCAGAGCCTAGTAAGTCATTTGGGCTACTCCCCTCTTACCCAATTGATTTTGTGGTTTAAGTCCAGGATTCTTAACATTGTATCAGAGCTGTGTTTTGTTGATCCGTCTTTCGTGTCTCGCACCCTACGTGTCTGGACAAAGTTGGATGCAAGAGCTGCTATAAAGCTGGACGTGAACAGCGTTGACGATGAAACAGTTATGTTGATTTTGGGTCTGATGTAAGGGTTTTATGAAGGTAGACACATTAGGCTGTAAATGTATGACAATTTCAGAGACTTCTTAGGATTTAATCTTGTAATCTCGTCGGACTGATGTCGATTCTCTGTTGTCAGTGAAATCATATTCGTTTGAGGAGTTTGTGCATACATGGCTTCTAATACGCCATTTTTTGCGTATCGGTAGGCAAACATAACCGCAATGGCTACTTGACAAGAAACGCCACAATGTTGTTGGATAAGCACTATATTTGCATAATATCGGAGCGAAAATGTCGCAAAAACTATTCTTAGTGAAATATTCCTACATCAAACTGACAGTGGCACAATACGAGTGTGTAAGTTTCCCAAGTTCGGTACACCGAGTGTTCTTCTCGAAACTGTAAGGGGTAAATGTGTCCTACAGTCAAAATGAGCAAAAGTGCCTTTTACACTCATAACCACAGTTTTAAAAACCGGACCGGACCGGCCGATTCGACCGGTTGGACAGGTGAACCGGGCCTTGACCGGTCCGGTTCGGATATAAGACCGCCCATGCTAGAAAACCGGGCCACGTCATCCAAACCGGCGGTTGAACCGCCGAACCGGTCGAACCAGCCGGTTGATGACCGGCCCGGTTCGTAAATTAAAAGCAAATCAACGCTGGGAAGAATCAAACCCCAGACCTCATTAATAAGGGAGGGTACGCTTACCACTTGGGCAACGAAGCTCTTGTTGGTAGAATAGAACAATAAATATAGTCGACTCTTTTTTTGAAATGGAACCAATTTCATATATTTTTTTAATATTTTGTTTCTTTTTTTTGTTTCTCTTTAGAAATCTAATCTCTTTTAAAAAACTCAGTAGGAGGATTTTGTTTTGCCAAATATTTTATCCGTAAAATAAATTGTAAATTTGAATTTAAGCATTTATTTTTAAATTTTCACAACCATAAATGACTATTGCTCCCATAGAAATTGTTGTTAAAATAAATGAAAAATGTGTTCCTCCAAAAATAGACACGATTATTTTATTTGTCAGTGTGTTCTTAAAAGTTACGACTTGTTGTATATAAACCTCAAAATATATTTTTTATTGTCAATCAACATCTTTATATATATTATAAACCTCAAAATCTAATTGTTGTTAATCATATTTTAATTTTTATAAACATAGTTATTACTATAATAATGTTTTAACACTAAATAAGGTCCAAATTAGAACATTCGGGTATTTTTTTTTTGGATATATGTCATTCTGTTTACTATTTATTAAATAAAAAATTATAAATATATATTATTAAATAAACGTGCGATTGAACCGGTGCCTCACCGATTCGATGGCCGGTCCGGTTTTTAAAACTTTGCTCAAAACTGTCGTCAATGACAAAAGATTTAATTTTGTGGGCCCGTATGGGATCTAACGGCTGCGGTTTGTTCTGCCCAAAATTCCTCAAATATGCCTGCATTTTGGGCCTTGGATACCATTTGGTACACTCCATTGTTGCTCTGGAGAGATCGCTCCATTTTGGAGGTTCGTCTCCTCCATGCTCTCTACTGCTACAGGTACTCCTCTTTCGATTTTCATCTGAATTTTGGGGTTCGCATTTCGTTTAAATGTTGCAATTTTCGACTTGGATGATTAGTCTCGTGCCTTTGTTTTGCGTTTTGTGGGGTTTAGGGTTTTCCAGTTCTGTTAATCGTGCCTTCAGTCTCTCTTGCAATGGTCACAGAAACACCCACGAAAAAGGGCTTTTCTGGGTTACCCTTTTTGTCTGTATTTCCATAGATGGGTTCTAATTTCCCCAAGGTGTAAATGCTATTTCCAAGTTGTGGGTACCTCAAAATGTTTGGGAAACTTGACCTGGTTTTAGAAACCCAAAACCCTCCCAAGAGGGTTGACATAATAGTGTAATGACATAGTGGTCTTAGAGCAAGGTTCAAAGTTCAAACCCCTCGAAACACAAAATTCCGTGCCGCCACTAGAGGGCTTAACATAGTGGTGAGAGCGGGCCGGGCCGGGCCGGGCCGGCCCGGGTTTAAGCAGGGTTGAAGGAGAGGGGATCGGGTACGGGCCGTGTTGGAGTGTGGAGCGGGCCGAGTCAGGATGTGGAGAATTTGAACCCACACGGGCCCGGGCCAATATTAAAGTTCATAAAAATAGAAAAAATAACGTTTTTGAGCGGGCCGAACCAGCCCAGAGGGGCAGGCCGAGCTGGAGGGTGTGCCAAACTGTACCCGGGGCGGGTAGGGGGGATTGGGGTTTTGGGGCCCGGGCATTTCCACCCGCGGGTCAGCCCGTTTTGCCACCTTGAGTTTAACCGATCGTTAACTTCAGGTCCCCCCTTGATTTAGTCAAGTTGCGTGCACGAGGCACGGATACCATGGTGACATTAGAAAAGAAAGATTTCTACGATTAGCTTTATTGTTTGTGTCAAAACGGTTGGAGTGTCAAAGAGTTTGATAAGCCGGTTCCAGTGTGGGGAAGTTATCTTCAAATCTTATATTCTCCACTAGTGCCATAATAAGTTTATATATGCCTCTTATATCTGACTTCACGACTTGAGCTTCATAAAGGAAACAAAAGAGTCTTAATTCTCAAAAGTTTCTCGGAGACAGTATATCTACATAAGTATATCTGTATATATGCCAAGCCCCCTCTTTTAAGATAAACAATGAATGACTGTAAGTCTGTAACTTGTTCTCGTATGAGATGATTCTTAGGCTATATGGCATATCAATCTGCCCTGCTTTCTACTTTGCACATTTCCTTTTTTCTATAAGTGCATGAGAGTGCACAACTGTCATTCTTTACATCTCAACGACTTTGTAAGCCTCATGATTTGCACCACTGTCCAATTTCACAATTTACCACTATTTCATAAGTTTTAGGCTTAAATGAGAGAGGCGTTTTCTCTTTAAGTTTAATGTTCCCCCGCATTCTTTGTTTTTGAATCTTTTCTTCACAAAACACATCATGATTGATTGTTAAGAGGTTCTTCGTCACATATTTACTATGTTGGTAGACTACTTGTCTGATAGTGATTATGCCTACCTTAAACAACTTAAAGGATTAGTGTTATCTTCAGGGCCCTGCTATGTATACTTGTCCTACAGTCACTTGAGCTGAAAGCTTGCAAAACCAGAGGCCGCCAACCTGCAAGCCGTCAAGGTGAAAATCCTCGACTTTTTAAGAAGAAAAAAACTATTGGTTCATACTGAACCATGACATGGCTGTCTGCTCTACGATGTTTTCAGCAAAAAAATGTATGGTAAGATCAAATGATGTCTAGGGGGAAATAATTGAGTTACCTACGAGGGTGCGTTGTAGGTAACTCAATTATGTGGATCATTTAGAGCTGAAGTTATTTCCCCGGGGATTACCAAAAAAAAGAAGAAGTAATTTCCCCGGGCAGTTGCTTTGTAAAAAAAAAGGAACAAAATAAGAGAAGGCATCATTTTTAAATGAGATAAATTTTCTCTTTAATTTATTGTTTCTTCTATTGCCCTGTTTCGTATCTTTTCTAATGGATCCTTCCGTGATTGTTTGGCTAGATATGTTTGGTGCAATCAGATGCATGTTAGTTCTTAACGTTAGAAGATAATATAATTTCTGTTTTTCTCGGGTCATTTTCTTTGGTAATTATGTTGTGAATCCTAAAGTACAGTGCTCGTTCCACTGCCTCTTCAACTGTCTCTAATGTTTTCTATGTGTGCGCTTTGGTCATTTTAAAGGTGGTCATATAAACAACAGTAAAACACTGCTTCTTTACACGAGTCCTCTGTATATAAGTAGTAGGACTAATTGTCAATATTTGATTTAATTAACATTCCATAATGCGTAGTATCTGTTTCTTTGGCTTGCAGAGGGTTCGAACATGGGATCTACTAGAAGTGAGGCCAATGATTCCAGCAACGAAGAAACGCCACTTATACGTGGACTACCTGATGATGTTGCTATTCTTTGCTTGGTAAGGGTTCCAAGGACTTACCACGCGAAACTCAAATGTGTATCGAAGAGATGGAGAAAGTTGGTGTGTGGGGAAGAGTGGCGCATCATCCGTAAAAAGTATAATCTTGAGGAGACATGGATATACGCTTTCTGTCAAAACGGTTATGGGAACGGTCGCGTACCTAAATATTGTTGTTATGTGTTAGACCCCTACGCGTCAAGAAGGCGCTGGAAGCCCATTCGGAATCTCCCTCCTTGCACTGAAAAGAGGCAGTGCATGAAGTTTGAAGTATTGGGACAAAAAGCTTATTTGATTGGTGGTCGTGATTATACTGAAAGTGAGTGGAATGACCCTTATACACACACTTCACCAAACATTGTTGATGAAGTCCATTGCTATGATGGGATAACAAATTCTTGGAGTAGAGCTGCTCCTTTGTCAACTCCGAGGTAATCACACCACTTCATATTTTTTTATGCTTGGAAATGTTTTATTTTTTATTTAATTTTTTCGCAAAGAAGGTGAAGAATATCACAAAACTGGCCAACTACAAGATTTAGATAAACACCTACAATATTATGAGCTCTGGGGATGGAATAAAAATTACAAAAACAAAGGGTAACACTATATCTGTAATCTTCCACATTACGAGCCTTGTTTTTTTACTTGTTCCAGGTGTTCATAGAGGAAGAATTTTTTTTTGTTACTGGTGGGGTGTAATTCTGTTAGTTGGTTAATGATATAATAGAATTTTACCAAAATTAGGGGCAAATTAGTCACAAAAAGCTAAAATGTGGTTTCACAGACGAATTATGACAGAAGGGTGCTAAGTTACCATTTTAGGGGTTCAAAGCACACGAGTGTAAGGTGTCTTTTTGTCTTAACATAAGGAGTGCAAAGTGTCTTTAACCCTTTTCTGTGTGTCCATTCACTTTGTAACTTATCTGGTGACCCGCCCCTCAGGCGTTTGTTGGTTTCTGAGCATTGCTTTGAATTGTTACCGGAAAAATGATTGTTCAACATTTCTTGGTTATTATGAGTTATTTAGTCGAATACTATTGCCTAATAATGATTTGGGTAATCTCATGATGCTTGCAGATGCTATTTTGCTTCTGGAGTTTTTGATGGAAAAATTTATGTAGTTGGATCACAGTTAAACCCGGATGGGAAACATACATGGGAGTCTTACGACCCTGTCACAAACATTTGGAAATCCAAGTCAGATCCTCGTGCGATGGAGAACTCCATTGAATCTTTTGTGTATAATGGAAAACTTTATGTGCGATATGCAATATATGTTGACCTTAAGCTGTCTGGTTTCTCTGGAGTCGTTTATGATCCATCAACTGGTATATGGCATGATGCGGAGAACGAGTTTATGTCACGCTGGCATGGTAAATCTGTAGTTGCAGATGGGAAACTTTACACTTTTGATGAGATGTGGTACAAGCTCATGATATGGGAGGAGGCTAAGAAAAAATGGATGCTTTTGGTGGATTTGGGGTCAGTTCTTATGATGTCAGGCCCACCGGTACATTATCATCTGGTTGCTGTTGGGAAGAGCATATTTTTTATTTTCAACGGGCTTCGTACTGTAAAGTTGGATGTCAGCAATGTTGCGAAAGGAGGAGGGGTATTGCCAATTTCTATTGTAAACGGTTCTGCAATCTTTGCTGGAAGTAATCGAAGTAGGTACTTGCCATTTTATCATCCGACTCTTGGGGAAGTTCCTGAAGTGGGACCTGTGATATGCAAGGGTATGGCAATTTAGGAGACTTTTTTTCTGGAGGTTTTAACATTGAATGTCCATGTTGAACGAAGCTTGACCGAATCCTATCTCTTTTGTGTCTTTTCTGATGCAATACTGCTCCTGATTGTGTTTGTTTTTTCCATTTCTGGGAAACTGTTCTTTGTTATGTACATCTTTTTTACTTGCAGTAGTACTCTGCAGTGGCGCTGAATAGTTAGGTTAACTCCTGTAAGGACCTTTTTAACAAAAAATGCATGATTGAAGTCATGTTATGGTAAATCTCGTCAGTGTTGTGATTCATGATGACAAATTCACCATCAAACTGGGTGAAGAGTAAGATTTATCATTATAGGTCTGCTTTCATGGAAGTGCATAAACATTCCAATTCAGCCTCATGTTGTTTATGCATCTATGGCCTTTCAAGATATTCTCACGGGAAGTTGTTGGATTTTCCATTCTGCTTTTGAAGCGCTAGATGGGAAAATTGATGCAGCTGAATGAGATTTTAAATTCGATTTGGACAGCTCAGTTGTATCCTCATGTGGAATCGATGGCAGCGATAATTCTTAGGTGTTCATTGGAAAGATTCACTATTTCAGAGTGAGACCACTTTTGTAAGAAAGGATTTGATGTTATACCACCTCGATCTAGATCATGAAACCTGACTGCACTTGTTTGAGCTTTTCTGATACTAGCACACATGAATATGTCAGTGGTTGATTTTTCTTCGTAAATGGTTCTTGTTATACTGCAACCAGATCATTCATTTTCTTGTGGTCTTCAACCAACGTTAAGGAGAGAGTGATTGGCGTGATGAGTGTTTTTGAATTTGGATCTACTGGGTCAGCATTCAGCAAATGGGTCAAACACTGTCCGGAATCCCACATCAGTTTCGGTCCTTCACCGGTTAGGTCTGGGCAGGCTATGACCTATTGTTACTCCTAGATGGAGTATTCTTAACAGAGCGGATTAGTACTTCATGAAGCTAGGCATCCAAAGCTGTATGCACATAAATGCATGTGAAGAATAGCCCGAACCTACACTGGTAAATAATCGCCAAGAAGGCCATCCATAACCAGTGGCGGATCCAGGATTTTGGTATAATGGGGTCTAATTAAATTTGGTAGTTTATATAATGGTATTTAATTTAATGAATAAACTTAAGCAGTGAGGATTCGTTATGCAATTTCTATGGGGCTAAATGTACCAAACTCACAAAATACACGGTGAATTTATAATTTTTAAAAGTTGAGTGGGGCTATAGGAAAGTTTTAAAAACCGGACCGGCCATCGAACCGGTGAGGCACCGGTTCATGGTCGGACCGGTCGGACAGCTGGTTGGACCGGTTCAATCGCACGTTTATTAAATAATACATATTTAATATTTTTTACATAGGATATAGTAAACATAATGAAAAATAGTAAAAAATACTTGAATGTGACTACAATATTGATCAAATACCCTACAATAACATCATTTAAGTTCATTGCACGATAACCTATATAAATGCTCACAAATGTATACATATAAATAAATAAAGAATTGTTACAATTGTCTCTTATTGAACTGAAGAAAAAAATAGTTACTAAAAATTTAGCAATAAAGGAGTTGTATATTTCATAATTTTTTAGTTATTATTGTTACCGAAACAAAGAAATATAATCACTTCTAAAAAAAAGAAACATAAAATATTTTTACCCTAAACCTAACTGCATTATTGAAATTGTGACAGTTAACCTATTGCATTATCAATTTACCATGAAAACCACCTGCATTATTCAATTTGTGACACTTAACCTACCGCAGTAGGTTATGTGTCACAAATTGAATAATGCAGGTGGTTTTCATGGTAAATTGATAATGCAGTAGGTTAAGCGTCACAAGCTCAATAATGCAGCTAGGTTTAGGATAAAAAATCCTAATCTTGATTTGAGAAAGTGATGGTTAATAAATGAGTAAAAGTTGTAATTATAATGTATATATTTTCTTTCCAATACTAAACACAAGTGCTTTGTTGGTTCAGTGGTTAAAGTTCCTGGACTAGCAAAGAATTGTCTCACAGGTTCGATTCTTGGTAAGGGTGGATTTTATTGCACATGCACTGAACCGTTGGGCCGGCCGATTCCGCAGTTTTGACCGGTTTTTTGCATGAGCGGTCCAACATCCAGATCGGTCAAGCTCCGGTTCACCGGTCCGGTTTTTAAAACCGTGGGCTATATAGCCCCCACTTCCCTCCACTTGGATCCGTCGTTGCCGATATATGCTCGGGTGGCTACAGGGGCGGATCCAGGATTTTCCCCAAGTGGGGGCCGAATTTTAAAAATATAAAATGGTAATTTAAAAACACAAATAATAGAGTTTAGTATTTAATTTGAGTGGGGGTTAAACCGCATTTAATATACATAATGTGGGGTAAAATTATAGACTCACAAACTTGAATGGCGGCTATAGCCCCCACAACCCAAAGGGTAGATCCGCCCCTGGGTGGATAGCATATGCACTGCCCAGGCAAAGACGAGCTCATTTGCTAAAAACTTGAGAGATGGCGCAAAAGCGTCGCTTGATACTCACTAATTGCCTGTGTAAGCCCTTGTAATGGGCTAGACGACTTGTTTTACTTTAAAAGCGGACCGTAGTTATGCCTCGGTTTCTAGGAGACACATGATTCGACGAATCGCCTACATACGGCACGTCATCAGAGTTTTGCCATAAAAGCGAATTGGAAAGGTCCCACCCTACAAAGATGACCTATGCCACCAGGTTACAGCAGAGACACCTCAAAGGACTACCATCTGACTTTTTTGACTCGTATCTGGGTCACTTTGACCGGGTGATTAGGATAGCAAAGTAAGACGATTTTTTGATAATTTTTTCACCGTATTATAGAGCACCTTTTACTCTACAACACTATGAAAAAATTATCAAAAAATTACATCGGTTTACTATTCAAATCACCGAGTCAAAGTGACCCAGTGAATAGTGACAAAAGTCAAATTGGGGAGAAAGAGCTGGACAGAGTGGTATGATTTACTTTGGTTACGCAAACCAGAGCCGAATCTCGAATAGATTCATGAAGTCTGAGGTTTCAACCTTGACAGGAACTTCGTGAGAAAGTCTCTCCGCATATTGTGGAGACGGAAACCCTAGACGATGGACGAAGCGACGGCCGTGTTCGAGACTCTCCGGCTAACGCCGAAAGAGACTACCGAGATCGAGTTTGAAGACGATTTCTGCAGTAGGGCGGAGCAGGGATTCGAATGGTGTTTGATCGCCAAGCTTCTCACGGGTATTGAGGTAAACCCTAGATCAGTCAAAGCTTTCTTTCGTCGAATATGGACAAAAGGAGATCAAATAGATTTCTACTATACGAGTAGGAATACTTTCTTGTTGAAATTCCCAAACAAAAACTTGAGGGATCGTATCTCCTCGGGTGGACCGTGGTCCTTTGAAGGTGCAATCTTGATGTTAAAATCGTGGGTGTTGGGGGATGAAACGGAAAACCCTAGGTTTGAAACTATGGATGTGTGGATCCAGGTTCACCACCTTCCCATCCACCTAACCACTGAGGATGCTGGGAGGAAAGCAGTGAAGAATGTGGGTGAAATTCTGGAGTCGGATCCTAGGGTTGATAGCGAGGGGCTGGAAAACTTCGTGAGGGTTCGGGTTCGCATGCCATTATTCGAAGCTCTGCCTAGGGGAGTATATGTGAACATCAAGAAGGAGAGAACCTGGTTGGATTTCAAGTATGAAAGGATCCCGTCTGTCTGCAAATGGTGTGGGTATCTAGACCACCACAGCAACATCTGCAATCAGTTGAGTTCAATTGATCCGGAGGAGGTGGCGGGTTATGGTGACTGGATGCTATTCCAGCCACCAAAGAAGGGCCGAAGCAACACAATGAAGACTACTAAAGGAAGGGACACAGACGTGAACAGGAAGGAACCGGTGCAGAAAGGGAACAACACGGGCAATAGTGCGGGCATCTTCGATCTTAACCAGAACCTGGAGGAAACGATGGCCGAGGATCCCATAAGTGAGGAAGAAGTGGCGAACCAAACTGCACATCAAGAGACGGTGGAAAAGAACCCAGAAGGTACTCGGGTCGGAACAGAAGCGAATACAGAGGGGGAAGTGCAGTCAGGGAAGTCTAACGGAGTCCAAGAGATGGCCACGGGGCCAACGCAGCCGAAGGAGATGGAGCAAAGAACCCGCTCTACAAACACGGGTAAGGAAACTCAGGATCCGGTGGAAGTCTGGCCTGCATCCCCAAAAAGGAAGACTGCCCCAGACATGAGCCCAAACACGGTCCAAGTTCAAGAGAATGCAAAGAGAAACAAACAATTGGAGATGGAGCGGCGATACCTCGGTGCAATAAGGGCGGGGAAAGGTGTTGAGGAGAAGGCGATTCAATCAGATAACAAGGCGGTGAGAGCCTCTAAATCTCTAAACGCAAAATTGGCGGCGGCTGCCCAGCAGCCCCGCCAGGCACAATGAATGTCCTTAGCTGGAACGTGCAGGGGCTTGGGAACCCCTGCACGGTCCTATCGCTTCATGACTTAGTGAAGCAACAAGGGCCCGATATGGTTTTCTTGATGGAAACCAAAGTGAACCGGAAAACAATGATGAAAGTATGCAAAAAGATTGGGTATGCAAAGGGGTTCTTCGTGGATCCGAACGGAACAAAAGGAGGACTAGGGTTAATGTGGAAAGACTCACTAAGTGTTACGGTGAGGCAGTCCACGATTCACCATATCGATGCCATAGTTGTAGAGGAAGGAGGCAAGTCGTGGCACTTCACAGGCTTCTACGGCAGCCCGGTCAAGGAGGACAGAAAGTTCTCTTGGGAACTCCTACGCCGATTGAGAATTAGTCCAAACGAAGCTTGGGTGGTAATGGGCGATTTCAACGCCATTATGTCAGAGGAAGAGAAGGAGGGGGGCAAAGAGGTCACTTACAGCCAGGTCGCTGACTTCAAAGGAGTGCTGAACGAACTCGAACTTCATGATTTGGGTTTCCAAGGGGGAGCATTTACGTGGGATAATAACAGGGATGAGGGGAACATACGAGAAAGATTGGACCGTGTAGTGGCAACAGTGAGATGGCGAGATGAACACAGAGGGGCACGGGTTACGAATCTGACCTGGCCGAACTCGGACCACAGGCCATTATGCCTCCAGTGGGGTAGGGGCACACAAGTCAGCAGCGGGAGGCGATTTCAGTTCGAACAAATGTGGCAGAAACACGAGGAGTTTGACAACTTTATTAAGGAAAGTTGGGAAAATACACGGGGGGTAGAGTTACAGAATCGTTTGAGCGTCTTGGGGAGGGGATGCAAGGTTTGGGATAAAACAGTGTTTGGGTCAGTCAAAAAACAGAAGTTGGAATGCAGGAAAGAGCTGGAGAGTTTATGGCAATTACCAGTATCCAAAGACAGATGGAGGAGGAAGAAACAAGTCGAGCAAAGGTATAACTCCCTCCTAGTCAACGAGGAGATTATGTGGAGGCAAAGGTCAAGGGTTGAGTGGCTCAAGTACGGAGACCGAAATACCAGGTTTTTTCACAAACGAGCTACAATCCGGAGAGCTAAAAACACTATTGAAGGTTTTGAGGACGCTGAGGGGAGATGGATCACAGACGAAGAGGAGGTAACTAAAATTCTCGAGGACCACTTTTTGAGTATATTCCGTACGGACCAGGCCACTGATGTCGACATCTAGACAGCCCTGGAAGACGTCCAACAGAGTATTACTTATGAGGAACGGAATTCCATGGAGGTGGGGTACACGGCAGCAGAAGTTAAAGATGCACTCTTTATGATGGCACCGGACAAGGCACCAGGTATAGACGGGTTCAACGCTGGTTTCTTTCAAAGATACTGGCACATAGTTGGCGACAGTGTCACCTCTACTTGTTTGGGAATACTAAATAATGGCAGAAGTCTAGCTGACCACAACCATACCCTACTAGCCATGATTCCAAAGGTGAAACAGCCGCGTAAGCCAGGTGATTTTCGGCCCATTAGTCTCTGTACTACTATCTATAAAATTGTTGCTAAAGCAATGGCCAATCGATTAAAAAGAGTGCTCCCTAACATTATTAGTGAGAATCAAAGCGCCTTCGTGCCAGGTCGCCTAATCTCGGACAACATTCTCACAGCTTTTGAGATGATCCATTCACTCAAAACGCGTAAGAAGGGGAAGAAGGGGTATTTGGCGTTAAAGGTGGACATGAGTAAAGCCTACGATCGCGTTGAATGGAGGTTTGTTAGAGAATTTGGACCAAAGTTTGTTGGTCAGGTCTCTAATTGCTTAGATTCGGTCCAGTTCAGTTTTATTAGAAACGGTGCCATCACAGGGAACGTTATCCCTGAGAGAGGGTTGAGGCAGGGGTGTCCTTTGTCCCCGTACCTTTTCCTAATTTGCAGTGAAGTACTTTCGAGATCTGTGTCTGCTGCAGTTAGAAGGGGGGAGTTAGCAGCAGTCACAGCCTCGCGAGGGGGACCGGAGGTCTCCCACCTCTTTTCTGCTGACGATAGTTTGTTTTTTGTACAGGCTAAATTGGAGGACCTAGCTACGCTACTACAGATTATACATATCTACAGCAAAGCTTCGGGACAGAAAATTAACGTTGAGAAATCAGCGATAGTGTTCTCGGCGAAAGTCACGGCTGCTACGAAGAAACAAATCCTTGAGTCTTGTGGTATGGTGGAGGTCTCCAAGTATGATAGCTACCTCGGACTCCCTACCACGATGGGGAGGAATAAGTCAGTGTCTTTCAACAAACTACTCGAAAGATTAAGCACAGTTTTGAAAGGATGGAAGGAACGTACACTTACCCCAGGAGGAAAAGAGATATTGATTAGAACAATTGCCGAGGCCATTCCAACGTACGCCATGTCATGTTTTAAGCTTCCGGACGGTATCTGCGATAGAATGGAGGCGATCATTAGGCAGTTCTGGTGGAGTAAGACGAATTAGGAAAGGGGAATCGCGTGGGTTGCGTGGAACCAAATGCAGAAACATAAAAAAGAGGGAGGCTTAGCTTTTCGTGATCTCAAGATTTTCAACAGGGCCATGCTTGCCAAACAAAGTTGGCGGATCATTCAAAGACCGGAGTCAATCTTGTCCAGGGTGCTGAGCGCAAAATACTTCGACAATAAATCCTTTCTAGAAGCTGAGCTAGGTCATAACCCGTCATACGCCTGGCGCAGTATTCTCGAGGGGAGGAAGCTTCCGAATTACGGACTGAGATGGAAGGTGGGTGATGGCTCCACTGTAAAAGTCCATGAAAGATGGATACCCCGGGAAGATGGGTTCTCCTTGATAACAAAGACCCCTGAAACAGCAAACATGTATGTCAAAGAACTGATTATACCGGAAACAAAGAGCTGGAATGTGAGCAAAATTAACCAAGTGCTAAAACCGTGGGATGCAGCAGATGTGATGGATATCCAACTACCAGAAATAAGAAGACAGGATAGACTGATTTGGCACTTTGAAAATGATGGCATTTACAGGGTGAAATCCGGGTACAGGAAAGCAAAAGAAAAAGAAGGAGTGGCACTTACTGAATCATCCGAGAGGGGGAAAGATCCAATTGAAGGGGTCTGGTCACTTCGAATCCCCTCCAAAATAAAACACTTTGTGTGGCGTGCAAACCTCGACAGCTTTGCAACAAGCCGGAATTTGGCAAGGCGTGGGATTACAAAAACGGGACCTTGTCCCCTTTGCCAGAAGCAGGAAGATTCAAGTCGACACCTTTTTCAACGCTGCAAAATTACGAGACCAATCTGGGAAAGTCTCTTCGGAATTGACTTCACCAAACATATGGAGAACCTGAAGACGAAGGAGTGGATCCAAGAACAATTCACTCACCATACCACAAAGCATCAAATGCTTTTCTGTCTAACTCTCTGGGAGATTTGGATCTGCAGAAACAAACGCGTCTTTCAAGGCGAAGTCTCTGATCTAAAGAAGATACCAGAAGAAGTCATAGATAGATATGAAGAAATTGAAGAGGCATTTGCGACAGATCGGAGGAACATACCTAAACCGGAAAAGGCAGCTACCTGGGTCAAACCACCGCAAGGATGGGTCAAAATCAACTACGACGGAGCTTTCAAACCCATCACAAACAGATCGAAGGCCGGATTCATCATTAGAGACGAGCTTGGGAAATTTGTGATAGCTGGTGCCCAAGATCTCAGCAGATGTGAATCACCATTGGAAGCGGAGCTAAGAGCTGCTAGATTGGGCTTACGAATCGCAGCGTCGAGAGGCTTGGATCGACTCATCTTGGAAGGAGACTCAACGGTGGTAACGAAGCGACTTGACCGAGCAATCAAAGGAGGAGACTGGGAAGACTACTCGAACTCTGGAGATGTAATGGAGATGATGAAGGAACTGCTTCGGGTGAAGGAAGTCAAAGCATGCGCTGTCCCTCGGGAAGCTAACCGCGTGGCAGACCATGTGGCGCAGCTGGCACCAGACACGAGTACGGAGGTGGTATGGGAAGTTGAACCGGAGTGGGTGAGGGAGTTATTAAATGCAGATAATGGCATTCCTGTACCCTAAATTTCGTTGGTTTTAATTTAATATCTACTCCTCAAAAAAAAAAAAAAAACCTTGACAGGAACTGCCTTTAATATATTACTATAACAACGACATGGAATTCTGAATTTTCTAATATGCCCTAAAAAGTATACACACATTTTAGACACCCATTTAACAAACTGGATGGAGTGAAAGTGTGTTTGCAAGAAACTTGAGGGGGTTAAAGTAAAAAAAAGGTGTCTTTTAGCCATTTTTTATATCCAAACACCCCTTAATGACCCGAATCGACCCGACCCGCACCATTGCACTGGAGAAATCTCATTAGGACCCGGAAATTTCCGGCATATAACAGAATTCACACCCAATGCAGAAGTTAGGGCTAGTTTGGGAATGCTGTGGCGGTGGTAGAAAACTGTTGTGTGAAAACACGGTTGAAAGTTGCTATGAATTCTTGATAAAATGTTGTTTGGTAAATTTTACGTAGAAGCTGCTGAGAAATTTTGATATAGTAATTTTGTGTCTGGTAAAATCAACTGTGAAATTGCTGTGAGAGGGTAAAATGACGAAAATATATGACACGTGTCATTTCCGAAAAGATAACTATTGATATTTTTAAAAATTACAAAGTTAAAATCGGATGTAGATAAATTAATCAAAAACACTTTCTGAAAAAGCATCTCCCCCTTGCTTCCTGAAAACAGTTGTGGGACAGCAGAAACTGTCCGGAAAAGCCGAAATTTTATTTTTACCAAACACACTAAAACTGTTTCGGCTGTCGGAAAGCAGCTGTGCTGGCAGTAGACTCACCCTTAAACTTCTTCGTGGAGGTTTTAGGGTTTACGATGGATGATCACATTGCAGAAACAATCTGAAGGGGCTTGGGTTTGATCATTGGTGAACTGGGTTTCGTTTAATTCGATTCGCGGGGTTTGTTAATTGGTACGTTCTTTCTCATTTCTTCTTCTTTTTCATCATCTTAAATTGTGGTGTCGCTGGGGTTCATATCTGTGTTTGAATGAGTGAAACCCTCGCCCTTTTCCGTTTTTGCAAGTTCTTGAACTGGGTTTGTTAATGCAATTTCCCTTGGCTCTCTTCTTCATTTCTGATGCGGTAATTGATGCTTCTTCAATCAAGTTAGAGACTTCAAGTTTTGGGGGGTCAAACCTCGAAACATGGTTCCTGTTACTTTCAATTGTCTTGTTGGTTGGTTGATTCAAGTCATTTGTGTTGTTGGTGAATTCAAGTCAGAAAAAACCCATCAGTTACATCTTATTCTTATATGTAGTGAATTCAAGATGTGATGTGCAGCCTTCGTATGCATAGCTCTAGGTTTTGACACAAACTGTGACAGCTTGTGTACTGAAACCCTCCTTCCCCGCGAACGCTGTCTCCATCTCAACCCACCCCCGCTTCATCTTCAGTAAGTTTCGATCTGTTTTCAGATCCTTAAACTTATTATCTGTACATTGATTCCAATTACCCCATCTCCGTCTAATTTGGTTCGACCATTAAATTCATTTATGTGCTTATTGAGGACACAAAAGTCCATGATGAATGCAGACTAGCAAGATTTTTATTCAGTGATTGCTTTCTTCACAATGTACATGGTTTTCCATTGGTAAAAGGGTAGTCGCAGAAGTTATGAAATTTGCAAGAAATGGCAAAAAAACGCCAGACCTCATGGCTCTATACCCAGAGGAGCTATAGAGGTAAATTTTTGAAGTATGTTGTGTTGTTCAATAGATGTTTGTAATTAATGAATGGTGCTAAATTTGGCTTAGTGTTTCCTGTTTGTATGTAATTAAATTAGAGAAGTGGGATGGGGAGGATTGGATAAGTAGAATTCCCCAAGATATTATTGGTTATATTTTGTCGCTGTTAACGGTTCAAGATGCAATGACTACCAATGCCCTCACGTAGGGTGGAGAGTGGAGACACACGAGGACATTTATGTTCTGTTTGGATTTTGATGCCCAAAAGAGCTTGGATGAGGCAGACATTATTCGCCATAGGTGGAAACTTCAGCCTTCACGTTATGTTAAATGGGTGAATTAAGTGCGATAGCACACCAAGCTAATACCATCGATTGGTCGAGAATTCGTTATGACTTGTATGGTCGGGAAGAGTTGTCTCATGTAGAGACTTGGTTTCACTCGCTATAGAACAGAGAGTTAACAGGTTTGAGTTGGAATTGTCAACATATATGGGCTATAATCTGTTTTGTAGTTGCCAATATGCATTTAACGTGCCATCTCACCTTTTCGGCTTTCCTGGTTATGAGTCCTTAAAGGATCTTCAGTTTTCGTCTGTGTCTAACCAGGAAAAACGACAGGGTGGGATGTCACATTCAGTGAATTTTGGTAACTACAAAACTGATTGTAGCCCGCCCATATATGTTGACAAGTCCAACTCAAACCTGTTAACTCTCTTTTCTATAGCAGAGTGAAACTAATTCTCTATATGAGACAATTCTTCTCGACCATACAAGTCATAACGAATTCTCAACTGATCGATGGTATCAGTTGTGCTATCAATACTTGATTCACCCATTTAACATAAAATGAAGGCTCAAGTTTCCACCGTTGGCGAGTAATGTCTGCCTCATTCATCTCTTTTGGCAAAAAAATCCAAACAAGACATAAATGTCTACGGGTGTCTCCACCTACGTGAGAGGGCATTGGTAGTCATTGCATCTCGAACCATTAACAGCAACAAAATGTGAAAAATAATTTCTTGGGGAAGTCTACTTATCCAATCCTCCCATCCCTCCTTCCCTAATATCAATTACATACTAACAGGAAAAAATAAGAAAAGTTCAGCACCTTTCAAGAATTACAAACATCTATTGAACAAAAATTCTCCTCTAGCTCTTTTGGGTATAGAGCCATGTGGTCTGACTTTTTTCTTGCTATTTCCTGCAAATGTCATTATCTTTTGAGATTACCCTTTTACCAATGAAGAACCATGTACACTCTGAAGAAAGTAATCACTTGAATAAAAATCTTGCTACTCTGCAAACATCATGGACATTTATGTCATCAGTAAGCACATAGATGAATTTTATGGTCGAAGCAAATTAGACGGAGATGGGCTAATCGGAATCAGTGTATAGACAAGAAGTTTATGGTTCTGAAACAGATCGTAACTTACTGGAGTGAAGCGGGGGAGGATTGAGATCGAGTGATACGGGTCAACCGTATCAGACGGGACACCCATATTATTATCTTAATTAATTATTTAGAATTACTCGTTAATTGTTTATTTATTTAATTAGTCGTTTATTTAATTAATTAGTAGAGGGCCTAGCCCATTACCATTAGGTCAAAGTTAGGGTTAGTTATTTTACTATTTAAACAGTGTAGTTCTTCAGTTTTAGGCATGGAATAAGAATTATTGTTTTGAGTTTATTTTCAATTTATTTATCGTTTTCGTAGTTTTTCGTAGTGTCACGAACTACTGGTAGAGATTCGTATCATCTCTCAAGCTACTTGTAAGATACTGGGTGTATCATTGGTGCTTTCATTGTTTTCACCATCCAGCTGGTGAATCATGACGAACATCAAAGATTTGATCTTTCTTGAAGATCCGGAAGACCTTGAAGAGCTCTGCAAGCAAGTGAATACAAAAATTACTTATCTCACCATGGCAGAGTTGGAACACCTCCAAGTGAAGGGGTATCTAACCATGACAGATCTGGAAGACGTTAAAGCCAGTGAGGGTCGTCTCCGAGTGGTGACCACTGAGGAGTTTGATCGCATCCAGGAGCTGATATACGACGGCCGCTTGCCGGCGCCACCGTTGCAGCACAAAAAGCAAGAACAGCCGCCAATCAAGCTGCCGCCGCCGCGAGGTCCGAAGCAGCAGCAGCCAGAGGCGTCACTTCTGGACTCTGCACCCCCAACCTCGCAGATCCAACAGTCAGAGCACGGCGTCCTTCCTTCACTGCTGCCACTGGCGCCGCCTCCCGAAGACGCAATTCTGGCAACCCAAACCCAGCAGCGACGGGCACCGAATCAGCAACAGGAACCAACGCCACCGCCGCCTTCACCGCCGAACGCAGCCCGTCCCCCACCGCCACCAGGCGACCGAAGGCCACTCCCAAATTCGCTTCTGCCATTGATTCCGGCGACTCAAACCTCCGCCCTCCACGCACTGCAATCGCCGCCGCCACTGCCTCAACGACCGTCGCCGTCTGTCCCACCGGCCTCCTCGACGACCGACGGCCCCCTCCCCGCCACCAGCGACCTCCTCCCCGACAACATCACCCTGCGGCCATGGCCGCCTCCGTCACATGTAGGGTTGCAGTTTCACATTTGGGCTTTCAAATTTCATTTGGACCCTCAAAACCCAATGGGGCTTCATTTTACACTTTGTTTGAATTTCCAATTTGGGCTGCCATCACTAGCTGGTCCTTCATCATCCGTTGAGCCATTTGGGCCTATCCAGCATTTGGGCATATTTCAATCCACCTTGCACTTGTTTTTGCATCTAAGCTGCACCCCGACCACAACTTATGGGACTAATTCAACAAATGGGCATTCTTCAGCAATTGCGTCTAATTATCCGGTCCGCCTTGTCTTCCAAAGTACTGTTCTGAAGGTCATCATCCATCCATTTGATCCGGGCAAACTTGTGGAAGAGGTACAAGACGTCGCGCATTTTTCAACTCATCCACCTTGAGGAAAAGGTGTTTTTCGAGCGCGGGGAAGTTGATACGGGTCAACCGTATCAGACGGGACACCCGTATTATTATCTTAATTAATTATTTAGAATTACTCGTTAATTATTTATTTATTTAATTAGTCGTTTATTTAATTAATTAGTAGAGCGGGCCTAGGCCATTACCATTAGGTCATGGTTAGGGTTAGTTATTTTACTATTTAAACAGTGTAGTTCTTCAGTTTTAGGCATGGAATAAGAATTATTGTTTTGAGTTTATTTTCAATTTATTTATCGTTTTCGTAGTTTTTCGTAGTGTCACGAACTACTGGTAGAGATTCGTAGCCTCTCTCAAGCTACTGGTACGATACTGGGTGTATCATCGAGACAGTGTTCGCGGGGTTTTCAGTGTTCTCCTAAGTTTTGAGTTTAGTAGATGCAACAACCTTTTGGTACATGCATAGTTCCTTTCCTCCTAGGTTCCTAAATGTGAAAATATAATTTCGAGTTTTAAGGCGAATAACAGTATATCAGAAGTACATAGATTGTCGAAATTTATACATCTCTTCAAACGGAAAAAGAACAAAGGTAGAGGCGCGTAGACATATACGTACCATTGTTGTTGTTTGTGCGCGCTCATGCAAAAAGCATGTAGAAGCCTTCAAGGAATCCTATGAATGGGGTTCCGAGAAATGCCAATTTAAGAATACATGAAAAGGAGCAATCCTCTTAGCTTAAGCTACCTGCAAGTATATATCCGAGAGGCAGCTTAAGCTAATGAGGATTGCTCTTTTCCCATGTATCTCTATCTCTACTATTTAAATGTTTGTAAGGGTTTTGATGACGCCTAAGTTCCTAACGTTTCATACCCATACTACCCTCATGTCTTAATTACTTTAAAACTAATTTACTTTATCTTACAAAAAAACCAATACATATCAAGAACCTGCCCGCACCGTAAAAAAATGAGGGCTATGAATCGTCTTCCTCAATAAAAAAGAAAAAACAAATACGATCTTTTTTCTCACACATATTATGAGTTTCTCTCTGGGGTTAGGGTTTCGTGTATTCAAGCTTTCACCTCTTTATTCATCGACAGTGGCACGATCAGAGAGGTGGCCCTCTGAAACATTGCGATCGATTCACACGACGACCCTCTTAATATTGACGTCTCTGGTCCACAACATTCGTAGTCTTGTATGGGTTTCTTCTTCGATTGTGATATTGTTTTCATTGATTGGTGATCTGGGTTATGGATCACATGATTCTCTAGGGTTAGGTCCAGCCTCAATTTCAACAATGGTTCACCTGGTACGCTCGCGTTCTAAAGAAAAAGCTATGACTAACTCGATTTTCGTCAAGGGTCGTTTCTTTTACCTACCACCATTGTGGTCTTGGTTATATGACTAGTTGTTGTCTGGGTTTCTTCTTCAATTGTGATTTCTTTTTTACGGATTGATGATTCTTCTGCTCCATGGAAGTTCCTCTTTCTTTCGCATCCAGGAAGAGATGACAAGCAATTCGAAATTTCAAACATTTGTGATTTGGTTTAGGGCTTACGGAAAAATTAGGTTTGGTTGACTATGTCTATTCTAAAGGTGAGTTGATGAATAGTTTTTGGATAGCCAGATATCTGTTAAATTCGTCAGTCGATTCGCTTCAAACGAGGAAGTACTCTAATTCGCTTGAGCAGACAAACACTTTTTTTTTTTGTTTCATTTTCAACCATATTTGCAGACCGTTTTCAATAATTTCAGGTACGTTATAAATAGAGTTTTAATTTTTTGGCGGTGATTTTCCGTGGGAGATTCAGATGAATAAATTAGTTGTAGATAGCACCCTCTCAATCTGCTGGATATGCATGTTCCGGGCCATGAACGATTCCATGATTTCTTCCTCCATCCATCGAAGCTACTCATTGTAAGAATTGACGAATCAGTCAAATTCGATTATATAAGTGCTTTTACCGAATTCCAGGTACATAACTGTTACTGCTATTGTTACTCAAAGATACTTGTATAAATGTGCTCACGTCCTCAATTATTCAGATTAGTTTAGTATCATGTTGTGTTGTAGGTAATTGATAGGGATGGAAAAATTATAACACGCGTGAAAAATTATAGTACCATAATAAATTAAATAAACACAAATTTAGCCTGAGTTAACCTTAAAATTGAATTCAACAAATCACTGGTCCATAGTGATTTTCTAACAACAATCTTCACCGTTGATATACAAGTATATATACATCTCGATTGTAGGCCAAGGTTTGTTTTAATGACATTTTTAAAGAAAGAAGTTTAGAAAATTATATTTTTCTATTATTTAGGGTTCATTGTGTTTGGACAGCAAAATTATTGCATAATTTTTTAATTTCTGATTTTGTTATTGTAGATACTGCTTTCCAGACAGAAGGATCACCGCCACGTGGCAGCCATCCGGCACACCTAGATGTGCTCCATCCACACCGGATCACCACCCGTGCTGATCCCCGTGGGGGCTACGAGGCAGAGCCCCCGCGCACCATAACACGGGACTTGTAAGGACTTAGTAGTTTGGAGGTTAGGGTAAGGTCCGTCGCGCGCATGTGACAACCAAGCTTGCGCGCGACCTCTGGTAACTGACTGAGAGATCCTAGGCTTACGTGTCCCATACATGCGGCTGATCTCATAACGGTCTCCGATACTTGCGGGCAGATACGTAACGGTTCCTATATACACGGTCGAACGTGCCGTTGGGGGTTTATCATTAAGCAGACATTTATGGTGCATTAACCCACTCAACGGTCACTTTCCCACTATATATAGGATCGTTATGCTCTCCGTTGCGACATGATAAGGCAACATGACACACTGGTCTAGCACCATAGCCTACTGTCTCTCTCTCACATACAGTTACCAGTGCTTACTCTCTCCCTAAACACGCCTTACAACTCTCTGTGTTCTTATTCCCTACTTGAGGTGTACACCTGGGTGTCCCCTTGAGGATTCCTCTGTACACATTTTGGTGAACCCGACGTGAAACATCCACCTTCGAGAGCTCAAAATCTGCCCACAATGTCTTCGGACCAAGCCATCTGCCATGGAGATCGGTCCCCATCCGATGAGGAAACCTCAGGAGAGGATGGACTGCTCAATACCACTCCCAACACTCGGGCTCCAGTTGTCACTAAGGAAGAACCCTCTTTAGAGTCTCTCCAAGCCACGATACGGACTCAAGCCCGGGCCATGGAAGCTCAATCTGAGCGGATTGCTCATATCATGGCGATCCTAGGAGAGATGGCCCAAAACGTGGTCCCAGAGACTTCTGCCCCACCGCTGCAAACTTCGCTATTCCCGCCAGGAACATCGTCTGCCTCAATGGGCACCTCCATAGTGCACGTCTCCGTCATCCCCACTTCCTTTTCTGGTGGCTTGGCAAACCATACACTATCCTTTTCATCGGGCTCGTCCCTCATGACGGCAGGGAACCCCGCCGCATACCCTGCGTCGTCTCTATATGCGAGCGGAGCCCTGGGAAGCCACGGGCCTCCACCTCCGCCTCCTTACAATCCCAGCATGCCCTATATTCCGGGTTTCGGGCCAACAACTCCTTCCTACGGAGGAACACCTGATAGTATGACGGCTCTCGAGCAAAGGATTGACAGTATCATCGCCAATCAGAGCTCCGTGGACACTGTCATTCCAAAAGAAGATAGCGCGCCTCCCATTCCACGGGATGTCTATCTGATGCCAAACCCCCCTGGGTACAAAGCGCCCAAGTGGGACAAGTTCGATGAAATCAGTGGGAACGCCCACGAACACGTAATGAGATTCATGGATGTGATGGGCCCGTATGCAGCTGACACTCGGCTACTCATGCGCGAGTTTCCCAAATCTCTGGGAACCGTTGCATATAAGTGGTACTGAGCCCTCAAAGCGGGATCTGTAAAGACATGGGATGACATGGTAAAGAAATTTTATACGAAGTTCTTCCAGATGGATGAACGAGTCACCACCATCCACCTCTCCCGGATGTACCAAAAGCCCGACGTGGTACAAAGCGCCCAAGTGGGACAAGTTCGATGAAATCAGTGGGAACGCCCACGAACACGTAATGAGATTCATGGATGTGATGGGCCCGTATGCAGCTGACACTCGGCTACTCATGCGCGGTTTCCCAAATCTCTGGGAACCGTTGCATATAAGTGGTACAGAGCCCTCGAAGCGGGATCTGTAAAGACATGGGATGACATGGTAAAGAAATTTTATACGAAGTTCTTCCATATGGATGAACGAGTCACCACCATCCACCTCTCCCGGATGTACCAAAATCCCGATGTGGAAAGGTGTTGCCTTCATTAAGAAGTTCAGGGCCAGGTCCTTGGAATGCAGCGACGAAGTTTTGGAGAGCCGTCTGGTCGAGATATGCCTGCAAGGCATGCGCGACGAGTATAAAGGTATGTTGATTGATTTAGACATGCCTACTTTCTCGAAGTTGATTGACTGCACCAGGAACGTCGAGCCCCTGGTAGAAAGGATGCGGAAAAGACGCGCTAGCGAGCATACACCGACGAATCCCGGCTTCTAGGTCGGAAGGTTCGGTTATAAACGGCCGCGAGATACCAATGTCCATGCAGTGTCTCCATCCAGCAAGCAACAACGACCCGAACCACAGGAGGCACCGCCACTGCCCTGCTCAGTTGAGGATGCAATTGATCTCTGCAAAAGATGGCGAAAAGACAGAATTTTGCCACCTTTTGAGCGCAAACCTACAGGAGAGCAATTCAGAATCCCCAGGTGGTGCGAGTGCCACGGTCAAGTTTCGCACCCAACGCAGGAGTGCAATAAGCGTAGATGGATGGTAGACAGGAAGATAAAAGAGGACCAGCTGTTCATAGAGGAGCCGGCCAAGGACGTACGTAATAACCCCCTGCCATCTCATGCGAGGCAGGAACCCAGAGGAAAAGAGGTCGCTATGATCTCAATTACCAACTTGGAGGAGGTCATAGACACAGAAGTTCCGATAGTCGCGGAGATCCACGAAGAGGAAGATTACGGAATTGACACGGAGGATTCGCGAGCTGAGCGAATGAAGAATTCTGCCAAGTTTGCCAAGTTCTTCGATGAAGTGGGCTTCTCACCAGACTGCAGGCACGAAATGACCAAGGCCATCCTCAGAGCAGCAGAGGACTATGGGAAAGAGCTGGTAACCTCGGACAGCAGGACTGTTATGGCCTTTCGACCGGAGGGACCCATCATGACATTTGATGAGTTTGACAAGAGAACCAAGGCGAGCCATCAGAGGCCATTATATGTAACAGCTACCATAAACTACGCGGACTTTAAAAGGGAATTCGTTGATGGCGGGGACGCGGTGAACGTTATTCCCTTCAGCACCCTGGAGACAGCGGGGATCCCCCAGCACAAGATAGTTAGGAAGCCGTCACCCCTCACGGGTTTCGGTAGCGATTCCAGGATGATCTTGGGGTGGATTCGCTTCGGGATTCAAATCGGACATATTAGCTGTTCGGCCAAATTCCATGTTATCAACGCCAATACGACTTACCATATGATCATTGGGCGAGCATGGATTCACCGCTTAGACGCCGTACCCTCGACAACTCACCAAGTAATGAAGGCTATCTGGAAAGAAAAGGTAGTCACAATACCTGCTTTTGTGAACCCTTTTAATTTGGAGGAATCACACCTATATGAGGAAGTATGGTTCACAGAACTTAAAGAGGGGGCACTCCCGGCCCCGTCCCAGCCAATCCCTCTGCCCAGATGGGAAGACATCCAGGACCAGTTACCCGCTGGGGTGATGGTGACGCGGGATGAAATGAAAGAAAGACAGCCCCCACGGACGGAGGCCTCCAAATTAGGTAAAAATATCTATACCTTAAAGAGGGTTATCAAGCATGATGAAGACGGCAGGCAAGTGGGAAGTTTCTACTCCAACACGAGGAAATGTTACCGTATCTAAAGATATGTTCAAGGTGCGCTCCTATTATTGTCTAATGAGTATGATTATTATCAACTGCTTTTATTTTATCTACTTGTCGCAACCAGCTGAAAGCCTACCTCATATGGTAGCAGCAGAACGCGATCAAAGCTTATGTGCTAAGATAGCACAAAAGCCTATCTCACATGATAGCAGCAGAACGCGATCAAAGTCTATCTAATAAGATAGCACAAAGCCTATCTCACATGATAGCAGCAGAATGCACTCAAAGTCTATCTGATAAGATAGCACAAAGCCTATCTCACATGATAGCAGCCAAACGTGATCAAAGCCTATCTCACATGATAGCAGCCGAACACGACCAAAGTCTATCTGCTAAGACAATACAAAGCCTATCTCATATGGTAGCAGCCAAACGCGAATAAAGCTTGCCTCATAAGGCAACCGAAGTTTATCTCACATGATGGTAGTCAAGTTGAAGCCTATCTCATAAGGTAGCAACCCAAATTCAGTCAGAACTCATCTACTGGGATAGCAATGAAAAATCCTAAGTCTATAATATCCATAGAAGCAGAAACACAAATCTATCTTATTAGATGAAACACAAATCTATCTTATAGCACAACATAGCTTTATGGGTCCATTGAGTTGAAACTCAGGTGGATGAAAGAACAGAGGATCGCATCGAAGAAAAGGGGAAGAGGACATCTTTTCGATAGCAAAAGCATAAAGGAGTGGTAGTGATGAAGAACGAAATAGCAAGGAATAGTGGATTTATATAGGCCCCAAGGGGGACTTTTCAGTTGCCAGAAACGCCTCGAAAACCGGGCAAGAATCAATGACATTATTAAAACCCTACGACGGTATAGTAGCCCTAGGTAATAATAGGAGGGATGGCCTACTATGTGACGGTCACACCTTATCAGGATGCCATGCTGGCACAGCGATTCATACAAGTCATGATGGCTTCTAAAAATTTGAACCATCATCATGGCGTCGGACGTTGAGATATTTTTCGAGAAAGGCAGAAAGTGACATACACGCGCCAGTTTTTCCCCGTGACAAGAGTGAAGTATCTAATCAAAAAATAAGCCTATCTCATAAGGTAGCAGCACGAACAAATAAGGTGTAAGCCTATCTCACAGGATAGCAGTCATTACCATAATTACTTAAAAGTATGCTATACTTTGCTAAACTTTTTACCCGGGGTAATGGCAAAGATCACGCTCACCAGCGGAAAACAAAAGCACAAGAAACCTAACAGTTCTGTAAGCAAGGACACATAATGAAAAAAGGGAGTATTTTACAAAATCGCGCGGAAATACACACGCGCCACGAACCATCGTCACAGGAGTCAAAATATCCAGACATCAGGACTATAAGGAAAGAACATCAAATTCGTATTTAAAGAGGAGCCTAGGATGACGGGCCAACAGCTGTTTCATTCCTTGAAGAAATCTTTCAAGAGGGAGTCCCTCGCGGACAACTTGAGCGAGTTTGCTAGGAGCTCTGCAATGCGAGCCTTCATCTCTTCACAGTGCTTCAAAGCAGCTTCATACTCCCGGGCCATCTGTTCATATGCTTCCCTGCGCGAGTTAAGAGCTGTTGTTTCTTCTCTGAAAGAAGCATATTCGGCTTTAAGACTGGCGGAATTGTGGATTTTTGTGAGTCGCTGCACAAGAAAGTCCAAATCCAGTCGATCCTCTGCAGTCTCTTGAAGTCTCTGTACAGACGCAAGGAGATCTTGGGTGCTAGCAGTTGTGGTATTTTCAGGGGTGGTTTTATGCAATCTCTCCAAAAAAGCAACCATCTCCCTGAAAAGGTCCCCTCTGTCTTTTGGATCCAACTCCAGCACGCGAGCAAATGTAATGGGAAATGTCACTCGCACCTTCATTAGCCATTCCAGACAGGCCTGGTCAATATCTGCGCACAAAAGCAAGACAAAACAATCAGACAAACACGAATCAAGGAGTTGGAGTATTGGGAGAAAGAGAATGAGCTTACCAGTCCCTTCGACGATCTGTTGGAGGGGAGCAACAGATACTGCCACCCGCAAGCCGGCTTGAATTTCCTCGACTAATTACTGGTCCGCCTTTACCTCACGCGCAAAGTATGACTCAGGGATTATAAAATTCCTCGCAGGCGCGATAGGGCTTGCAGCCTGTGAGCCCCACACTTCAAAAGGATTCTCAAAAAGAGGGAATCAAGATCAAAGCCTCCCGCACCTCCAGCAGGATTTTCACTCCACGCAAAGCTTGGTGCAGGGGAGGAACCCGGATTGACATACTTGACCCCCTCAACACTCCGAGTAACAAGAGGATCAAGCTCAGCAGCAATGGCGTGCTGAGCAGACACAGCGTCGCGCGCAATTTATTCGGTATTTCTCTCGGGCAGAATTTTGAGGCTCAACACTTATAGCCGAGGCCACTTGCTCAAGACCGACCTCCTGCTCAACGTTAGCTTCGTCTGAAGATATTAGTACCGCTTCGTCAGGAGAGGAGATAAGATCTTCCTGCACCAGGAGTTCTTCCTCTTGCTCAATAATGAGCTCTGCATCCGGATGATTCTCAACCAATGGATTCTCTTCCATCAAAACTTGCCCTGGAGAATCTGCACCAGATACATTATCAGCAGACACCAGGAATCACTTGAGTACTGCGAGGACGACGGCGCACCAAAGGGCAAGGGTCATGTTCTGCAAAAATAATATATCATTATCATACCCTCAGGAAGGAAAAAGAACAAAACCCCAACAGAAGGATGAGCTGGAACGGAATGGCAAAACCTCTACTAATGATATGAGCGGTACTTCCCCACTTATATGGGGTACCCGCATAATTGTCATTTTGCAAGTTATCATCAAAACCCTTCGACCTAACATGACCTACTTAAGATTAAAAAGGTTATGCATCGAGCGTGCGAAAAGGAATGGCATCATGAGCGGCTGGAACACTGATTTACCTGAGGACTCTCCACATTGGTCTCTTACCCATTTACGAATATCACAAATAGGCACGCCATGGTGTAAAGCACCACTTACAATATCATAGTTTGATAGAGCAAACTTAAAAATTGTACCTTCTTCGTCTTCATCATCAACGAGCTCGTGAAGTGCTAGCTGTGCCCGGTGGAGGTTGTCCACAGTCTTGGAGATAGCACGGGAGGGGCGCGAACGCCCAGAGCGCGTGTGTGGCCTTTGCGTTTCGGAACTTTCTCAGTTGGCAATTTCAGCAATGCTTCGCCTCTTGGCAAGCTCATTGCGTTCTTCTTCTGACAACTTCTCTTGCAGAGACCACTCCTCTTCCATTCGCAGGGAATCTTCAATGGATTCCTCCTCATTCATGACGGTCGTTCCTTTGAGAGGGTTATCGTCATCATCTGAATAAAGGAGGCAGAATGGGGTAAAACACATATGAGGGATCTCCAAATGAACAGGGATACTTTCTGTCAAACCTTCTTTTTCTCAGGCGACGAAATCTGAGACTGATTCTGGGAGCGACTTCTTCTTGGAAGAAGCGGTCTTCTTTTTTGCCGGAGAGGCCTTCTTGAGAGTTGGCTCATTTCGCGCACGCTTCGAAGGACGAGTTGGTGGATCATCAGTCACGGGAGCATCAGCGCTTCTCTTCTTCATATTTTTAAGAAACGGCGCAAGGAAAGACTCCAGCCCGTCCGAGAGCGCACTTCTGATTCCTTCTTCCATGTGCAACAAGTCCCCCGCTGCGATCCCCTGATGCGAAGTGCCTTAAGAAACACTGTTGAAGAGATAACAAGGAATCAGGAAACGTGGAAATAAGGAGTTGCGAATAAAAAAATGTATAGAGAATTCCACATTACCGCTTGAAAGTCTCTCGCGTATTGAGTCCGCGAGTTGAGGGCACCCTGCATGACAGTAAGCTTCTTCTCACCCAAGATTAGCTGTGGGCAAAGATGGTCTACAGCTAACAGTGAGTAATACAAATAGGGGGCCCAACCCCAGGAAAGATTAGACTTGAAGGGGTAATCCTTGGACAAAGGAGCAAGTGCCTTGGGAACTTGCAGTTTAACCTGAGTTTTCCAGATGGCCACCCAACCAGCTGTTACTCTTCCCATTCTACTCTTTGAAGGCTGCACGAGGGGAAGCTCTGCGAGAAGTAGCTCACAACTCTTGCAAAAATGATCCCATCATAACAGTCCTTGGCAGGGAGCTCGGACCACATGGATGGCGCGGCCGTGTCAAAACCCAACTGAGGCGCCACCCGAAGAGGGTCGAAGTGGACAGTTATGGGTTATCTGCAGGATTCAGTTCCAGGGGCATACTCTGACAAAGCAGGCAAATAACCCCGCCTGCACCAGTTCACGTACTGACCATAGTGACGAGGTCCGCTAGTGATGTGCCAGGCGAGGAGAGGAGTATCAATCTCAGGATACATGTCCCCCAGAAACATGATGTCGTTCAACTCTTTAACATAAGGACGGGACACGAAGGACTCATCATCATCACAGACCAAAGAAAAGTTACGACAGGCGTTTTTGGTGTTAAACCAACTCCAGGAGCGAGGACACGAGAAAGTTTATTTGCACCTTGGGGAATTCCACAATTCGACAGCAGAGGGTAAAGGGGCATATGAAGGCCATCGTTCAAAGACCCACATGGTCAAAAATCAACTGTTGGCAAAACACACGACATCAGCCATGCCCTGTGATTGTTCAACATTTGCTACTGCTAGATCGCGACGATAGAATAGAGAACCCAAGACAAGGGGTCCAAGGGCAACTCTTTTACCAAGAGCAAGCCTTAAGCAAGCGGGAGTGCATGGATAAAAACTCCATCTCGCGGACTCCCATCTATGAGGAAACGCAATAACCAGACGCAGAGAAAACCACACAAGGAGAACTCACACCCTTCTCCTGCAGTAGAAGTGACCTCATCTGGAGTCTCCTCCTTGATTTTTTGGATAATCTGAGGTTTGGGAAAATCCTTGAAGAAGAATATGATCCACTTAGACCATATGTTCTTCGCGCCAGCGGAAACTGTCATGAAGGTGTCAGCGGGTTTCATCGCCTCGGGAGCCCATTTTGAAGCAGCCTTCCTCAAAGCCGCAATGCATTCTAGCATCTGGCCGGAGAGAGAAAATTCTTCGTCAGAACTAAGAGATTCCATAGGATCGAAGGCTCCCATGCTTGGAAGCATCAACAGATTCTCCACATCTTCCAGAGTAGGGGTGGCCTCACGAGACGCGAAGTGAAATGTATGAGTCTTTGGGGAGTACCGAGAAAATAGAACCTTTAGCATGTTCTGGTCGACCTTCAGATCAAAACCTCTGGTCGCGCGAACAGCAGGGTAAATTCCAGCCTCCATCAGCACAGCCTCGTGATTATCAAGAATATAATCAGTCCACTCGTCCATCCAGTCCAGTTTCTCCAAGAAAGCTTGGAAGAGAACGTCACTGTAGGGGTAAAGGCCAGCTTCGATGCCACATCTATGAACATCATGAACCTCTGCTAGATCCCATTCTTCGCTGTCTGGTTCAGGCTTCAATTCTAGGGTTGTGCCCGAAGAAGACACCTCAAGGGCGCGCCCTCGGATGGTGGACAAGTAGAAGTCATCACCCCCAAAGTAGGGAGCTTTTCGCCATAACTCACTAGGTAGTTCTGAGACTTCAGTAGTCCTTTTGGGAGCCATTACTGTAAGAAAAGGAGAACCAGATCTCATTGGTTGATTAATCAGGCAAAAGAAAAGGGGGGGGGGGAGAAGGAAGTATAAGAAATTCATAATCTCAGAGAGTGCAAGTTCGAATTAATGACTAACAGTTCTGAATATAGAATTGGCCGTGTATAGTAATTAATTTCTGTATAGTCGTGTATAGTCGTGTATAGTCAAGGAAGGGCAGGGCTGATGTCGTGTATAGTCATTAATTTCTGCGACAGGCTGGATATAGAATTGGCCCGTATGTAATTCTACAGGCCTGCTTTGATGAATATCAATTTTTTTTTTTTTTTTCTTGAATGTGTTGTGGCCGTATGGGCAAGTTTGGGTGTGATTGAAAAAGAACATGGAATCTTCTCCTTCAGACATTAGTATGACCAGTGTATGATTGCATTGGTCAGTTCGTTTGGGATACCCTTGCATACTAGAGTTTAAGATTATAGCTCGTTTTTAGCTTTCACATGCCTGCCTGATGTGTTTGTTGAAGCTCAAGATTACCAGGCATCGATTTCATACTAACCTGTTATCTAGAGTATGCTTTCACGAATGGCATTTTCTTTAGAGGCTCTCCAGTGGGGTTTGGGAAATCACAAGTAATAAGGACATTTTTCATATTTTTCTTCTCCTTTAAATGGCTAGAACAAGAAATTTTAATGTACTGCACACATTTATGCACAAAGACTATAATACACTTTACCTTCTCTCTCACATGCTCCTCTTTGAAACTTATATCAGAGGAACCTTCAAATTAGTCAAGTAAAATCAATGTGTATCTGAGATAAACACTCACATCTTCATGTGATCACAACTAAAATGTTCAAAACACTTACAGTAACCAATTTTAAATCAAATTAAGCAAGATTTATGTGAGACTAAAGTCAATTGATTTTCCCATATTCTTGTTCTTATATTGTTAAAGACGAAATGTCAACTCACAAGTCTATAGCTTGAACAATTATTTCCACAACTAGAACTTAAAGATTTTCTTTCTCCCAAAATTGAAATTTCAGAACACCTATTGAATCTCGATTGTAAATAATATTTTTTTGGGTAACTACAATGGTAATCTTAAGTTGTCAGATTGACGATTTCTTCAACTTTTGTGTAGTCCGCCCCCAATCTATTTTTGAGAGAGAGAGAGAGAGAGAGAGAGAGAGAGAGAGAGAGAGAGAGAGAGAGAGCTTATCGTCATTCGAGAAGAGAACACTTGGGCTCAAACAACCCAGAACAACCAGAACAACAGATAGCCGGAGAGAATCCAAAAAGAACATTTGGTGATTTTCGAACAATTGATTACCTTAGACACCGACAAACAGTGACGAGGATAAAAAAAATTGATTAAGAGACCGAGGTTTGACCCACTTTTTTCAATTGAAAAATTTCAAGGAGGGAGGGGTTATCTTTGTCTAATCACACCGTTCTGGTAGAGAAGATAGCGGAGGTACAATAGGCAATTTAGTGACTAACTTCTGACTGGTTAAATTCAAATGGAGAGAGAAAGAGATAAAAATACAAAATCTGTTGTCATTGTAAATAAGCAATCTAACAATGAAGAAAGTATAATTATCATCATGAAATAACTATAGGTTTTTGTGTTGTAATTATCAGCACCATATGGAAAATGAGGGACACCATTATCTTCTCAGATGAATCTTGGTTCAGAGGAAAGTCCTGGAGCTAAAAAGTATGTTTGTGAATGAACTTCATCTCTTTGATGCCTATAGGAGGCTAGACCAGCATATGCCAATTTTTACTCCTATCAGCCCAACGGAGCAGGCACATAGCATAACGTATTTAAGCAGACAAAGTCCAGAGCATAATAAATGCAGGCTTATGGTGGAAGAGGTTTCAAAGAGTCACCCTCTTAATGACATACTAGATAATCCTTATCACAATTATCACAATATATGTTAACGGCTTCACTATGTAGGCAACAAAAAATGCTTAGCTGCATCTCCCTTGCACACGAAGCTCCTTATTTTTTACTATGCACTTTCATTTGTTTCTAATTGACTTCATAACTACGTTCATATCTGCACTGTTTGTCTCACATGTTTTACTATTTTCCAGGAGTGCTAAGCACGCTTAAAGGATGACTAGGATTAGGAGCATCGTAACAAACCTTATTCTATTGTATTTTATAGTAATTAACTTGATGTCGGTTTGCTGGTTGTTTCTTATGAACTAAAAGAACCATTGATCAACTTAAGCGCCTTTTTTTTTGTTTTTGATTGTTTTTGTTTTAGTTCATATAGGAAGGTAAGATTAATTAGCAAAACAACACACAGTTGTTTAATGTTTCATAGACTACACTAAAACATTATAGAAAAACCATACACTTATATAAAAACTACCATTATGGAGATTGACTACTACAGTCCGCACTTTTTTTTCTTACATGTTCATTTGATTAAATATATGAGTGTGTGTATTTTTACTAACTTCAATAAAATTTGTGTAATTCCAAATGTGTTTATTGTAATTAAACTTACAAATAAAGATCTCTCACGTGCAAAGCACGTGCTTTCTACTAGTTCTTAAATAGGTATTTCTTGAAACCACATTCGTGTGATTCATTTAAGGCTTCTACAACTCTTTTTCTTGCGCACAGACAGACAAAAGAAGTAGTACGTATACACACGTATATGCGTGTCTGTCTTTGTTCATGTTGTTTTTGTGTTTGAGAAAATCTTTCTCTAAAATTTAACCAATCTACGTACTTATGATATACTGCCTGATTTGCCTTCAAATATACTAATTTCTCATAATGGAATCTTGAAGGAAAACAACTATGCATGGACTAAAAGGTTAGGCCGTGACTGACATCATAATGGAATCTTGAAGGAAAACAACTATGCATGGACTAAAAGGTTAGGCCGTGACTGACATCATGCTAATAAGAGTAAGTATGGGATTCTATCATTTTTTCTTGTTAGAGCTCATGATAAGCAGTTCAGCATTAAGACATACCAGAACCATATAGGCAAATATATCCAATTTTTTGAATCCGATTGAAATTTTCGAGACACAAATACCCCTGAAGATAACGATGATGTAATCGATGTCATGAATCCCTTATTTCTAGACACAAATACCCCTGAAGATAACGATGATGTAATCGATGTCATGAATCCCTTATTTCTTGTTAGCTTCGCGGTGACGCTTCCCGCAATACCAGCTTTTTGTTTTTTGCCTCCTTGGATCTGATCTTGCTGCTTCTTCCAAAACCATCTTCTCTGGCCAATCATGCTTTTATAGCTACTGTTTTCTTTCTTCTTCGCATTTTCTTACATTTTTCGTCATTGTTATTAGTATATCCCTCATCAGATTCCTCATTTTCTTCTTTCAGTTCTTCATGTTTTTCCACGACATATGTTGTCGCTGGGTTCATATTTGTGCTTGAATGAGTGAAAGCCCCACCCTTTTCCGTTTTGTTTCAAATACAAGATCACTGGGTTTGTTAATGCAATTTCACTTCGCTCTCTTCATTTTTGATGCGGTAATTGATGCATTTTTTTGGGTTTCCTGGAACTCGAATTTTGTGCTCTTGGTGGATTCAAGTAAGAGACTTCAAGTTTTGGGGGGTCAAAACTTGGTTCCTGTTAATTTGATTTGTCTTCTTGGTGAATTCAAGTCAGAGGAGACCATCAGTTGCATCTTATGTAGCGAAGTTCTGTTGAATCTTTGATGGTCGTATGATTACTGGTTGCAAAATGCATGATTTGAATCATGATCTTGCTTTCACTGTTGGGGAAGATGAGTTCTGGAGCAGGTGCTTAGATGTGAATTTCATTGATGTGAGAACTCGTCAATCGTCACACATGGGTTAGTAATCCAGATCCATGCATATCCACCGACTTATTGCACATAAGAAGTTGTGTACACTTGTTTCTCATGACGTAACTATTGGTGACTTCAAGCAGATGCGAGTGTTAGAATACACAGAATTCCAGATTTTGTTGGTGGATCACGATTTTTGAATTACCTTAACTTCTCTGGTAGCCACCTTATTTCAGTACCTGAATGTATATCCAGTATGTATAATCTGCAAACATTGATACCCAGCAGACCCAGCTGTTGTACCTTCCGTGCCCATACCTGAATGTATCTCATGGCTTCTACTCACTTCTGAGAGTCTGCGCCTTTCATGGCCTCTTCATAGGTAGTAGGCTCATTATCTTCGAAAGAGTGATTCCATGTGACATGGGCAAGAATCCCTTCTTGGAATCTTGCATGTTGAACCGTTTCAACACTTTGTCAATATATGTACTCTGACTTAGGCCTAGCAGTCTCTTAGATCTATCTCTATAGATCTTTATACCGAGTATATAGGCTGCTTTCCCTAAGTCCTTCATTGAGAAACACTTCCCTAGCCAATCTTTAACAGATTGCAGCATGGGAACGTCGTTTCCAATGAGTACTATGTCATCCACATACAAGACCAGGAAAGCTACAGAGCTCCCACTAACCTTCTTGTAGACACAAGACTCATCTTCGTTTCTGATGAAGCCAAACTCTTTGACTACTTCATCAAAACGTCGATTCCAACTCCTAGAAGCTTGCTTTAATCCATAAATGGATCGTTGCAGCTTACAGACTTTGTTGGCTTGCTTTGGATCTTCAAAACCCTCCGGCTGTATCATATACACATCCTCGAGGAGATTCCCATAAAGGAATGATGTTTTGACATCCATCTGCCAAATCTCATAGTTGTAGTATGCTGCAATTGCAAGTAGGATTCAGATGGATTTGGTCATAGCGACTGGTGAAAAGGTTTCATCATAGTCAATACCATGAATCTGTCTGAATCCTTTAGCCACCAATCGGCCCTTATAGGTAATCACATTACCATCCATGTCGATCTTCTTCTTGAAGACCCACTTGCACCTTATGGGCGGTGCCCCTTCAGGTGGTTCCACCAAAGACCATACTTTGTTGGTATACATGGATTCCATCTCGGATCCCATGGCTTCTACCCACTTCTGAGAGTCTGGGTCTTTCATGGCCTCTTCATAGGTAGTAGGCTCATTATCTATGAGCATCGTGTCACCGGAATCGCTCACGAGAAGTCCATACCTCTCGGGTTCCTGGCGCACTCTACTAGATCTACAAAGCTCTTGTGTTACCTGAACAGGCTCCTCCAACACTGTTTGTGGTTCATGTTCATGTTCCATAATCGGATCAGTGATTTGTGGTTCTTGAATTTATTCAAGTTCTACAGTCCTCCCACTTGCATCTTTAGAGACAAACTCTCTTTCTAGAAACACGCCGGTCCGAGCAACAAACACTTTGTTCTCGGTTGGATTGTAGAAGTAGTAACCCTTAGTTTCCTTAGGGTACCCCACAAACTTACACTTATCTTACTTTGGCCCTAGCTTGTCTGATTGTAAACGTTTTACATAGACATCGCAGCCCCAAATCCTCATGAACGACAGTGTGGGACGCCTCCCACTCCACATCTCATGTGGTGTCTTCATGACTGATTTAGATGGAACACGGTTAATGGTAAAAGCTGCACTTAATAGAGCGTGGCCCCAAAACGATAATGGAAGATCGGTTTGTCACATCATAGATCAAACCATATCCAATAGGGTTCGATTCCTCCTCTCAGACACGCCATTCCATTGTGTCGTTCCCGGTGGAGTGAGTTGGGACACGATCCCACACTCTCTAAGATAGTTGTCAAACTCTTGGCTCAAGTATTCTTCTCCACGATCCGATCGTAGAGCCTTGATACTTTTGCCAAGTTGCTTCTCTACTTCATTCTTGAATTCTTTGTACAATTCAAAGGATTCGGATTTGGCCCTCATAAGGTATACAAATCCATATCTACTGTAATCATCAGTAAATGTAATGAAGTAGACATAACCACCCCTAGCAGGCGTGACAGATGGTCCACAAACATAAGTATGTATGAGTGCCAATTGCTCACTAGTCCTCTCACCTTTCTTATTGAAAGGGACTTTGTCATTTTTCCCAATAAACAAGCCTCACATGTCTCATATGATTCAAAATCAAATGAGTCTAGTAGTCCATCCTTATGGAGTCTAGATACACGTTTCTCGTTTATGTGGCCTAAACGACAGTGCCATAAATAAGCAGGATTTAAATCATTTATTTTAATCCGCTAGGTATTAATGTTGTAGACATGATTGCTTAGATCAAGGACATACAGTCCATTAAATAATTGCGCACTAAAATAGTGAATATTATTCAAATAAAAGGAACAACAATTGTTCTTTATTGAAATAATAAAACTTTCCTTGACCAAACAAGAAATAGAAATAATGTTTCTGCTCATAGCAGTCACAAAATAAAAATTATTGAATTCTAAAACTAATACTGAAGGCAGAGACAGCTCGCACATGCCTATGGCCAACGTAGCAATTTTCGCTCCATTCCCAACGCGTAGATCTATCTCCCCTTTAGCCAATCTTCAACTTCTCTTTAGATCCTGCACATTTCGACAAATGTGAGATCCACATCCAGTATCTAATACCCATGATGTAGAGACAGTTAAATTGACATCTACAACAAAAATACCTGGTGGTGGTGGAATCACTATTCCAAGCTTCTTGTCCTCCAGATATTTTGGGCAGTTCCTGCTCCAGTGTCCAGGCTGACTGCAGTAGTGACACTCACCTTTAGTCACACCTTTCGCAATCCCACCATCAGGCTTAAGGGCAGGTTCCTTGGACTTGGCAACTGACTTGCCTTTGCCCTTGGAGGATGAGGCAAACCTTTTGCCCTTTCCTTTCTGCACCATCATAATGGCCTTGCCCTTACCCTTGTTGATGCTTTGTTAAAATTTCCTCAACATATTGAGTAGATATGGCAGTGGTTTAACGATCTCGTTCATGTTATAGTTCATGATGAACTGTCCATAACTCTCGGGCAACGATTTCAGCACGAGATCGATTGCCAACTCTTGGCTGACCGGGAACCCCAACCGGGCGAGATTCTCCAAGTATCCGATCATACGGAGTACATGGGGTCCCACCGGGTTCCTTTCTGCCAGATGACACTTGAACAACGCCTTAGAGACCTCGTACCTCTCAACCCTTTCCTGCTCTTGGAAGAGCTGCTTCTGATGCTCGATCATATTGACAACATTCATGTTTTGTGTTGCTTCTGAAGCTCAGAATTCATGGTACATAGCATAAGGCAGGCTGCATCATTAGCGTCATCAACACGCTTTTGATGTGCCTTTAGGGCTGCAGGTGTTTGGTTCCCTGGACTTGCTGGAACATGCTCCTCTATTGCGTACAGTTTCTTTTCTTGCTTGAGAACAATTCTCAAGTTTCTGTACCAATCAAGGAAGTTGGTTCCAGAGAGCTTGTCCTTTTCAAGGACAGATTGTAGGGAATGTTGTGAACTCGATGAGTTGTTTGCCATTTGGAATTCCACAAAAGGAAAATACGCAAGTTTTAGTATTTGTGAATTTTTGACTATATTCAATAATGGCTAGTTTATCAAATATAGCTCCCACTATTTTTCTACGGATTAATAACCCTCAAGATATTAATGCGAAAAATATCCTTATATTTTCTAGTGGGCCAAGATCCATGTCTCCTTATGAGCGCTTTGGCAAGTCACTCATAATTTGACTACTTTAGGTAGGAACAATTTCCAATTGCATCTCTATGCAACTCTTGGTTCAATTGGGCAAATAACTCCTTATTTATCCATCCATATAGATAATCTCAATTGATTGCCTCTAGGTTTCTTAATCATATTAATAGCCTAGTTGTGTTCAACCTCTTATCTAAACAGTTTCACATTACCAGCTTGTGCCATCGCATTCCATCATTATGAACCAAGTCGCCATGCATTGGCACGCACAAACTTGATAAATAATGTTGATAATGAGTGTTTAAATAACGAGGCAATAACACAATATTTGAATTTTGAGGGATTTTTTAATTCAATTTTAATTGTTTTTGTTGATCAATATAAACTAATCCATCTATTTGAGTTTGGGCACAACTCCAAATAATAGATCCGGGTTGTCTAATTATCTTATTATCCTAATTGCATGCATCATCCATACACCAACCACAAAATAATAAGAAAATAATGTAAACAACCGCAAAATAAAATAAAACGTGATGTGGATATGACCTTTTTCTAGACTAAGATAATTCCAAGCCAATGGAATTATCAATGAACCCTAAAAGCAAACACATCTCCATGCGTCTTGATCTTTTGGTCCATCCTTCTTAGTCATGTGGAATGCTCCATGCTCCATGCTCCATCTTTTGTGGCTCCTTTTGGCTTTGGGCTTCTTTTCTTCAATCTTGTCTAACAATCTACTTTATATAGCACTAGCTAACAACTACACTAAATAAAATAAATCTCACAAGTTGAGAAAAAAATGGCTCGCACGCCATAAAACCCTAATTAATTATTACAATTAATTAATCAGCTCGCAGGCCGTAAACCAAAACACAAAAATTAAACATCCACAACAAACCACATCCTAAGGCCATATCCAATCACCATGCGATTTGCACATAAACAGTTAAAATCCAATTTTAACGCGCTTGGTCAATTTTTAATTGATTTTAGGATATTCTAGGATTAAAACGGTCAATGGGGCCCAACAATCAAATTGCCCGGGCCCAAAAAGAGAACCGCAAAGGCCTTGGGCCGGTCGGCCCCCAGCCCATGCGGCTAGGCCGTGGGCTAGGGCTGCCCCGGCCCCTAGGCCGTCCCTTGCTTGGGCGGCAAGCAGGGAGGGGCGGTCCCCTAGGGGGGCCGAACCTCCTTTGGGAGTTGTTTCCAAAACAACTCCCTTGCTTGGTGCCCAAGTTTGGTTGTTTCCTTGTATGGGAAGAACTCCTTCTTCTACAAGGATGCCCAAACCCTAGATCTAAGATCCTAAAATTTCTCAAACTCACTAATTCATGCATCCAATGCAATAACTAGATCTTTTTATGGTAGATCATTGACAAATTGCATCATATGCTTGATTTGTCTTGTTTTACGCGATAAACAATAATTTTAAGGTGTAAAATGTTGATGAATTAAAATTGCATATTTTAGTATGTTAACGAACTCTTCTTAACTTGCTAATATGTGTAATTTATCTATTTTATCTCTCTTTCTAGACTTATGCTTGTTTTCGTAGTTTTGGTTGTTTTCTCTCATTTTGTAGGCAAAGAAGTGATTTGGAACGCAAGGGGCTAGTTATGAAAGCTTGAATGAGGAATTTGAAGGCTTAATTTGAAGAAGTCAAGTGATAAAGAGGCTAAAATTGAAGACAAAGCAAGAATTTGCAAGTTAAAGAGAGGTTTCAAGGGTTTAAATGAAGAGGACAAGGGAAGATAGAGGCCAAAAATGAAGATTTAGAAGCCAAGAGGCCACATTACAAGGCCAAAGTTGCATCTATGGGGTTGTTTGAGAAGAAACTAACGGAATCGGGGTCAAAATGCAAGGTTCTAAAGTTTCTAAGGACTTGAAAGATGACTTTTTAACGGATTGGGGGTCAGATTGCCATTTTCAGAAGGTTTTAAGTTAGAGCCGGGGTACTTTAAAACATAACAGCGAGATTGGGGGGAGCCGGGTGCAAATTTCACTATGACAGCTCATCTTTCTCACGCGTATTTCCTCACTCTCTCTCCACGACTTCAGCGTGAAACACAGGAAGCCATGGACGACCTGCCAAAGCTTCGACGAAGCCCAAAGACACCTCAAATCGCAACGAAATCAAGCCAAATTGGGTGCAAAATACTCCTCAGCCCAAGGCCTCTCTAGTGCACCTCTCAATTTGGCCCAAACCGCAGTGAAGAGAAAAGCCCTAAATCTACTAGGGTTCATGAAGCTTCTGCAAATCAACGAAGGAGGAGCTCTGAGATGAATTGGAGGGTGAGGATACATTCTTGGAGGCTAAGGAAGCTCAAATACAAGTCTATATAAGATGGGTTGAAGAGATGGAAAAGGGGGGGACGAACACGCTTCATGCTAGGCCGAATTTCTGTCTCTCTCTCTTCTCTCTCGGTTCTAAACCGTTTCTGGGTTTGTGTTGGTGATTCCGAGCTCGTCCCGAGCTAACACGGAGCCAACAACATCCATAGAAGGAAGAGTTAGGGCTGGGTTTGATTTGGGGCTGTTTTGGAGCACCGTTTTGGTCACTATTTTGAGTTTAGTTGCTAATTAGTTGATAAATCCTGTTAGATTAGTTGTTAACAGTTGGTTTTGTGGAGTTTGGAATCAAGTTGTAGTAGTTTGAATCAAGTATTGGTAACTTTGTTCTTCATTTTGGGCATTTGAAGCAAGTTCTTGAGTTGAAACTTGAATTTGATGAAAATGTTCATGAATATGCTTGATATCTCTTGTGTTGCTTGGTTCTTGGATATGAGTAGCTAGATTTATTGTTGGTTGAAGTTGATGAATCTAGGTGTGTTGGGTATGGATTCAATTGTTAAATCAATGAGTTGAGAAGTTCCTCTTGTGATTTATGACTCAACAAGTGTTGGAATACAAATCCGATTTGTAGCTTCATCTTGTATGTGGATTCATGCTTGAATACACATACTTGATAGTTGATACAACTTAGTTTTGGATTCCACTAGTGTTCCTCATGAATCATACTTGAATTTGACATTAGAATCCATACATATCCTTGTAATATCATTTGGGTGTTGGATTCATGCACAACACTCCTAGATGATTCAACTAAGACCAACTCTTCTCTCAAATTCTACAAACTCTTCTCAAATTTTGGATTCCCTTTAAAGTAGTTGCTTAGTTTCTTGGAATTGTTCAACAAATACCCTTGCTCCATCAAGTTTGCTTGGTGGATTTTGAAGCTTGGCTAGCTATAAAGCCTTTGGGAAACTTGGTTTTGTTAGTTTAGTTAGTCGCTTAGTAAGTTCACTAGTTAGCTTAGAGTGTTTAAATCTCCTACCCAATCCTTGTGGAAATCGACCCCGTTCTTACTCGGGTACTACTTAGAACGATATTCCTATACTTGGGAATTATCGATTCAACATAAAACTATTAAAACGTAACACATAAACCACGTTTATGCTCTACGACCTGTGGCTCTGATACCACTGTAGGGTTTTGATTCATGGATGCGCAACGGAAACATAATCAAATATAACCATGCAAAACCCTCCAAGGATCACAAGTCAAGAGACATAACGAAGGTAAATGAAGAAATCAATAACACACCGTAGGGTTCTCCTTTGATGACTTCAAACGCGAATAATGTCACGTTCTCTATAGTTGATCCACGCCTAGAGTTGAGATCTAGATTTTCCTATCCTTGGTTCTAGCCCGGAAAGAGGAAGTGGAAGAAAAATCACGCAAAACAAGACCAACAAGGGAGGTCTCGGCCTCCTTGTGGCCGACGGGGACGGGCGGCGGCGAGCTAGGGGGCGGCGGCTCCTTAGCTTGCTTGCTCTCTCTCCTTTTTTTCTCTCCCACTCAAGTTATGAACAATATGATCATAAGTGTGGGAAGGAAGGAAGGAGTGTCCTTTATATAGTCCAACAACTCCTTGCCAACTACCTAAAGGACCTATTCTAGTCCTACTAGAATTCGGTTTAGTCCCTTCCTTGCAAATTAGTCCTACTAACTTTGCGAGGTGTTGCAAAGTGATCCTTCTAATTAATTAATCCCATTAATTAATTCAAAAATCTATTTCAACTCTATATAGCGTGTGACCCCATAGGTTCTATCTAGTTGGTAGCAACAATTTGCTAATATGAAGCGGTTCCTTGCAAAACATCCATCCTAGCCAACTAATAGAATAGTCATCTTTGACAAACCTTTGTACAAGTAATTGTCTCATCCCTTTGTCTCTATATCCGGATTGGACATTGAGACATCCAAGTCACACTCGTATATCCAATCCATAGTTTCTCGATCCATGCGAATATCCTTATTCGTGCAAATAACATCAATATCCTATATTGATTTATTTGAGTCTGGCCAGACATTCTATAAGCACTATCCCTCGAGTGGCCTAGGATATTTGCTCCCGTTATGTGGGAAGGACAAATTCTATCTACGTCCACTACGATCTCTAAGCTTTCTTCTTATTGTATCCAGTACACGCCTTTATAGCTACCCAGTTATGGTGTAGCGTTTGACGCTACCAAAAATCACAATAATCCATAACTAGAATATCTAGTACTTCAAGTCTAAGGATGACAATACCATTGCACCTCGAGAAGCGCTTGTGAATTAACATAACGTGTATGTAGCCTTCTCGGAGATGGGTCAATCCAGTGCGCCATTACCCCTAATGCACACCCATGTGTTGGATCATGATATCTCCATATCAATCCAACCCCATACTAGTCTATAGATGATTTTCCCACTAATCATTATACTGGACTAGGGATATTTAAGATAAACAACACATTTGTAAATCTAAGGACTTCATTATATTAAATATCCAATAAATAATACAATAAATGTTCTAGCCACAAATAAATTCATACTAAACTAGATTGCCTCTAGGGAATCTATTCCAACAGTCTCCCACTTGCACTAGAGCCAATCTGACGCATCTCGTATGCCCATGCTCCTAGTGTGCCCTTCATGCTTCCACTACACAAGCGGCTTTGTAAGTGGATCTGACAGATTCTCATCTGTAGGAATCTTGCATATCCGAACATCTCCTCTATCGATAATATCTCGAATCAGATGGAACTTCTTGAGCACGTGTTTGGATTTCTGGTGTGACCTGGGTTCCTTTGATTGCGTGATCGCCCCAGTGTTGTCACAATACAACTCAACTGGATCCGCAATGCTAGGAACCACACCAAGTTCAGAAACAAACTTTCTGATCCAAACAGCTTCCTTTGCTGCGCCATTTGCAGCAATGTACTCAGCCTCTGTTGTAGAATCAGCTACCGTCTATTGCTTGGAACTTTTCCAGCTCACCGCTGCTCCATTCAGGCAAAACACATATCCCGACTGTGAACTAAAGTCATCTCTGTCGATTTGGAAGCTTGCGTCGGTGTAACCCCTTACACGCAACTCTTCCTCACCGCCAAACATCAAGAAAGCATCCTTAGTTCTTCTCAAGTACTTTAGGATATTCTTGACTGCAATCCAGTGACTCTCACCTGGATTGGATTGGTATCTGCTTGTCATACACAAGGCATATGACACATATGGTCTAGTACGTAACATGGCGTACATGATAGATCCTATGGCCGAGGCATAGGGTATCCTACTCATGCGTTCCTTCTCAATCTCATTGCAAGGACAACCACTCTTCGAAAGAGTGATTCCATGTGACATGGGCAAGAATCCCTGCTTGGAATCTTGCATGTTGAACCGTTTCAACACTTTGTCAATATATGTACGCTGACTTAGGCCTCACAGTCTCTTAGATCTATATGTATAGATCTTTATACCGAGTATATAGGCTGCTTTCCCTAAGTCCTTCATTGAGAAACACTTCCCTAGCCAATCTTTAACAGATTGCAGCATGGGAAATTCGTTTCCAATGAGTAGTATGTCATCCACATACAAGACCAGAAAAGCTACAGAGCTCCCACTAACCTTCTTGTAGACACAAGACTCATCTTCGTTTCTGATGAAGCCAAACTCTTTGACTACTTCATCAAAACATCGATTCCAACTCCTAGAAGCTTGCTTTAATCCATAAATGGATCGTTGCAGCTTACAGACTTTGTTGGCTTGCTTTGGATCTTCAAAACCCTCCGGCTGTATCATATACATGTCCTCGAGGAGATTCCCATAAAGGAATGCTGTTTTGACATCCATCTGCCAAATCTCATAGTCGTAGTATGCTGCAATTGCAAGTAGGATTCGGATGGATTTTGTCATAGCGACTGGTGAAAAGGTTTCATCATAGTCAATACCATGAATCTGTCTGAATCCTTTAGCCACCAATAAGCCCTTATAGGTAATCACATTACCATCCATGTTGATCTTCTTCTTGAAGACCAACGTGCACCCTATGGGCCGTGCCCCTTCGGGTGGTTCCACCAAAGTCCATACTTTGTTGGTATACATGGATTCCATCTCGGATCTCATGGCTTCTACCCACTTCTGAGAGTCTGGGCCTTTCATTGCCTCTTCATAGGTAGTAGGCTCATTATCTATGAGCATCGTGTCACCGGAATCGGTCACGAGAAGTCCATACCTCTCGGGTTCCTGGCGCACTCTACTAGATCTACGAAGCTCTTGTGTTACCTGAACAGGCTCCTCCACAACTATTTGTGGTTCCTGTTCATGTTCCATAATCGGATCAGTGATTTGTGGTTCTTGAATTTCTTCAAGTTCTACAGTCCTCCCACTTGCTTCTTTAGAGACAAACTCTCTTTCTAGAAACACGCCGGTCCGAGCAACAAACACTTTTTTCTCGGTTGGATTGTAGAATTAGTAACCCTTAGTTTCCTTTGGGAACCCCAGAAACTTACACTTATCTGACTTCGGCCCTAGCTTGTCTGATTGTAAACGTTTTACATAGACATCGCAGCCCCAAATCCTCATGAACGACAGTGTGGGACGCCTCCCACTCCACATCTCATGTGGTGTCTTCATGACTGCTTTAGATGGAACACGGTTAATGGTAAAATCTGCACTTAATAGAGCGTGGCCCCAAAACGATAATGGAAGATTGGTTTGACACATCATAGATCAAACCATATCCAATAGGGTTGGATTCCTCCTCTCAGACACGCCATTCCATTGTGGCGTTCCCGGTGGAGTGAGTTGGGACACGATCCCACACTCCCTAAGATAGTCGTCAAACTCTTGGCTCAAGTATTCTTCTCCACGATCCGATCGTAGAGCCTTGATACTTTTGCCAAGTTGCTTCTCGACTTCATTCTTGAATTCTTTGAACAATTCAAAGGATTCGGATTTGGCCCTCATAAGGTATACAAATCCATATCTACTGTAATCATCAGTAAATGTAATGAAGTAGACATAACCACCCCTGGCAGGCGTGGCAAATGGTCCACATACATCAGTATGTATGAGTGCCAATTGCTCACTAGTCCTCTCACCTTTCTTATTGAAAGGGACTTTGTCATTTTTCCCAATAACCAAGCCTCACATGTCTCATATGATTCAAAATCAAATGAGTCTAGTAGTCCATCCTTATGGAGTCTAGATACACGTTTCTCGTTTATGTGGCCTAAACGACAGTGCCATAAATAAGCAGGAATTAAATCATTTATTTTAATCCGCTTGGTATTAATGTTGTAGACAGGATTGCTTAGATCAAGGACATACAGTCCATTAAATCATTGCGCACTAAAATAATGAATATTATTCAAATAAAAGGAACAACAATTGTTCTTTATTGAAATAATAAAACCTTCCTTGTCCAAACACGAAATAGAAATAATGTTTCTGCTCATAGCAGGCACAAAATAGAAATTATTTAATTCTAAAACTAATCATGAAGGCAGAGACAGCTCGCACACGCCTATGGCCAACGTAGCAATTTTTGCTCCATTCCCAACGCGTAGATCTATCTCCCCTTTAGCCAATCTTCTACTTCTCTTTAGATCCTGCACATTTCGAAAAATGTGAGATCCACATCCAGTATCTAATACCCATGATGTAGAGACAGTTAAATTGACATCTACAACAAAAATACCTGGTGGTGGTGGAATCACTATTCCAAGCCTCTTGTCCTCCAGATATTTTAAGCAGTCCTCCTCCAGTGTCCAGGCTGACTGCAGTAGTGACCCTCACCTTTAGTCACACCTTTCGCAATCCCACCAACAGGCTTAAGGGCAGGTTCCTTGGACTTGGCAACTGACTTGCCTTTGCCCTTGGAGGATGAGGCAAACATTTTGCCCTTTCCTTTCTGCACCATCATAATGGCCTTGCCCTTACCCTTGTTGATGCTTTGTTCAGCTGTCCTCAACATATTGAGTAGATATGGTAGTGGTTTAACGATCTCGTTCATGTTATAGTTCATGATGAATTGTCCATAACTCTCGGGCAACGATTGCAACACGAGATCGATTGCCAACTCTTGGCCGACCGGGAACCCCAACCGGGCGAGATTCTCCAAGTATCCGATCATACGGAGTACATGAGGTCCCACCGGGTTCCCTTCTTCCAGATGACACTTGAACAACGCCTTAGAGACCTCGTACCTCTCAACCCTTGCCTGCTCTTGGAAGAGCTGCTTCAGATGCTCGATCATATCGACAACATTCATGTTTTCGTGTTCTTTCTGAAGCTCAGAATTCATGGTACATAGCATAAGGCAGGCTGCATCATTAGCGTCATCACCACGCTTTTGATGTGCCTTTAGGGCTGTAGGTGTTTGGTTCTCTGGACTTGCTGGAACATGCTCCTCTATTGCGTACAGTTTCTTTTCTTGCTTGAGAACAATTCTCAAGTTTCTGTACCAATCAAGGATGTTGGTTTCAGAGAGCTTGTCCTTTTCAAGGACAGATCGTAGAGAATTTTGTGAACTCGATGAGTTGTTTGCCATTTGGAATTTCACAAAAGGAAAATACGCAAGTTTTAGTATTTGTGAATTTTTGACTATATTCAATAATGGCTAGTTTATCAAATATAGCTCCCACTATTTTTCTATGGATTAATAACCCTCAAGATATTAATGCGGAAAATATCCTTATATTTTCTAGTGGGCCAAGATCCATGTTTCATCTTCTTATGAGCTTGCTTTGGCAAGTCACCCATAATTTGACTACTTTAGGTAGGAACAATTTCCAATTGCATCTCTATGCAAATCTTGGTTCAATTGGGCAAATAACTCCTTATTTATCCATCCATATGGATAATCCCAATTGATTACCTCTAGGTTTCTTAATCATATTAATAGCCTAGTTGTGTTCAACCTCTTCTCTAAACAGTTGCACATTACTAGCTTGTGCCATCGCATTCCATCATTATGAACCAAGTCGCCATGCTTTGGCACGCACGAACTTGATAAATAATGATGATAATGAGTGTTTAAATAACGAGAAGGCAAGAACACAATATTTGAATTTTGAGGGATTTTTCAATTCAATTTTAATTGTTTTTGTTGATCAATATCAACTATTCCATCTATTTGAGTTTGGGCACAACTCCAAATAATAGATCCGGGTTGTCTAATTATCTTGTTATCCTAATTGAATGCATCATCCATACACCAACCACAAAATAATAAGATAATAATGTAAACAACCAAAAAGTAAAATAAAACGTGATGTGGATATGGCCTTTTTCTAGACTAAGGTAATTCCAAGCCAATGGAATTATCTATGAACCCTAAAAGCAAACACATCTCCATGCGTCTTGATCTTTTGGTCCATCCTTCTTAGTCATGTGGAATGCTCCATGCTTCATCTTTTGTGGCTCCTTTTTGGCTTTGGGATTCTTTTCTTCAATCTTGGCTAACAATCTACTTTATCTGGGACTAGCTAACAACTACACTAAATAAAATAAATCTCACAAGTTGAGAAAAAATGGCTCGCAGGCCATAAAACCCTAATTAATTATTACAATTAATTAATCAGCTCGCAGGCCGTAAACCAAAACACAAAAATTAAACATCCACAACAAACCACATCCTAAGGCCATATCCAATCACCATGCGATTTGCACATAAACAGTCAAATTCCAATTTTAACGCGCTTGGTCAATTTTTAATTGATTTTAGGATATTCTAGGGTTAAAACGGTCCATGAGTCCCAACAATCAAATTGCCCGGGCCCAAAAAGAGAACCGCAAAGGCCTTGGGCCGGCCGGCCCCCAGCCCACGCGGCTAGGTCGTGGGCTAGGGCTGCCCCAGCCCCTAGGCCGTCCCTTGCTTGGGCGGCAAGCAGGGAGGGGCGGTCCCCTAAGGGGGCCGAACCTCCTTTGATGACTTCAAACGCGAATAATGTCACGTTCTCTATAGTTGATCCACGCCTAGAGTTGAGATCTAGATCTTCCTATCCTTGGTGCTAGCCCGGAAAGAGGAAGAGGAAGAAAAATCACGCAAAACAAGACCAACAAGGGAGGTCTCGGCCTCCTTGTGGCCGACGGGGACGGGCGGCGAGCTAGGGGGCGGCGGCTCCTTAGCTTCCTTGCTCTCTGTCCTTTTGTTCTCTCCCACTCAAGTTATGAACAATATGATCATAAGTGTGGGAAGGAAGGAAGGAGTGTCCTTTATATAGTCCAACAACTCCTTGCCAACTACCTAAAGGACCTATTCTAGTCCTACTAGAATTCGGTTTAGTCCCTTCCTTGCAAATTAGTCCTACAACTTTGCAAGGTGTTGCAAAGTGATCCTTCTAATTAATTAATCCCATTAATTAATTCCCAAATCTAGTTCAACTCTATATAGCGTGTGACCCCATAGGTTCTATCTAGTTGGTAGCAACAATTTGCTAATATGAAGCGGTTTCTAGCAAAACATCCATTCTAGCCAACTAATAGAATAGTCATCTTTGACAAACCTTTGTACAAGTAATTGCCTCATCCCTTTGTCTCTATATCCGGATTGGACATTGAGACATCCAAGTCACACTCGTATATCCAATCCATAGTTTCTCGATCCATGCGAATATCCTTATTCGTGCAAATAACATCAATATCCTATATTGATTTATTTGAGTCAGGCCAGACATTCTATAAGCACTATCCCTCGAGTGGCCTAGAATATTTGCTCCCGTTATGTGGGAAGGACAAATTCTATCTACGTCCACTACGATCTCTAAGCTTTCTTCTTATTGTATCCAGTACACGCCTTTATAGCTACCCAGTTATGGTGTAGCGTTTGACGCTACCAAAAATCACAATAATCCATAACTAGAATATCTAGTACTTCAAGTCTAAGGATGACAATACCATTGCACCTCGAGAAGCGCTTGTGACTTAATATAACGTGTATGTAGCCTTCTCGGAGATGGGTCAATCCAGTGCGCCATTACCCCTAATGCACACCCATGTGTTGGATCATGATATCTCCATATCAATCCAACCCCATACTAGTCTATAGATGATTGTCCCACTAATCATTATACTGGACTAGGGATATTTAAGATAAACAACACATTTGTAAATCTAAGGACTTCATTATATTAAATATCCAATAAATAATACAATAAATGTTCTAGCCACAAATACATTCATACTAAACTAGATTGCCTCTAGGGAATCTATTCCAACAGTCTCCCACTTGCACTAGAGCCAATCTGACGCATCTCGTATGCCCATGCTCCTAGTGTGCCCTTCATGCTTCCACTGCACAAGCGGCTTTGTAAGTGGATCTGACAGATTCTCATCTGTAGGAATCTTGCATATCCGAACGTCTCCTTTATCGATAATATCTCGAATCAGATGGAACTTCTTGAGCACGTGTTTGGATTTCTGGTGTGACCCGGGTTCCTTTGATTGCGTGATCGCCCCAGTGTTGTCACAATACAACTCAACTGGATCCGCAATGCTAGGAACCACACCAAGTTCAGAAACAAACTTTCTGATCCAAACAGCTTCCTTTGCTGCGCCATTTGCAGCAATGTACTCAGCCTCTGTTGTAGAATCAGCTACCGTCTATTGCTTGGAACTTTTCCAGCTCACCGCTGCTCCATTCAGGCAAAACACATATCCCGACTGTGATCTAAAGTCATCTCTGTCGATTTGGAAGCTTGCGTCGGTGTAACCCCTTACACGCAACTCTTCCTCACCGCCAAACATCAAGAAAGCATCCTTAGTTCTTCTCAAGTACTTTAGGATATTCTTGACCGCAATCCAGTGACTCTCACCTGGATTGGATTGGAATCTGCTTGTCATACACAAGGCATATGACACATCTGGTCTAGTACGTAACATGGCGTACATGATAGATCCTATGGCCGAGGCATAGGGTATCCTACTCATGCGTTCCTTCTCAATCTCATTGCAAGGACAACCACTCTTCGAAAGAGTGATTCCATGTGACATGGGCAAGAATCCCTGCTTGGAATCTTGCATGTTGAACCATTTCAACACTTTGTCAATATATGTACGCTGACTTAGGCCTAGCAGTCTCTTAGATCTATATGTATAGATCTTTATACCGAGTATATAGGCTGCTTTCCCTAAGTCCTTCATTGAGAAACACTTCCCTAGCCAATCTTTAACAGATTGCAGCATGGGAACTTCATTTCCAATGAGTAGTATGTCATCCACATACAAGACCAGAAAAGCTACAGAGCTCCCACTAACCTTCTTGTAGACACAGACTCATCTTCGTTTATGATGAAGCCAAACTCTTTGACTACTTCATCAAAACATCGATTCCAACTCCTAGAAGCTTGCTTTAATCCATAAATGGATCGTTGCAGCTTACAGACTTTGTTGGCTTGCTTTGGATCTTCAAAACCCTCCGGCTGTATCATATACACGTCCTCGAGGAGATTCCCATAAAGGAATGCTGTTTTGACATCCATCTGCCAAATCTCATAGTCGTAGTATGCTGCAATTGCAAGTAGGATTCGGATGGATTTGGTCATAGCGACTGGTGAAAAGGTTTCATCATAGTCAATAACATGAATCTGTCTGAATCCTTTAGCCACCAATCAGCCCTTATAGGTAATCACATTACCATCCATGTCGATCTTCTTCTTGAAGACCAACTTGCACCCTATGGGCCGTGCCCCTTCGGGTGGTTCCACCAAAGTCCATACTTTGTTGGTATACATGGATTCCATCTCGGATCTCATGGCTTCTACCCACTTCTGAGAGTCTGGGCCTTGCATTGCCTCTTCATAGGTAGTAGGCTCATTATCTATGAGCATCGTGTCACCGGAATCGGTCACGAGAAGTCCATACCTCTCGGGTTCCTGGCGCACTCTACTAGATCTACGAAGCTCTTGTGTTACCTGAACAGGCTCCTCCACAACTATTTGTGGTTCCTGTTCATGTTCCATAATCGGATCAGTGATTTGTGGTTCTTGAATTTCTTCAAGTTCTACAGTCCTCCCACTTGCTTCTTTAGAGACAAACTCTCTTTCTAGAAACACGCCGGTCCGAGCAACAAACACTTTTTTCTCGGTTGGATTGTAGAAGTAGTAACCCTTAGTTTCCTTTGGGAACCCTAGAAACTTACACTTATCTGACTTCGGCCCTAGATTGTCTGATTGTAAACGTTTTACATAGACATCGCAACCCCAAATCCTCATGAACGACAGTGTGGGACGCCTCCCACTCCACATCTCATGTGGTGTCTTCATGACTGATTTAGATGGAACACGGTTAATGGTAAAATCTGCACTTAATAGAGCGTGGCCCCAAAACGATAATGGAAGATCGGTTTGACACATCATAGATCAAACCATATCCAATAGGGTTGGATTCCTCCTCTCAGACACGCCATTACATTGTGGCGTTCCCGGTGGAGTGAGTTGGCACACGATCCCACACTCCCTAAGATAGTCGTCAAACTCTTGGCTCAAGTATTCTTCTCCACGATCCGATCGTAGAGCCTTGATATTTTGCCAAGTTGCTTCTCGACTTCATTCTTGAATTCTTTGAACAATTCAAAGGATTCGGATTTGGCCCTCATAAGGTATACAAATCCATATCTACTGTAATCATCAGTAAATGTAATGAAGTAGACATAACCACCCCTGGCAGGCGTGGCAAATGGTCCACATACATCAGTATGTATGAGTGCCAATTGCTCACTAGTCCTCTCACCTTTCTTATTGAAAGGGACTTTGTCATTTTTCCCAATAACCAAGCCTCACATGTCTCATATGATTCAAAATCAAATGAGTCTAGTAGTCCATCCTTATGGAGTCTAGATACACGTTTCTCGTTTATGTGGCCTAAACGACAGTGCCATAAATAAGCAGGAATTAAATCATTTATTTTAATCCGCTTGGTATTAATGTTGTAGACAGGATTGCTTAGATCAAGGACATACGGTCCATTAAATAATTGCGCACTAAAATAATGAATATTATTCAAATAAAAGGAACAACAATTGTTCTTTATTGAAATAATAAAACCTTCCTTGTCCAAACACGAAATAGAAATAATGTTTCTGCTCATAGCAGGCACAAAATAGCAATTATTTAATTCTAAAACTAATCATGAAGGCAGAGACCGCTCGCACACGCCTATGGCCAACGTAGCAATTTTTGCTCCATTCCCAACGCGTAGATCTATCTCCCCTTTAGCCAATCTTCTACTTCTCTTTAGATCCTGCACATTTCGACAAATGTGAGATCCACATCCAGTATCTAATACCCATGATGTAGAGACAGTTAAATTGACATCTACAACAAAAATACCTGGTGGTGGTGGAATCACTATTCCAAGCCTCTTGTCCTCCAAATATTTTGGGCAGTCCTCCTCCAGTGTCCAGGCTGACTGCAGTAGTGACACTCACCTTTAGTCACACCTTTCGCAATCCCACCAACAGGCTTAAGGGCAGGTTCCTTGGACTTGGCAACTGACTTGCCTTTGCCCTTGGAGGATGAGGTAAACATTTTGCCCTTTCCTTTCTGCACCATCATAATGGCCTTGCCCTTACCCTTGTTGATGCTTTGTTCAGCTGTCCTCAACATATTGAGTAGATATGGTAGTGGTTTAACGATCTCGTTCATGTTATAGTTCATGATGAACTGTCCATAACTCTCGGGCAACGATTGCAACACGAGATCGATTGCCAACTCTTGGCCGACCGGGAACCCCAACCGGGCGAGATTCTCCAAGTATCCGATCATACGGAGTACATGGGGTCCCACCGGGTTCCCTTCTTCCAGATGACACTTGAACAACGCCTTAGAGACCTCGTACCTCTCAACCCTTGCCTTCTCTTGGAAGAGCTGCTTCAGATGCTCGATCATATCGACAACATTCATGTTTTCGTGCTCCTTCTGAAGCTCAGAATTCATGGTACATAGCATAAGGCAGGCTACATCATTAGCGTCATCACCACGCTTTTGATGTGCCTTTAGGGCTGTAGGTGTTTGGTTCTCTGGACTTGCTGGAACATGCTCCTCTATTGCGTACAGTTTCTTTTCTTGCTTGAGAACAATTCTCAAGTTTCTGTACCAATCAAGGATGTTGGTTTCAGAGAGCTTGTCCTTTTCAAGGACAGATCGTAGAGAATTTTGTGAACTCGATGAGTTGTTTGCCATTTGGAATTTCACAAAAGGAAAATACGCAAGTTTTAGTATTTGTGAATTTTTGACTATATTCAATAATGGCTAGTTTATCAAATATAGCTCCCACTATTTTTCTATGGATTAATAACCCTCAAGATATTAATGCGGAAAATATCCTTATATTTTCTAGTGGGCCAAGATCCATGTTTCATCTTCTTATGAGCTTGCTTTGGCAAGTCACCCATAATTTGACTACTTTAGGTAGGAACAATTTCCAATTGCATCTCTATGCAACTCTTGGTTCAATTGGGCAAATAACTCCTTATTTATCCATCCATATGGATAATCCCAATTGATTACCTCTAGGTTTCTTAATCATATTAATAGCCTAGTTGTGTTCAACCTCTTCTCTAAACATTGCACATTACTAGCTTGTGCCATCGCATTCCATCATTATGAACCAAGTCGCCATGCTTTGGCACGCACGAACTTGATAAATAATGATGATAATGAGTGTTTAAATAACGAGAAGGCAAGAACACAATATTTAAATTTTGAGGGATTTTTCAATTCAATTTTAATTGTTTTTGTTGATCAATATCAACTAATCCATCTATTTGAGTTTGGGCACAACTCCAAATAATAGATCCGGGTTGTCTAATTATCTTGTTATCCTAATTGCATGCATCATCCATACACCAACCACAAAATAATAAGATAATAATGTAAACAACCAAAAAGTAAAATAAAACGTGATGTGGATATGGCCTTTTTCTAGACTAAGGTAATTCCAAGCCAATGGAATTATCTATGAACCCTAAAAGCAAACACATCTCCATGCGTCTTGATCTTTTGGTCCATCCTTCTTAGTCATGTGGAATGCTCCATGCTCCATCTTTTGTGGCTCCTTTTTGGCTTTGGGCTTCTTTTCTTCAATCTTGTTTAACAATCTACTTTATCTGGGACTAGCTAACAACTACACTAAATAAAATAAATCTCACAAGTTGAGAAAAAAATGGCTCGCAGGCCATAAAACCCTAATTAATTATTACAATTAATTAATCAGCTCGCAGGCCGTAAACCAAAACACAAAAATTAAACATCCACAACAAACCACATCCTAAGGCCATATCCAATCACCATGCGATTTGCACATAAACAGTCAAATTCCAATTTTAACGCGCTTGGTCAATTTTTAATTGATTTTAGGATATTCTAGGGTTAAACCGGTCCATGGGGCCCAACAATCAAATTGCCCGGGCCCAAAAAGAGAACCGCAAAGGCCTTGGGCCGGCCGGCCCCCAGCCCACGCGGCTAGGTCGTGGGCTAGGGCTGCCCCAGCCCCTAGGCCGTCCCTTGCTTGGGCGGCAAGAAGGGAGGGGCGGTCCCCTAGGGGGGCCGAACCTCCTTTGATGACTTCAAACGCGAATAATGTCACGTTCTCTATAGTTGATCCACGCCTAGAGTTGAGATCTAGATCTTCCTATCCTTGGTGCTAGCCCGGAAAGAGGAAGAGCCAGAAAAATCACGCAAAACAAGACCAACAAGGGAGGTCTCGGCCTCCTTGTGGCCGACAGGGACGGGCGGCGAGCTAGGGGGCGGCGGCTCCTTAGCTTCCTTGCTCTCTGTCCTTTTGTTCTCTCCCACTCAAGTTATGAACAATATGATCATAAGTGTGGGAAGGAAGGAAGGAGTGTCCTTTATATAGTCCAACAACTCCTTGCCAACTACCTAAAGGACCTATTCTAGTCCTACTAGAATTCGGTTTAGTCCCTTCCTTGCAAATTAGTCCTACAACTTTGCAAGGTGTTGCAAAGTGATCCTTCTAATTAATTAATCCCATTAATTAATTCCCAAATCTAGTTCAACTCTATATAGCGTGTGACCCCATAGGTTCTATCTAGTTGGTAGCAACAATTTGCTAATATGAAGCGGTTTCTAGCAAAACATCCATTCTAGCCAACTAATAGAATAGTCATCTTTGACAAACCTTTGTACAAGTAATTGCCTCATCCCTTTGTCTCTATATCCGGATTGGACATTGAGACATCCAAGTCACACTCGTATATCCAATCCATAGTTTCTCGATCCATGCGAATATCCTTATTCGTGCAAATAACATCAATATCCTATATTGATTTATTTGAGTCAGGCCAGACATTCTATAAGCACTATCCCTCGAGTGGCCTAGAATATTTGCTCCCGTTATGTGGGAAGGACAAATTCTATCTACGTCCACTACGATCTCTAAGCTTTCTTCTTATTGTATCCAGTACACGCCTTTATAGCTACCCAGTTATGGTGTAGCGTTTGACGCTACCAAAAATCACAATAATCCATAACTAGAATATCTAGTACTTCAAGTCTAAGGATGACAATACCATTGCACCTCGAGAAGCGCTTGTGACTTAATATAACGTGTATGTAGCCTTCTCGGAGATGGGTCAATCCAGTGCGCCATTACCCCTAATGCACACCCATGTGTTGGATCATGATATCTCCATATCAATCCAACCCCATACTAGTCTATAGATGATTGTCCCACTAATCATTATACTGGACTAGGGATATTTAAGATAAACAACACATTTGTAAATCTAAGGACTTCATTATATTAAATATCCAATAAATAATACAATAAATGTTCTAGCCACAAATACATTCATACTAAACTAGATTGCCTCTAGGGAATCTATTCCAACAGTCTCCCACTTGCACTAGAGCCAATCTGACGCATCTCGTATGCCCATGCTCCTAGTGTGCCCTTCATGCTTCCACTGCACAAGCGGCTTTGTAAGTGGATCTGACAGATTCTCATCTGTAGGAATCTTGCATATCCGAACGTCTCCTTTATCGATAATATCTCGAATCAGATGGAACTTCTTGAGCACGTGTTTGGATTTCTGGTGTGACCCGGGTTCCTTTGATTGCGTGATCGCCCCAGTGTTGTCACAATACAACTCAACTGGATCCGCAATGCTAGGAACCACACCAAGTTCAGAAACAAACTTTCTGATCCAAACAGCTTCCTTTGCTGCGCCATTTGCAGCAATGTACTCAGCCTCTGTTGTAGAATCAGCTACCGTCTATTGCTTGGAACTTTTCCAGCTCACCGCTGCTCCATTCAGGCAAAACACATATCCCGACTGTGATCTAAAGTCATCTCTGTCGATTTGGAAGCTTGCGTCGGTGTAACCCCTTACACGCAACTCTTCCTCACCGCCAAACATCAAGAAAGCATCCTTAGTTCTTCTCAAGTACTTTAGGATATTCTTGACCGCAATCCAGTGACTCTCACCTGGATTGGATTGGAATCTGCTTGTCATACACAAGGCATATGACACATCTGGTCTAGTACGTAACATGGCGTACATGATAGATCCTATGGCCGAGGCATAGGGTATCCTACTCATGCGTTCCTTCTCAATCTCATTGCAAGGACAACCACTCTTCGAAAGAGTGATTCCATGTGACATGGGCAAGAATCCCTGCTTGGAATCTTGCATGTTGAACCATTTCAACACTTTGTCAATATATGTACGCTGACTTAGGCCTAGCAGTCTCTTAGATCTATATGTATAGATCTTTATACCGAGTATATAGGCTGCTTTCCCTAAGTCCTTCATTGAGAAACACTTCCCTAGCCAATCTTTAACAGATTGCAGCATGGGAACTTCATTTCCAATGAGTAGTATGTCATCCACATACAAGACCAGAAAAGCTACAGAGCTCCCACTAACCTTCTTGTAGACACAGACTCATCTTCGTTTATGATGAAGCCAAACTCTTTGACTACTTCATCAAAACATCGATTCCAACTCCTAGAAGCTTGCTTTAATCCATAAATGGATCGTTGCAGCTTACAGACTTTGTTGGCTTGCTTTGGATCTTCAAAACCCTCCGGCTGTATCATATACACGTCCTCGAGGAGATTCCCATAAAGGAATGCTGTTTTGACATCCATCTGCCAAATCTCATAGTCGTAGTATGCTGCAATTGCAAGTAGGATTCGGATGGATTTGGTCATAGCGACTGGTGAAAAGGTTTCATCATAGTCAATAACATGAATCTGTCTGAATCCTTTAGCCACCAATCAGCCCTTATAGGTAATCACATTACCATCCATGTCGATCTTCTTCTTGAAGACCAACTTGCACCCTATGGGCCGTGCCCCTTCGGGTGGTTCCACCAAAGTCCATACTTTGTTGGTATACATGGATTCCATCTCGGATCTCATGGCTTCTACCCACTTCTGAGAGTCTGGGCCTTGCATTGCCTCTTCATAGGTAGTAGGCTCATTATCTATGAGCATCGTGTCACCGGAATCGGTCACGAGAAGTCCATACCTCTCGGGTTCCTGGCGCACTCTACTAGATCTACGAAGCTCTTGTGTTACCTGAACAGGCTCCTCCACAACTATTTGTGGTTCCTGTTCATGTTCCATAATCGGATCAGTGATTTGTGGTTCTTGAATTTCTTCAAGTTCTACAGTCCTCCCACTTGCTTCTTTAGAGACAAACTCTCTTTCTAGAAACACGCCGGTCCGAGCAACAAACACTTTTTTCTCGGTTGGATTGTAGAAGTAGTAACCCTTAGTTTCCTTTGGGAACCCTAGAAACTTACACTTATCTGACTTCGGCCCTAGATTGTCTGATTGTAAACGTTTTACATAGACATCGCAGCCCCAAATCCTCATGAACGACAGTGTGGGACGCCTCCCACTCCACATCTCATGTGGTGTCTTCATGACTGATTTAGATGGAACACGGTTAATGGTAAAATCTGCACTTAATAGAGCGTGGCCCCAAAACGATAATGGAAGATCGGTTTGACACATCATAGATCAAACCATATCCAATAGGGTTGGATTCCTCCTCTCAGACACGCCATTCCATTGTGGCGTTCCCGGTGGAGTGAGTTGGCACACGATCCCACACTCCCTAAGATAGTCGTCAAACTCTTGGCTCAAGTATTCTTCTCCACGATCCGATCGTAGAGCCTTGATATTTTGCCAAGTTGCTTCTCGACTTCATTCTTGAATTCTTTGAACAATTCAAAGGATTCGGATTTGGCCCTCATAAGGTATACAAATCCATATCTACTGTAATCATCAGTAAATGTAATGAAGTAGACATAACCACCCCTGGCAGGCGTGGCAAATGGTCCACATACATCAGTATGTATGAGTGCCAATTGCTCACTAGTCCTCTCACCTTTCTTATTGAAAGGGACTTTGTCATTTTTCCCAATAACCAAGCCTCACATGTCTCATATGATTCAAAATCAAATGAGTCTAGTAGTCCATCCTTATGGAGTCTAGATACACGTTTCTCGTTTATGTGGCCTAAACGACAGTGCCATAAATAAGCAGGAATTAAATCATTTATTTTAATCCGCTTGGTATTAATGTTGTAGACAGGATTGCTTAGATCAAGGACATACGGTCCATTAAATAATTGCGCACTAAAATAATGAATATTATTCAAATAAAAGGAACAACAATTGTTCTTTATTGAAATAATAAAACCTTCCTTGTCCAAACACGAAATAGAAATAATGTTTCTGCTCATAGCAGGCACAAAATAGCAATTATTTAATTCTAAAACTAATCATGAAGGCAGAGACCGCTCGCACACGCCTATGGCCAACGTAGCAATTTTTGCTCCATTCCCAACGCGTAGATCTATCTCCCCTTTAGCCAATCTTCTACTTCTCTTTAGATCCTGCACATTTCGACAAATGTGAGATCCACATCCAGTATCTAATACCCATGATGTAGAGACAGTTAAATTGACATCTACAACAAAAATACCTGGTGGTGGTGGAATCACTATTCCAAGCCTCTTGTCCTCCAAATATTTTGGGCAGTCCTCCTCCAGTGTCCAGGCTGACTGCAGTAGTGACACTCACCTTTAGTCACACCTTTCGCAATCCCACCAACAGGCTTAAGGGCAGGTTCCTTGGACTTGGCAACTGACTTGCCTTTGCCCTTGGAGGATGAGGTAAACATTTTGCCCTTTCCTTTCTGCACCATCATAATGGCCTTGCCCTTACCCTTGTTGATGCTTTGTTCAGCTGTCCTCAACATATTGAGTAGATATGGTAGTGGTTTAACGATCTCGTTCATGTTATAGTTCATGATGAACTGTCCATAACTCTCGGGCAACGATTGCAACACGAGATCGATTGCCAACTCTTGGCCGACCGGGAACCCCAACCGGGCGAGATTCTCCAAGTATCCGATCATACGGAGTACATGGGGTCCCACCGGGTTCCCTTCTTCCAGATGACACTTGAACAACGCCTTAGAGACCTCGTACCTCTCAACCCTTGCCTTCTCTTGGAAGAGCTGCTTCAGATGCTCGATCATATCGACAACATTCATGTTTTCGTGCTCCTTCTGAAGCTCAGAATTCATGGTACATAGCATAAGGCAGGCTACATCATTAGCGTCATCACCACGCTTTTGATGTGCCTTTAGGGCTGTAGGTGTTTGGTTCTCTGGACTTGCTGGAACATGCTCCTCTATTGCGTACAGTTTCTTTTCTTGCTTGAGAACAATTCTCAAGTTTCTGTACCAATCAAGGATGTTGGTTTCAGAGAGCTTGTCCTTTTCAAGGACAGATCGTAGAGAATTTTGTGAACTCGATGAGTTGTTTGCCATTTGGAATTTCACAAAAGGAAAATACGCAAGTTTTAGTATTTGTGAATTTTTGACTATATTCAATAATGGCTAGTTTATCAAATATAGCTCCCACTATTTTTCTATGGATTAATAACCCTCAAGATATTAATGCGGAAAATATCCTTATATTTTCTAGTGGGCCAAGATCCATGTTTCATCTTCTTATGAGCTTGCTTTGGCAAGTCACCCATAATTTGACTACTTTAGGTAGGAACAATTTCCAATTGCATCTCTATGCAACTCTTGGTTCAATTGGGCAAATAACTCCTTATTTATCCATCCATATGGATAATCCCAATTGATTACCTCTAGGTTTCTTAATCATATTAATAGCCTAGTTGTGTTCAACCTCTTCTCTAAACATTGCACATTACTAGCTTGTGCCATCGCATTCCATCATTATGAACCAAGTCGCCATGCTTTGGCACGCACGAACTTGATAAATAATGATGATAATGAGTGTTTAAATAACGAGAAGGCAAGAACACAATATTTAAATTTTGAGGGATTTTTCAATTCAATTTTAATTGTTTTTGTTGATCAATATCAACTAATCCATCTATTTGAGTTTGGGCACAACTCCAAATAATAGATCCGGGTTGTCTAATTATCTTGTTATCCTAATTGCATGCATCATCCATACACCAACCACAAAATAATAAGATAATAATGTAAACAACCAAAAAGTAAAATAAAACGTGATGTGGATATGGCCTTTTTCTAGACTAAGGTAATTCCAAGCCAATGGAATTATCTATGAACCCTAAAAGCAAACACATCTCCATGCGTCTTGATCTTTTGGTCCATCCTTCTTAGTCATGTGGAATGCTCCATGCTCCATCTTTTGTGGCTCCTTTTTGGCTTTGGGCTTCTTTTCTTCAATCTTGTTTAACAATCTACTTTATCTGGGACTAGCTAACAACTACACTAAATAAAATAAATCTCACAAGTTGAGAAAAAAATGGCTCGCAGGCCATAAAACCCTAATTAATTATTACAATTAATTAATCAGCTCGCAGGCCGTAAACCAAAACACAAAAATTAAACATCCACAACAAACCACATCCTAAGGCCATATCCAATCACCATGCGATTTGCACATAAACAGTCAAATTCCAATTTTAACGCGCTTGGTCAATTTTTAATTGATTTTAGGATATTCTAGGGTTAAACCGGTCCATGGGGCCCAACAATCAAATTGCCCGGGCCCAAAAAGAGAACCGCAAAGGCCTTGGGCCGGCCGGCCCCCAGCCCACGCGGCTAGGTCGTGGGCTAGGGCTGCCCCAGCCCCTAGGCCGTCCCTTGCTTGGGCGGCAAGAAGGGAGGGGCGGTCCCCTAGGGGGGCCGAACCTCCTTTGATGACTTCAAACGCGAATAATGTCACGTTCTCTATAGTTGATCCACGCCTAGAGTTGAGATCTAGATCTTCCTATCCTTGGTGCTAGCCCGGAAAGAGGAAGAGCCAGAAAAATCACGCAAAACAAGACCAACAAGGGAGGTCTCGGCCTCCTTGTGGCCGACAGGGACGGGCGGCGAGCTAGGGGCCGCGGCTCCTTAGCTTCCTTGCTCTCTGTCCTTTTGTTCTCTCCCACTCAAGTTATGAACAATATGATCATAAGTGTGGGAAGGAAGGAAGGAGTGTCCTTTATATAGTCCAACAACTCCTTGCCAACTACCTAAAGGACCTATTCTAGTCCTACTAGAATTCGGTTTAGTCCCTTCCTTGCAAATTAGTCCTACAACTTTGCAAGGTGTTGCAAAGTGATCCTTCTAATTAATTAATCCCATTAATTAATTCCCAAATCTAGTTCAACTCTATATAGCGTGTGACCCCATAGGTTCTATCTAGTTGGTAGCAACAATTTGCTAATATGAAGCGGTTTCTAGCAAAACATCCATTCTAGCCAACTAATTGATGCAGGAGCAGACGATCCGGATGAAGCTGAACTGTCAGATTCGACTAATTTGGCGCTTCTCTACCATGAGATGGAAGATAAGCGCAAGGGACGGAAGAAATTGCAGCTTTTGGTGTCGCCGCACTGTTCGGGCCATAACTTTGGCTACGGGTGTCAGAATGACGCGAGCCACCCCAATTCGGAAAGCTCTCGACGAGACGCACGACGTAGCAATTTTTGCTCCATTCCCAACGCGTAGATCTATCTCCCCTTTAGCCAATCTTCTACTTCTCTTTAGATCCTGCACATTTCGACAAATGTGAGATCCACATCCAGTATCTAATACCCATGATGTAGAGACAGTTAAATTGACATCTACAACAAAAATACCTGGTGGTGGTGGAATCACTATTCCAAGCCTCTTGTCCTCCAAATATTTTGGGCAGTCCTCCTCCAGTGTCCAGGCTGACTGCAGTAGTGACACTCACCTTTAGTCACACCTTTCGCAATCCCACCAACAGGCTTAAGGGCAGGTTCCTTGGACTTGGCAACTGACTTGCCTTTGCCCTTGGAGGATGAGGTAAACATTTTGCCCTTTCCTTTCTGCACCATCATAATGGCCTTGCCCTTACCCTTGTTGATGCTTTGTTCAGCTGTCCTCAACATATTGAGTAGATATGGTAGTGGTTTAACGATCTCGTTCATGTTATAGTTCATGATGAACTGTCCATAACTCTCGGGCAACGATTGCAACACGAGATCGATTGCCAACTCTTGGCCGACCGGGAACCCCAACCGGGCGAGATTCTCCAAGTATCCGATCATACGGAGTACATGGGGTCCCACCGGGTTCCCTTCTTCCAGATGACACTTGAACAACGCCTTAGAGACCTCGTACCTCTCAACCCTTGCCTTCTCTTGGAAGAGCTGCTTCAGATGCTCGATCATATCGACAACATTCATGTTTTCGTGCTCCTTCTGAAGCTCAGAATTCATGGTACATAGCATAAGGCAGGCTACATCATTAGCGTCATCACCACGCTTTTGATGTGCCTTTAGGGCTGTAGGTGTTTGGTTCTCTGGACTTGCTGGAACATGCTCCTCTATTGCGTACAGTTTCTTTTCTTGCTTGAGAACAATTCTCAAGTTTCTGTACCAATCAAGGATGTTGGTTTCAGAGAGCTTGTCCTTTTCAAGGACAGATCGTAGAGAATTTTGTGAACTCGATGAGTTGTTTGCCATTTGGAATTTCACAAAAGGAAAATACGCAAGTTTTAGTATTTGTGAATTTTTGACTATATTCAATAATGGCTAGTTTATCAAATATAGCTCCCACTATTTTTCTATGGATTAATAACCCTCAAGATATTAATGCGGAAAATATCCTTATATTTTCTAGTGGGCCAAGATCCATGTTTCATCTTCTTATGAGCTTGCTTTGGCAAGTCACCCATAATTTGACTACTTTAGGTAGGAACAATTTCCAATTGCATCTCTATGCAACTCTTGGTTCAATTGGGCAAATAACTCCTTATTTATCCATCCATATGGATAATCCCAATTGATTACCTCTAGGTTTCTTAATCATATTAATAGCCTAGTTGTGTTCAACCTCTTCTCTAAACATTGCACATTACTAGCTTGTGCCATCGCATTCCATCATTATGAACCAAGTCGCCATGCTTTGGCACGCACGAACTTGATAAATAATGATGATAATGAGTGTTTAAATAACGAGAAGGCAAGAACACAATATTTAAATTTTGAGGGATTTTTCAATTCAATTTTAATTGTTTTTGTTGATCAATATCAACTAATCCATCTATTTGAGTTTGGGCACAACTCCAAATAATAGATCCGGGTTGTCTAATTATCTTGTTATCCTAATTGCATGCATCATCCATACACCAACCACAAAATAATAAGATAATAATGTAAACAACCAAAAAGTAAAATAAAACGTGATGTGGATATGGCCTTTTTCTAGACTAAGGTAATTCCAAGCCAATGGAATTATCTATGAACCCTAAAAGCAAACACATCTCCATGCGTCTTGATCTTTTGGTCCATCCTTCTTAGTCATGTGGAATGCTCCATGCTCCATCTTTTGTGGCTCCTTTTTGGCTTTGGGCTTCTTTTCTTCAATCTTGTTTAACAATCTACTTTATCTGGGACTAGCTAACAACTACACTAAATAAAATAAATCTCACAAGTTGAGAAAAAAATGGCTCGCAGGCCATAAAACCCTAATTAATTATTACAATTAATTAATCAGCTCGCAGGCCGTAAACCAAAACACAAAAATTAAACATCCACAACAAACCACATCCTAAGGCCATATCCAATCACCATGCGATTTGCACATAAACAGTCAAATTCCAATTTTAACGCGCTTGGTCAATTTTTAATTGATTTTAGGATATTCTAGGGTTAAACCGGTCCATGGGGCCCAACAATCAAATTGCCCGGGCCCAAAAAGAGAACCGCAAAGGCCTTGGGCCGGCCGGCCCCCAGCCCACGCGGCTAGGTCGTGGGCTAGGGCTGCCCCAGCCCCTAGGCCGTCCCTTGCTTGGGCGGCAAGAAGGGAGGGGCGGTCCCCTAGGGGGGCCGAACCTCCTTTGATGACTTCAAACGCGAATAATGTCACGTTCTCTATAGTTGATCCACGCCTAGAGTTGAGATCTAGATCTTCCTATCCTTGGTGCTAGCCCGGAAAGAGGAAGAGCCAGAAAAATCACGCAAAACAAGACCAACAAGGGAGGTCTCGGCCTCCTTGTGGCCGACAGGGACGGGCGGCGAGCTAGGGGCCGCGGCTCCTTAGCTTCCTTGCTCTCTGTCCTTTTGTTCTCTCCCACTCAAGTTATGAACAATATGATCATAAGTGTGGGAAGGAAGGAAGGAGTGTCCTTTATATAGTCCAACAACTCCTTGCCAACTACCTAAAGGACCTATTCTAGTCCTACTAGAATTCGGTTTAGTCCCTTCCTTGCAAATTAGTCCTACAACTTTGCAAGGTGTTGCAAAGTGATCCTTCTAATTAATTAATCCCATTAATTAATTCCCAAATCTAGTTCAACTCTATATAGCGTGTGACCCCATAGGTTCTATCTAGTTGGTAGCAACAATTTGCTAATATGAAGCGGTTTCTAGCAAAACATCCATTCTAGCCAACTAATTGATGCAGGAGCAGACGATCCGGATGAAGCTGAACTGTCAGATTCGACTAATTTGGCGCTTCTCTACCATGAGATGGAAGATAAGCGCAAGGGACGGAAGAAATTGCAGCTTTTGGTGTCGCCGCACTGTTCGGGCCATAACTTTGGCTACGGGTGTCAGAATGACGCGAGCCACCCCAATTCGGAAAGCTCTCGACGAGACGCACGACGTAGCAATTTTTGCTCCATTCCCAACGCGTAGATCTATCTCCCCTTTAGCCAATCTTCTACTTCTCTTTAGATCCTGCACATTTCGACAAATGTGAGATCCACATCCAGTATCTAATACCCATGATGTAGAGACAGTTAAATTGACATCTACAACAAAAATACCTGGTGGTGGTGGAATCACTATTCCAAGCCTCTTGTCCTCCAAATATTTTGGGCAGTCCTCCTCCAGTGTCCAGGCTGACTGCAGTAGTGACACTCACCTTTAGTCACACCTTTCGCAATCCCACCAACAGGCTTAAGGGCAGGTTCCTTGGACTTGGCAACTGACTTGCCTTTGCCCTTGGAGGATGAGGTAAACATTTTGCCCTTTCCTTTCTGCACCATCATAATGGCCTTGCCCTTACCCTTGTTGATGCTTTGTTCAGCTGTCCTCAACATATTGAGTAGATATGGTAGTGGTTTAACGATCTCGTTCATGTTATAGTTCATGATGAACTGTCCATAACTCTCGGGCAACGATTGCAACACGAGATCGATTGCCAACTCTTGGCCGACCGGGAACCCCAACCGGGCGAGATTCTCCAAGTATCCGATCATACGGAGTACATGGGGTCCCACCGGGTTCCCTTCTTCCAGATGACACTTGAACAACGCCTTAGAGACCTCGTACCTCTCAACCCTTGCCTTCTCTTGGAAGAGCTGCTTCAGATGCTCGATCATATCGACAACATTCATGTTTTCGTGCTCCTTCTGAAGCTCAGAATTCATGGTACATAGCATAAGGCAGGCTACATCATTAGCGTCATCACCACGCTTTTGATGTGCCTTTAGGGCTGTAGGTGTTTGGTTCTCTGGACTTGCTGGAACATGCTCCTCTATTGCGTACAGTTTCTTTTCTTGCTTGAGAACAATTCTCAAGTTTCTGTACCAATCAAGGATGTTGGTTTCAGAGAGCTTGTCCTTTTCAAGGACAGATCGTAGAGAATTTTGTGAACTCGATGAGTTGTTTGCCATTTGGAATTTCACAAAAGGAAAATACGCAAGTTTTAGTATTTGTGAATTTTTGACTATATTCAATAATGGCTAGTTTATCAAATATAGCTCCCACTATTTTTCTATGGATTAATAACCCTCAAGATATTAATGCGGAAAATATCCTTATATTTTCTAGTGGGCCAAGATCCATGTTTCATCTTCTTATGAGCTTGCTTTGGCAAGTCACCCATAATTTGACTACTTTAGGTAGGAACAATTTCCAATTGCATCTCTATGCAACTCTTGGTTCAATTGGGCAAATAACTCCTTATTTATCCATCCATATGGATAATCCCAATTGATTACCTCTAGGTTTCTTAATCATATTAATAGCCTAGTTGTGTTCAACCTCTTCTCTAAACATTGCACATTACTAGCTTGTGCCATCGCATTCCATCATTATGAACCAAGTCGCCATGCTTTGGCACGCACGAACTTGATAAATAATGATGATAATGAGTGTTTAAATAACGAGAAGGCAAGAACACAATATTTAAATTTTGAGGGATTTTTCAATTCAATTTTAATTGTTTTTGTTGATCAATATCAACTAATCCATCTATTTGAGTTTGGGCACAACTCCAAATAATAGATCCGGGTTGTCTAATTATCTTGTTATCCTAATTGCATGCATCATCCATACACCAACCACAAAATAATAAGATAATAATGTAAACAACCAAAAAGTAAAATAAAACGTGATGTGGATATGGCCTTTTTCTAGACTAAGGTAATTCCAAGCCAATGGAATTATCTATGAACCCTAAAAGCAAACACATCTCCATGCGTCTTGATCTTTTGGTCCATCCTTCTTAGTCATGTGGAATGCTCCATGCTCCATCTTTTGTGGCTCCTTTTTGGCTTTGGGCTTCTTTTCTTCAATCTTGTTTAACAATCTACTTTATCTGGGACTAGCTAACAACTACACTAAATAAAATAAATCTCACAAGTTGAGAAAAAAATGGCTCGCAGGCCATAAAACCCTAATTAATTATTACAATTAATTAATCAGCTCGCAGGCCGTAAACCAAAACACAAAAATTAAACATCCACAACAAACCACATCCTAAGGCCATATCCAATCACCATGCGATTTGCACATAAACAGTCAAATTCCAATTTTAACGCGCTTGGTCAATTTTTAATTGATTTTAGGATATTCTAGGGTTAAACCGGTCCATGGGGCCCAACAATCAAATTGCCCGGGCCCAAAAAGAGAACCGCAAAGGCCTTGGGCCGGCCGGCCCCCAGCCCACGCGGCTAGGTCGTGGGCTAGGGCTGCCCCAGCCCCTAGGCCGTCCCTTGCTTGGGCGGCAAGAAGGGAGGGGCGGTCCCCTAGGGGGGCCGAACCTCCTTTGATGACTTCAAACGCGAATAATGTCACGTTCTCTATAGTTGATCCACGCCTAGAGTTGAGATCTAGATCTTCCTATCCTTGGTGCTAGCCCGGAAAGAGGAAGAGCCAGAAAAATCACGCAAAACAAGACCAACAAGGGAGGTCTCGGCCTCCTTGTGGCCGACAGGGACGGGCGGCGAGCTAGGGGCCGCGGCTCCTTAGCTTCCTTGCTCTCTGTCCTTTTGTTCTCTCCCACTCAAGTTATGAACAATATGATCATAAGTGTGGGAAGGAAGGAAGGAGTGTCCTTTATATAGTCCAACAACTCCTTGCCAACTACCTAAAGGACCTATTCTAGTCCTACTAGAATTCGGTTTAGTCCCTTCCTTGCAAATTAGTCCTACAACTTTGCAAGGTGTTGCAAAGTGATCCTTCTAATTAATTAATCCCATTAATTAATTCCCAAATCTAGTTCAACTCTATATAGCGTGTGACCCCATAGGTTCTATCTAGTTGGTAGCAACAATTTGCTAATATGAAGCGGTTTCTAGCAAAACATCCATTCTAGCCAACTAATTGATGCAGGAGCAGACGATCCGGATGAAGCTGAACTGTCAGATTCGACTAATTTGGCGCTTCTCTACCATGAGATGGAAGATAAGCGCAAGGGACGGAAGAAATTGCAGCTTTTGGTGTCGCCGCACTGTTCGGGCCATAACTTTGGCTACGGGTGTCAGAATGACGCGAGCCACCCCAATTCGGAAAGCTCTCGACGAGACGCACGACGTAGCAATTTTTGCTCCATTCCCAACGCGTAGATCTATCTCCCCTTTAGCCAATCTTCTACTTCTCTTTAGATCCTGCACATTTCGACAAATGTGAGATCCACATCCAGTATCTAATACCCATGATGTAGAGACAGTTAAATTGACATCTACAACAAAAATACCTGGTGGTGGTGGAATCACTATTCCAAGCCTCTTGTCCTCCAAATATTTTGGGCAGTCCTCCTCCAGTGTCCAGGCTGACTGCAGTAGTGACACTCACCTTTAGTCACACCTTTCGCAATCCCACCAACAGGCTTAAGGGCAGGTTCCTTGGACTTGGCAACTGACTTGCCTTTGCCCTTGGAGGATGAGGTAAACATTTTGCCCTTTCCTTTCTGCACCATCATAATGGCCTTGCCCTTACCCTTGTTGATGCTTTGTTCAGCTGTCCTCAACATATTGAGTAGATATGGTAGTGGTTTAACGATCTCGTTCATGTTATAGTTCATGATGAACTGTCCATAACTCTCGGGCAACGATTGCAACACGAGATCGATTGCCAACTCTTGGCCGACCGGGAACCCCAACCGGGCGAGATTCTCCAAGTATCCGATCATACGGAGTACATGGGGTCCCACCGGGTTCCCTTCTTCCAGATGACACTTGAACAACGCCTTAGAGACCTCGTACCTCTCAACCCTTGCCTTCTCTTGGAAGAGCTGCTTCAGATGCTCGATCATATCGACAACATTCATGTTTTCGTGCTCCTTCTGAAGCTCAGAATTCATGGTACATAGCATAAGGCAGGCTACATCATTAGCGTCATCACCACGCTTTTGATGTGCCTTTAGGGCTGTAGGTGTTTGGTTCTCTGGACTTGCTGGAACATGCTCCTCTATTGCGTACAGTTTCTTTTCTTGCTTGAGAACAATTCTCAAGTTTCTGTACCAATCAAGGATGTTGGTTTCAGAGAGCTTGTCCTTTTCAAGGACAGATCGTAGAGAATTTTGTGAACTCGATGAGTTGTTTGCCATTTGGAATTTCACAAAAGGAAAATACGCAAGTTTTAGTATTTGTGAATTTTTGACTATATTCAATAATGGCTAGTTTATCAAATATAGCTCCCACTATTTTTCTATGGATTAATAACCCTCAAGATATTAATGCGGAAAATATCCTTATATTTTCTAGTGGGCCAAGATCCATGTTTCATCTTCTTATGAGCTTGCTTTGGCAAGTCACCCATAATTTGACTACTTTAGGTAGGAACAATTTCCAATTGCATCTCTATGCAACTCTTGGTTCAATTGGGCAAATAACTCCTTATTTATCCATCCATATGGATAATCCCAATTGATTACCTCTAGGTTTCTTAATCATATTAATAGCCTAGTTGTGTTCAACCTCTTCTCTAAACATTGCACATTACTAGCTTGTGCCATCGCATTCCATCATTATGAACCAAGTCGCCATGCTTTGGCACGCACGAACTTGATAAATAATGATGATAATGAGTGTTTAAATAACGAGAAGGCAAGAACACAATATTTAAATTTTGAGGGATTTTTCAATTCAATTTTAATTGTTTTTGTTGATCAATATCAACTAATCCATCTATTTGAGTTTGGGCACAACTCCAAATAATAGATCCGGGTTGTCTAATTATCTTGTTATCCTAATTGCATGCATCATCCATACACCAACCACAAAATAATAAGATAATAATGTAAACAACCAAAAAGTAAAATAAAACGTGATGTGGATATGGCCTTTTTCTAGACTAAGGTAATTCCAAGCCAATGGAATTATCTATGAACCCTAAAAGCAAACACATCTCCATGCGTCTTGATCTTTTGGTCCATCCTTCTTAGTCATGTGGAATGCTCCATGCTCCATCTTTTGTGGCTCCTTTTTGGCTTTGGGCTTCTTTTCTTCAATCTTGTTTAACAATCTACTTTATCTGGGACTAGCTAACAACTACACTAAATAAAATAAATCTCACAAGTTGAGAAAAAAATGGCTCGCAGGCCATAAAACCCTAATTAATTATTACAATTAATTAATCAGCTCGCAGGCCGTAAACCAAAACACAAAAATTAAACATCCACAACAAACCACATCCTAAGGCCATATCCAATCACCATGCGATTTGCACATAAACAGTCAAATTCCAATTTTAACGCGCTTGGTCAATTTTTAATTGATTTTAGGATATTCTAGGGTTAAACCGGTCCATGGGGCCCAACAATCAAATTGCCCGGGCCCAAAAAGAGAACCGCAAAGGCCTTGGGCCGGCCGGCCCCCAGCCCACGCGGCTAGGTCGTGGGCTAGGGCTGCCCCAGCCCCTAGGCCGTCCCTTGCTTGGGCGGCAAGAAGGGAGGGGCGGTCCCCTAGGGGGGCCGAACCTCCTTTGATGACTTCAAACGCGAATAATGTCACGTTCTCTATAGTTGATCCACGCCTAGAGTTGAGATCTAGATCTTCCTATCCTTGGTGCTAGCCCGGAAAGAGGAAGAGCCAGAAAAATCACGCAAAACAAGACCAACAAGGGAGGTCTCGGCCTCCTTGTGGCCGACAGGGACGGGCGGCGAGCTAGGGGCCGCGGCTCCTTAGCTTCCTTGCTCTCTGTCCTTTTGTTCTCTCCCACTCAAGTTATGAACAATATGATCATAAGTGTGGGAAGGAAGGAAGGAGTGTCCTTTATATAGTCCAACAACTCCTTGCCAACTACCTAAAGGACCTATTCTAGTCCTACTAGAATTCGGTTTAGTCCCTTCCTTGCAAATTAGTCCTACAACTTTGCAAGGTGTTGCAAAGTGATCCTTCTAATTAATTAATCCCATTAATTAATTCCCAAATCTAGTTCAACTCTATATAGCGTGTGACCCCATAGGTTCTATCTAGTTGGTAGCAACAATTTGCTAATATGAAGCGGTTTCTAGCAAAACATCCATTCTAGCCAACTAATTGATGCAGGAGCAGACGATCCGGATGAAGCTGAACTGTCAGATTCGACTAATTTGGCGCTTCTCTACCATGAGATGGAAGATAAGCGCAAGGGACGGAAGAAATTGCAGCTTTTGGTGTCGCCGCACTGTTCGGGCCATAACTTTGGCTACGGGTGTCAGAATGACGCGAGCCACCCCAATTCGGAAAGCTCTCGACGAGACGCACGACGTCCCGATTGAGCTACGCTCCATCGGGGTCCATCTTCATCCCCAAATTCCGCTGTTTGACCCTTCAAACGAGCGTTTTTAGTTATTTTTTACTATTTTTGGTAACATTTCCATTGCTTATTAGGACCTCAGTTTGATACCGTTTTGGGTCAAACTTTCACGTACTTGTTTCTTTCAATAAGGCCAAACTGTTGGGCCAATTTCGGGATTTTGCCATTTTTGGCATATTTTATGATTTCAGCTATATATGCCCGGCTTGTGGGCAGAATTGGGCAGTTTTTGGTCAATAGATATTTTCTTCGAACCCTAGAGTCTCTCTACTGGTTTGTGCCTTTCTTTTCGTTGTTCTGCTGCGTTTGATCCCTCGCCTTGATTCAATTCGGCGTCAGGTTGGTATCAGAGCAAGTTCAACTTGGGAGGAAGATCATCATCGACGATGCCTCGTGGACGTGCTCGTGGCCGTGGGCAGCAGGTTGCTGAAGATGCCCCCCAGAGAGAACGTAACCTCGAAGACGTGATGAGGATAGAAGATCTGCAGCGACAGAACCAGGTTCAGCAGCAGCGGATCGAAGAGCTGACACGGCGCCTGGCGGCGCAAGATCTGGATGATCAGGAAGACTCAGACGACGACTCAGAGACGTCACTCGAAAACCCGTACCATCGCGAACCACGAGTTCGGGGGTACCGTGGTCGTGACGATCATCGCAGCGGTCTAGGCTTCAAGGTCGAGATCCCTAGTTATTCCGGTACCCTTCAGGCCGATGGATTCATCGATTGGCTGAACGAGGTGGATCGGATCTTTGAGTACAAGGAAGTCTCTGAACGTGAGAAGGTGAAGTTGGTCGCAATCAAGCTCAAGGGCAGAGCTTCAGCATGGTGGGAGCAGTTGCGACGTTCTCGTGAGAAGCAGGGAAAACCGAAGATTGCTGAATGGGAAAAGATGAAGAAGAAGATGAAGGCTCACTTCCTTCCCTTCGGCTACACCCAAACCCTATATCAGCGTCTCCACACGCTGAGGCAGGGTGTTAAATCGGTGGAAGATTACACTGAGGAGTTCTACCAGTTGATCGCCCGCAACGACCTAACCGAAACAGAAGAGCAGCTAGTAGCACGGTACTTGTCAGGTTTGCGACAATCACTGCAGGATGTTCTATGCCTGCAGACTTTCTGGACGGTTTCAGAAGTTTACCAGAGGGCTCTTACTGTGGAGAAGCAACAGAGCAGAAAACCTGCATCGAGGACCGATCAGACCAATCGATCGACTCGATCTCAGGAGTCCCGACCAGCCACCCAAGCAGCACATGGTCCATCGAGTAGCGGCTTCAAGTGCTACAAGTGTGGCGAGCCAGGACACAGGGCGACAGAGTGCAAGAAGCCGATTTTGCAAAAGCCGAAGAGTTTATTCATCGAAGAGGGTACTACGGACGAGATCGAAGAATCGGAGTACCAGGGAGACCCCGTATATGATGACTACGGAGATGAAGATGTGCTTTACGGGGATGGTCATGAGAATCTGGTCGTCCGTAAAAACTTGCTAACTCCCAAGGGTGACTCGGAGGATGATTGGTTGAGGACCAATATCTTTCACACTACCTGCACAATTGGGAAGAAGGTTTGCAAGATGATCGTAGACGGCGGCAGTTGCGACAACATAGTCTCTGAAGAAGCTGTCAAGAAATTGCAGCTGAAGACGGAGCAGCATCCTGCGCCTTACAAGCTGTCATGGTTGATCCGAGGTTCCGAGGTAACAGTTGATAAAAGATGTCTTGTTTCTTTTTCAATTGGTAATAAGTATCATGATAGTCATTGGTGTGACGTGGTGAAGATGGATGCATGTCATGTTTTGTTGGGTCGTCCGTGGCAGTATGATAGACGTGTGTTCCATGATGGGTACAAGAATACCCATTCGTTTGTGATGAAGGGGAAGAAAATCGTACTAGCTCCGCGACGGGAGGGTTCCACTCCGGCTCCAACCGCGCCGGCTAACCTTCTTTCTCGATCCCAGTTCTTGGGGGAGATTCAGCGGGAAAAGTTTGTTTATGCGTTGATCCCTTCTAATAATAGTGCCAGTAATGAGGAATCTGAATTACCCCCTGAGGTGCAGAAGGTTTTGGATGAGTTCTCCTACTTGATGCCAGAGGACCTCCCTCCTGGTTTGCCACCAATGAGAGGTATCCAGCATCAGATAGACCTAGTTCCAGGTTCTAGTCTGCCAAACAGACCTGCCTATCGTCTCAGTCCAAAGGAAGCAGAAGAGTTACAGAGGCAGGTAGTTGAATTACTTGAGAGGGGTTACATCAGAGAGAGTATGAGTCCTTGCGCAGTGCCCGCTCTGCTAGTTCCAAAGAAGGATGGTTCATGGCGCATGTGTGTAGACAGCAGAGCCATCAATCGGATCACTGTGAAGTACAGGTTTCCCATTCCGCGACTTGATGATATGCTAGATCAACTGTCCGGCTCTAAGGTCTTCTCAAAGATTGATCTCAAGAGTGGATACCATCAGATTCGGATCAAGCAGGGGGACGAGTGGAAGACCGCGTTCAAGACACAGCATGGGTTGTACGAGTGGATGGTGATGCCTTTCGGTCTCTCCAACGCACCTAGCACCTTCATGCGGTTTATGCATCAGGTTTTGAGACCTTTCATGGGGAAGTTTGTTGTCGTTTATTTCGATGACATTCTTATTTACAGTCCCACATGGGCTGTTCACTTTGATCATTTGCGAGCTGTCTTTGAAGCATTGAAGGCGGAGAGTTTGTTCATTAACAGGAAGAAGTGTTTCTTTTTCACTACTTCTGTGCAATTTTTGGGTTTCATTGTGTCTACTGATGGTGTGCATGCAGATCCTTCAAAGATTGAGGCAATTGTGGACTGGCCCAGGCCTAAGACACTGCACGATGTGCGTAGTTTCCATGGGTTGGCTTCTTTCTATCGCAGGTTCATCAGAAATTTCAGCACTTTGGTGGCCCCCATCACTGAGTGTCTGAAAGGGCGTGATTTCAAGTGGACGGATGAAGCAGAGGCCAGTTTCAACCAGGTCAAGAAGATGATGACAGAGGCACCAGTTCTGGCACTACCTGATTTTGACAAGATGTTCGAGGTTAACTGTGATGCCTCAGGTTTGGGCATTGGCGGTGTTCTGAGTCAGTCAGGGCGTCCGATTGCGTTCTTCAGTGAGAAGCTATCCGGGGCCAGAAAGAATTACTCGACTTATGATTTGGAGTTCTTTGCCATTGTTCAGACGTTGAAGCACTGGCGTCATTACCTAGTGCAGAAGGAGTTCGTTTTGTATACAGATCATGAGGCTTTGAAGTACATCAATGGGCAGCACAAGTTGAGTCGGCGGCATGCCAAGTGGGTGGCCTATTTGCAGGAATTCACTTTTGCATTGAGGCACCAGGCAGGAAGTTTGAACCGGGTAGCCGATGCTTTGAGTAGACGTAATTTGCTTCTCACCTCCATGAGCAACCAGGTTCCTGGATTTGAAGCATTTGCAGATATGTATGAGGCAGACCCTTCCTTTGGGAAGATCTTTGCTGAGGTAATTTCTGGTCAACGTCATGATTTTGTTTTGCATAATGGTTATCTGTTTCGGGGACGGCGTTTGTGCGTTCCAGATTGTTCTTTGCGGCAGCAGATTATCAGGGAGCTTCACCAGGAAGGGCACTTTGGCCGAGACAAGACGCTTGTTCTTGTATCTGCTGATTTTTATTGGCCAAAATTGAGTGCTGACGTGGCGCACTATGTGGACCGTTGCTATGTGTGTCAGCGGTCGAAAGGAGTTCTCACGAATGCAGGTCTTTACACTCCTTTACCTGTCCCTGAGGCGCCATGGTTTGATGTCAGTATGGATTTTGTTCTCGGCTTACCCCGCACCCAGAGAGCAGCGGATTCTGTCCTTGTTGTTGTTGACAGGTTTTCCAAAATGGCACATTTTGTACCATGTAGGAAGACAATGGATGCAGTGCGGATAGCCCACCTCTACTTTAGAGAAATTGTGAAGCTGCATGGAGTACCTCGGTCCATCACCTCGGATCGTGACACGAAGTTCATGAGTCAATTCTGGAAGAGCCTCTGGGAGAAGTTGGGCACTCAGTTGAACTTCAGCAGTGCGTATCACCCCCAGACCGACGGGCAGACGGAGGTGGTGAATCGCAGTTTAGGGAATCTTCTCAGGTGTTTGGCAGGTTCCAAGCCCAAGCAGTGGGATTTGGCGCTTGCTCAGGCGGAGTTTGCGTATAACAGGTCAGTGAACAGAACTACGGGAATGAGTCCTTTCCAGATTGTTTATGGTCAGAACCCGACAGGGGTGCTGGATTTGGCTCCAATTCCGCGCGTGGGACGCGTTCATCCTAAGGCTGAGGAGATGGCAGATCACTTGAGGGGTATTCATGACCAGGTGAAGAACAATATTGAAGAGAACAACAGCAAATACAAGGCTCGAGTGGACAAGCATCGTCGTCAGGTACTATTTGATGTTGGTGATTTTGTATGGGCTGTATTGACTCGTGATCGTTTCCCTGTTGGCGAGTACAATAAGCTCAAGGATCGGAAGATTGGGCCTTGTGAGATCGTGCAGAAGATCAATGATAATGCTTACAGGTTGAGGCTTCCCAGTCACCTGAAGACTTCGGACGTGTTCAATGTGAAGCATCTCACTCCTTGCTTTGTGGATTCTGAAGACATTGCTGTGAACTCGAGGACGAGTTCTTTCCAACCCGGGGAGACTGATGCAGGAGCAGACGATCCGGATGAAGCTGAACTGTCAGATTCGACTAATTTGGCGCTTCTCTACCATGAGATGGAAGATAAGCGCAAGGGACGGAAGAAATTGCAGCTTTTGGTGTCGCCGCACTGTTCGGGCCATAACTTTGGCTACGGGTGTCAGAATGACGCGAGCCACCCCAATTCGGAAAGCTCTCGACGAGACGCACGACGTCCCGATTGAGCTACGCTCCATCGGGGTCCATCTTCATCCCCAAATTCCGCTGTTTGACCCTTCAAACGAGCGTTTTTAGTTATTTTTTACTATTTTTGGTAACATTTCCATTGCTTATTAGGACCTCAGTTTGATACCGTTTTGGGTCAAACTTTCACGTACTTGTTTCTTTCAATAAGGCCAAACTGTTGGGCCAATTTCGGGATTTTGCCATTTTTGGCATATTTTATGATTTCAGCTATATATGCCCGGCTTGTGGGCAGAATTGGGCAGTTTTTGGTCAATAGATATTTTCTTCGAACCCTAGAGTCTCTCTACTGGTTTGTGCCTTTCTTTTCGTTGTTCTGCTGCGTTTGATCCCTCGCCTTGATTCAATTCGGCGTCAGGTTGGTATCAGAGCAAGTTCAACTTGGGAGGAAGATCATCATCGACGATGCCTCGTGGACGTGCTCGTGGCCGTGGGCAGCAGGTTGCTGAAGATGCCCCCCAGAGAGAACGTAACCTCGAAGACGTGATGAGGATAGAAGATCTGCAGCGACAGAACCAGGTTCAGCAGCAGCGGATCGAAGAGCTGACACGGCGCCTGGCGGCGCAAGATCTGGATGATCAGGAAGACTCAGACGACGACTCAGAGACGTCACTCGAAAACCCGTACCATCGCGAACCACGAGTTCGGGGGTACCGTGGTCGTGACGATCATCGCAGCGGTCTAGGCTTCAAGGTCGAGATCCCTAGTTATTCCGGTACCCTTCAGGCCGATGGATTCATCGATTGGCTGAACGAGGTGGATCGGATCTTTGAGTACAAGGAAGTCTCTGAACGTGAGAAGGTGAAGTTGGTCGCAATCAAGCTCAAGGGCAGAGCTTCAGCATGGTGGGAGCAGTTGCGACGTTCTCGTGAGAAGCAGGGAAAACCGAAGATTGCTGAATGGGAAAAGATGAAGAAGAAGATGAAGGCTCACTTCCTTCCCTTCGGCTACACCCAAACCCTATATCAGCGTCTCCACACGCTGAGGCAGGGTGTTAAATCGGTGGAAGATTACACTGAGGAGTTCTACCAGTTGATCGCCCGCAACGACCTAACCGAAACAGAAGAGCAGCTAGTAGCACGGTACTTGTCAGGTTTGCGACAATCACTGCAGGATGTTCTATGCCTGCAGACTTTCTGGACGGTTTCAGAAGTTTACCAGAGGGCTCTTACTGTGGAGAAGCAACAGAGCAGAAAACCTGCATCGAGGACCGATCAGACCAATCGATCGACTCGATCTCAGGAGTCCCGACCAGCCACCCAAGCAGCACATGGTCCATCGAGTAGCGGCTTCAAGTGCTACAAGTGTGGCGAGCCAGGACACAGGGCGACAGAGTGCAAGAAGCCGATTTTGCAAAAGCCGAAGAGTTTATTCATCGAAGAGGGTACTACGGACGAGATCGAAGAATCGGAGTACCAGGGAGACCCCGTATATGATGACTACGGAGATGAAGATGTGCTTTACGGGGATGGTCATGAGAATCTGGTCGTCCGTAAAAACTTGCTAACTCCCAAGGGTGACTCGGAGGATGATTGGTTGAGGACCAATATCTTTCACACTACCTGCACAATTGGGAAGAAGGTTTGCAAGATGATCGTAGACGGCGGCAGTTGCGACAACATAGTCTCTGAAGAAGCTGTCAAGAAATTGCAGCTGAAGACGGAGCAGCATCCTGCGCCTTACAAGCTGTCATGGTTGATCCGAGGTTCCGAGGTAACAGTTGATAAAAGATGTCTTGTTTCTTTTTCAATTGGTAATAAGTATCATGATAGTCATTGGTGTGACGTGGTGAAGATGGATGCATGTCATGTTTTGTTGGGTCGTCCGTGGCAGTATGATAGACGTGTGTTCCATGATGGGTACAAGAATACCCATTCGTTTGTGATGAAGGGGAAGAAAATCGTACTAGCTCCGCGACGGGAGGGTTCCACTCCGGCTCCAACCGCGCCGGCTAACCTTCTTTCTCGATCCCAGTTCTTGGGGGAGATTCAGCGGGAAAAGTTTGTTTATGCGTTGATCCCTTCTAATAATAGTGCCAGTAATGAGGAATCTGAATTACCCCCTGAGGTGCAGAAGGTTTTGGATGAGTTCTCCTACTTGATGCCAGAGGACCTCCCTCCTGGTTTGCCACCAATGAGAGGTATCCAGCATCAGATAGACCTAGTTCCAGGTTCTAGTCTGCCAAACAGACCTGCCTATCGTCTCAGTCCAAAGGAAGCAGAAGAGTTACAGAGGCAGGTAGTTGAATTACTTGAGAGGGGTTACATCAGAGAGAGTATGAGTCCTTGCGCAGTGCCCGCTCTGCTAGTTCCAAAGAAGGATGGTTCATGGCGCATGTGTGTAGACAGCAGAGCCATCAATCGGATCACTGTGAAGTACAGGTTTCCCATTCCGCGACTTGATGATATGCTAGATCAACTGTCCGGCTCTAAGGTCTTCTCAAAGATTGATCTCAAGAGTGGATACCATCAGATTCGGATCAAGCAGGGGGACGAGTGGAAGACCGCGTTCAAGACACAGCATGGGTTGTACGAGTGGATGGTGATGCCTTTCGGTCTCTCCAACGCACCTAGCACCTTCATGCGGTTTATGCATCAGGTTTTGAGACCTTTCATGGGGAAGTTTGTTGTCGTTTATTTCGATGACATTCTTATTTACAGTCCCACATGGGCTGTTCACTTTGATCATTTGCGAGCTGTCTTTGAAGCATTGAAGGCGGAGAGTTTGTTCATTAACAGGAAGAAGTGTTTCTTTTTCACTACTTCTGTGCAATTTTTGGGTTTCATTGTGTCTACTGATGGTGTGCATGCAGATCCTTCAAAGATTGAGGCAATTGTGGACTGGCCCAGGCCTAAGACACTGCACGATGTGCGTAGTTTCCATGGGTTGGCTTCTTTCTATCGCAGGTTCATCAGAAATTTCAGCACTTTGGTGGCCCCCATCACTGAGTGTCTGAAAGGGCGTGATTTCAAGTGGACGGATGAAGCAGAGGCCAGTTTCAACCAGGTCAAGAAGATGATGACAGAGGCACCAGTTCTGGCACTACCTGATTTTGACAAGATGTTCGAGGTTAACTGTGATGCCTCAGGTTTGGGCATTGGCGGTGTTCTGAGTCAGTCAGGGCGTCCGATTGCGTTCTTCAGTGAGAAGCTATCCGGGGCCAGAAAGAATTACTCGACTTATGATTTGGAGTTCTTTGCCATTGTTCAGACGTTGAAGCACTGGCGTCATTACCTAGTGCAGAAGGAGTTCGTTTTGTATACAGATCATGAGGCTTTGAAGTACATCAATGGGCAGCACAAGTTGAGTCGGCGGCATGCCAAGTGGGTGGCCTATTTGCAGGAATTCACTTTTGCATTGAGGCACCAGGCAGGAAGTTTGAACCGGGTAGCCGATGCTTTGAGTAGACGTAATTTGCTTCTCACCTCCATGAGCAACCAGGTTCCTGGATTTGAAGCATTTGCAGATATGTATGAGGCAGACCCTTCCTTTGGGAAGATCTTTGCTGAGGTAATTTCTGGTCAACGTCATGATTTTGTTTTGCATAATGGTTATCTGTTTCGGGGACGGCGTTTGTGCGTTCCAGATTGTTCTTTGCGGCAGCAGATTATCAGGGAGCTTCACCAGGAAGGGCACTTTGGCCGAGACAAGACGCTTGTTCTTGTATCTGCTGATTTTTATTGGCCAAAATTGAGTGCTGACGTGGCGCACTATGTGGACCGTTGCTATGTGTGTCAGCGGTCGAAAGGAGTTCTCACGAATGCAGGTCTTTACACTCCTTTACCTGTCCCTGAGGCGCCATGGTTTGATGTCAGTATGGATTTTGTTCTCGGCTTACCCCGCACCCAGAGAGCAGCGGATTCTGTCCTTGTTGTTGTTGACAGGTTTTCCAAAATGGCACATTTTGTACCATGTAGGAAGACAATGGATGCAGTGCGGATAGCCCACCTCTACTTTAGAGAAATTGTGAAGCTGCATGGAGTACCTCGGTCCATCACCTCGGATCGTGACACGAAGTTCATGAGTCAATTCTGGAAGAGCCTCTGGGAGAAGTTGGGCACTCAGTTGAACTTCAGCAGTGCGTATCACCCCCAGACCGACGGGCAGACGGAGGTGGTGAATCGCAGTTTAGGGAATCTTCTCAGGTGTTTGGCAGGTTCCAAGCCCAAGCAGTGGGATTTGGCGCTTGCTCAGGCGGAGTTTGCGTATAACAGGTCAGTGAACAGAACTACGGGAATGAGTCCTTTCCAGATTGTTTATGGTCAGAACCCGACAGGGGTGCTGGATTTGGCTCCAATTCCGCGCGTGGGACGCGTTCATCCTAAGGCTGAGGAGATGGCAGATCACTTGAGGGGTATTCATGACCAGGTGAAGAACAATATTGAAGAGAACAACAGCAAATACAAGGCTCGAGTGGACAAGCATCGTCGTCAGGTACTATTTGATGTTGGTGATTTTGTATGGGCTGTATTGACTCGTGATCGTTTCCCTGTTGGCGAGTACAATAAGCTCAAGGATCGGAAGATTGGGCCTTGTGAGATCGTGCAGAAGATCAATGATAATGCTTACAGGTTGAGGCTTCCCAGTCACCTGAAGACTTCGGACGTGTTCAATGTGAAGCATCTCACTCCTTGCTTTGTGGATTCTGAAGACATTGCTGTGAACTCGAGGACGAGTTCTTTCCAACCCGGGGAGACTGATGCAGGAGCAGACGATCCGGATGAAGCTGAACTGTCAGATTCGACTAATTTGGCGCTTCTCTACCATGAGATGGAAGATAAGCGCAAGGGACGGAAGAAATTGCAGCTTTTGGTGTCGCCGCACTGTTCGGGCCATAACTTTGGCTACGGGTGTCAGAATGACGCGAGCCACCCCAATTCGGAAAGCTCTCGACGAGACGCACGACGTCCCGATTGAGCTACGCTCCATCGGGGTCCATCTTCATCCCCAAATTCCGCTGTTTGACCCTTCAAACGAGCGTTTTTAGTTATTTTTTACTATTTTTGGTAACATTTCCATTGCTTATTAGGACCTCAGTTTGATACCGTTTTGGGTCAAACTTTCACGTACTTGTTTCTTTCAATAAGGCCAAACTGTTGGGCCAATTTCGGGATTTTGCCATTTTTGGCATATTTTATGATTTCAGCTATATATGCCCGGCTTGTGGGCAGAATTGGGCAGTTTTTGGTCAATAGATATTTTCTTCGAACCCTAGAGTCTCTCTACTGGTTTGTGCCTTTCTTTTCGTTGTTCTGCTGCGTTTGATCCCTCGCCTTGATTCAATTCGGCGTCAGGTTGGTATCAGAGCAAGTTCAACTTGGGAGGAAGATCATCATCGACGATGCCTCGTGGACGTGCTCGTGGCCGTGGGCAGCAGGTTGCTGAAGATGCCCCCCAGAGAGAACGTAACCTCGAAGACGTGATGAGGATAGAAGATCTGCAGCGACAGAACCAGGTTCAGCAGCAGCGGATCGAAGAGCTGACACGGCGCCTGGCGGCGCAAGATCTGGATGATCAGGAAGACTCAGACGACGACTCAGAGACGTCACTCGAAAACCCGTACCATCGCGAACCACGAGTTCGGGGGTACCGTGGTCGTGACGATCATCGCAGCGGTCTAGGCTTCAAGGTCGAGATCCCTAGTTATTCCGGTACCCTTCAGGCCGATGGATTCATCGATTGGCTGAACGAGGTGGATCGGATCTTTGAGTACAAGGAAGTCTCTGAACGTGAGAAGGTGAAGTTGGTCGCAATCAAGCTCAAGGGCAGAGCTTCAGCATGGTGGGAGCAGTTGCGACGTTCTCGTGAGAAGCAGGGAAAACCGAAGATTGCTGAATGGGAAAAGATGAAGAAGAAGATGAAGGCTCACTTCCTTCCCTTCGGCTACACCCAAACCCTATATCAGCGTCTCCACACGCTGAGGCAGGGTGTTAAATCGGTGGAAGATTACACTGAGGAGTTCTACCAGTTGATCGCCCGCAACGACCTAACCGAAACAGAAGAGCAGCTAGTAGCACGGTACTTGTCAGGTTTGCGACAATCACTGCAGGATGTTCTATGCCTGCAGACTTTCTGGACGGTTTCAGAAGTTTACCAGAGGGCTCTTACTGTGGAGAAGCAACAGAGCAGAAAACCTGCATCGAGGACCGATCAGACCAATCGATCGACTCGATCTCAGGAGTCCCGACCAGCCACCCAAGCAGCACATGGTCCATCGAGTAGCGGCTTCAAGTGCTACAAGTGTGGCGAGCCAGGACACAGGGCGACAGAGTGCAAGAAGCCGATTTTGCAAAAGCCGAAGAGTTTATTCATCGAAGAGGGTACTACGGACGAGATCGAAGAATCGGAGTACCAGGGAGACCCCGTATATGATGACTACGGAGATGAAGATGTGCTTTACGGGGATGGTCATGAGAATCTGGTCGTCCGTAAAAACTTGCTAACTCCCAAGGGTGACTCGGAGGATGATTGGTTGAGGACCAATATCTTTCACACTACCTGCACAATTGGGAAGAAGGTTTGCAAGATGATCGTAGACGGCGGCAGTTGCGACAACATAGTCTCTGAAGAAGCTGTCAAGAAATTGCAGCTGAAGACGGAGCAGCATCCTGCGCCTTACAAGCTGTCATGGTTGATCCGAGGTTCCGAGGTAACAGTTGATAAAAGATGTCTTGTTTCTTTTTCAATTGGTAATAAGTATCATGATAGTCATTGGTGTGACGTGGTGAAGATGGATGCATGTCATGTTTTGTTGGGTCGTCCGTGGCAGTATGATAGACGTGTGTTCCATGATGGGTACAAGAATACCCATTCGTTTGTGATGAAGGGGAAGAAAATCGTACTAGCTCCGCGACGGGAGGGTTCCACTCCGGCTCCAACCGCGCCGGCTAACCTTCTTTCTCGATCCCAGTTCTTGGGGGAGATTCAGCGGGAAAAGTTTGTTTATGCGTTGATCCCTTCTAATAATAGTGCCAGTAATGAGGAATCTGAATTACCCCCTGAGGTGCAGAAGGTTTTGGATGAGTTCTCCTACTTGATGCCAGAGGACCTCCCTCCTGGTTTGCCACCAATGAGAGGTATCCAGCATCAGATAGACCTAGTTCCAGGTTCTAGTCTGCCAAACAGACCTGCCTATCGTCTCAGTCCAAAGGAAGCAGAAGAGTTACAGAGGCAGGTAGTTGAATTACTTGAGAGGGGTTACATCAGAGAGAGTATGAGTCCTTGCGCAGTGCCCGCTCTGCTAGTTCCAAAGAAGGATGGTTCATGGCGCATGTGTGTAGACAGCAGAGCCATCAATCGGATCACTGTGAAGTACAGGTTTCCCATTCCGCGACTTGATGATATGCTAGATCAACTGTCCGGCTCTAAGGTCTTCTCAAAGATTGATCTCAAGAGTGGATACCATCAGATTCGGATCAAGCAGGGGGACGAGTGGAAGACCGCGTTCAAGACACAGCATGGGTTGTACGAGTGGATGGTGATGCCTTTCGGTCTCTCCAACGCACCTAGCACCTTCATGCGGTTTATGCATCAGGTTTTGAGACCTTTCATGGGGAAGTTTGTTGTCGTTTATTTCGATGACATTCTTATTTACAGTCCCACATGGGCTGTTCACTTTGATCATTTGCGAGCTGTCTTTGAAGCATTGAAGGCGGAGAGTTTGTTCATTAACAGGAAGAAGTGTTTCTTTTTCACTACTTCTGTGCAATTTTTGGGTTTCATTGTGTCTACTGATGGTGTGCATGCAGATCCTTCAAAGATTGAGGCAATTGTGGACTGGCCCAGGCCTAAGACACTGCACGATGTGCGTAGTTTCCATGGGTTGGCTTCTTTCTATCGCAGGTTCATCAGAAATTTCAGCACTTTGGTGGCCCCCATCACTGAGTGTCTGAAAGGGCGTGATTTCAAGTGGACGGATGAAGCAGAGGCCAGTTTCAACCAGGTCAAGAAGATGATGACAGAGGCACCAGTTCTGGCACTACCTGATTTTGACAAGATGTTCGAGGTTAACTGTGATGCCTCAGGTTTGGGCATTGGCGGTGTTCTGAGTCAGTCAGGGCGTCCGATTGCGTTCTTCAGTGAGAAGCTATCCGGGGCCAGAAAGAATTACTCGACTTATGATTTGGAGTTCTTTGCCATTGTTCAGACGTTGAAGCACTGGCGTCATTACCTAGTGCAGAAGGAGTTCGTTTTGTATACAGATCATGAGGCTTTGAAGTACATCAATGGGCAGCACAAGTTGAGTCGGCGGCATGCCAAGTGGGTGGCCTATTTGCAGGAATTCACTTTTGCATTGAGGCACCAGGCAGGAAGTTTGAACCGGGTAGCCGATGCTTTGAGTAGACGTAATTTGCTTCTCACCTCCATGAGCAACCAGGTTCCTGGATTTGAAGCATTTGCAGATATGTATGAGGCAGACCCTTCCTTTGGGAAGATCTTTGCTGAGGTAATTTCTGGTCAACGTCATGATTTTGTTTTGCATAATGGTTATCTGTTTCGGGGACGGCGTTTGTGCGTTCCAGATTGTTCTTTGCGGCAGCAGATTATCAGGGAGCTTCACCAGGAAGGGCACTTTGGCCGAGACAAGACGCTTGTTCTTGTATCTGCTGATTTTTATTGGCCAAAATTGAGTGCTGACGTGGCGCACTATGTGGACCGTTGCTATGTGTGTCAGCGGTCGAAAGGAGTTCTCACGAATGCAGGTCTTTACACTCCTTTACCTGTCCCTGAGGCGCCATGGTTTGATGTCAGTATGGATTTTGTTCTCGGCTTACCCCGCACCCAGAGAGCAGCGGATTCTGTCCTTGTTGTTGTTGACAGGTTTTCCAAAATGGCACATTTTGTACCATGTAGGAAGACAATGGATGCAGTGCGGATAGCCCACCTCTACTTTAGAGAAATTGTGAAGCTGCATGGAGTACCTCGGTCCATCACCTCGGATCGTGACACGAAGTTCATGAGTCAATTCTGGAAGAGCCTCTGGGAGAAGTTGGGCACTCAGTTGAACTTCAGCAGTGCGTATCACCCCCAGACCGACGGGCAGACGGAGGTGGTGAATCGCAGTTTAGGGAATCTTCTCAGGTGTTTGGCAGGTTCCAAGCCCAAGCAGTGGGATTTGGCGCTTGCTCAGGCGGAGTTTGCGTATAACAGGTCAGTGAACAGAACTACGGGAATGAGTCCTTTCCAGATTGTTTATGGTCAGAACCCGACAGGGGTGCTGGATTTGGCTCCAATTCCGCGCGTGGGACGCGTTCATCCTAAGGCTGAGGAGATGGCAGATCACTTGAGGGGTATTCATGACCAGGTGAAGAACAATATTGAAGAGAACAACAGCAAATACAAGGCTCGAGTGGACAAGCATCGTCGTCAGGTACTATTTGATGTTGGTGATTTTGTATGGGCTGTATTGACTCGTGATCGTTTCCCTGTTGGCGAGTACAATAAGCTCAAGGATCGGAAGATTGGGCCTTGTGAGATCGTGCAGAAGATCAATGATAATGCTTACAGGTTGAGGCTTCCCAGTCACCTGAAGACTTCGGACGTGTTCAATGTGAAGCATCTCACTCCTTGCTTTGTGGATTCTGAAGACATTGCTGTGAACTCGAGGACGAGTTCTTTCCAACCCGGGGAGACTGATGCAGGAGCAGACGATCCGGATGAAGCTGAACTGTCAGATTCGACTAATTTGGCGCTTCTCTACCATGAGATGGAAGATAAGCGCAAGGGACGGAAGAAATTGCAGCTTTTGGTGTCGCCGCACTGTTCGGGCCATAACTTTGGCTACGGGTGTCAGAATGACGCGAGCCACCCCAATTCGGAAAGCTCTCGACGAGACGCACGACGTCCCGATTGAGCTACGCTCCATCGGGGTCCATCTTCATCCCCAAATTCCGCTGTTTGACCCTTCAAACGAGCGTTTTTAGTTATTTTTTACTATTTTTGGTAACATTTCCATTGCTTATTAGGACCTCAGTTTGATACCGTTTTGGGTCAAACTTTCACGTACTTGTTTCTTTCAATAAGGCCAAACTGTTGGGCCAATTTCGGGATTTTGCCATTTTTGGCATATTTTATGATTTCAGCTATATATGCCCGGCTTGTGGGCAGAATTGGGCAGTTTTTGGTCAATAGATATTTTCTTCGAACCCTAGAGTCTCTCTACTGGTTTGTGCCTTTCTTTTCGTTGTTCTGCTGCGTTTGATCCCTCGCCTTGATTCAATTCGGCGTCAGGTTGGTATCAGAGCAAGTTCAACTTGGGAGGAAGATCATCATCGACGATGCCTCGTGGACGTGCTCGTGGCCGTGGGCAGCAGGTTGCTGAAGATGCCCCCCAGAGAGAACGTAACCTCGAAGACGTGATGAGGATAGAAGATCTGCAGCGACAGAACCAGGTTCAGCAGCAGCGGATCGAAGAGCTGACACGGCGCCTGGCGGCGCAAGATCTGGATGATCAGGAAGACTCAGACGACGACTCAGAGACGTCACTCGAAAACCCGTACCATCGCGAACCACGAGTTCGGGGGTACCGTGGTCGTGACGATCATCGCAGCGGTCTAGGCTTCAAGGTCGAGATCCCTAGTTATTCCGGTACCCTTCAGGCCGATGGATTCATCGATTGGCTGAACGAGGTGGATCGGATCTTTGAGTACAAGGAAGTCTCTGAACGTGAGAAGGTGAAGTTGGTCGCAATCAAGCTCAAGGGCAGAGCTTCAGCATGGTGGGAGCAGTTGCGACGTTCTCGTGAGAAGCAGGGAAAACCGAAGATTGCTGAATGGGAAAAGATGAAGAAGAAGATGAAGGCTCACTTCCTTCCCTTCGGCTACACCCAAACCCTATATCAGCGTCTCCACACGCTGAGGCAGGGTGTTAAATCGGTGGAAGATTACACTGAGGAGTTCTACCAGTTGATCGCCCGCAACGACCTAACCGAAACAGAAGAGCAGCTAGTAGCACGGTACTTGTCAGGTTTGCGACAATCACTGCAGGATGTTCTATGCCTGCAGACTTTCTGGACGGTTTCAGAAGTTTACCAGAGGGCTCTTACTGTGGAGAAGCAACAGAGCAGAAAACCTGCATCGAGGACCGATCAGACCAATCGATCGACTCGATCTCAGGAGTCCCGACCAGCCACCCAAGCAGCACATGGTCCATCGAGTAGCGGCTTCAAGTGCTACAAGTGTGGCGAGCCAGGACACAGGGCGACAGAGTGCAAGAAGCCGATTTTGCAAAAGCCGAAGAGTTTATTCATCGAAGAGGGTACTACGGACGAGATCGAAGAATCGGAGTACCAGGGAGACCCCGTATATGATGACTACGGAGATGAAGATGTGCTTTACGGGGATGGTCATGAGAATCTGGTCGTCCGTAAAAACTTGCTAACTCCCAAGGGTGACTCGGAGGATGATTGGTTGAGGACCAATATCTTTCACACTACCTGCACAATTGGGAAGAAGGTTTGCAAGATGATCGTAGACGGCGGCAGTTGCGACAACATAGTCTCTGAAGAAGCTGTCAAGAAATTGCAGCTGAAGACGGAGCAGCATCCTGCGCCTTACAAGCTGTCATGGTTGATCCGAGGTTCCGAGGTAACAGTTGATAAAAGATGTCTTGTTTCTTTTTCAATTGGTAATAAGTATCATGATAGTCATTGGTGTGACGTGGTGAAGATGGATGCATGTCATGTTTTGTTGGGTCGTCCGTGGCAGTATGATAGACGTGTGTTCCATGATGGGTACAAGAATACCCATTCGTTTGTGATGAAGGGGAAGAAAATCGTACTAGCTCCGCGACGGGAGGGTTCCACTCCGGCTCCAACCGCGCCGGCTAACCTTCTTTCTCGATCCCAGTTCTTGGGGGAGATTCAGCGGGAAAAGTTTGTTTATGCGTTGATCCCTTCTAATAATAGTGCCAGTAATGAGGAATCTGAATTACCCCCTGAGGTGCAGAAGGTTTTGGATGAGTTCTCCTACTTGATGCCAGAGGACCTCCCTCCTGGTTTGCCACCAATGAGAGGTATCCAGCATCAGATAGACCTAGTTCCAGGTTCTAGTCTGCCAAACAGACCTGCCTATCGTCTCAGTCCAAAGGAAGCAGAAGAGTTACAGAGGCAGGTAGTTGAATTACTTGAGAGGGGTTACATCAGAGAGAGTATGAGTCCTTGCGCAGTGCCCGCTCTGCTAGTTCCAAAGAAGGATGGTTCATGGCGCATGTGTGTAGACAGCAGAGCCATCAATCGGATCACTGTGAAGTACAGGTTTCCCATTCCGCGACTTGATGATATGCTAGATCAACTGTCCGGCTCTAAGGTCTTCTCAAAGATTGATCTCAAGAGTGGATACCATCAGATTCGGATCAAGCAGGGGGACGAGTGGAAGACCGCGTTCAAGACACAGCATGGGTTGTACGAGTGGATGGTGATGCCTTTCGGTCTCTCCAACGCACCTAGCACCTTCATGCGGTTTATGCATCAGGTTTTGAGACCTTTCATGGGGAAGTTTGTTGTCGTTTATTTCGATGACATTCTTATTTACAGTCCCACATGGGCTGTTCACTTTGATCATTTGCGAGCTGTCTTTGAAGCATTGAAGGCGGAGAGTTTGTTCATTAACAGGAAGAAGTGTTTCTTTTTCACTACTTCTGTGCAATTTTTGGGTTTCATTGTGTCTACTGATGGTGTGCATGCAGATCCTTCAAAGATTGAGGCAATTGTGGACTGGCCCAGGCCTAAGACACTGCACGATGTGCGTAGTTTCCATGGGTTGGCTTCTTTCTATCGCAGGTTCATCAGAAATTTCAGCACTTTGGTGGCCCCCATCACTGAGTGTCTGAAAGGGCGTGATTTCAAGTGGACGGATGAAGCAGAGGCCAGTTTCAACCAGGTCAAGAAGATGATGACAGAGGCACCAGTTCTGGCACTACCTGATTTTGACAAGATGTTCGAGGTTAACTGTGATGCCTCAGGTTTGGGCATTGGCGGTGTTCTGAGTCAGTCAGGGCGTCCGATTGCGTTCTTCAGTGAGAAGCTATCCGGGGCCAGAAAGAATTACTCGACTTATGATTTGGAGTTCTTTGCCATTGTTCAGACGTTGAAGCACTGGCGTCATTACCTAGTGCAGAAGGAGTTCGTTTTGTATACAGATCATGAGGCTTTGAAGTACATCAATGGGCAGCACAAGTTGAGTCGGCGGCATGCCAAGTGGGTGGCCTATTTGCAGGAATTCACTTTTGCATTGAGGCACCAGGCAGGAAGTTTGAACCGGGTAGCCGATGCTTTGAGTAGACGTAATTTGCTTCTCACCTCCATGAGCAACCAGGTTCCTGGATTTGAAGCATTTGCAGATATGTATGAGGCAGACCCTTCCTTTGGGAAGATCTTTGCTGAGGTAATTTCTGGTCAACGTCATGATTTTGTTTTGCATAATGGTTATCTGTTTCGGGGACGGCGTTTGTGCGTTCCAGATTGTTCTTTGCGGCAGCAGATTATCAGGGAGCTTCACCAGGAAGGGCACTTTGGCCGAGACAAGACGCTTGTTCTTGTATCTGCTGATTTTTATTGGCCAAAATTGAGTGCTGACGTGGCGCACTATGTGGACCGTTGCTATGTGTGTCAGCGGTCGAAAGGAGTTCTCACGAATGCAGGTCTTTACACTCCTTTACCTGTCCCTGAGGCGCCATGGTTTGATGTCAGTATGGATTTTGTTCTCGGCTTACCCCGCACCCAGAGAGCAGCGGATTCTGTCCTTGTTGTTGTTGACAGGTTTTCCAAAATGGCACATTTTGTACCATGTAGGAAGACAATGGATGCAGTGCGGATAGCCCACCTCTACTTTAGAGAAATTGTGAAGCTGCATGGAGTACCTCGGTCCATCACCTCGGATCGTGACACGAAGTTCATGAGTCAATTCTGGAAGAGCCTCTGGGAGAAGTTGGGCACTCAGTTGAACTTCAGCAGTGCGTATCACCCCCAGACCGACGGGCAGACGGAGGTGGTGAATCGCAGTTTAGGGAATCTTCTCAGGTGTTTGGCAGGTTCCAAGCCCAAGCAGTGGGATTTGGCGCTTGCTCAGGCGGAGTTTGCGTATAACAGGTCAGTGAACAGAACTACGGGAATGAGTCCTTTCCAGATTGTTTATGGTCAGAACCCGACAGGGGTGCTGGATTTGGCTCCAATTCCGCGCGTGGGACGCGTTCATCCTAAGGCTGAGGAGATGGCAGATCACTTGAGGGGTATTCATGACCAGGTGAAGAACAATATTGAAGAGAACAACAGCAAATACAAGGCTCGAGTGGACAAGCATCGTCGTCAGGTACTATTTGATGTTGGTGATTTTGTATGGGCTGTATTGACTCGTGATCGTTTCCCTGTTGGCGAGTACAATAAGCTCAAGGATCGGAAGATTGGGCCTTGTGAGATCGTGCAGAAGATCAATGATAATGCTTACAGGTTGAGGCTTCCCAGTCACCTGAAGACTTCGGACGTGTTCAATGTGAAGCATCTCACTCCTTGCTTTGTGGATTCTGAAGACATTGCTGTGAACTCGAGGACGAGTTCTTTCCAACCCGGGGAGACTGATGCAGGAGCAGACGATCCGGATGAAGCTGAACTGTCAGATTCGACTAATTTGGCGCTTCTCTACCATGAGATGGAAGATAAGCGCAAGGGACGGAAGAAATTGCAGCTTTTGGTGTCGCCGCACTGTTCGGGCCATAACTTTGGCTACGGGTGTCAGAATGACGCGAGCCACCCCAATTCGGAAAGCTCTCGACGAGACGCACGACGTCCCGATTGAGCTACGCTCCATCGGGGTCCATCTTCATCCCCAAATTCCGCTGTTTGACCCTTCAAACGAGCGTTTTTAGTTATTTTTTACTATTTTTGGTAACATTTCCATTGCTTATTAGGACCTCAGTTTGATACCGTTTTGGGTCAAACTTTCACGTACTTGTTTCTTTCAATAAGGCCAAACTGTTGGGCCAATTTCGGGATTTTGCCATTTTTGGCATATTTTATGATTTCAGCTATATATGCCCGGCTTGTGGGCAGAATTGGGCAGTTTTTGGTCAATAGATATTTTCTTCGAACCCTAGAGTCTCTCTACTGGTTTGTGCCTTTCTTTTCGTTGTTCTGCTGCGTTTGATCCCTCGCCTTGATTCAATTCGGCGTCACTAATAGAATAGTCATCTTTGACAAACCTTTGTACAAGTAATTGCCTCATCCCTTTGTCTCTATATCCGGATTGGACACGAGACATACAAGTCACACTCGTATATCCAATCCATAGTTTATCGATCCATGGGAATAGCCTTATTCGTGCAAATAACATCAATATCCTATATTGATTTATTTGAGTCTGGCCAGACATTCTATAAGCACTATCCCTCGAGTGGCCTAGGATATTGACACGATTTCTTACGTGTATACGCAAGTGCACGGTCGAAGTAATAAAAGATGAGTATTAAGCTCAGGGTGTCGAACCCATAGGGACAGTGTTGAGATTATTTAGTTAAACAATTAATTTAAAGTTAAATAACAGGAGGAAAAGTTGTGATTTAAGAGTTCGTCACCTTCAAACAAGTGACTGAAAGATAAATAACAAGCTAGACTAATATTTTTTTGGAATTTTGGAATATTGATTGTGAATTATCACTGATAAAGAAGGAACTAGGTTCTATACGCATCCCCTAGATCAATTCATTTTCCCGGATTGCACTTAGAAACACATAACCTAGACTACGTTCTTGATCACATATATGCTCTTACAATCTTCTTTCGATCTCATGTAAGACTACGCTAAAATTTCACAGTCGTCATCTGTCAATCCATAAACTGTGTCACCTAGCATGCTTTACGAACAATTCTATGTAATGGACCAAACCCTAACGCTTCTCCTGTCGGTCTATCACGATACGGGGTTCACTTTCATTCTTCATTCTAGGCTAATCGTTTCCACCTGTCAGTCCATCAATTTTCACCAAGTAGCAACTATAGTTCGTGATACTACAATTGCATAATATAAAGTACAAGAATGAAAGAAGAACGCAATTTAGATAAAATTAAGACAACAAGTTCATGAATCAAAGCTAACAATCCGGAAAAGTTTCATGACCTAGGTTCAAACGTAAAGCCTAGCGCAGAATTTAGCTACTCATACTAACGATTACAATAGAGAAATTCATTATAAACATCAAACGAGAGATAGTAGAGAGGGTTTAGAGATCTCAAACGGAAAATCAAAGCTCCGGCGCGAATCCGAGCTCCACCCCCGCTTCCACCTTCGTCCTCTTCTTGGTCTTTGTCTTCTTCCGTTTGTCGTGAATGGCCTCCCCTGTAGAATGGCGTGAAAAGAATTGAGTCTGCCCCCTTCTTGTATTATCAAACCCGTCAAAAAGAAACAAGGAGTAGCCCCTTATTTGCCACCTTAACCCTCCAACAATGTTGGAACTATTGATTGGCATTAACAACCCCTAGGGCAGTAGGATGAAACCACCGCATCTTTTTTCTTTTTTTTTTTTTTACTTTCATTATTTGCTCTCTGCCCCAGTTTTATAGCCTCGGTTTCTTCTCCCAGTAGGTCGCGCGATCAAGCCTCTGGTCGTGCGATCTGATTCTCCTTGAGGCTGTGATCGTGCGACCAGGAGCTGTGATCGCGCAAAGCAGTTTGTTTTGCTCTTTTCTTTCTTCCTCTGATCATGCGACCTCTCCCACTGATCTTGCGATCAGAGCCTCCAATTTCTCTTGCGGTCTTTCTTCTCTTCTTCTTCGTTTTTTTCTGCTCTGTTTCTTTCTTCTTTGCTCTCTAGTTCTGGGTGTTCTTCGACTCTGTTCTGTTTCGCAATTCTTCTTCTTGCGATCTGCTCTGAGTTTCTTCTCCTTCTTGTGCGCTGCTTTCTTCTTTCTCTGCTGGGTTTTGATCGCTGCTGGGCATTGCTTCTTGCGGTGCTCCTCTGCTGCTGGGTTTCTCGGTTCATCCTTCCCTGTTTTGGTGCAAGTCTGAGGTGATTCGCGACCATGGCTGCTGTGATTCAGCCACTCTTGGGGTCTTGGTTTTCGCTTGATTTCTGGGCTTCTCTGCCGCTCCTTCATCCTTCTTGCTGCTGCGTTTTACTTCTGCGGTACAGGTGGGTTTCTATGGAGTTGGTTGTGGCGGTGGTGGTAATTGACAGTGGTGGTTAAGGATATTGAAGGCTGGGAATTTTCAATGTGGAATTGGTGATGGTCTGATGTTGTTTAGGAGGTTTTGAGTAATTGAGGTGGATTGGTGTAATACTGGTGATGGCGAATGGAGAATTTGCGGTCTGATGGTGTATTGAAGAAGTTGGTTATGGTGGTGATAGCAGCAGGGTTGAAGATGGCGTGGGGTGTTAATGGGATGGTGGTTTGTTTGGAGGTACTTGTGTTGGACAAATTGGTGTTCATGGTGGTAATGGAATGGTTTATGGTCTGGTGTTTAGGTGATGGGTTGCAAGGTTCAGGTGGTTATTGGGATTGGTTTAAGGATGGTGTAGAAGGTCCTGGTGTGTTTCAGGTGGTTGATTAGGTTTGGTAGTTGTGGTAGTTAATGGTGGCTTTGGGTATGTTTCTAAGAAGTGTAAAAGAGAAGGAGGTAGTATGGTGATTGATCGGGAAGCTTTGCAGGTGGTTGTGTTCGGAGGGTGTATGTGGGTTGTAGGAGAATGGCTATGTTGTGGTTGTGGCTGTAAAGGCAGTGGGTCTGAGGTGTAAATTCAGGTGGTTCAATTGGAGTTTGGGTGGCTTTAAGGTTGCTAGGAGTTGCAGAGAAGTAGCAAGGTTGGTGATGGACATTTTGGTAGGCATGTAATGGGCTGGTTTGTTTGGAAAATGGTAGAAATAGAGCTAGGAGGTACTTTTGGTAGTTGGTTAATGGTGAAAAGGCATGGTGTAATTGATGGTTTGTAGTGCAGGTTGTTTATTGGTAAAGGGAAGTGATGGTTATGGTGATGTAGGAGAATTGTTTTATTGCAGCAGCTCTACACTTCATTGTGCAACTTCGTAGCCAACTTCTCAAGCTTCGTCTCCATTTTCAGAAGTTCGTCTTCCATTCAATTCAAGCCATGAGCCTCCGACATCTGACACACACAAAACTGAACATACCGGGAGATTAAATGTGGTAAAAATAGCTCAAATAATCTAGAAAACGCCCGGACTTGCCAATTAAGATTAAAAAGCTAGAATTTCACAAATATCTCAGTTTCATAGTGTAACTCTCATAATATTCTACCGAAATGCACGCAAAGACATAAAAAACGTAGAACAAATATAACTCTACAAGAGTTATCAGATATTTGCTCCCGTTATGTGGGAGGGACAAATTCTATCTACGTCCACTACGATCTCTAAGCTTGCTTCTTATTGTATCCAGTACACGCCTTTATAGCTACCCAGTTATGGTGTAGTGTTTGACGCTACCAAAATCACAATAGTCCACAACTAGAATATCTAGTGACTTTAAGTCTAAGGATGACAATAGCATTGCACCTCGAGAAGCGCTTGTGACTTAACATAACGTGTATGTAGCCTTCTCGGAGATGGGTCAATCCAGTGCGCCATTACCCCTAATGCACACCCATGTGTTGGATCATGATATCTCCATATCAATCCAACCCCATACTAGTCTATAGATGATTGTCCCATTAATCATTATACTGGACTAGGGATACTTAAGATAAACAACACATTTGTAAATCTAAGGACTTCATTATATTAAATATCCAATAAATAATACAATGAATGTTCTAGCCACAAATAAATTCATACTAAACTAGATTGCCTCTAGGGCATCTATTCCAACAGATCGATCATCTAGCTTATGAGTTGTGTACGGACGGAGGTAAGGGTAACAGAGACAACCAAAGACACGGAGTTTGGCATAGTTAGGTTGCTGGTTGAAGATGATCTGAAATGGGGAGCAAAATTGGAGATTTCGGATGGGGATAAGATTGATGAGATAAACAGCAGCGGGGAAGGCATAGGGCCAGTAGTGAGTGGGCATGGATGCATGATGAAGTAATGCAAGACCACTTTCTACGATGCGCCGATGGCATCGTTCAGCATACCCATTATGCTCAGGCGTATGAGGTGGAGAGGTAAGGTGGGTGATGCCATTAGTAGAGAGATAGTCATGGAGACCAGTGTATTCTCTACCATTGTCAGAATATAGGGTTTTGAGAGAGACAGAGAAGTGCTTTTCAACCAAAGCACGCCATCGGACAAAAATATCACGCAACTGAGATTTACGTTGCATGGAATAGAGCCAAAGATATTTAGAAAAATGGTCAACAAAGATGACATAGTATTTGGAGCCATCATGAGATGTAACAAGGGAGGTCCAGACATCAGAAAAGACAACTTCAAGAGGTCGAAAAGACTTTATACTGGAATTATGAAAAGGGAGTTTGTGACTCTTAGTGCATTGACATGCATTACAGGAAACAAACTCTTGTGAACTACTGAACGGAAGAGTAAACTTTGAAACTACTAGTCGACAAACAGATCCAGCTGGATGACCAAGACGACGATGCCACGAATAAAACGATGGACGGGACTCTGTGACGAGTGCCAGCGATGGAGTGGATGCTGGCCACTCATAAACTCCATCTCTAAGAAGGCCGGTGAGGATAGATGCCCCATGGTCCGATCCTTCAAAACAAAGCCTACAGAGTAAAACTCAACTCTAGGTTATTAGACGAACAAAGCTGGGAGACGGATATTAGATTTTTCTTAATGGAAGGAACATAGATAACATTATAAAGTTGAAAGGAACGAGAAGAAGAGGATAAAGATAGCGAACCAGTGTGAGTTATTGGCAAGCTCGTGCCATCACCAATGGTGACGTCATCTCCACGTGTATGGGGCTGGTGCAGCGATAAGTTATCCAGATGAGCTGTAATGTGGTGAGTGGCACCACTATCAAGTAACCATGACTGTGTGGGTAGTAATCCCGATTGAGCGGTGGCAACATGAGCCCACGGAGTCCAGGGAGAAGCAGAATCTGAATACCCAGTAGAGCCGGAGCGAGAGCCCGATGGCCGAGCGTTCCCAGAGTCATGATACTGTTGAAGCATCCAACCAAACTGCGAGCACTGTCGAATGCGATGACCTTGTTCACCACAACCTTGGCAGAAGCCGAGGAAGGGAAGAAGCTGATGAGACAAGACCCACGGTGGCTGGAAGGACTGCTTATGTCCCAGGGGTGATTGCTGATAGTGAGGGCGATTGTAAGGATCCGAAATTGTGTTGTTGCCTGAAGCCATGAATGCCCGACCGGAGGGAACCAAAAAGATCGATCCTCTTGAGCTAACCAAACAGTTGGCAGAGGCAGAGAGTAACTAGACCAAACTTTTGGGGAGCACTGTAGACGATCGGAGCTGCAGACAATCGGAGAAGAGATTGCACAAACAGATCCAGAACGTCTAAAAACCCCTAATTCGACTACTGTTTCAAGTCAATCGGATTCTGGGGTGCATAGATACGTCCAAAACAATTTTCTTTTTTGGACCAAATACGTACGATCTGGAGTGCTGTTTAGCCACGTGCATGAAGCACTGAATTGCTCCTCCTGTGAACAACAACCTTTTCCAGCAGCCACACACACAGTTTGTGTGCTTCTTCACCGGTCGATGCAAAACAACAACCAAGCCACAGTTTTGCTATTTCATCCTCTTCCCCAACATGCAACGACCAAATCAGGGAGAGTTTTCCACTCTTGGTAATCGTGGATAGCAACTGCAGACCCACGATTTGGGTCGGCAAAAAAGGGTTACCTTGATTTTTTTTTCTTTTTTTTTTTGGTTGTTTCTGAAGCAAACACCAAGCACCTGCACTCTAATACTTCCTCGTCATCGATTAAATTGAAGAATAATTTTTTTTTTCAATTTGATGCACGACCCAATGAACGGCGATTGCTGAGGAACCTGTGAGGATATGCGAACTGCACAACAGTGGTCGCTGACAGTACGGCGAAGCAGTGGCTGGTGATTGACGACCGGAAGAAACAATGAAGAACAGCGATAGACGACGCGGAGATGGGCGACCACGTTCGCAGAAGTCGCGACCTAGATGGCGCGCTGTGTGCTCTGGTTGTGGGCGACGTAGGGAACGCCGACCGTACTGTTGGTTAACAAACAGAGGAGGGAACGGCGTTGTTCTTGGTCTATCATCGTGAGAATAAAAACTATCATATGTTAGGATTCGTAACCCGCTCTGATACCATGTTGAATCTTGTAATATTATTAGATAATAAATCAGAATGATACAACCTATTAATATACTGAGAGAAGAACTGACATGTAAATACTAAAACGTAACTAATTACTAATGTGTCCGATAATCGGGAATGAAGAAAGGAAGCAATTTTTTTTGTTGGTATGATTTCTAGAAGCAAGGAAATCGAATGCGGAAGTCTGCTATTTATAATAGCAGAGAAACCCGAGTATCCTGCTAATTTCATTTAGTAGTATACGCAAACACGTCCAGCTAAAAGTCTGCTCCTTGATTTCATTTCAAGTAGGGCTGGCAATTTGGGTAAACCCGTCGGGTTACGGGTCGGGTCGACCCGTGACGGGTCGGGTTGACCCGTGACGGGTCGGGTCGACCCGTGACGGGTCGTTAACAGGTTGACCCGATGGTGATCCGGGTCTCTAATCGTGTCCAACAGCTGAACCCGAACCCGACCTGTTTATTAATCGGGTGACCCGACACGACCTGGGTAACCCGTTTAATAAATGGTTCGTGTCGGGTCACCTGATTTCAACCCGACCCGTGACCTCTTATGTAGAAAAAAAAACTGAGAGGAAGAAGAAACAACAAACTGAAACTGAGAAGGAAACGACCCCAAAAGGATCGATTGAATCTTCAAATTCAACTGAAGTAGTTGAAATTTCATACAACACACTTACAATTGTGTGTTAACAGGAGTTAATTTGCATATTTACATTCAAAACCTAAACTGAGAACACTCAGATCTGCAACTAGCAGAGGAAGGGAGAGGGGCGAGATCGACGGCAAGACGAAGTTTCACTAAGACGAGACCAACGGCGAGACGAAGTCTTCCTTGAGACGCGACTTCGAAGGCTTCGCCGACTTCAGAGATTGTACTTACAGGATGGGTATGGTGAGGATGCTTTTATGGTTGTCCGTAGATGAGAGAGATGGGAGTGAGAGTAAAAGTCTCGGAGACCCAAGAACGCAGTGCCGAGGAGACTTCGCCATTGCTGGATTGAGATGGTTTTAGGGCTTGAAGATTGATTATGTGTGGCTGAGGCCTGAGAGAGTGTGAAATGGGGGATTGAGAGTGAAAAAGTTGATTATATACCTGTGGTTATAACATTAACTAGGGTTGTGGTTAGGTTAGATTAGATTATTTTATTACTCTACTTCACTCAGGTTAAATAATGGTAGCAAAATATAATTTGTGATTCTAAAAAAATAGAAATAAAAATAAAAGAATAAAAATGTGTATCTTATGCGGGTTGTAACGGGTCAGATTCGAGTTGAGCGGGTTGACCCTAACCCGACCCGTTTATTTTCGTGTCATTTTCGTGTCGACCCGTTAGTGATCCGTTGCGGGTTCGTGTCGACCCAAACCCGCTAACTTCGTGTCGTTTTCGAGTCGTGTTGTCGTGTCGTGTCGTGTCGAATATTGCCAGCCCTAATTTCAAGGCCATTAAAGGGTCTCCAGAAGTACACTTTTAAGGTGTTTTGGACCAAGCATGATGTAAGTTCATTTGTGAATAGGTGGATTCAAGTTACTAGATTTTAAAAATATCCTATATGTTTTGTCAAATAGATCGAATGTATAGGTGGGGTTTAGTATGACTTATAAGCAGCTTATAAGTCAATTCTTTATTATAAGTTGAAGACAACTTATAAGCCGTGTTTGGTATGGAACTTATAAGCTGAACTTATGAATTTGAACCTTTTTTTCTTTATTTTTTTTGTCATGAACTTTTTCGCATAAATATATAAGACAACTTAAGTTGCAAATAAGTTATACCAAACTAACCTATAGTGCCCTTGTTTGGATGATGTAGATTTTAGGTTTTTGAATTATCTTTTAATCCCAATTTTGAAACTTATAATCCGATCTTATTTTTCATTCATCCGAACACGATTTTGGATAATTCAAAGTGGTATAAGTATCTCTTAATAAAAAAGATTCCATAGCCACTTCCGGTCCGCAAACCGTTGACACGGTCATCGTACACCAGGTCCAAAGTAGACCCAAAATCATGATTTTGTGACAGAAAATTCCTGTCTTGTCCTTGAATTAGCGCACCCACAACAGCTAGCTGTTTATCATTGTTTTTATTATTAGAGATCTCTTGAGCTGTTTTTTACAACCAAAAGGTGGTTTGACATATTCAAAATGGTGAAGACGTGAGGATGAACAAAGAGAAGAAGACCAGTCATTTGATGTTTATCCTTGTTTCTGTACTTACTCGTTCAAAATGGCAAGGACGTCAGGATGAACAAAGGGAAGAAGACCTCATTCGAAATCTTATTTTTCTATCCAAACACCCCCTTAAGGACTCGATCGAACCCGTCCCACCGCTCTGGAGAAATCTCATTATAGACCCGACCTGACAATTATATAAATACAGAATTCACACCCAATGGAGAAGCAAAACATCTTCATTCCTAAAAAAGTCTTCTTCTTCATCTTCTTCCTGGAGGGTTTAGGGTTTTCGATGGATCCCATTGCAGAAAGAACCTGAATTGGTTCGTCTAATCCGATTCTGGTGTCGCGGGTTTTGTTTAACTGGTATGTTCTTTCTCATTTCTTTTTTTCTTCTTCGTCTGTTTGTGCACATAGTTTCTTACGGTCACCAGAGGATTAAACCGATTGTTAACTTCAGGCCCCCCTTTGTATTAGTCAAGATGTGTGCATGAGGCACGGATAACATGGTTACGTTATTAAAGAAATGTTGGAAAAGAAGTTCCATCGAGTTATAGAAAAAGTTAAAGTCAGAGTGTCACAGTTCTATAAGCTGGATCCAATGTGGGGAAATCACCATCAACTCTTATATTCTTCACCAGTGCCGTAACAAGTTTATATGTCCATTGATCAGATCTCATGACTCGAACTTTCCGAAGGAAACAAAAGAGTTGTTAGGGTTTATGATACCCGACGGTATGGTTGATTGTAGCGATTTGAGAGACTACGGTCTCCGTTATGCAATTCAAGATAGAGAAAAATCTCCAAACTTGGTTACGAACTAAAAGTAACGTAGTTTGATTAATCTGGTGAAATAAAAATGAACCCTAATACACATATAAATACTAAATAACTTCTACTAATGACTCTCAACACCACTTACAAATGATAAAAATCATTAACTACCCCCTAATAATAAACTAACACAATCACATCCTAACTAACGAACTACTTTGGCACGCAGTCGTTGAGGTACTTTGGCATAATATGGTTCCGTTCCTTATGTTGTAGGGCCATTTTCGTAGCCGTGTCCTCGGTTGGATACGTGCCCAAATCAACTGCCCCCCTAATCGACAATCGCGTTGTCCTCAATGCTAAGTCCGTCATAGTCATCACTGTCGTCGGACCCCATGAGACCTTTAACATGCTTCTGACCACAACGGAAGCATAATCTATTCGCCATCCGTTCCTGTCGCTCTGCTGGAGTCGGTGGACGCACCCGCGGTGTTAATGCTGGTGATGGATCTTGTGGTGTAGCCGTTGTGAGTGGGCTAAGTGCTGCTGATGGCGTCCAAATCGCCTTTAGCTCGCGGGCGGGCGAAAAAGATTCAGCCTGAGGCTGACGTAACCCTAACCCGCGTCCCAACGGTGGTGTGAGACCAGAAGGAAAAATGGATGTCAAATGCTGATCGCGTTTTGCTCCAATTCTGTTTAGATGTTTCTCAAATTCAGTCTAATAAGCAAGAATTGTGGTTTGCTGGCGAAACTTGGAAAATTGGCCAAAATAATCATGATAATAATTTCTATCAAAGCGAAGTTTTACCTCCTTAAAAAAGGCATGTAAGTTGGGAAATGAGAAATTATTCTGACGATAGCGAAACCTGGCAGCCGCATCACCATCTAACAATACCCTCACTATATGAAGTCGATCATCCAGCGGAGCTTGATAATACTGAAAATATTTGTCGACTTTAAAAATCCAAGTATGTGGATCGGTACCTAAATTTTTTTGTGTGTCGACGCGAAGCTTGTTGTTTTGTGCCCCTGTCCCAAGTAAGCGGGCTGAGTGGGCGGCCACTAGGGTTGCTGATTCACCGGTGTTTGGTATGCCGGCTACAGGTTGTGGCTGTCTGCGGTATGTGAGTTGTAGCCAAAAGGGTGGGTGCATGCAGATACGGGTTGACCATGGGGACAATTTGGACCACGAACTTGGTCGCCCATGGAATCGGGTTGGGCCCAAGGGGTATCGGAATCCAATTGATTATTGGGCTGAACACAAAGATGACCCTGAATTCGTGTCGTGGAGAAGTGCTGAAGTGGGCCCTGGTAACTTGCGCCTTGGTAAGCTGCGTTGGTGGGTGATCCACCTTGCAGAGGAACGGCTGGCGGGCGCCGATGATTGATGCAATACTTGTAAGGTGGTGAGGAAACTGCTGACCAATGACTGAAGTTGCGGTGTGGGGGTCTGGGTTTGTACAGGCGCGAGATATTCGATTTTGTTTGGTGCTGGGGGCTGAAGGCACGGAGCGAACGGTGCCAGAGTTTCTGCGACGGCGTCGAGGTCACCTGTGGCATTGTAAGGCTGTGTGGCACCAATCTTAGTGACTCCTAGTGGTGCTCCGGTGTGGGAATAAGCCAGCTTGGAGTCGCAATAAGCCCTGAGGCGCCTGGGTTGCAGCTGATTGGTGGCTTTCCTAGTTTTGTCGGAGCTGGGGCAGATGGTGGAAGCCAAGGACGATACTCTAGGCGTGAGATTCGTTGACCCATGTTTGTTTCTAACACCGTGATCCAATTGCCCAGTCCTGCTTCCAAATTGTTGAATTTTGTTTCCAAGCTTGTTAATGTGGCAAACTAGTTCCGCAAAGTCTTGGTTGTGGTCATCAATGTAGCGAATTGCGCTTCTGTAATTGCGGGTTGGTTCGTCATGATGAAAGCACCATATGATACCTGGAGTTATCGTTTGTTGCAGCGATTCGAGAGGCTATAGTCTCGGTTCTGCATTCGAGAAGCAGAAAAATTTCCAAACTAAGTTACGAACTAAAATTAACTTAGTTGATTCATCTCATGAAATAAAACTGAACCCTAATATACATATAAATACTAGATAACTTCTAATAATTACTCCCAACACCCCTGAGAAACGATAATGCATTAACTACCCCCTAATAATATATAAACTAACACAATCACATCCTAACTAATGAACTACTTTGGCACGTAGTCCTTGAGGTAATTTTGCGAGGCACCGTTCCATTCCTCACGTCGCACGACCGTTTCCGCAACCCTTTCCTCGGTTGGATATGTTCCCATATCAACTGCCCCCGTTTGACAATTGCGTTGTTCTCAATGTAATAGTTGTCCTCGGACCCCATGAATAGGTACTTGCCATTGCAAATGTGACCTGTAACATAGTTTTGTTTACACCGGAAGCACAGTCCATTCACCATCCGTTCTTGTCGCTCTGGTGGGGTCAATTGATGCATCCACGGTGTTAATGCTGGTGATGGATCATGTGGCGTAGCCATTGTGAGTGGGCTAAGTGCTGCGGATGGCGTCAGAATCGCCTCTAGCTTGCGGGCGAGCGTAAAGACTTTAGCCGGGGACTGGGGCTGACATAACCTAACTCGGGTCCCAACAGTGGCGTGCGACCGGAAGAAAAAATGGATATGAAATGCTGATAGGGTACTGATCCAATTTTGTTCAGCAATTTCTCAAATTAGTCTGATAAGCAAGAACCGTGGTTTGCTGGCGCAACTTTGACAACTGACCAAAATAATCCAGATAATAATTGTTATCAAAGTGAAGTTTTACTTCCTTAAGAAAGCATGCAAGCTGGGATATGAGAAATTATTCTGACGATAGCGAAACCAGGCAGCCGCATCACCGTCTAACAATATCCCCCACTTCTTTACATCCGCCCAATTTTCTACTTTGAACAGTTCTTTACATCTCATCTACTTTGTAAACTTCATGATTTGCATCACTCGCCAATTTCAGAAGTTACAAATAAATCATGAGGCACAAGGCCTAAATGAGAGAGGGGTTTCCTTTTAAGGGTATTGTTCCGCCGTCAACTTGGCCTTTTAAGCCTTTCTTCAAAAAAAAAAAAAAAAAAAAAAAACATGTCATGATTGTTAAAAGGTTATTTATCACATATGTATTCTATTGTTAGGCTATAATTTCAGTTTTCTCTTGGATTACTTTTTGGCATAAATTTTACATGTCTGACATTAGGTTATTGACGTGTTTTCTTGTTCCATACTGTTATCACAAACCGCCTCACGAACGATGAGTGAATCAAGCAAAAAAAAATATTTACGAGGTTCGCCAGCACAAAGTAGGGTAACTACATCCATGGTAAATAAGATACTTTATTTATCAAGAAATACGTGTTTACATAGATTCCATACATCTATAGAAACCTTAGGGGTCCTTTTATACTGCCCAAGAACCCCAAAAGTGGACTTAACTCGAACAAGGAAACAAAATTGCCACCTCTCTAGGATCTGGTCGTACGACTAGACCCAACTGGTCGTACGACTAGACCCAACTGGTCGTACGACCAGCAAAGACTTGGCAATTTTTTACTTTGTTCTCTTTTGACACTTCTTGGTCTCCTTTTTTGCTCTTGGTGATTTCTTCCCTTTCAAGGCATCAATCCAACAAATCTACACCTAAACTTCAGTTCTCTCGCCAGCAATAACTTCTCCTATTCTCCTAACAATTCTCGTCTTCTACGCACCGAAATGTCTCTCATCACAGAGACTCACGGGACTCCTACTAAGTTCGGTAGCCTCGTAAGGCTTGAACTGCTCAAAATGTTGAGCAATTCTAGGTAATGCTAGAAACTTCTCTCCAGAATCGGCTTTGTGAACCTATATGCGGGTTATCATATGTCCCCACCTTCTTGACCTGGATTCCACTCTCGTTTCTTACAAAATGATATCTCACGTCGATGAGCTTTGTTCCTTTATGGTCAACTTGATCTTCAGTTAAGCATATCTCACTCAAGTTATCAAAGTAGACTATCATTTAGATCTTGGAGTAGGCCTAGATCATTGATCATGCCTTTAAGCCTGATTCCCTCCTTTGTTGCTTCCGTCAAAGCCATGGACTCTGCTTCGGTGGTAGACAAAGTCACCGTCGGCTGCAGCATCACCGTCCAGCTCACAACAAAATCTTCCAGAGTGCGTAACTAGTCGTTGATCTCCTACTATCAATATAACCTGAGTAGTCTGAGTCTGACAACCCTGCAACAAAAGCATCATGATTGGCCCCATAGCATAGGCCAATGTCTTACGTACCCTTAAGGTACCTGAATATGCGTTTCACCAGTTGCTAGTGATCTTTTCGCAAATGACTCACCACACTAATATCGAATGTTATGTATAGTCGAGTGCAGACCATAGCATATACCAAGCTTCCAATAGCTCTAGCATATGGAACCATGAACATGTACTTCTTCTCCTATTCGGTCTGAATGGTGCAAATTCATAACTTGCTGTTAGCTTGCATATGAGTATCTATTGATTTTTGCTGGTAGTATCCCAAAAAATCTTAGGATGTCCTAGATGTATCCCTTCTGTGACAAGAAATGCTTACTCTTCTCTCTATCTCTATAGATTTCAACTCCTAGAATTTTTCGAGCAGCACCCATATCCATCATCTCAAATTCCGCACTGAGAGACCTCTTTGAATGTCCTTCATATTCTAAGTTGAATCAGAATAGTATCCACATAGAGAACTAGGTAGATACGTGAATCACCTCGCCATAACTTGTGATACACGCAACAATTCTACTCGCACTTCTGGTAACCAATCTTCAACATAGAGCTATCAAACCTCTTGACCATTAACTCGAAGACTTCTTAATGTTGGGTTTTGATAATGGATAAGCGACAGAATTAACATGAATTAATCCGTTCAAGATCCTCCAAGGATCGCAGGAAGAGACAACATAACGATAGTAAGGGATCTAGTATCATAATACCTTTGGTTTCTCCTATGATGACTTCACTCGTGAAATTGTGTTCACGTCTATATGGCTAGTCTACTCCTAGGCTAGAAATCGAATCTTCCAACGCCTTGTGCTAGCTAGGAACGATGGAAGAAGAAGAAGATCACACAACAAACGCAAAAAGGGGCTCGACCCTCTTCTTTGGCCGACGGGGTGGGAGCGGACCAAGGGGGGTTCGACCCTCTTGGTTTTGCTCTCTGTCCTTGCTTTTTCTCTCCCACTCAATATGTTATGAGCATTAGTTGTGGAAGGAAGCTAGGATGTCATATATATATATATATATATATATATATATATATATATATATATATATATATATATATATATATATTCCATCAGCTCCTTGTTAACTACATATTAGCCCCTCTACTAATCACATCCTTACATGGATTAGTCCCTCTTGTAAATTAGTCCTACTAAGGTTGCAAGTTGTTATTTAGATCCTTCTAATCAATTAAGCATATTAATTAATTACCTAGTCCGGTCTAATCCACAGGGAGTGTGACCCTATAGGTTTCTACTTAGTTGGTAGTAACGATTTACAAACATGGAGTGTCCTCTAGCAAGACACCCATGCCACCCAACTAAAAGAAATAGTCATCCGACAAACCTTGTGCAATTATTGTCTCATCCCTTTGTCTATATATCCAGATTAGAAACGAGACATACAAGTCACACTCGTATATCCAATCCATGGTTGCCCGATCCTGGGAAATGTCTTATCCATGCAGATAACATCAATATCCTATACTGATTTATCTGAGTCTAGCTAGACATTCTATATGCACGTTCCCTCGAGTGGTCGCATATATTTGCTCCCACATTTGCTCCCGTTATGTGGGAGGGACAGATTCTATCTACATCGCTACCATCTCTAAGCTTGCTTCCTATTATGTCCAATATGTGCCTTTATTGATAACCAGTTACGGTTTAGCGTTTGACGCTATCAAAACACAATACTCCACAACTAGAGGATCTAGTGAATTCAAGTCTAAGGATGACAATACCGTTGTCACTACGAGAAGTGCTGGTGACTTCACATAACTTATATGTATCCTTCTCGTAAATGGGTCAATCCTGTATGCCATTACCCCTAATGCATACCCATGTGTTGGATCTTGATATCTCCATATCAATCCAACCCCATACTAGTATATATTTGATCGTCCTGTTAATCAGTATAATTGACTAGGGATATTTAAGAATATAACATTTGTATTCAAAGGACTTCATTTATGTTTACATATCTCCATATTCGATAACATAATGAATCGTGAATCCATTGATGTCACAAGAAATAGATTCTCTAGGGCATATTTACAACAGTCTCCCACTTGTACTAGAGTCAATCTTGTGCATCATATGCCTATTGATCTAGCGCTGCCCTTCATGCTTAAGCTGCGCAAGCGGTATGGTAGGCGAGACACCTTGCTGGTACTTGGCATAAATTCACATCTCCTCTTATTGACAATCGATTGAGATTGAATATTCTGAGTATATACATCTTATGCATTAATATACTCAGTCCTCTGTGATAGAATCGACAACTGAATCTTGATTATAATGTGAAATATCCTTTGTTGGATTGGAAGTTCGTATCAATGTAACCATTTATAGTGAACCCTTCCTATCCACCATATATCAAGAATTCATCATTTAGTTCTTGTCAAGTACTTAAAGACATTCTTGACAATTATCCAGTTATGCCCACCCGAATTTGATTGGTATCTATATGTCATACCATATGACATGTCTGGCCTAGTACATAACATGGCGTATCTCATGAATCTTATTCATACGGTCCTTCTCAATCTAATTGGAAAGACAATTACTCTTCCAAAGACTAATTCCATGTGACATAGGTAATAATCCATATTCTTGCATGTTTAACCATTTCAACACCTTGTCATTACATGTACTTTCACTTAAGCCTGAACAACTATCTTGATACATCTCAATAGATCTTTATAGGTTTCCTTTCCTAAATCTTTTATTGACAATTAATTCCATAGCCAATATTCACAAATCATTCCCAAGAATAGTATGTCTCCACATACAAGACCAGAAATAAAACTGTGCTCCCACTAACCTTCTTGTAAACACAAGCTTGATCTTCATCTTGATGGAATCAAACCATTTGATGTATAAATAATCAAATATTACAACTCTAAGAAGCTTGATTCTATCTGTAGACAGATTGTTGCAAGCAAGATGCGAATGGATTTAAGCATCACAACTGGAGAAAAGATTCGTCATAGTACATACTATGAACTCGCAGGAAACCTTTAGCCACCAATCGTCCCTTAAAAGTAATCCAATTACCATCCATGTTGGTTTCCTCATAACCCACTTTCACCCTATGAGTCTTACCCTTTTAGGTGGTTTCATCAAAGTCCTTACTTTGTTGGTATACATGGATTCCATTTTCGTATCTCATGGCTCCAGGCCATTACTGAGAGTCTGACCCACTCGTGGCTATCTAATAGGTTATAGGCTCATCTCAATGAGAAATACATCACCGGGCTATGATAAATTTATATTTATCCTTTGACATATCGTAGCTATCCTACGAGGTTCTTGTCTTACCTGAGCATGTTGCTCTACAACACCTTGTGATTCTGCTCACGTTCCATCAATGGATTAATGTTCTATTGTGGTTCTTGAACTCCTTCAAGTTCTACTATCCTCCCACAGTCTCTTTTAGAGACAATCTCTTTCTAGAAACACAGTGATTCGAGGAACAAACACTTTGTTCTCGATTGGATTGTAGACATAATATCTCCAAAGATATCTCACAAAATACATTTATCCTACTTGAGTCCAAGTTTATTTGTAAACGTTTTACATAAATTTCATAACCCAAATTCTTATAAATGAAATACTAGAATACATTCTAGTCCATATCTAATATGATTTTTTCACAATCGGTTTTTGATGGAACAAGATTAAGGGCAGAATTTATTTTAATTAGAACATGGCCCCAAAAGTAAATTAGAAGTTCTGTTTGATCCATCATGGACCAAACCGTGTCCAACAAGGTTCATTCACTCCTATTAGACACGCCATCCCAATGTGGCATTCTAGGTGGAGTGAGTTTGGATCAAATCTAATACTCCCATAGATGCTTGTCAAACCCTTGACTTTTAGTACTCTCCTCTATGATCCAATCGTTGGTCCCTAATACTTTTTCCAAATTGGTTATCTACTTCATTCTTGAACTCCTTGAACTCTTCACAGGATTCTAATTTGTCTCTTCATACGATACACAAATCCATATTCACTAAAGCCATCAGTAAATATGGTGAAGTACTAAACACCAGCTTTATCATTTGTGCTTAGTGGCCTACATACATCAATATGTATGATTCCCAAATGATCATATATTTGCCCAATAATAAAGCCTTACACGTCTCATATGATTCAAAATCAATGAGTCCAGAATTCTATTCATATGGAGTCTAGGAATGTGTTCTTATTTATGTGACCTAAACTACAATGGCAAAGATAAGTGAGGTCCATATCATTATATGCAAAGCCTCTTTGTATCAATGTTATAGATGAAATTATCATGATCAAGGATATACAATCCATTAGACAAAATTGCATTACAATAATGCATATCAGAATAAATGGAGCAACATTTGTTCTTTATTATGATAAAGAGCCTTTCTTGTCCAAACAAGAAATTATGATAACGCTCCTACTCATAGCAGGGACGTATCAATTTTGTTTAATTCATGAATAACTTTATAAAGGTAGAGATAATTCCCTACAGCTAATTCAACAACCCTTTTCTTCATTGCCCCACGTGTAGGTTTATTTCTTCCTTCTCCAATTGTTTACTTCTCATGAGATCCACCACTTTCTATAAATGTGAGATCCTCATTAGTATCATATACCGATGATGATGAAATAGACACATTGACTTCTATAACAAAATTAACTAAAGTGGAATTCATAATTCCTTTATTATTTTCTTCCAGGTAATTTGGACAGTCTATCTTCCTCTACACAACCTCTGGGACTCTAAGGCAACTTGGCTTTAGCAACAAGTTAGATTTATATCCATGGGCTCGGCACAAACCTTTTTCCCTTACCCATTCTGTTAACCATGAACATGTTTTTTCTTATCCTTTTATAAGTGATTTGTTTAGTGATTCTCAATCATATTGAGTAAATTAATTTTAAACAAAACTATAATAGTATCCAATGAAATTCTCAGTCCAATTGGGTGAATAACTATTATTCTTTATCTATCCCATAGATAACTCTCAGTCTTAAAGCTTTCAATCCCGTTGAAGCATCTTAGTTGCGCTTGACCTCTCGCTTCAGCAGTCACACATTACTAGCTTGTGTCGTCGTGTCATATCTCGATGAATCAAGCCGCCTTACTTTGGCAAGCCAGAACTCATTCCATCTTGATCATGAGGAGTCCTAAGCAAGAGAGTGAAAAATGGAGCAAAACTTTAAACCGTTTATGTCTAGCTCGCTCTTGAAAGAGCTTCTTTTAATGTATGATCATATCATACGTCCCCATGTTTCTCATCTTGCTTCCAAAGCTTAGAGTTCATGGCAGCTAACATGAGGCAAGTTACATCCAAAGAACCATTATTTGATGTTCATTCCTTAAGGTTTTAGTGTGTTTTGGTATTCGATGGGAAGAGAACTTTATGCTCTACGATGTACAACATTTTTCATTCCTTTTTTTTAGAACAACTCTCAATTATACCAGTCTAGAAAATAGATAAGTCTGGTTTTGTTTGTTTTTAATGCCATAAGTATTCAACACAGAAAAATACGCAAAGTATTGCGACGTTTAACAATATTTAACAAGGATTTAATTTATTAAACATAGCTCCCACTATTTTTCTCGATTTAACAACCCTCCATATTAATGCAAAAAATATCATTATATTTTCTAGTGGGCCAATATCTATATTTCACTTCCTTTTGATCATGCTTTGGCAAGTCACCCAAAATTAGTTATTTAGGTAGGAACAATTCCAATTGCATCCCCATGCAACTCTTGGTTCAATTGGGCAAATAATTTTATCCATCCCATGGATAATCCCAATTGTTTGCCTCTTGGTTATAATCTTATTAAAGTACCTAGTTGTGTCCAACCTCTTACTCCAACAATTGTGCATTACTTGCTTGTGCCATCGCACCATATCATGACTAATCAAGTCTCCCTTCTTTGGCACACACGAGTTTGAGAAATCATGACTATGATGATTGTTGGAATAATGAAAAGGCAAAACGCAATATTTAAAATTTGAGGGATTTTTCTTTCAATTTTAATTGTTTTGTTGATCCATATCAACTGATCTACTTATTTGGGTTGGGAAATCTCACAATAAAATATCCGGACTGTTAATTATCTTATTATCAATTTTGCATGCATCAACCATACACCAATAATAAATAATAAGACAATAACATAAACAACCACAGAATAGAAAATAACGTGATGTGGATATGGCCTCTAAACTAAGATATTCGCAATCCAATGGGAATATCTATGAACCCTAAAATAGCAAGCTCATCTCCATGTGCCTCCGTCTTTTAGTTCATGCTTCATAGTTTTGTGGATGTCCCCATGCTCCTTGGCATGTGCAATTCTCCATAGCTTTGTGGTTCTTTGGACTTCTTCTCCATGCCTTGACTATTATCTACTCTATCTAATACGAGCTACCATCTATACTAAATAGAGAGATCTCACAAGTTGAGAAGAAGGTCGGCTTGCAGGCCGCAAATCCTAATTAACTATTACAATAATTTAATCAGCTCGCAGGCCGTAAACCAAACCACAAAATTTAAACAATCACAACATCCACACCTAAGTCCATATCCAATCACCATGCGAATAGCACATAAACATTTTAAAATCCAATTTTCTTGCTCAATTTTAGTTGATTTTGGACATACTGGGGTCATAACGGTCCAAGAGGCCCACCATCACCATGGCCAAACCACCAAAGGACCGCCAAGGGCCGGCCAGCCCCTAGCCCACACGGCTAGGCCGTGCGCTAGGGAGCCCGGCCTCCTTGGTCGTGGCCTACTTGGGCGGCAAGGAAGAGAGGGGGTGGTCCCCTAGGGGGGGGGGGCGAACCTCTTATGGATTTGTTTCCATAACAACTCTTTCCCTTGTTGCCCAAGTTTAGTTGTTTCCAAGTTTTAAAAACACCTTTTTCCAACTTGTGCCCAAACCCTAGTTCCTAGATCCAAAATTTTCACATCCTATGTGATCCAAACTCACTAATTCCTACATCTTATGTAAAATTACGTCTCTTTTATTTGAATCGTATTCAAATTGCATCCAATATGATTAATTTATCCGTTTTACGCGATAAACAACAATTAAAGTGTAAAACAACAAAATCATAACACATAAACTACGTTATGCTCTACGTCTTGTGGCTCTGATACCACTGTCGGGTTTCGATAACGGATACGCAGCAAAATTAACATAAATTAATCCTTTCAATACCCTCCAAGGATCTGAGAAAGAGACAACATAACTATAGTACGGGATTTAGTATCATTATACCTTTGGGTTCTCATGTGATGTCTTCACTCGTGAGATTGTGTTCACGTGTCTATGGCTTGTATCTTAGGTTAGAAATCGGATCTTCCAACGCCTTGTGATAGCTAGGAACAATGGTAGAAGAAGAAGAAGAAGATCACACAACGAACACAAAAAGGGGCTCGGCCCTCTTCTTTGGCCGACAGGGTAGGGGCGGACCAAGGGGGGTTCTGCCCTCTTGGTTTTGCTCTCTCTCCTTGCCTTTTCTCTCCCACTCAATATGTTACGAGAATTAATTCTGGTAAGGATGCTAGGAGTGTCATATATATAGTCCAACAACTCCATGTTAACTACATATTAGTCCCTCTACTAATCATGTCCTTACAGGGATTAGTCCATCTAGCAAATTAGTCCTACTAAGGTTGGAAGCGATTGCGTTTTGATCCTTCTAATTAATTAATCATATTGATTACTTCCCAAGTCCGGTCTTATCCATAGGGAGTGTGACCCCATAGGTTTCTACTTACTTGGTAGTAACGATATACAAACATGGATCGGCCTCTAGCAAGACATCCATGCCATCCAACTAAAAGAAATAGTCATCCGACAAACCTTGTGCAAGTATTGTCTCATACCTTTGTCTCTATATCTGGATTGGACACGAGACATACAATTCGCACTCGTATATCCAATCCATAGTTTCTCGATCCCGGGAATATTCTTATCCATGCAGATAACATCAATGTCCTATATTGATTTATCTAAGTCTGGCAAGACATTCTATAAGCACGACCCCTCGAGTGGCCGCAGATATTTGCTCCCGTTATGTGGGAGGGACAAATTCTATCTACATCACTACCATATCTAAGCTTGATCTATTGTGTCCGATATACATCTTTATTGCGACATAGTTGCGGTGTAGCGTTTGACGCTATCAAAACACAATACTCCACAACTAGAGGATCTAGTGAATTCAAGTCTAAGGATGACAATACCGTTGTCACTACGAGAAGCGCTTGTGACTTCACATAACTGTATGTAGCATTATCGTAAATGGATCAATCCAGTATGCCTTTACCCCTAATGCATATCCATGTGTTGGATTGTGATATCTCCATACCAATCCAACCACATACTAGTCTATATTTGATCGTCCAGTTAATCAGTATAATTGACTAGGGATATTTAAGAATATAACATCTATATTCTAAGGACTTCATTCATGTTAACATATCTCCATATTCGATAACATAATGAACCGTAAATCCGTAAATATCACAAGAAATGGATTGCCTCTAGGGAATATTTCCAACACTTAAGTCCATATACATATCTTTCAACTTGCAAACATAGTCTTCTTTTTCATAAACTTAGAAAATCCTTCTGGTTGGCTTATGTATATCGCCTCTTCCAACTCCCCATTTAGGAAAATTATTTTCACATCGAGCTTCTCAAGTTCTGAGTCCTAGTGTGCGACCAGCGCTAGTAGAAACATGATCGAAGTAAGTCTGACCACCGGTAGAATATCTCGTTGTAGTCAACTCCTATCTGATTGAATCCTTTGTAACCTCTCTTTCCTTATACTGTTGCCCTCTAAAGTTGTAATCCTTCATTTTTTTCTGAAAACCCACTTGCAAGTGACTATCTTCCTTCCCATTGGCAAGTGCACAAGTTCCCATATCGAGTTCTTGCTAAGAGATTCCATCTCTTCTCCCATGGAGACAATCCATTGTTCTGAGTCTTTACCTGAAATCACAGCCTTAGAGGTGGCAGGCTTATCCTCTACATCTTTCCCTACCTGTAATGCATAGCCCACCATACTATCATTCTTGTATCTCGCTGCAGGTTTTAAAACCCTCTTGGGCCGACCTGTAGCAATATTTTGATGTTAGGTTCCTCTGGTGGTAATGCAACCTCATTAGACTTCTCTTTTTAACTCTTCGGTTTCAGGCAGTGATGGTGGCAATTCGGGCTCCTAAGGATCATTAGGACCTGAACTTGCCTCACCTTATTCTCTGCATCTCCAACCTCTACTTCCATGACATTCAACATTGAACTCTCGTCAAAGAATACACTTTTTCTAAGTAATTTTGTTGTCCGACCAGATCTTTTATCCCTTTACACGTGTTCCATAGCCCATGAACACCCCCCTCGTGGCCCTTGGCTCTAGCTTGCCATCATCCAAATGATAATAGGAAACTTAGCCAAAGACCCTCATATTCGAGTAATCTCCAATTTTTCTGGACCATACCTCAATAGTAATCTTGCATCCTATGCCTGTGTGTGGGCTTCAATTTACGAGATAAAAAGCCATAGCAACTGCCTTTCCCAAGAAATCTCTAGTAGGACTTGCATTCGGAAGCATACACCATGCCTTCTCTGAAAGTGTGCGATTCATCCTTTTGGTCACACCATTCTACTGGGGTGTGTGCCGAACTTTGTGATGGCAAGAAGTTCCATGATCCTTGTAGAAATCATAGAACTCTGATAAAAAAAACTCCAAGTCATTGTCTGTGCGCAACCGCTTCACCTTCTTTTCCACCTGATTCACTACTAGTGTCTTCCACTCCTTCAATTTTCTAAATGCTTCACTTTTAAGCTTCGTCATGAATATCCTAGTCATATTGAATAGTCATCATTGCTACTTATAAAGTATATGTAACGACCTATCGTCTCAATTCGATATGGACCCCAGCAATTCGAATGGATATAATCCAAAGTGTCTTCGGTTCTATGAACCACATTTGAGAACTTGATATGCTGTAGCTTCCCATACATGCAGTCCTCACAAAACCTTAGGCTCTTAGGTGTGTGCCCAGTGAGATAAAATTTCTTGTGAAATTCGTGCATTCCACGCTCACTCATATGACAGAGACCATATGCAAAAGCTTGGTTAAATCAGCTTCTTGAATCTCGGCCGAGACAGCTTCGATAGACCCTGTGATTGCCAAACCCTATAAACCGTACAAATCCCATCCTTGACCCCATTCAGGAACACATTCCAACCCTTGTGGTCGCATATATCTGCACCTCCACCTTTGAAACTAAATCCCTTGCTGTAGACTAGACTCAAACAAATCATACTCTTTGTGAGAAGTTGTACGTGCCTAACATCCTTAAATGTGCATGTCTTCCCGTTGTGAGTCTTGAATCTAACTGAACCATTCAAAATCACCTTACAGACAACTCCAATTTCTGGATGAACAAAACCTCCATTTGCACGGCTATAGCTTGAGAATAGCTCCCTGCTATAGCATATATCATAGGAAGCCCCGGAGTCGAGAAACCACGCATCCAGATGATGCTTGACAACATTTTTATAAGAACAAAATTTTCCTTGGATGATTTCCCTTTTCCCATCGCGGTTGCAGATCCGTTCAGTCCTTGTTGCCCTCATTTCAGGCAATCTCCCTTCCAATGCCCTTTTTCCTTGCATCAAGCACATATATCCTTAGGTAATTAAGAACATGAAAACTATTTTTTTCTTGTTCTTCTTACCCTTCTTTCCTCCTCCTTTCATCAACAATCCGGAAACATGGTCTATTGTACATGTGCCTGCTCTTTTGGCGCAATTCCCTAGCATGGAAAACGGATCTCACATCTTCTAGGGTTATTTTGTCCTTATTCACAATAAATGACTGCACAATTTTTTTTATGATGGGGGTAACGATACCAACATAATAAGGGCTGCATCCCCATAGTTCACCTTCTTGTCAATGCTACACAAATCTAAAAGAATGGTGTTTATTTGATCAGGATGATCCTTGAGAATCGTACCTTCTATCATCCGCAGACTGAAAAATCGTTGCTTTATGCATCAACTTGCTCGTGAGTGACATCGTCATGTAGAGACTCTCCAACTTGAGCCATAAATTTGATGCCATTTCTGATCCACAACTTCTGTGCTAACGTCATCCGACCTATACTCCCTTGACGCAACATCCATTCCGTCTTTGTGCACATCTAATGGCGTCCAGATGCGTTGTGACTTCAATAAAGGGCACATCTTGATCCTCCGTAGGCTGACCTCTGGTAAATTTGTCTGTCTTCTACATTGATCTGTACATTGTCTTGGTGGGCTTCAGTAACTTATGCTTTGATACCAGTTTTTTATGATAAACCACCTCACGAATGATAATTGAATTAAGCAAAAAACAAAATTTACGTGGTTCTCCAGTACAAAGTATGATAAATACGACAGCGACAAAGAAGATCCTTTGTGTATCAAGAAAATGTGTTTACAGAGATTGCACACATCTATAGGAACCCAATGAGTCCTTTTATAAGTCCCAAGAACCCCAAAAAACAACTTAAATCTAGCAAAAAATTCCACCTCTACAGGATATGTTCGTATGACCAGACCCGACTGGTCGTAGGACTAGCAGAGACTTGCCAATTTTCTACGCTGTTCTCTTTTGACACTTCTTGGTCTTCGTTGTTGCTCGTGGTGATTTTTTCACTCTCAAAGCGTCAATCCAACACAATTTAGTTTCTGTGTGTCATCTTAGACTTTTGTGAAGGCAACATGAGTGTATTAATTGTTCTTAGATATGGAAACCAAAGGACTTGGTATATTAATACACACATTGCATACACATATAAGTAGTAGGACTAGTTGTAAATATTTGAATTTAACTTGATATTCCAGAATGCTTAGTATCTGTTTCTTTGGCTTGCAGAGTGTCCCAGTCGCAGCACTAACATGGGATCTACCGGAAGTGAGGCCAATTGTTCTAGCAAAGATGAAACACCTCTTATACATGGACTAACTGACGACGCTGCTATTCTTTGCTTGGCAAGGATTCCGAGGACTTATCACGCGGAACTTAAATGTGTATCGAAGAGATGGAGAAAGTTGGTTTCAGGGGAAGGGTGGTCCAACATCCGCAAAAAGTATAATCATGATGAGACATGGATATACGCTTTTTGTTGTAACGGTCTTGGGAAAGGTGCCATACGTAAATATTGTTGTTATGTTCTAGACCCTTACGCGTCAACAAGGCGATGGAAACGCATTCAGGATCTTCCTCCTTGCATTGTACAGAGGCAGTGCATGAAATTTGAAGTATTGGGACAGAAAGCTTACTTGATTGGTGGTCGTGATGTTACCGAAAGTATGTGGAGCCGTCACACAGATACAATACCAAACATTTCTGATGAAGTCCATTGCTATGACGCGATAACAAATTCTTGGAGTAAAGCTGCTCCTTTGTCAACTCCAAGGTCATCTCATCACTTTACCTTTTATTGCTTGGAAATGGTATCTTTATATTTAGGATTAATTACTTAATGTATACCCCCAGTTTGTCGAAGTTATCACATTGCAACCCCCAGTTCTAGAACAAGCTGATTGCATCCCTCAGTTCTAGAACATACGTCAATGTCAAATTAGGAACAGAATTTAATCATCAAATTCAAAACCGACGCAGGTATTTTTTTTTAAAGTGCGCCTCATCTATGATACAAACTCATCACATTGTGTGAAATAATACCCTCCGAGTATGCTAATTTTGGATGAAATTTCATTCCTAGTTTGAAAGTGACGTATTTTCTGCAAATGGGGGATGCAATAAGCTAGTTTTAAAATTGGGGGTTGCAATGTGATAGTTTCGACAAAACGGGGTATGCATTAAGTTATATATATATATATATTGAGATGTATCTGAAGAATATCACAAAATGGCCATCTCAGGCAAGTGTTGTTAGAAAGCGATGCGGAAGCACGATATCACTTGTGAACAAGAAGAGACAATGAACGAATAAGAAGATGAAGCACAACACACAACGATTTAACGTGGTTCATTCGTTTTGATTCTAGCTACATCCACGGCCAAAACAAACTAATTTATTGATGAGAGGGCCAATTACAACCCAAGACATACCATACTCTTCACTAGAAGAGTCCTACACCCATATATAGGCCTATACTACTGACTTGTGCCCAAAACATCGTCCAAACGTTGCCAAAACGAACAAGGAAAATTGTCCAGCCCAAACCAGGTCGCACGACCTGCTACAGTAGGTCGCATGACCTACTACAGTACCCAAATTCAGAAATCTTTTCCCCCTGTCTTCTTGCTCGTTGCTTTGCCAATTTCAATGCTAGGGTTTTGATCACCCAATTCATAACAAATATCCACCTTGATAAAAAATCCATAGCAATCAATACAATTTCTCCTCATCAATTCAGTTGTGAATCTGTCTCTCGATCAAGAACGCCTCCAACCAAAACACGACGTTCCGCACCTAGATGCGAAATCCAATTCACCAAATCGTTTCTCCAATTGCCATCCGTCCTTTCAACGAATGAACCAATTTTTGATCACTCCAACAACCAAAATTCGAAGTGCTCCACCCAAATCGAAACGATCAACCAATCAAACAATATAAAGTAATCCCAAATTTGCGGTATTAGAATACATCCACTATGCGCCACAACAAGCGGGTCTTTGCGTCTCAACAAACGCAGAGACTTGTGTGTCTGAATCAACACACCCTAATGAAACATGACACTATGCATCTCCCCAACGTCGTTACAATGAAACTTAACAACAAAAGTGCCCATCAATCAAGTCATGCCAATTGCGCCGCCAATACTTACCGCAATAAGACGCCAAACCAAGACACGCCAAATAACGTGGCAACAATCAATGCGTGCACAATAACACGCCGCCAATCACCAAGCACTCCGCGCCCAATAAGGTGTCACCAATCAATCACATGCCAACAAGACACGCCAATTTATCCATGCAACGAGCCAAATACACCAGTTGACTCGAGTTGTCTCCACCTTGACTTGAATCCTCCTAGCACCAGAACAAGATCGCTCCATGCCGATGCACCAACACTTACGAGTTCTTGTAACGGATGAGCGCGATTGAGATTCACACGCCCAATGCTCCACGACGGAAGCACGATTGCGCCCGAACGCCGATTGCACGTGAACCTCCAAATTCGCGCTGGAATGCGAGCCTGATGCTCTATGAAAAAGAACCCAACATATCTCCCAATAAGGAACCCGATTGTTCCCCCAATAAGGAACCCGATAGCTCCCACAACAAGGAACTTATTAGTTCCCCCAGTAAGGAACTTAGTGGTGTGTGTCAACAAAATTCTCATGAACACGATAGATCTTCACCCCACATGATTTCGCCATCACTCCTCACCAACAAACCCTAACCCAACAAACTGGCTCTGATACCACTTGTTAGAGTACGCACGCGGAAGATCGATGACACTTGTTAGAAACCAAGAAGAGTGATTAGACGAAGAAGAAGATGAAGAAACAACACACAACGATTTAAAGTGGTTCACTAGTTTTGAGGCTAGCTACATCTACGGCCAAAATAAACCTATTTATTGATGAGAGAGCCCATTACAATCCAAGACACACCACACTCTTCACAAGAAGAGTCCTACACCCATATATAGGCCTATACTACTGACTTGTGGTCAAAGCATCGTCCAAACGTTGCCATAATGAACAAGTAAATAATTCCAAAAACTGCCCAGCCCAAACCAGGTCGCACGACATGCTACAGTAGATCGCACGACCTGCTACAATACCCAAATTCAGCAATCTTTTTCCCTTTGTCTTCGTGCTCGTTGCTTGCCAATTTCAATGATAGGATTTTGATCATCCAATTCATAAAAAGTGTGTAGAGTACAAGAAGAATCTGATAACCCCATAAATCCTTATCACATTAGAGAGAATCAACAATATGAGCTCGGGGGATGGAATAAAAATCACTAATCCATCCACAGTAGTAATGATTTCTGATGCACACACTACCTTTCTTACTAATCAGACAACTCAACCCACTAGGTTCTTTGAATAAGAGAATATATTCCTGCACTCAAAACTTATGTTCACTACATCATCAACAATTTGACTTTCTTTCATCAAACACAGAAGGAATAGCTATCAACATTATACTTTCTATTGAGTCTTCTCATTTCTTTGCGTATAGGCATCGTGATTGTAAAAAGGAGCAGAAGAAGAATTCAATGTAATACTCATAGAAATTAGCAATTTCTTTGGTAACTAGCATTTTCTCCTCCCCCTTCTCACTTATATTATTAACTCTACTCAATAATTCCTTTATCTATGATACACTGATTAAGTCAAAACTAAAATGTAGAGAAGCAGAAAACTTAAGTCAAAACTAAAATCCAGCAGAAAATTCTAGACCCTCTCCCAATTGTAACATGTATTTGAGGTAGCTTCTTAGTGATTTTGGACATGCCTGGATTCGAGCTTCTTGGAATGGTGCCTCAGAGATGAAGATACTCAAAGGAGTGCGAAGAAGTGAAGCCCGGGGGTCTTCGTACGAAGACAAAGTGTCTTCGCACGAAGACATCCCATACTTAGCCAAATTTTGCCAAGTCTGAATGTCTTCCTAGAATAGGCTGCAGTCTCAAAATAGGAAGGTCTTCATACGAAGAATGTTTGTCTTCGCACGAAGACTTCGGGTCTTCGTATGAAGACATTCGGGAAAAGTATAATAAGGATGGAATTGTTTCCTTATATGTTCAGGGCGGTTTTGAGGGCTATAAAAGTATCCTTTGGGGTCCTATGAACATATGTAAACATCTAACAACGTCCCTACTCATTGAATAAAGGTCTTTATTCCTCGTGGATGTAGTTAGCATACTGTGTGCTAGCGAACCACGTTAAATATGTGTTTTACATCTTTCGTTGACTATTTGTGAGGTGAGTGATCGAGTGAATTGCATAACAAACTGGTATCAGAGCCTAGGTTGAGATTACTCCACCATGAACAATGTTTGGATCAATGATGAAGATTGAAAAGTTCACTGAAGGGAACAACTTCGGTTTGTGGAACATAAAGATGGAGACCTTGCTTAAATTGCAGGGATTGTGAGCACCTTTGACCACAGACAAGGGAGGCATGGATGTTAATACATAGGAGTTCAAGGAGATGGAGGAGAAGGCACACACACCGATTATGTTGTGCTTATTGGATGAAGTGATCATCGAGGTCGCATATCAGAAGCAAGTAGCAGGGCTTTGGCTCAAGTTAGAGGGTCTCTACATGAAAGAGAGTCTAACATCGAGATATTGTGGATTTATATTATGGATGAGATGTATATATTGTTGGGTGATTGTGAATTATGTCCCACATTTGGAGATTTGTGAGTTTAACATGTGACATATGGAAAACCTTGTCGATTACTACTAGTACCTTTATGGCTTAAGCATTTTTATCCGATGGTACGGGTAAAGAAGTTGTTGGGGGTAGTAACCCACGGGTGTTACAGAAGCCTTCTCATGATTCAAGGAGTGGAAGACGGTGGTACAGAATCAGGTGGGAAAGAAAGTGAAGAGGCTGCGCACGGACAAGGGCTTAGAGTTCTGTTCATTAGATTTTAATGGATTCTGCAGGGATCAGAGAATAGCACGCCATCGCACCGTTCGACACAAATCGCAGCAGAACGGTGTAGCTGAGAGAATGAATCAGACGCTTTTAGAGAAAGCAAGGTACATGCTTTCGAATGCAGGTCTTTCTAGAGGTTTTTGGGGAGAAGCAGTTTCCATGGGATGCTATCTCGTAAATCGGAACCCGCACAAAGGTATAGGATGCAAGAATCCAATGGAGGTCTGGTCCGGTAGAGCAGTGGATTACTCGGATTTGAGAGTTTTTGGATGTGTTTCCTATTATCACGTTGATGATGGAAAAGTAAAATCAAGAGCTAAGAAGGGAGTATTCATGGGTTTCGTAACAGGTGTGAAGGGATACAAGATATAGGCAGACAACAAGATTATACTTAGAAGAAATGTAGTCTTTGATGAGAGTCCTATGTTGAAGAACTCCGTGGAGGTGGAGCTTGGGGAAGCAGAGAAGAAGGTAGAGGGAGAGTCGGATTCTATTGATCCTAAGATTCTGAAATCCCTACACCGCCGCGAGAAACATAACAGGAAGAAGCAGAAGAGTCTGATAGTGAGGATGCGTCAATACCTGAGGAACCGGATCATCTAAGTATTGCTTAAGGAAGACCAAGGAGAGTCATAAGGCCTCCGGCGAGATACAGGGATTTGGTATTGTGGGATATGCATTACAGGTAGGAGAAGAGGTAGAGGATGAGCCATCCTCCTACAAGGCCGATATATCTAGTTCTGAGTCTGCACAATGGATTGCGGAAATGGGAGAGGAGATGGAGTCTCTTAGCAGAAACTCGACTTGGGAGCTAGTTAAGTTGCTTGCGGGAAAGAAGATAGTCAGTTGTAAGTGGGTTTTCAGAAGAAATGAAGGAAATACAACTGGAGAGGGCGTCAAGTATAAGGCAAGGCTAGTTACAAAAGGGTTAAGTCAGAAAGAGGGAGTGAACTACAACGGTATTTTCTCACCGGTAGTCAGACATTCTTCTATCTGGGTGTTCCTAGCTTTAGTGACACACCACGACCTAGAGCTTGAGCAATTGGATGTCAAGGTAACTTTTCTACATGGAGAGTTGGAAGAAGAGATATACATGAGCCAACCACAAGGTATCCAAGCTCATGGGAAAGAGAACCACGTATGCAAACTGAAGAGATCTCTCTACAGACTTCAGCAGTTGCCGAGGAAATAGAACAAGAGGTTTGCCAACTTCATGATGAAGATTGGTTACCAAAAGTGCGAGTATGATTACTGCATATATTACAAAGAATTGCATGGTGGATCACGTATTTACCTAGTTCTGTATGTGGATGATATTCTGATTGCAACTCGGGATATCAAGGACATTAGAGAACTGAAGAGTTCCCTTAGCGCAGAATTCGAGATGAAGAATTTGGGAGCCGCTCGGAAGATATTTGGAGCTGAGATCTAAAGAGACAGGAAGAAGAAGAAGCTTTTCTTGTCAAAGGAGGGATACATCGAGAAGATCTTGAGAATATTTGGGATGTTATTAGCTAAAGCTATAGATACTCCTATGGCAACTAATAGCAAGCTGGAAATGTACACCGTTCAAACTGAGGAGGAGAAGGAGTACATGTCCAAGGTTTCATACGCTAGTGCAGTTGGAAGCCTCATGTATGTTATGGTTTGTACTCGACCAGACATAGCATTCAATGCTAGTGTGTTTAGTCGTTTTATGGCTCATCTGGGTAGGGATATTGGCAGACGGTGAAACGTACATTCAGATACCTTAAGGGTACGCCAGATATTGGCCTATGCTATGGGTTAAGTGAAAACATCTTGGTAGCTGGTTTCTCGGATTCGGACTATGCAGGGGATGTTGATAGTTGAAGATCAATGACGTGCTATGTATTTTCTCTGGGGGCATCTGTTGTGAGTTGGAAGGTGACGCTACAGTCGACGGTGACTTTGTCCACCACAGAGGCAGAGTTTATTGCTCTAGCAGAAGCAGCAAAGGAGGAAATTTGGGTCAAGGGAATGGTCAATGATCTAGGGCTACATCAAGATCAGGCGATAGTTTACTGTGATAGCTTGAGTGCAATTTGCTTGACTAAGGACCAGGTTCATCATGAAAGGACCAATCATTTTTTTATAAGTGAGAGCAGGATCAAGGCGATGAAGGTGGGGACTGCTGACAACCCTACAGAGATGTTCACCAAGCCGATTCCAAGGAGCAAGTTCCAGCATTGCCTGGAATTGCTCAACATTATGAGCCAGTGAGCCCTTAGGGGCATGTCCGACCCGGCGAGGTCCAGTGAGTCTCCGTGACTGATGCGCAATTTAGCGTACTATTCGCAAGTATACAAATCAAGTAATATAGAGAGTATTTTAGACTCGGATTATCGATCCCACAGGGACTTTGCAGGTTTTTCTAGTAATCAGTTTTAAGTTGCAGAGTGTAAAAAGGAGGAATATTTTGAGAGTTTGCTTAAGTACTGAAAGTAAATAACTGAAACGTAAATCTTTTTGTGAGAATTTTCTGAATAATCTTAAGGTTGTAAAACTAGGGTTTAAGATACTAGGTCTCGGGATCCCCTAGGGTTCTTCAGATTTTCGTTCTTTGTTTGACATGAAAACACACAACAGTCTCGTTATCCGTGCCACGTACCAATTGTGCAGTATCTTTTCTTTTCCTGCACGTTATCACAATCCTGCAGATTGTCGGATTCTTGTTAAGCTGCCTAAATCTGCAGTCTCGTTCTAAGGCTGCTAGGGTTTCTAACCTGTCCTGATGGCCCGGGTCAGATTCTCTAACAGTTGGTCTCACGTTTTTCAAGCTAGTCCTAACTCCCCTTCGCTAGTCGGCCCATCGGGGTAAGGTGCTAAATTCTGTCTTCTCTTCCTAACCCTAACCGGACGTTTTCACCTACCGGCTCGGGTCTGTAGCAATTCTGGTTAGCTACTCCGATCATGCATAAACAGTCAAATTCAAAGACAGAATTACTGATAAAAACTGCTGAATTAAGATAGTACGATCATGAATTCATAGTCAAAATGTAGAACTAATATCCGAAAACGAAACCCTAGGTTCACCGAGAACCTAGGTAAAAGTTTAGCTACTAAAACTCATAACGTAAATAACACAGTTTTTTGAATGAGAGAGAAGAAGAGCAAACGGGTGTCTTGAATCTGGATTCACGTTTCCGTGCTCTCCCGGGATGCTCGGACTTGTCCTTCGGTTGTGCTGTCTGTATTGTGTTCTGTTCTGTGTATATTGTGTCCTCAAAACGAGTCTGGACGAGTCTTTAAATAGTGTTGTTTTTTCCGAAACGCGTGCGCCAGAAATTACGGAAACTACCATCGGTCCACCGACTTTAGAAAAAAGTCAAACTGGCTGCGTATATACGCAACCAGGGGCCAAAATCCTCCAACCATCACCTCCCTGCCTGCGTATATACGCAGGGCTGCGTATATACGCAACAAGGGGGTGTGATGGTGGCCCTTGGTTGGTCCTTTGGTGGGCCCGGTTGGGTCTCCTGGGTCCCACACTTCTGCCTGAAATCTCCGGTTTGCCTTCCTTGGTGTCTTCCTGCTTTCCCGTGTTCCCGCCTTGCGTTTTGACCCGAAACTTGTCAAAATTACCAAAATACCCCTGGCTCAAAACCGCTCCAAATTCTGCCCAATCCTGACTCAGGCCATAGGAAAACTGCTGACTGAATTTGGGAGACAAAATCTGAACTTGACTCCGGAACCCGGGCCCGGTGCCAAAATGACCAAAATACCCCTAGGCCAAAACTGTCCCGGAAATCGTCACGAACCTGAAATAGTTGCTTCTGATTCTGGACACCGGGAACCGAGACTCCTTACTCGGGCGTGGCCTGTCTGGGACCTGCACTTGACGGGAGTCAGTTTTTCAGCCGGACTCCGTTTCAGCATTATAACCTGTTTTCGGAAAGCCCTTGACGTTTCCGTTCTTTTGCCCCTGGTTTCACTTCAAAATTCCAAGTCAAGCTCAAGATATTGTCAACCGAGCGCATCCCAGTGATTCTCGGTTTTGGCGTTTTCAGCTTCCTCGGTCGGTTTTCACTGCTCGTTTTTCCTACAGTCTTTCCGTTTTTCATTCCGCTCTCCCTTGTACCAGTCTCGGTCGAATCCTGCTCCGAACATTTTCTGCACGTTTCCCGAGGTGATCCCGGTTCTGTCTCGGCACGCATCCCAATGCACTTTCCGAACCTGTTCCTGTAAAAACATGAAAAACCTGCGATCATATCCAATAAAAGTACGAAACATGCAGAAATTCACGAAGAGCAAATATACGTCTCGTTCCTAAAACCGAGGCTTTCCGAGGGTGAATTCTGGCTAAAACGCAGCTTTCCAGCACACATACACATCTTTTCAGGCTATAAAATAACCCCTATTTGGGCGTTATCAAATACCCCCACACTAAACTTTGCTCGTCCCGAGCAAACTCTAGCTATATACTACCAATGCATACTATCCCGAATCAATCCAGAGCGGTGTAACTGCACTTATTTAAAAACAATATTACTATGATAAAAACAGTTTATATTTTTTTTTGTGAGACTGGGCAATCTCTTCAACTCAAACTGAACATCATCAAGTTCTCATATTCCCCTAAATTTCAGAAACTGCGGTGATCGGAAGAACTCGCCGCCAGCCTAGGTTAGGAACAAGCACGAACACCACTTACTTCCGCTTTTGCACGCAAACCGAACGTATCCCTAATGCACACCTTCCGTGCTTTTACTCTGGGTGTAAATGTAAATCTGCCGGCTTTTGGACGGTAGGATAAGTCATTTGGAAGCGATGTCCTAAACGTCACAGCACACTCACACATACCCCAATCTCACACTCCCTCACCAAGATGATGAAACTGACCGAAATCACCTAAGATTCTAGACACTCAATTTCCCCAGTCCCGGTGTAACTGCCGTTCTCGCGGCCACAACTGTGAACGAATGTGAAACTGTGATAAAAATTGCCGGGCCGGCGTTTTGAAATAAAATCAATCAAGCACCCTGAATTTTCTACCTTTGCTACATTTTTTTTTTTTTTTTTTTTTTTTGCGGGGCAACACAATAAACAACAATAATATAAACCAGGCCAACTCTATGATAAACCAAAAACGTGGGGTGGCAGAAAAATACTGAAATAAAATCTGAAACGACCACCCCCACACTAATTCCGAACCATGTAGTCAATCAGTAAAATAATCGCGCTTTTCCAATCGATCCTCCTCACTCCAAGGATGTCTAAATCGCACAGCGCGTCCTCCAAATAACCCTGTCAACCCCAAGTTTCCCATGTCGTGCAGAAAATTTACGTACTACGGCTCTCCTCCTGTGCTCACGGTGTAATGTCGTGAGTCACCGCCACACCGAAGTGTGCTGCCGTCACTATCTCACCCTTACACACCCTCAAATATAAAAATAAAGCTCATCCACTATCAAATATGACAATTCCGATCTACCCCAGAAAATCTCCCTCAACTCAACTCCCCCGTGCCATGACGCGTAGGAAGGGTAAAAATACTAACAATGATGCGAGTATCAAAAAACGGCTTCCTAGGTCAAACGGTTACCAAGAAAAGGATTAATGGATCAACGGGGCTCACTAGTGGACCTAAGGCGAGAGACAGGACGTGAGGTCCCCTATGGCCTATCACTCCACCAAATGATGTGGTGACCGTGATGGCGGGTTGACGACTACCTGGTGACGGTGGTCTGGCAGCTAGTCGGATACTGGCTCGGGAGACAGCTACTTGCGTTTTCTGAAGTGCATTGGCTCTATTAACTCCCCTAGACAGATTCTCGCAGCTCTTCCTCACCTAAGTTCGTCCACTTCGGGAAATTTTCTATCATTAAACTCTCTCCAGTTTTAAGCTAAATCCTTCGCCCAGTCTCAAAATTTTCAATTTTTACCAATTTTTGATTTTTTTTTAATAAAACGTAATGCAGTTACAACGCCACCACCCCCACACTGGATGGTGCCATGCCCTCATGGTACTAATCATCAGGCATATAATCTGGATTGAATGAGCTGGCTTGCCTCATCGAATGGGAACAACAGGTAGCATATGCAGAAAAATAAAGCGAGAGACAGAAATTGAACCTGTGCACCCGGAATCAGTCCTTATAGGTGCTGACTTTTCCGCAGAGATCGGTGGAGAAGGACCGTTGACCGGTCGCCGGAAAATTTCTCGACGGAAGTTGTCAACCTTCCGGGCTCTATGTGCGCTCTTCAAATGTGCAATCCCCAAGCACCATTGTTTGACAATGTGCTCCCATATGGTCGAGTATACTTTCGTACACCGGGGTCGATTGCTCTATTCTGCAGAAAAACCGTTCCTGAAAAATCCCCAACTCGTATGAGTCCCTGTGATGGTCGAGTGTGCCAGAACACACCGGGGTCGATTCTTCAAGATTTTGAAAATCTGCCTTTCCTTCTACGAAATTTTCTGAATTCGCTTCAAACTCCACGGATCTGTGTATGGAGGTAGAGAGAGAAAAATGGGGCAAAAACATGCTGCTCTCCAAAAAAAAAATTTATTATTATTTATTTTTTATTTTATTTTTCTTCTTCTGCCTGCGTATATACGCAAACAGGGAGCATTTTGAAAAAGATTTTTTTTTTCAAAATTCCAGATTTTCGCTGCTGTCTGCGTATATACGCAGGGTTGCGTATATAAGCAAACAACAGGGTATTTTTTATTTTATTTATTTTTTCTCTTTCTGCCTCTTTCCCTTTCTCTGCCTGTTCTCTGTTTTGCTGTATCTGCACACGCTCAATTCAAAGTCAATACCCACTCATCTTACCTCTCTCAAAATTTAAAACTGAAAATAAACATGAAATAATTTAAACTTACTACGTTGGGTTGCCTCCCAACCAGCGCTTGTAATTTACGGTCGACGGCCCGACCCAGTTACGTCATGTTTGCTCAAGGGACGTCAAAACTGCCAGGGTCTACCTTGACGTTTGCTCCCGGGCCCAGATATGGCTTGACCCGGTTTCCGCTCACCCTGCAAGTTGTACTGTCATGCAGATTCTCCAATTCAACTGCATCCCATGAAAGTACCTCTTTGATGATAAACGGTCTTGACCACCGAGATCTCAATTTTCCCGGGAAAAACTGCTTCCGAGAATCGCAGAGACGTATTTTCTGACCTACTTGAAACTGCTTTGGCTGTGCTGAAGTTTGATGGCTCGGGAGCGGTCTAACCTCTCGGGTCGGTGGCTCCTTGAGTGACGGGACCAGGGCCAATTTCTGTCCACCTTTTTCGTCCAGCTGTAAAGTGGTCCGGTTTTCAGCTTGCATGGCCTGCTCCTCCTGGAATCTCTCCTCGTTCTCTCTGTCCACTCTATCAATCTCTGCCCATAGCTCATCCATCTCTTTGTTTTCCCAGCCTTCTTCGACTACCTCCACTGCGAAGATGTCTTCATGCTCGTAATAACTCGGTAGTTGCAGATTTTTGAAAACGTTGAACTTCACCTTGTCTTCATTGATTTGCATGGTCAGTTCTCCGCTCTTGCAGTTTATCATGGCTTCTCCAGTGGCCAAAAACGGTCTGCCCAGAATGAGTGGTACGTCTCCTGCCTCCATATCCAGAATTACGAAATCTGCCGGAAAAATCAATTCTCCGACTTTCACCAGAATATCTTCAATAACTCCGTAAGCCTGCTTCATAGATCTGTCCGCCATTTGCAGCTTGATTCTGGTGGGCCTGAGTTCACTGATTTTCAAAGTTTTGAAAATCGACAAAGGCATCAGATTTATACTGGCCCCTAGGTCACACAGAGCCTTTCCTGTGTAAGCATTACCTAGGGTCACCGGGATGACAAAACTGCCAGGGTCCTTCCTCTTCCTCGGTAGCCCATTCTTCACACAGTTTCTCACTTCTGCCGTCAGATTTATTGTCTCGAAATCGCTCATACGTTTCCGTCCATACAAAATATCTTTGAGGAACTTGGCATAAGTGGGCATCTTTGCCAACGCCTCCGCAAATGGTATGTTGATCTTCAGCTGTTTGAAAATCTCGAGAAATCTGGCGTAGTCCTTGCTATCATCCCTCTTTCGTGTCTTCAAAGGATATGGCACCTCCTTGGATACAGGTACCGTTTCTGCTTCCTTTTCCTTCTGCACTACATCCTGCTCAACCGAGCCCTTCGGCTGGGGGCGATCGGCTGAGCTGTTATCCTTGCCAAATACTTCACGCTCTATTTCCTTTGATTTTTCTGCACGTGCATGGCTAGGATAGGGTGGATCCTGTAGTGCTAATCCACTCCGAGTGGTGATGGCATTGATCTGAGCACGTGGATTATTAACAGTGGTCGAGGGTAAGTTCCCTGGTGCTCTTTCCGTTAACTTTTGTGCTAACTGCCCTACTTGTACCTCCAAAGCGCGCAGTGACGTTTTGGTCGTCTCCACGTCGGCTGTCAGGGCGTCCATATGTTTGAACCGGGACTCCATGGTCTGGAACATGGACTTGATCTCCTTCATCTGAGCGTCGTAATGCTGGGCAGATGGGCCCGACTGAGCTTGCTGCGTCGGTGCAGCCTGTTGGGCTGGTGGCCTGTGCTGGAACCCCGGTGCATAAACTGCTGCGTTCGGGTTTCCGTACCGAAACCCGGGATGATCTCTCGTACCCGGTCGGTACCGGCTCGGGTCCCACTGCTGCTGTACGTATTTGGCATCTTCGTTTCTGAGCCCCTCAATGGCTATGTCCAAATCTGGCCCGTCCACCACTGCATCAGTTGAGTAAACTTTCTTGACCAAATCATGAATGATCTTGGCTAGATTGTCTATCCGGTCGTCTTCTACTGGCTCGGCTCAAGCCGTGATCCTGCGATCGTCAAATAGTCGAGTGTCCTGCTTGGCTAACTGCTTCATTAGCTCATAGGCCCCGTCTTTGTCCACATGGTACAGGAAGTTTCCTCCGGCTTCTCTATCAATCCTGTCAGCACTCTCCCTGTCTAAGGCATGGTAGAATACCTGCAGGATCTTCGGGTCTCCAAAACCGTGGTTCGGGCACTTTTTCACCAATCTCATCAATCTGTCCCATGCGTCTACCACCGTCTCTCCCGTCTTCTGCCTGAATGACAGAATCGCGCTTTGTAATTGAATGACCCGGGAGGCGGGGTAAAATTTGGCAAGAAAATCTGTGACGCATCCTTCCCATGTAGTGATCGATCTGGGTGGTCGGGATTCGAGCCAGTCGTTGGCCACTCCGTACAGGCAGTATGGAAAGAGTATTAGCATGAGCGCCTCGGCTCCAACTCCCTTATACCGGACTTTGTTGCAGTAGTCCTCGAACTTCCCGATGAAGTAGTTCGGGTCTTCGTCAGCTTTGCCATGGAATGGACAGAGGGTCTGAACCGTCTGGATGGTGGAGGGTTTGATGTCAAAGTGTTCTGCGGTGATCTCGGGCACCACAATAGCTCGCTCATGCCCCCCGTGGGGACTTCGAAATTCTCCACCAACGCCTTCCCAGACCGGTTGTATGTCCTCTGGTTGCTCCGGGCAGCGAATCCTGCTGCAATCAGATCCTCGATGTACCGAGCCATCTCGGCTGGAGTACGTGTCTCGGGCAGTTCTGGCGTTCTCTCGGTATTGTCGCCCATCCTGAAACAGTAGAGTTCTCAAGGGCAGTGAGATTACGAAAAAAAACAAAAAATAAAATAAAAATAAAAACTCTGAAAATTAATTCGAACTACTAAATAAACCCTAAAAAGTCCCCGACAACGGCGCCAAAAACTTGATGCGCAATTTAGCGTACTATTCGCAAGTATACGAATCAAGTAATATAGAGAGTATTTTAGACTCGGATTATCGATCCCACAGGGACTTTGCAGGTTTTTCTAGTAATCAGTTTTAAGTTGCAGAGTGTAAAAAGGAGGAATATTTTGAGAGTTTGCTTAAGTACTGAAAGTAAATAACTGAAACGTAAATCTTTTTGTGAGAATTTTCTGAATAATCTTAAGGTTGTAAAACTAGGGTTTAAGATACTAGGTCTCGGGATCCCCTAGGGTTCTTCATATTTTCGTTCTTTGTTTGACATGAAAACACACAGCAGTCTCGTTATCCGTGCCACGTACCAATTGTGCAGTATCTTTTCTTTTCCTGCACGTTATCACAATCCTGCAGATTGTCGGATTCCTGTTAAGCTGCCTAAATCTACAGTCTCGTTCTAAGGCTGCTAGGGTTTCTAACCTGTCCTGATGGCCCTGGTCAGATTCTCTAACAGTTGGTCTCACGTTTTTCAGGCTAGTCCTAACTCCCCTTCGCTAGTCGGCCCATTGGGGTAAGGTGCTAAATTCTGTCTTCTCTTCCTAACCCTAACCGGACGTTTTCACCTACCGGCTCGGGTCTGTAGCAATTCTGGTTAGCTACTCCGATCATGCATAAACAGTCAAATTCAAAGACAGAATTACTGATAAAAACTGCTGAATTAAGATAGTACGATCATGAATTCATAGTCAAAATGTAGAACTAATATCCGAAAATGAAACCCTAGGTTCACCGAGAACCTAGGTAAAAGTTTAGCTACTAAAACTCATAACGTAAATAACACAGTTTTTTGAATGAGAGAGAAGAAGAGCAAACGGGTGTCTTGAATCTGGATTCACGTTTCCGTGCTCTCCCGGGATGCTCGGACTTGTCCTTCGGTTGTGCTGTCTGTATCGTGTTCTGTTCTGTGTATATTGTGTCCTCAAAACGAGTCTGGACGAGTCTTTAAATAGTGTTGTTTTTCCCGAAACGCGTGCGCCAGAAATTACGGAAACTACCATCGGTCCACCGACTTTAGAAAAAAGTCAAACTGGCTGCGTATATACGCAACCAGGGGCCAAAATCCTCCAACCATCACCTCCCTGCCTGCGTATATACGCAGGGCTGCGTATATACGCAACAAGGGGGTGTGATGGTGGCCCTTGGTTGGTCCTTTGGTGGGCCCGGTTGGGTCTCCTGGGTCCCACACTTCTGCCTGAAATCTCCGGTTTGCCTTCCTTGGTGTCTTCCTGCTTTCTCGTGTTCCCGCCTTGCGTTTTGACCCGAAACTTGTCAAAATTACCAAAATACCCCTGGGTCAAAACCGCTCCAAATTCTGCCCAATCCTGACTCTGGCCATAGGAAAACTGCTGACTGAATTTGGGAGACAAAATCTGAACTTGACTCCGGAAACCCGGGCCCGGTGCCAAAATGACCAAAATACCCCTAGGCCAAAACTGTCCCGGAAATCGTCACGAACCTGAAATAGTTGCTCCTGACTCTGGACAACGGGAACCGAGACTCCTTACTCGGGCGTGGCCTGTCTGGGACCCACACTTGACGGGAGTCGGTTTTTCGGCCGGACTCCGTTTCAGCATTATAACCTGTTTTCGGAAAGCCCTTGACGTTTCCGTTCTTTTGCCCCTGGTTTCACTTCAAAATTCCAAGTCAAGCTCAAGATATTGTCAACCGAGCGCATCTCGGTGATTCTCGGTTTTGGCGTTTTCAGCTTCCTCGGTCGGTTTTCACTGCTCGTTTTTCCTACAGTCTTTCCGTTTTTCATTCCGCTCTCCCTTGTACCAGTCTCGGTCGAATCCTGCTCCGAACATTTTCTGCACTTTCCGAACCTGTTCCTGTAAAAACATGAAAAAACCCGCGATCATATCCAATAAAAGTACGAAACATGCAGAAATTCACGAAGAGCATATATACGTCTCGTTCCTAAAACCGAGGCTTTCCGAGGGTGAATTCTGGCTAAAACGCAGCTTTCCAGCACACATACACATCTTTTCAGGCTATAAAATAACCCCTATTTGGGCGTTATCAGTGACGGGAGACATCTGGAGGGGAGAAGACAAGCTTTGTTCTGAAGGAGGAAGCTTTTTTGCAGACGAGAGACTTCAAGTCAAGGTGGAGATTTGTTGTAATGGTGCCTTGAAAATGAAGATACTCAAAGGAGCGCGAAGAAGTGAAGTCGGGGGGGTGGGGTGGGGGCTCTTCACAATCGTGTAAGCAGTCTTACTGTGTAAGCTCCATCATTTGGAACGTGCTAAGCTCCCTTATCATTGCATTCCTCATAACCTACGAAGAGAAAACGTGGGAAGCTTCATTATTTTCAAATTAAGTCCTCACCAAATCAAATTAAAGCTCCACGGTCTCAAAGACTCTATCAACTGCACTGGTAGGAGGTTTTTGGGATTCAGTGTAAATATTCCTTTTAGTGAAGTATGGATCATTCCAAATTCCCTTGGTAAATAAATTAATAATTTTAGAAATAAGGCTAATCTTCCAGAAATCCCCTTTGTTTAAGGTTGTAGTTAAACAGAGGTGTGGAACCAGAGAAGGTTGACAAATGTTGCTGACGCGGTTAGACTGGCAAAGAGGCCTTTGAGTTGCATTAGGCAAATAATTTTCATCATTATGTGTGTATCCATTTATTTCCAATTGGATTTTTTACCCTAAACCTAGCTGCATTATTGAACTTGTGACACTTAACCTACTGCATTATCAATTTACAATTAAAACCACCTGCATTATTCAAATTTCTGAAACTTAACCTACTGCATTATCATTTTACTATGAAAACCACCTGCATTATTCAAATTTGTGACAAATAGCCTAGAGTAAACTACGAAAAGTAACGAGAATAGTGATAACGTTACACAATGACGCATTTGCATCATTCATGTACCCTTCTAGCAACTGCGTAATTGCGTAACGTATACACAATTCCTGTTATTTCCCGTAGATGAGTAGGCTATTTGTCAAAAATTTGAATAATGCAGGTGGTTTTCGTGCTAAATTGATAATGCAGTAGGTTAAGTGTCACACATTTGAATAATGCATGTGGTTCTCATGGTAAACCGATAATGCAGTAGGTTAAGTGTCACAAGTTCAATAATGCAGATAGGTTTAGGGTAAAAAATCCTTTCCAATTTGTATAATGGATGGTTAACCCTTTTGGTGACCCACTTGGTTTCTGACGATTACTTTGAATTACTATTGAAAAAGTGATTGTTCACTATTTCTTGGTTATTGTGTGTTAGCCGGAATACCTAATAATGATTTCGGTTATCTCACTTGCAGATGCAAGTTTGCTTCTGGAGTGCTTGATGGAAAGATTTATGCAGCTGGATCAGAGTTAAACCCTGAAGGGAAACATACATGGGAGGCTTACGAACCTGTTACAAATATTTGGACAGCTAAATCAGATCCTCGTGTGATGGATCGCTCCACTGAATCTATCGTGTACAATGGGAAACTTTATGCAACATCTGTTGACCTTAAGCTGCTTATTGTCTATGGAGCTGTTTATGATCCATCATCTGGTATTTGGCATGATGTGGACCATGAGTTGTTGTCGGGCTTGCATGGTAAATCTGTTGTTGCAGATGGGAGACTTTACACTTTTGATCCGTTTTCGTACAAGCTCATGACATGGGAGGAGGAAAAGAAAAAATGGATGCATTTGGTGGATCTCTCATCAGTTCTTATGAGAACACGCACACAGATTCCCGAGTATCATCTGGTTTCTGTTGGGAAGAGCATATTTTTTATATGTGAGCGGCTTCGTACCTTCCAGTTGGATGTCAGTAATGTTGGGAAAGGTTGGGTACTGCCAACTTCTGAAGTAACTGGACCAATCGTTTCTCAACGTAACCATAGGAACTCCAACCCCTCTCCACTTGAGTATGTGATAAGACCTTTGATCTGCAAGGGTATGACAATTTGAGTGACTTTTTTTTAGGTTTAATGTTGTATTTCCTTGGAGATCTTGTTGAATGTCCATTTTGAACGTAACCTTACCGAGTCTTAACTCGTTTGTACCATTTCTGATGCAATACTTATCTATTATGTATGCGGGTGGTATTTGTGTTTTCATTTGTAGGAAATTGTTTTTTGTTTTTTGGTTTGGATCGTCAGGTTACATCTTTTATTTCCAGTAGTACGTACCCTTGCAGTGGCGCTAAATAGCGAATCGGAAAGTTTGTGTCCACTCGTTTGGGAACCTGCCAGAACATGTCCACTCGTATGGGTATGAGATGTGTAGTGTACTGTGTACATCTTTCATAGTTGTCAGGTTACACAACTACGAAACCTGACGTAACGGTTTCTCAATTCATGGAATCATATAGAATCCGAGAAATTGTTGGATCCTCAGTTGAAAGCTACCTGACCGAGATTGAGTTACACATGCAGATATCGGTAGCTTCTTTTCCGGCTCAAACGAATACCCAAGTGACGGCAACTCCTCGGAAACCGCCGGTGAGTTGGGTCATAGTGAACACCGAGGCCGCCAGGAACAAGAGAACGACATCGGTCGGAGCAATCATCAGAGCTTGGCCATGAGCAGATCTGGATTGAATTTCTCTCTGTCTGTAGTTAGAGATATGAAACGATTTATGCAAAAAGTACACCCCTCTAGAAGATACAACAGAAGTGGTTCTTAGCAATTCAGCTCCTCAGTAACGTAAACGCCCATGACCACGTGGTTCGCTATCTGCGGAGGAAGTGTAACAGGTGTGTGCACGCCTTTGCGCAAGAATGCCTCAAACTTCAGCTCAAATCAATTTTCTTTTGGACAAACAGCTTAATTCAATTTGGCACCACCAACCTCCGGGTTGGGCTTGGAACTTGTTAAAGAATGATGTAATGAGCCATTTTAGGCCCATTTTGCCTCTAGTTCATTGGATCTCTACTTCTTTTTGAAAAATTGTTTGTGTCCTCAACCGGATTTGAACCCGGGACCTCATGCAGAGGCTTCCAACACTTTAGCTACCACTTAATGCAAATCATATTAAATTAATATGATATGCATTAAATCATATTAATTATAATTTAATGCAAATATTCAAGTAAAAAGCATGCATTATTATATGTTTTTCGGGTATTGAATGTAGTATAACCTACAATTGTCTTTAGAATCAATAAATAAAATTCATGTAAGTTACAATTTCTAAAAGCACAATTCATTATGAGCATTAATCTTTGTAGGAATTTATTAATAAATTAGAACGTTTTCATCGGCTATTGCATGACACATATGTAATGACGTGATTGGAAAATATTGCGAGTAGATAATCGGTGTACAAATTAAACAAAGGAGTAGAAAAATCTGCGTCAAATTAAAATTCATATTTTGCTAGATCACATAAATGTAATATAATTAAAATATTCAACTAAAATGGCATATACTATTGTATGTTTTTTTATTGAGAATTAAAAACAGTATTAAACATTTGAAATTGTTGAGATTTATACTAAAAAAATTTGTTGTCATTTAATATAAGATTAACAATTGTCTATCATATAAAAATTCATTTTATTGAATCATTAGTTAAAATTTATGTAAAAGAGGCATATATACACACACATACACAAACACACGCAGACACACATTATATTGTGTCAAAAACAAAATATGTGGTGTAAAAATAAATTTAATATCAATATACATATACTATTTTACAAGGAACTTTCAGGCTTTCTCTTTTTTTCTTGAGGAAACACATTCTTATAAATCTCAAAGGAGAGTTGGGCCTGATCCCTTACAACTTTAAGAAGAACATGTGAAGCTCATTCGGGCTGGCGATTGGGCCGAACAAAATAAGTGTGCAACTTGGACATGCTGAACCCGACCAACCCGACCCCAGTCGGAACTAAAGTCGGGCTTGGGCACATGTTTGTGTAATTTGGACGGGCTCGAGCAAAATTTCTCAACCCGAATTGCAATTAGAGTCGGGCTTGTGTACGAATATTAAACAACGGTAGCCCGAATTGCCCGATTTGTATACTCATTACATCTATTTATTATATAGCATATTTATCAAGAATTTATTATTTTTCTATTAATTATTATTGATATTTTTAATGATATTTATGTTCTAACTAATAGATTTTTTTCATAAAATATTTATTCTCTTGTATAAATGAATAATTTTTTAATTCACTCTAACAATATATAGTCATTATTTTATTAGCTTTAAATAAACAAATGAAGTGTTTACATTCGGTATCTATTTTTATATGTAAGTTATTAACTTAACTTTAAGGAGAAAATTTTAATCGAATTGAATGTGATAATTATGTTAATTTATTTAGTTTAATAGGCTAGCCCGAATTCAACCCGAACCCGAATTGATTTGTTCGAATTTGGGCTTAGACAGGCTGACGATGCTCCTAACCTGGGCTGGGCTGGGCTGGGCTTCGGCAACTCCAATAGAACTCGGGCTTGGGCTTGGGCAAGGGTGTCAACCCGCCCAGCCCGCCCGAGTCGCAGTCCTGGAATAAAGGTGTTGGGCACATATAGCCCAAACTTAGCAAATGTATGAGAAGATTCGTTTTCCACAAAGACCAGAGTATACGATAAATTTCACAAAATATGTATACATATTATGATATCAATATCAAAACTATATACTATTCTGGAAGGAATCGTAGATTTTATTCCCGGTGCTTATAACTTACCACGTGATATAATTGTATTCAAATTTAAATTTATAAATTTTACTGATGGATGAATTAACAATAAAGGTGATTGATTGATACAAGTGATGAAATAATAATGACAATTGCAGAGGACTATAACCATCACACGAGAAAAGAAAATTGTAATTACTCAATTTCACATATATATATATATATATATATATATATATATATATCAACATTAATATTTATACTATCTTACTAGGAGTTTTCAGGGTTTATAGTCCATGTGGAATTGTGTATCATTTTATTTCATATGATAACTTTAAAAGGTAAACAATTATCTTTGAACCGTATTTACGGAATCTTAATATGTATGCCCCTAATGAAAAACGCAATCACAAAAGAAAAAATATAGAAATAATTTAATTAAAACTCCAAACTAAAAGAGTAAAAAATTTAACACTTGAATGATCATTACCAAATTAGTATTTCCTTATAGTATTTTACAAGGACTTTTTAGGGTTCAATTAGAGCATTTAGCAAGGGCCACATGAAATTGTAGAACAATTAATATCTTATGGACGCTGAAATTTAAATTTGTCCGAAATTGTATTTTATTTAAAGTGGTATAGAGGTTCTAGTAAAATAAAAAAATTACATTCATCCAAATGATTTTATTTTTTTTTCGTTTTTGAGAAAAAGCTTCTCCCATTAACTCAAGAACCAACTGTTACAAAAGTGGTATCCTTTCTAATACATTTTTGAGCCATGTAGGAACATTCAGATTTGAGAAACGAGTAACAATATCATCTTCCTTAGCGTGAAGTGCCAGTAAGTGGGCTGTTTGGTTTGATTGTCGTGGTTTGAAAGCAAATTCTGTCTCAGAGTACAACCTGCCTGAAGATGCAACATGCTCGATGACTTCTCAGACTTCAGAAATATCCTCTCCTCTATTCCCCCTGCGAGCTCTAAAGATTTGATCAATAACCACTTTAGAATCGCCTTCGATGATCAGAGAGCTGCACCAAAACTCAGCTCCCAGGCGCACGGCTTCGTGGGAAGCGAGATTCTTGATGTGTCTTGCAGAAAGACCACAGTAGATAGGAACGCCAGCTCCCCCGATAACCAAGCCACTGGAATCCCTTATGATAACCCCTATAACTGCTCTTCTCGTGTTCTCACACCACGCCCCATCAAAGTTAGCTTGCAGCCACCCATGAGAAGGTTTTTGCCACTGATGTGTCTGTTCACTGGATGGTGTGTTCCTTCTTTGATTTTTAGCCTCAGAACCCAACTCATTCACGAAGGCATTGATTTCCTTACAAATCTGGTCTGGTTGGTAGAGGAGTTCATAGACCGACCGCACCGGCAAAACCGGATCGCACCAATCCAAACCATACCTAAACCGATGGTTCAACAAATTTTTTTCTTAAAGAATGGTTTTATTATTTTGAAAACCGAACCGGGCACCAATCAAACCGAGACAGAACCGACAAAATAGAAAAAAACCGCACCGCACTGAGGAAAGTTTTTAATACAAATTTTAGTATTTTGCTTACTACCTCCAATGTTCTAACTTACTTCTCACAGTTTGATTTTAACACTAAAATTCGTGGAACCACACCATAGTCCTAATTTACTAAACAAAAAATTCTCCTCCCAAAGAGAAGTAAGGAACCTCTATTTTTTAAATGTTGAGTTTATCTTAGTTTTTTTTAGATGTATTTGGTAAGTAACAAAGATATAAGTAAAACGGTCTTTTTGTTTTAGTTAGTATACTTTGCGTCGAAGTTACGAATTAATACATAATATAATGGGTTCCAAACCGAATGGTTTAACCGGACCGAACCGGATTTTCGGTGCGGTTTTTTGTTTTCTAAGCTTCAAACCGAAGTTATTTATGTTTCGAAAATATTGAAACCGAACATTTTGGTATATGTGTCTCATATCGTCTAAAACCGACCGATTCAGACCGTGAACACCCCTACCGGTTGGTAAGTTCTGTTGCGAAAGAGGGAGATGTTTCGCACCCTCCTCATCCACCATATAGTCACTGCAAACCGGGTGAGATCGAGAGTATTCAACTTCTGCAGCCAATAAACGGCCCACTCTGTGAAATTGTAGCACTACTTCGACAAGAAAATGTCATGCTCTATCTTTTGCCCAACTTTCTCCGCCACTAGGCATACCCCAAAAAGTGGGTCGTGCATTCGCCCCGATGTCCACAAGCTTGAAAGAAAAACAGTAACATCAAGAGTTCTTCTCCGATGATTATCCATCTTAGGAATCCATTGAGAATACTTCGCCATAAATGGTGCTGAATTTTTCCGGGCACTTTGATTTGTCAAATCTTACTCATTGCTTTATAAGACGTCGAAGATGACCCTTCCACACACTCAGCAGCCTTAAGTCTTTGAGCTTGTAGGAATCCCGTCTTGACCGTGCCCCGAGCTCGAATAGTGCCATATAAGTCTATCTTCCTTATCATTTACCGGCAGTGGAATAAGTCTAACCTCCTCAGCGTCAATGAAGGCAAGGCGATTGTGTAAATCTTGAATGTTCCATGAATTATCCCCATCTATCAAATCTTTGACTCTTAAATCCTGGTTGGCTGGTTGAACGTAGAGCTTTAACGACGGTTCCCGTGTGATCCACTTCTTAAAAACGCGGAATTTGCTTCCATCACCCACTCTCCATCGTAAACCCGTATCTAACAGCCTCCTACAAGAAGCATACTCCTCCAAGCATAAGATGGAGCATGCCCTAAGACGGAGCATGGTCCTTAGAGTCCGGGTATCTAAGGATCCTCCAACTTTTTTTGGCCAACATAGCATCGTTAAACGCTTGAGATCCTTGAAGGCTAGACCACCTCGATTTATTTGTTGTTGAATGCGTTCCCACTTTGTCCAATTGTTGCTGTTCTTATCTTCACCCTTTCTCTACCAAAACTGTCTAATAAGTTGCTCCATTTGATCACAAGTACTATCCGGGAGATTGAAACACGACAGAGCATAAGTGGGTAAAGCTTGAAAAATGGCGTGAATGAGAACTTCCTTAACACCCATAATAAAGAGCGTTCATTCCAACCCTTAAGTTTGGAAATAAGTCTCTCGATGAGATGGGCGAAGGTAAGGGCCTTCTTCCTCCCCATCGTGGTTGAAAGACACAAATACTTGTCATATTGGTCCTCCTCCTCAACTCCACAAATCTCCATGATTTCTTATTTAACTATAGATGGGGTATTGTAGAGAAGACAATCGCTGACTTGAGATATTCAGGCACTTACCCGAAGCTTTGCCATAACTGTCAATAATCTCCATCAGTTTTGCTATGCTCTCACTATTTTCCTGTGTAAAAAACGAGACTATCATCAGCAAAAAATAAGTGGGAGACCACTGGTCCTCCCCTAAAAGCAGTTACACCTCCAAGCTCTCCCTCCTAGACCGCGACCGTAACAGCCCTAGATAACAACCACTGAAAAAGAGAAAAAGATAGGGTGAAAGTGAAAGCGCTATCTCAAACCGCTTTCATGACTAACTTGACCCATGATTGCACCATTTCTGACAAAACTTTAAGTCACAGATGACACACAACTCATAACTGAGGAGATGAAACGTGGACCGAAGGCCATGTGGAACATCATTTCCCTGAGAAACATCCATTCAAACCTGTATATGCCTTACTCATATCCACCTTGAGTGCTAGGCATCCCTCTATACCTTTTTCCTCTTCTTTAGTGAATGAGTCATCTCAAACGAAGTAAGAATGTTATCAGAAATGAGTCTGCCCGGGACTAAGGCTCTCTTATTCTCTGCAAAGAGACCCTGAAGTACTGTTTTAAGGAAATTGGCAATCGCCATTGATACAATATTGTAAATCACATTACAGAGGTTGATCGGACGATAATCGCTGGCTTTGCGGGGCTGTTTTGTCTTAGGAGTGAGGGAAATAATAGTTGAATTGAAATCTTTAATACTATAACCCTCATTTAAGATGCGAGGCATACCTTGGTGACTTCTTCTCCTACAATCTCTTAGTGTTTCTGATAGAAACCCGCTGTAAAACTATCAACTCCCAGGGCTTTATTAGGACCCATGTTGAATAGAGCACTGTGAATCTCTTCAGGGGTGTAGTTTCTGTCAATGTTCACACTTTCCTCTGCAGATAACATCTCCATATAGTAGTGTAAGAGGGGGCTGATTTCCTCCATTGTTGGTTTTTTTTTTATTTGAAGATCGCATAAGGCTATGAATGATGTCTTTCTCTTCAGTGACCCAAACTCCGTTGCTATTTTCAATTCCGCTAATGGTGTGTTCTGGCCCGTGTAACAGTCTATTTCAGATAAAAAAAACGAGTGTTTCAATCGCCATGTTTTAACCAATCCACTCTTGAACGCTGTCTCCACATGATATCCTCCATAGACAAAGTCTACGTAAGCTCAAAGGTTAGACGGCGACTTTGTTCCAGACATTCCACTGATTGTATTTTCTTTTCAAGGCTCTCTGGTTGCCTTAGTAACTCTTCTTTATGGTGATATACGTTATCGAATTGGGTTCTAACCCAACCCGAGAGGTGGCCAGCAAGACAATGAAGCTTCTCCTTCAATCCCATCCCCGCGGATTGCGTCCACTGGGTAAAAACAGTTTGGTTAAAAGAAACATGTCGTCTCCACATGTTTTCATAGCTGAAACGTTTTCTTTGAGAACCCTTCCTCTTCCTTTGAGTCCCCACTCCTTATAGTGGTCTGAATTTGGCCCAACTAGATGGGTCACTTTTGCTCCTCTATATAGATCAATCCACATGATGTTACCCACCGCGCGATCTATACTTTCATGAATATTTTCTTCATCCACCTGGTTATTAGACATGTGAAGGGGTTGCCTGCAAATCCAAGGTGAAGAAGCTCAAGATCATGAAACACATCATTGAAATTTTTTACCTGACTCAAATTGATGTCCCGACCACCTTCTTTTTCTGATTGAGACTTAATTGTGTTAGAATCGCCTGCAACAAGCCAAGGGACGTCATTTGGAGGAGACAGACGTCTTAGTAGTTCCCTAGAATGAATCCTTTCTCCTCTAACTAGGTCACCGTAGAAGCCCGTGATTTTCCATAACTTTTTGGTATTAAATTCCTCAATAGTGACATCCATGTGATGAAGATTAGAAATGTGTAGAGTTATATTCAACATGTCTTTCCACATGATCGCCAACTCTCCCTTTCGTCCATCTACATCAACCTATAACACCACAAGCAAAATCCACCTTCTTTAGTCCATGTCATTGGTGTTCAACTTTGTCTCCGTGAGGAAGACAAGTTGAGGGGCATGCATGACGTTTGATGACGTCATGGAGAGTATGGACCGCCTCGTGGTTCCCCAGTCCCCGCACTTTCCAACATAACAGACTCATTGTGCCCGGCAATGTGGCGTAGCAGCCACTGCTGATCTCTCATTGGGAGAGTTAGAGGAACTCCCATCCTCATTTGGTCCACTGAAATCCCACCGAACACAGTTTCTAGGTTTTTAACGGCTCTTCCTTTTGATTTCTTGTCTTGCATAGCTTCCTAAGGTTGCTTCTTAGGCGGAGGGGTGATTATAGCTTCAAACTTTCTCTCATCCTTTGAGACCTGGGGTATTTGATCTTCATCGATCCATTGAGATTAGTAGTGACTCGTTACTTACTGTTTCATCCACCCCAGTGATTTCCCCATTTTCCTCCATTGAGACTGCAGCATTGTCATGGATTTTTACTCCTTCAGATTGGTTAGCCGACTTGGAAAAGCTCTGAGCATCCTCCTTTGTAGTACCCACATGAAATTCGTGTTGCTCTGTCGATGAATCTGTCCGAGGGAACACCGGTTTTGGGTTTCCTTGGAGAGCTTGGTTTTGGTTTCTTCTTCACCGGGGGGGGGGGGGGGGTGGTGCAAAATCCACTTACTATAACCCGGTTGTTCACCCATCGTTATCATATCATCACGTTCATGACATTCACCAATGTAGTGGTAAAACCTACCACACCAGCAACACACTTCCGGCAGTCTCTCGTACTTTAAATCCAACCACACCTTGTCATTCTTCACCTTAGCAAAATCGCCTCTTCGAAGAGGTTTATCCACCGGTAATGAAACTCGCGAGCGCACATACTGTATCCCATCCCCAAAAGAGACAAGAGGGTCTGTATCACTAACCTGGACCATGACAAGAGTCGCCTTCTTACTTGCATCTGGTTTGATCATGTGTATGGGAAGGTTGGATACCTGAACCCATACGTCAACAGTATCCATTTGGGTATTCTCAACCTCGTCTCCTAGCATCCAATCCTTCCACACCAGTATAAGGTCGTCAAAGACCTAGGGGCCGCCGCTGAAAATCCGCTATTTGATCTTTTCATCACGTAACTTGAAGATGAAGAGCCCGTCCAAGACTTCGATAATCTCAACTAGTTCGCCACGGTTCCAAATCCGATGAAAGAACGCCTGCATAGAGAAGGAGTTCACTTTCCCACCCATGAATCTGCCAATCATGCAAATCATACACTCAGCCTCGGCTTTTTCACAGAAACCATCATCAAACTCCACCAGAGCGTTCTCTTCCTTCAGCGTAAGACTTAGTTCAAACTTATCTGCAATCGTGTCTGCCATTGACAGCGGTCGTTGAGTGATTCCGGCGACAAGGAAGATGTCGACGTCTGCTATGGTTTCTTAGGGTTTACTCTCCAAAGAGAGACTTCCAAGAGTTCTTAGCTAATAGACTGGTTCTTTTCTTTTGACATACTGAATAAATAAATTAAATTTTGGTATAAAAATGAAAATTGTTATTGACACTAAAATTAAAATCAGTCCAACATGGAATAAAAACCGGTAATAAAAAAAACACAATGAATTTCTAATTCGTCCAACATAGAATAAAGGAGGTTATAGTTGACCCACAAAATTTGATATGTCCAAAATTAATTGAACTTTGATATAAACATAGAAAATGGTATAATATGTCAATAATGGGAGTGTTTATCCAACATTGTACATCACAATTTTCAACATAATTTCAATTGGTATAGACATGAAAAGAGAATTGGTATGTAAATAGATAATGATATTAATTAATTGGAATGGGATCCACACAAATTAGGAATACTAGAAAACGTCAACCAATGGAATGGACTGGATAATCCAACAAAGGTATACAATTGTATAGGATAACCCCATTCTGAAATGGGAGTCTTTATCGCCGACACTATTTTGGGAGTAAAAAATCATTAGTGACACCAAATAACATTAAATAAAGAAAACATATTATGTGAATGTACATCGCACGGGTTCAAAGTTAGTTTTTGCGAAATCATATTAAGTTTAATTTAGTAAAAAAATCAAGTGAGTCTCCGAAACAATAAATCAAAGAGGCATATAGTATTATTAGATGTTTTTATAGTAAATGCAGTATTAACTATTTAAATTTATGTCAGTTTAATTTAAGAGATACAATCATCTTTAGAATCATAAATTAAAATTCAGGTAAGTAACTATTACAAAAAGAGTCTTGTTCTCACGTACCCGTGTTCATTGATACTATCATGAGAACGTGATGTGACATCTTTACAATCACACTTTATTTTCATTAATGAATTAGAAATTTCACACTTATATTTTTTAAGATTTAGAGTCCTAATAAATGTGTTTCTCCTAAATTAATGAAAAGAAATTTGCGACTGTGAGAATGACATGTCACGTTCTCATGATAGTATCAATGAACACGAGCTCATGAGAACGGGACTCTTGCAAAAAAGACCAATTCATTATTAGCATTATCCTTTCTAGAAATTTACTATTGACGTGGAGCGTTTTCATTGGATAGGCACATATTTAATGAGGAAGATGTGTACTTTCCTACTTCTATATATAAGTACAGATGCCTCCCATTCCTAATCCTCATATAATAGTAACGCTCAGTACTACTGTACTAATACTCTATGATCATTCACTCAAGACAGTGCTGCTTACCTCAAATATTAAGCTTTTCGATCGGCCGCTTCTGTAGGGCTTCTTCATCTTCTCATTGGGAAGCTGGGGTTTGTTTACTTTTTTTATTATCTGATAATTCTCATAGATTTTGTAGGCATAATTGGGTTGATAATGATGTTGCCAGTTTTGCTATGGAGAACGATTGAGTCCTTTGTTTTGATCTACTTTGCTTGATGATGTTTCCATTTTCGCTTTTGAGAATGATTGGGTCCTCTTCTTTGTTTTGATCTAGTTAGTTTAACTTTCAGTTAATCATTCTTGTGTTTGATCTCTAATTTCTCAAGAGATACCCTTTTTCTACGTTTTCGGTAACTCAAACAGCCCAATCAATAGAAGTAATCCAATATTCCACTAAAAAAAGGTATTGGGAATGAAATATTTCAAGTTTTAACTATCATTGATGAGGTTAAATCAGATTTTGGGGAAATTAATTATCTTTGTTATCCCTTATTGCCATATTTTAGTTTATCTGCTCGTCGTATCAATCAACTGTTTAAGGTCTAAGCTAAATAATAAAAATATGCTTCTTTGTCTTGCAGGGCCTTCCAGTTGCAGTACTACCATGGAACCTACTAGAAGTGAGGCCAATGAAGAAATAGCTGAAACACCGCTTATACATGGACTACCTGACGATATTTCTCTTCTCTGCTTGGCAAGAGTTCCAAGGGCATATCACGGAAAACTTAAATGTGTGTCAAAGAGATGGAGAGAGATGGTTTGTGGAGAAGAATGGCGAATCATCCGCAAAAAGTATAATCTTCAGGAGACATGGTTATATGCTTTGTGTGAGGGGTCTGATGAGAAGAGCGGAATGCCTAAATATTACTGTTATGTGCTAGACCCCAATGCGCCAAAAAGGTGCTGGAAGCGCATTCACGATCTCCCTCCTTGCATCGTACGGAGGCGGAACATGAACTTTGAAGTGTTGGGAAAGAAAGCCTACTTGATTGGTGGTCGGGATATCATCACCTATAATTTGGGTGATAATATTGCGACGAACGTGACTGATGAAGTCTATGTCTATGATGCTATTGCAAATTCTTGGAGTAAAGCTCCTCCAATGTCAACCCCAAGGTTATCCTGTCCTTCTATACTCTATATCTCGGGAAATAATATTTGGTTCATAGTTATAACAACAACAAACGATTACTACAAAATCTAATTAAATAAATAGTTATGTGAATGAATGAATAGCCAAAATCACTGAAAATGGTGACTTATGCTTCATGTTCTGCAGGTGCCATTTTGCTTCTGAAGTGCTTGATGATAAAATTTATGCAGTTGGGTCAGAAATAAACCCTAATGGTAAACACACATGGGAGGCTTATGATTCTATTACAAACGCTTGGACCGCTCAGTCAGATCCTCATGTGACCGACCGATCCGTTGAATCTATCGTTTACAATGGGAAACTTTATGTTCGAAATTCAAGATATGTTGAGCCATCTAGAGCATGTGGATCAGTTTATGATCCATCAACTGGTAAATGGGCTGATGTTGACAATGATTTTTTGTCGGGCTGGCATGGTGTAACAGTTGTTGCAGACGGGAGACTTTACGCACTTGATCAGACTTATCCATTGAAGCTCAGGATGTGGGGAGAGGACAAGAAAGCATGGATGCTTGTCGGTGAACTGAAAACAGATCTTGTGCAACCGCTATGGGCACGTTATTGCCTTGTTTCTATTGGGAAGAGCATATTTTTCATCGGTCAGGGGCTTTCTACAGTAGAGTTGGATGTCAGCAATATCGGGAAGGAAGGGGTACTGGTAACGTCTGACGTAACCAGACCAACTTCTAAGATTAGTCCTATTTTCTGCAAATCTATGACGATATGAGTAACTTTTCTTCAAGATTTAATGTCGTAGTTCGTTGGAGACATTCTTTTTCCTGTTATTTTGAATGAAACTTGGTTTAATTAAACTTGTACTTTTTTTGAGATGGAAGTGTTTGCAAATTTGTCTCAGCTGTTTTTGTTATTTGTTTTCTCCACCGTGTTTTGCATCCATGGGGGTAGGCCTGGCAACGGGCCGAGACATGACTGACCATGGCTCGTTTAAGGCCTGCCCCATTTATGATAAACCCATCATTCAAGCCCAGCGCAACCCATGACCGACATGCTAGACGTTACAAATCTAGGCTTAACACTCAGTTTTCTTTCACTCTTCAACCAATTATAGGTAGGGCATCCGTTAGTTGTGAGAAATTCTGAGCATAATTGAGATATTTGACGTTATGGTCATCATTGAGGGTGTGCGGAAGAGTTTTAGTGATTTTAATGCATTTTGAGGTTATTTATATATATCGTGAGTGTTAGGATTCCTATAGGCGAGAGAAACAAGAGAAAGCAAGAAACAAAAGCAAGATCAAGAACATAAGAATTTACGTGGTTCACTAGTTTTGAGACTAGCTATATCCACGGCCAAACCATATCAATTTATTGATGAGAAGCCAAAACCAATTACAAGCACTCATGGGCGGATCTACATGTATAGATGTGGGGGCTGTAGCCCCCACTCAACTTCAAAAAGTTAAGATTTGACCCTATATTTTTTGCGTAATATAAATTTTAGCCCCCATTGAAATTGTGCAATACTGTCTAATTACCTAGTTTGTTTCTTAAAATGTTCACTCCCAAAATTTTAGCCCCCACTGAGACAAAATCCTGGATCCGCCCCTGCAAGCACTCACACACTCAAAGTCTTGATCCTAGCATCTATTTATACTAGTACAAAACTTGGTGCCAAAGCTATGATCAAAACGAGTCATAGACAAACTAGGAGTGCATCTATCCAGAAAACAATTGTTTCCTAATTAGAAAACAATTGTTTCCTAATAATATGTCACTGCCGACCCATATGACCAAGAGTCCAAGCAACAATTCAACTCCTACCAAGTCACCCATGCTTATCCAATTTAATAGTATATTTGTTTGAATCAACTACAAAACCCAACAAACCTCCCCCTTGATTCAAACTCCAAAACAATTCTTCTCATCAATCCAACAAACCCAATCCGAGTGTATTCTCAATTTACGGAATTGAACACACTCCCAATACATCCCAACAAACGCCTCTTCAATGCACCATGACTAATGCATACCCAATGTCACTCCAATGACACTTAGTGACAAAAGTGCCTATCAAACGATGTCATGCCAATTTGCGCCGCAACCCGCATCAATACGCAAAACCAATAACCGAAGCGCGCCAATCTAAGATCTAATCGCGCCACCTACCGATGTGCCCAATAACACGCTACCATGCTCCAGGAGCCCGAACCACCCTCAATTCGCTAGTTGATTCGAGTCGCCTCAACCTAAGCTTGAATCCTCCTAGCCGCCAAATCCAGATATAGATCCAGATCACTCGTCGGGATGAGCACGCAATATCGATTGACGCATGTCGGAACCGAAAACGTGCGGATGTATTAAAACTAGATCCACAACTCCGATGCTCCACAACAAGAGCCCGATAGCTCCCCCAACAAGGAACCCGATAGCCTCCCAACAAAGGCTTGGTGTGCTTGCACCCCCTGTTTCAGAGGCCAACGACCGGAAACCCAATCTTCCCATCAAACCCGACAAATCTTGATCACTAACTCCCCATAGCTTCTATTGAAACTCAACGGAACCTGGCTCTGATACCACTTGTAAGGATTCCCAATACGTGAGAGACAAGAGAAAGCAAGAAAACAAAAAAAAACAAGAGCAAGAACACAAGCGATTTAACGTGGTTCACTAGTTTTGAGACTAGCTACATCCACGGCCAACCCAAACCCGATTTATTGATGAGAAGCTAATACCAATTACAAGCACACACACCAAAAAAGTCTTGATCCTAGCATCTATTTATACTAGTACAAAACTTGGTGCCAAAGCTATGATCAAAACGAGTCCTAGACAAACTAGGAGTGTATCTATCCAGAAAACAATTGTTTCCTAATTAGAAAACAATTGTTTCCTAATAATATGTCACTGCCGACCCATATGACCAAGATTCCAAGCAACAATTCAACTCCTACCAAGTCACCCATGCTTATCCAATTTAATAGTATATTTGTTTGAATCAACTACAAAACCCAACAGTGAGGACATTTCCTTCTGCTGGTACGATCCTTTGTTTTCTTCGTCATTTTGGCATGTTTCAGGTGAAGGAGTCTGTGTCCACTTTCCCTGGTCAATTTAGAATTTATGGTTATTGTCGATTATTTTAAGATTCTTTTAAAATTACAACAACAAATTTTGGACCTGATCGACAACGATGTCGAGAATAATCTAACTGAAGAAGAGATTATGGAAACCGTACTTGGGAAAAGGCAAAGTTTTGTACCAGGATTCGGAAATGGTCAGGTGCCAAAATCCTCACTGCAGTCTGAAGAGGGTGCCGCATCTACTGTGCGGGAATTGAATGCGGAAGCAGAAAGGAGGGCCTAGCAACCTCAATATGTTCTACGACTTTTCTAGCATCCGAAATTCACTTGGCTTGGGATCGGCTAGATTTACGTAGCGTATGACAGGTTCGAACTTTTAAGCTTGCCAGACTCGAGAGCTTTTCTTGTATGGTTTTTACTTTGTACTAGTATAATCCAAATCAACCAACCTATCATTTAATTGTTAAATTAACCTACTTTGGAGCTCACCAACTGAGCTTCACCCTCTTCATTTTAGGATAGTTTAAAGCAATGAGCCGACATTCAAATGGTAGCTCGAATTTTATTTACTAAAGGAGCCAAACTTTTAAAGAGCGGGCTCTTGGAGTTGGCGTATGCCCTAGAGACAATCTTATCGTGACATTTATTTATAATTACTTTTTATTCACTTTGTTGTCTATGTGGAGATATATTGGCATTATGGTGTCGTTAGAATAAATGTTGTACTCTTAAATATCTTTACTCTGATCTTATTCTTAATTAGGACTAATTATATATATCGAGACTAGTATGTGAGTAGGTTGATAAGATATCAAGTTTAGCACCAGTAGACATTAGGTGTAACGGTGTACTAGATTGACCGGCCATGAGAACAATATATGGATGCTATGTGAGTCTCACAAGTGCTTCTCATACTGATAGTGAATTTGTGATCATATACTTGTAGTCACGGCATTCCCTAGATGTGGAGTGACATGTTTCAATCTCGTCTAACATCACTATGCGACAAGATGATTATAAAGGCGGTAATTGCACATGTTATAAAACATGCTAAGGGGTGTGAGTGATATAGATATGATTTGTCCCTCTTACATAACGGAAGTCAATATCCATGGCCACTTTGATGAGTGAGAGTGAGGAAAATTGTGGGGGAATTATTCGTACCGAATTCCCGCCGCAACGGAAGCAAAAACACGCCACACGATCACGTACTCAACACACACAATATAGGAGAACAAAAACGACAACACAAGTACTTAACGTGGTTCGACAAAACCGCCTACATCCACGGGAGGAGGAGAATTTTATTATATCAATGAGGGAATACATCGTAGGGGAGAGACGACTTAATCCGCGGACCATGTCGACGCGGTACTCTCAACCTCATAGACTACATATATGAAACCCTAACCTCTCACATCGGCTCACTAATATTTCACCATATTCTCTCTCATTACTCCTCTCCTCTCCTCTCCTCAATTAGAAATTCTTGTAGAGCCGCCTATAAATAGGCCACACCGACTTTCTCTCCAAGTAATCCTAATTGCCCTAATATTAGAAAATAACACCAATATGGAATAATAGTAGATTCCTAATTCTACTAGTTTCCAAAAAGAATAATTTCCCAATATTTCCAAAACGCGGAATCAAGACAAAAAACCCAACAAACTCCACCTTGGCTTGAATTCTGCAACCACCTGGAAAATTCCTTAGCCATCCTGGAGCTCTCCATCGTTGATATTGATTCTGTTGCATCCGCCATTCTCCACCTGCATAGACTGCCATCGCATCTCCACAAGAATGCTTTGCACGCCCTCCTAGGGCGCCACCTCGCACCCCCGACACGGGTGCGTCCCAAAGCATGCCACTTTGGGGAGTAGTGTGGCTCCATCTCTCCGCCAGCTAGCTCATCACTGGAGAGTTCACCACCAGCCACGTCAAGTGCAAACGAGACTCCCTTCCTCTTTACTACTGCTGTAGTATTCTTCATAACCGTTCTCGTCACTTGAGCACCGTCTCGAACAACCTGCAACTGCTGCACAACCTGCACTCTCCATGCTTCGGCGTCCTCACACGTCAACCACGTGATTCTCCACGTCAACCCTGAGTGCTTCTCCATGCGTTTTTGCTTCTCCGGTTTGATCCTACACCTTCACCAAGGCGTCTTGCAAAGCCACCGCTTTTCGGACCCGCCGCGAATTACCTCTCTTCTTGCCTCGAGTTGCTCAAGAGTTATTGTCACGAACCACACACAGAGATATCAGGACGCCACCTCTGCCACAGCCTCGTCAACTGCGTCCACCACCTCAATCTCTGCCCTGGAGCTTCTTGTGAATTTGCTTGCAATAGTTGCCCAGGTCTCTGACCAGACTCCCCCGTCACGTGCTCACAATCACACAACGCCTATGCTTCTTGCCTATGTTGAACAACAGCTCCAACTGTCAACACACTCCCAAGCCTGCATAGGTTGTTAATCGAACGTTCAATTATAAAAACGCCTCTAATTGACCCCACCTGATTGGACTTGAACTTGATTGACCCTGATCGCATCCTGTCGTCTTCGATCTCCCTATCGATATCGATTGATGCCGATCTTATCAATCCACCCAGAATCTCAAAATTCTGACTGTACCGATGAATCCGCAACATCCAAAAACATAGGGTTAGACTCCTAACTCATCCCAATCCGATCTACAGGCATGCCGTAACCACCCGAACAATTTTGGACCTTTGGATCTCACTGCAAACTGCCACGTCAGGATTCTGCAAAATCCAGCGACAATTTGCAGAATCTGACCCCTCCATCGCGTCGGGAACGTCCAAAAACCTAGGGTTCACCTCCTGTTCGAGCCCAATCGGACTTACAGGCATCTCAGCACACCCAAATCAATTTGGACTACTCGATCGCTTCTTGGAGCACTTGGAGTACCGCGGGCCTGCCACACCGGATCGGTCCTCCTGCAGCCTCCTTCACATGCTGCACATCACAGTAGCACCCCACGGAAAAAGAAAAAATACAACTTCCATGATTTTTTTTCTTTCACTTGTCCTTTTTTTTCAATTCTTTTCTTCAGTGTCTCTTCTTCTTCGTCCTTTCACCTGCGTGCTCCACCCGGATCATGAACCTAGCTCTGATACCACTTGTTGGGGAATTATTCGTACCGAATTCCCGCCGCAACGGAAGCAAAACACGCACACGATCACATACTCAACACACGCAATATAGGAGAAGTAAAACGACAACACAAGAATTTAATGTAGTTCGGCAAAATCGCCTACATCCACGGGAGGAGGAGAATTTCATTATATCAATGAGGGAATACATCGTAGGAGAGAGACGGCTCAATCCGCGGACCATGTCGACGCGGTACTCTCAACCTCATAGACTACATCTATGAAACCCTAACCTCTCACATCCTCTCACTAATATGTCACCATATTCTCTCTCACCACTCCTCTCCTCTCCTCAATTAGAACTTCTTGTAGAGCCGCCTATAAATAGGCCACACCGAATTGCTCTCCAAGTAATCCTAATTGCACTAATATTAGGAAATAACACCAATATGGAATACTAGTAGATTCCTAATTCTACTAGTTTCCAAAAAGAATAATTTTTTTAATATTTCCAAAACGCATAATCAAGACAAAAAACCCAACAAAAATAAATGGCCGTGCTCAAATGAATCAATATGAGATATTGATATCATTTGACTATCTAAGTCTATTCAGGGAATCAAGAAATAATAGATTTGATATACAAGGGCGGCACACCATGCCTAATAAGGATATCGATGAGAAAATTAACGTACTGTTCGCAAGTATTCGATTCAAGTAATAAAGTGAGTATTCGTGACTCGGTTGATCGTTCCACAAGGACAATTTTGAGTTTTTTTTTTTTTAATTTTCATACTTAAGAAACATAGTGTATAAAGGATGAGTAACTGGAGTTTGATGATTATGAACTAAATTACTGAAAGTAATGTGAAGTAAATAATTTTTGGAAGGTTTTCTGAGAATATCTTGAGTGTTGTAAAACTAGGGTTGAGATACTAGATCCCAGGATCGATCTCCTATGGTTTCTCCAAATTTCGTTCTTTGACAAAAACACCGGAAATTGTTATTTATGCCATGTTACCGTTGGTGAAGTCTTCTCTCAGTCTCATACACACTGTCACAAGTCTTTAGATTTTTGTCTCCTTTCAGCCCACCTAGATATGCAGTCTCGTTCTAAGGCTGCTAGGATTTATGACTTATCCTTTCGGCCTCGGTCAAAACCGTTGACAGTTGGTTAAACGCTCGGAATAGTCCTAACTTCCTTTCTCCCCTCGGTCTATCAGGTCAAGGAACTAAATCATGTCTTCTCTTCCTAACTCTGACCAGTCACTCTCGTGCACCTGATTGAGTCTATATCATTTCTGGGTGATCAAGTCGTGCATGCATGAACAGTAAACCAAAGACAGGAATAATAAATAAAACTGGTGTATTAAGATCCAGATCATGAATCCATAGTCAAAAGCTCACAACGTACTGGATAGAAAATCCTATGTTCATCGGGAACCTGGGTGAAGAATTTAGCTACTATATGACATAATTTAATGACAAAGTTTTACAAAATCAAGAGAAAATGAGAAAAAACGAGTTTCTTGAATGCTGAATTTGCGCTTCCGTGCTCTCCAAGGGTACTTTGATTTTTCCTTGGGTGTTGTTGTGTTTCAACAACGAGCTCCGGACGCCTCCATTTATAGTTATGAGAAGTTACCAAAAAGACTGCCCCGAAATTACAAAACTGCCACGGCCTAAGCAGCCTCAGAAAATGTGCATTCTCTGCGTACCTAACTGCGTAGCTACGCAAAAAGTGACCAAAACTACCAACCCACTGTCTGCGTTGATAAATCATGCGTATCTTATCCTGCATAGCTACGCGCGCAGTGGTGTCTGTCCTGCTTTTTCTGCTGACTATTTGTGTCGAAACCTGCGTAGCTACGCAGACTTCTGCGTTGCTAACTGCGTAGCTACCCAGACAGTGGCCTTGATATGCTGTTCTGCACTTCTTCTTCCATGTATGCGTTGGTAACTGCGTATCTACGCACACATGGACTTCGCAATTCCTTGCTAGCTTCTTTTCTTTCTTCTTCTATCTCTGTGTGCATTGGTAACTGTGTGGCTATCCAGACCTGTGTGGCTAACTGCGTAGCTGTGCACACAGTAGCTTCTGGGTTCATGCCTTAGCCAATTTCTTCACTTCCATTTCTCTGTTTGAGTAGAGAACCCTTTGGGCTCCTTTTTCTGCTTCCTGAGCCTCCTCGGCTCCTCCTCGTTCCTTTCATCTTATTCCTAACTCTTCACAAGCCCTATTCTTGCATAGAGAACACGATTAAACTCAGTGATTATATCCAAAAAAGCATGAAATAATGCATAAATGCACGAAGAGTGTAACACCCCTAATTCCCGAGAGAGTTCTTAGTGCAATATCAAGACTTTGGGGGCTAATTTGTAAATAGTTTGTCACGGCTTTAAAGTGGGCATTTTGGAGTGTTAGCAATATTTGGACGTTGTCACAGTGATTTTGAAGCACTAGATATGTTCGGGGTGGTTGTGCGATTCTTAGAAATTAAATAGAAGCTCTAATTCTAGTTATACACTAAAAGTTTGAAAAACTATACTTTTCTCCCCCCCCCCTAGCATGTAGGACACTTGTCAAACACAACTTGACACCTCACTAGATGCGAAGTCAACTCCTCACCCCTCTTCACCAGCATAATCTGAGAAAAAAAAAATCTCTTTCTTTCTCTCTCTCTCTCTCTCTCTCTCATCTTCATAATCTTCTTCTTCTCCACCATGAAACCACCAACACCACCAAGGCAGCCACCTCTCCCTTCCTCCAAATCAAAAACTGCTCCTACCACAGTACCCCCTCGGTCTGCTGATCAAAACGCACAAATCAATTCAAAGTTTGATTGGGTATCGAGAGAGAAAATTGCATTCAAAGGTGAAGAACCCTAACTTTTCAATCTTCAAATTCTATCTATCCGTTGATTCTCAGTTGTTGATTCTTGTTCCGTTGAGTTCGCGAGGTGAAGACGAAGAAGTATAGCTTAACTCAGATCACTTAGTAGATCACACACGATTTGTTTTAGATTGTACTTAATATCGAAATTTTGTTATGTACTTTAACCGAAATGTAAACTTAATAGTTAATCATCTACTTTTGGAAGTCGATTGTCGCATTAACCCTGAACCGAGATCCCGGGTTGTTTCTGATGGTATCAGAGCATCGGTTCTCCGGTTAAAGTGACTTTCGATTTCCATTAGTAGAAAATAAGAAGATAAAACGTTTTCAAAATTTAAAATTGATTAGGATAACCCAGTTTGGCAATAAGAAGTAAACAAGCCGTCGGGGATTTTGGGTACTTACGTATTATGAAACTCGACTTGTACCGTATATGTTGATTAAATATTAATGACTATTTGAGATTTTCATGAAAAGTCTACTTGCCTATTTACAGGCGCAATATTTATGTGACATGCCTAATTATATTAAATTGTTTGTCGTAGTTGTGTGAGGCGTATCTTTGACTCTTTATTTTTGTAAGTAATTTCTCGACGAGAGAGTAACGACGTTGTGACTTAGAAAACCCCGAGACCATTCTTTTGCACCTACGAGTGACGAACTTTAAAACATTAGTTTGACTTTGGTTTATTTTGAGCTAAATTTGACTTGGTTCTTTCCAAAATTAGAAAGTTTTTGACAAAAAAAAAAAAAAAGGTTTCTGAAAAAATTATTGACGTTTCAAGCTACCAAATGCCAAGTGATATGGACCACTTTGTTTATCAGTCCGCTGGCGCGACTCTTAGTACGACGGTACTAAAAGTTGTACCCGCTGTGTAGACTAAGTTGGAACATTTGAAGCACATGCGAGTTATGTTAGAAAGGCACGTTGTGTGACGACACATAGTGTTCTTTCTCCCTCGTATGCGTGGAACACTTTAGGTGATTGGTTTATCTAACCCTATAGAGGTAAGACAACATTTTTAACGCGGATGATTCAAGCAGAAAGACATATTAGTCTTGATAGAAGTATTTATCTAAAAGTTTCGAGACTTGTATAAATTCTAGCAAATTTTTGAGTCATTTCTTAAATGGGAACTTGTATGTTGTTATTAAACTTTCAAAATTTTGTTTCGAGCTTTTACTTGTACTAATCATATACGAAATCTTATTATGATGAGAGTCTAGGCTGGATAGTTGTATAGAACCATAATAGACCCCGTCATGCGGAGAGCGAGAATGAGAAATTTCTTTCAATTAAGTTGTTTCTAGCTGACCATTTAAGGAAGCTATCTTTTGGAGCAGAACATTCAACGAGAGCTATTTAGGTACTTGTCTGGCTAAGTCATATAGACTGAGTCACCGTTCTGCATTTCATTTATATGGGTAGGTATAGTATGAGATCTTCGGGGACGAAGATTCTTTTAAGGTGGGTAGATTGTAACACCCCTAATTCCCGAGAGAGTTCTTAGTGCAATATCAAGACTTTGGGGGCTAATTTGTAAATAGTTTGTCACGGCTTTAAAGTGGGCATTTTGGAGTGTTAGCGATATTTGGACGTTGTCAGAGTGATTTTGAAGCACTAGATATGTTCGGGGTGGTTGTGCGATTCTTAGAAATTAAATAGAAGCTCTAATTCTAGTTATACACTAAAAGTTTGAAAAACTATACTTTTCTCCCCCCCCCTAGCATGTAGGACACTTGTCAAACACAACTTGACACCTCACTAGATGAGAAGTCAACTCCTCACCCCTCTTCACCAGCATAATCTGAGAAAAAAAAAATCTCTTTCTCTCTCTCTCTCTCTCTCTCATCTTCATCATCTTCTTCTTCTCCACCATGAAACCACCAACACCACCAAGGCAGCCACCTCTCCCTTCCTCCAAATCAAAAACTGCTCCTACCACAGTACCCCCTCGGTCTGCTGATCAAAACGCACAAATCAATTCAAAGTTTGATTGGGTATCGAGAGAGAAAATTGCATTCAAAGGTGAAGAACCCTAACTTTTCAATCTTCAAATTCTATCTATCCGTTGATTCTCAGTTGTTGATTCTTGTTCCGTTGAGTTCGCGAGGTGAAGACGAAGAAGTATAGCTTAACTCAGATCACTTAGTAGATCACACACGATTTGTTTTAGATTGTACTTAATATCGAAATTTTGTTATGTACTTTAACCGAAATGTAAACTTAATAGTTAATCATCTACTTTTGGAAGTCGATTGTCGCATTAACCCTGAACCGAGATCCCGGGTTGTTTCAAAGAGGTTCAAACACATTATCATAAATTCAGAGGTTAATTATGGCTAATATCTGGAAAAAAATAACTCTTTACACTTTTGACCCTCAAATTAAGATCAAGAATTACTCCTAGTGAGGATTTATCAGATATATGCACAAGAGATTATACGACACAATAACATTCTTAATAGAGGTTAGTCAGATCACTGGCATTCCTATTAATTGGGTAGCATTGATGTATTGCTAGATACCTCTCATTTTTTATAATTGTTACTGCCAATGTAATTATGAACCTACAAGTTCACACACAAGAATAGAACAAATTGGAATTAATTACTCATTAGTTGGACTAAATAACAATTAAAGATTCCATACTTAAGCGCAAACTAATCCTAACTGTTAGGATTAAAGAGCAAGTCAATTCTCTCATCCCTATAAATACCTTAGCATCGTGGCTAATTTTCTCATGCCTTTTCAACACTATCGTATCAGATACAGAATAGCAAGGGTTTGAGAAGAGTCGTCCCGGTCCCGCCGATGTTGTGATCATTTATCTTTCTCCAGCAGGCTAGCACGAGCGAAGAGGGAGGTCAGTTTGTGTGGATACAGTAAAGGCGCTGCACATTCAGCGTTCGTGATCGTCACCAGTCAGTGTGAAATTGGTCTTCTAAACATCACATTATGCTTCTTCATATGGGTCCTTGGTAGGTTTCAGACAATTATTTTTTTGTATTTCCGCTGCGTTCGATTGCCCAATATCCAGCACCTGGATGGTTTGACTGGTTTGCAACCCAAATTTTAAAGGGAAGGGGCTCGTTTGTTTTTTGTTTTAAGAATGTTGTGATTGTTAGTGACAAGATTGGCAGTGTTAAGTGGAACTGAAGGATACTATTTGTTTTGTCATGAGATTGGAACTACATTTTCGTGAAATGACAAATTATCCGATAAATTGAGTTCAATCCACCAAGCAAATTCAACAATAAATTGATATGTGAATGAGGAGAATTTGGTCTTTGTGTGCGAAGGCTTGTCTTGCAGCCTCAATACCTAGTCCCCCTAGGTATTGAGATAGTCCCAAATCCATGAACAGGAGTGGGTCCAACTCAGTAAATCCTTTTTGAGCTTTTAGCAACAAACAGCATATTGGACTCATATTCCCATCATGTCCCCAATATTTTATAAAACAAGGAGGGCCTAGTAGTATAGCTTAAAATTAAGGTGCAACCATTTTATATTGAATTCCTTTTGGTACGACCCACTTGATTGCTGTTCATTGACACGACGCTATCGACCCGGGCTAGTTTGTACTACAAAATATCAGAAGAATTACGGGTGAGAATGGACCGGTTTGGATAAATTTTAGTGAAAATTTCTACTCGACTCAATAGGTTCAAGTCAAAAAAATTTCAACCACAAATCCAAACCAACCCAATGATTTTTTTGACTTGTGAACCCCAATGAAATTATAATTTAACAACTCGTCCCATTTGCACTTGTTAAACAGTTTGAACTTTTTGCAATTTAAGTTACAAAAAATGTAATAATTATGTTATTTTTTTTCAAACATAATGATGATGTTAATTTATAAAACCTAAATTACAAACCATGTACCTAAATAAATTTTGTAGCTTTTACATTGACTGAGGAATTGCTCGTGCTCGAGGACACTACCACAAACAAATGGTAAGAACACTTTACCAGTGGTGATGCCCATAAAGCAAATGAAAAATTCTTTATAGAACATAGACACAAAATGAAGATTATGTAAATAGCTGTATGAAACAATTTTTTTTGAGAAATTATGTATGACATAATTTTAAAAATGAAAAAAAATAATATATATTCTATAAAACAGTATAAGAATCCCTATGTTTAAATAATCAAAAATAAAAATAATTTAAGATTATGGGGTTATGGTTCGATAGGTACAGTTCTTGTGCAGTGAAAATCGCGTGGTCTGGAAAGTGCCACGTGGCGGGGATGAGGGAGAAAAAAAAAAAGCAAAATGAGCCACCACACTAACCCACGCGCGCACACTTCCCCTCCATTAACGTTTTAAATTAATTTCTTCTCTCACCAATTCAATCCCTCTCTATCCGTCTCAATCTCTCTGTCATTTGCGTTCTGTTTCTTTCCTCCCATACTACCACATCTCCATTTCTCCTCAATTCACTGTAACTAACTTCTTTCAAATAATTCTAACTATAACTGTGTGAGATCTAGGAGTTGTGGTTGATTCAATCTAAAAGCTGAAATAAAGTCAACTATGGTGTTATATAGAATTAGATGCTAAATTCTAACCTGTTAAATGCTGAGCGTAATTTTTTTTGAATGAAATAGGGGATTGCCCGTGCCCGAGGGCACTACCCCCAAAAAAATAAGTTTCATAATCGATTTTACTGGTGGAGAAGATGAAAATGGCGTCCCCGATAATTTAATATGATATCCATCAAGTCTTGTTGTTACACACTTTTGATAAGTGACATAAATTAATCTGGGAGAGAGGGTAAATTTCTAAGTAGTGGGTAGTTAATTGAGTAGTTAAGGAGTGAGTAGTTAAGTGGGTGGTAGATGAGATATAAGGGCGGTTGATATAATCCAAAGGCCGAAAAGAGTCAAACCATGCTGTTTTGTAGAATGGACCAGGGGATTGCCCGTGCCTGAGGGTACTACCCAAAAACACGTTTCATAATCGATTTTGCTGGAGGAGAAGATGAAAATGGTGTCCCCCGTAATTTTATAAGATATCCATAAAATCATGTTCTTACACACTTTTGATAATTACGTAAATTAATTCGAGAGAGGGTAAATTTTTAAGTAGTGGGTAGTTAAATGTGTAATTAAGTAATGGGTGGTTAAGGGGGATTTGGTGAGATCTGAGGGTTGAGGCTGATTTATTTAATCTAAAGGCTGAAAAGCCATAAGTTAGTTAAACCATATTGTTTTATAGAATAAACATGGGTATTGCCCGTGCCCGGGGGCACTACCCCAAAAACACTAAGAAATTCATTGCATTCATTCGGCATCTTCAATATACAATGAAATTTTTTGAAACATTTTTTGTACTTGCGATGTAAAAAAAGTGAATGACAACAAAATGAGGATGAAATTAGTAGAAACCGGAAATTTTTTCGAGCCGCCATGTGATAAGTTCGGGTGAAAGTGAGTAAAAGTGGGGGAAGTTAAAGATGTGTGGAGGAAGTGAGGAGAAGTTACAAAGTGGTGGTTCTAACTATAAGTGGGTGGTAGGTGGGATCTAATGGCTGGGTTGATTTGATCTAATGGCCTAAAAGACATTTTAAAGTCAAACCATGCTGTTTTATAAAATAGACTAGGAGATGAACCGTGGCCGAGACCACTACCCAAAAGAAATCGTAGTATGTGGTTCTCATACCCTAATATTGTGTAATACCCCCAATTTTATAGGGCTCATTAGTTTATGTTTCCTAAGTTTTATTATCATTTCCTAAACTCGAAAGGTATGTAATATAATTTGCGTAACTTATTCATACTCCAAAAACATCATAGTAAAGTTTCCTTCTCTTATGGTGCACCTAATGCACCCAAAAAAATTTTCATAACAATCTCTCTCCTTACCCGATTGTGTGTTTAATTATCTGTGGTGGTGGGTTTAATTTTTTTTCCAAAATTCATATCCTAAAGTAAGTGATATCTAAGGGTTGGTGTTGATTCAATCTAAGGGCTGAAATAAAGTCAACCGTTCTATTTTGTAGAAGTAATACCCACAATTTTATAGGGCTCATTAGTGTATGTTTCCTAAGCTTTATTATCATTTCCTAAACTTGAAAGGTATGTAATATAATTTTCGTAACTTGTTCAAACTCCAAAACGTCATAGTAAAGTTTCATTCTCTTTAGTGCACCCAATGCACCCAAACAATTTTTCATAACAACTCTACCCGATTGTGTGTTTAATTATCTGGGGTGGTGGGTTTAATTTGTTTTCCAAAATCTATATCCTGAAGTAAGTGGTATCTAAGAGCATCTCCAACCCATTGCTTTTTCCCCCTCCCCTCACCTCCCCCTCCCCCTCCCCCTCCCCCTCCCCCCACGGGCCCACCATTTTCCCCCTCCCCCTCCCCCTCCCCTTCCGCCAAACTACTAATCGTCTCCAACCCATTTCTTCCCCCCCCCCACCCAAAAAATTAATTTGTAATATATATTTAATGATTTAAAAATAAATTATTAATACCAAAAAACGTAAATGAAAAATTATTTACCAATTTGTGTATATATATACACACAAGAAAAAAAGATGTTAATAATAATAACAATGATAATAATACTAATAGTAATTAAAATAATATTACCAAACAAAACTTTTATTCGAAAATATAACGTTTAAAAGTACGAAAAAGTCGTTATTACAAGAAATAAAATTAAACACTAATACAAAAATGCAACGAGTAGAGCGATAAAACACACAAATTGAAATAAAACAAAATGTGATATAGAGATATTCTCAAAAACGCTCTCACCTCTCTCCTCCCCTGTTTTCTCGGCAATTTCTTAGCATCCACTTCGTAAGCAATTTCCTTCTTCCGAAGGAGATTGCTATCTTTCAGGATCTCCTAATCTTTGATAATTATCTCTTTCCAATTCATTGAATCTGGTCAACTTTGGGGGAAATTCGTCAGTTTTGACGGTTTCCAGCAGTTATCATCATAAAAATTCAAATCTTTTATTCCCTAAATTGTTTCTTTGTCCAGTTAAGTCTACGCAATTTCAAACTTATCTTCACCACTGTTCATTCACAAAATCATGGCGTCTTCAAACACAGTCGATATTGCCAATCTCGACCTTTCCCACCTCCTAGACCACCTTGAACTTACGGAACAGGAGAAATCAAATACTAAAATCTCAGTGGAAGCAAGGGAGGAGGCTAAAAAAGTGTTCAACAAAAGCATTTTTGGGAAAATCTATTCGGCCAAAACTATCAATCTTGGTATTCTTCAGATGCAGATGGCGAAAGCTTGGAAGGATCCACCAGGTTTAACTGTGATCCCTAAAGGGGATTATATTTACCAATTCTCCTTCGATTCGGTTGATTCGGTGGAGATGGTGTACAACTCCCAACCGTGGTTCTTCTTTGGTGATCTGATGATTATGCGAAAGTGGGATACATGGATGGAGGATATCTCAGATCTGGACTTCTCAGAGACCTCTCTGATGGTTCATATTTGGGGTTTACCAGCCAAAAGTCAGACGGAATTGATCGGGAAGGAAATTGGGCATAGTTTGGGCACAGTCGAAGATGTCTGGGTCCAGACAAAAGGAATTTTATAGGGAAAAACAATCAAGATTCAACTTTGTGTAGATGTCAAAGACCCTCTCCCAAGAACTAAGAAAGTTACTATTGAAAAGGGCAAGGATGTTAGGGTCTGGATTCGCTATGAAAGGCTACCAAATGTTTGCTCCTACTGCGGAAGAATGGGGCATGAAGTAAAATTTTGTGCTGAGGGTCGGGCAAAAAGCACACGGAGTGAAGATTTGCCACTCCTTTATGGCCAGTGGCTAACAAACAAAGCGATGATCAACTTTGTTTTGGGATTAACAAAGGACTTATCGCAGGCTTTCGGACCATCGGTGCTTCATCGTATTCGTCCACTGGTACAGGCAACAACCCACCTCTGGGTTATAACTACACGGGGGATTCTTTCGAAGAGGATGATGATGAAAATCTGGGAATGTCAGTCGAAGAAAAAGAGTTCCACGAACGACAACAAAGAAAAGAGTCCAGAAAGGAGATGTTACACGATCTTAGTTCGGGAGATGGAGAGGAAGATGAGGAGTTTGACATGATGGAGGATACGAGACTAATTCGCAAAAACTATGGTCTCCCATTTGGAAGGGAGGAATCTGTTTCAACATCACTAGCCATCACATCTGGAATTAAGCGTAAACAAACGACACAAGACCAGGACTTTTCAGATATGGATAACCAGGGGACTTTGGCACCGGTCAGGGACATAGATTTTGAACGGGTCCCAGGACAGTCACAGGAAGCTAAAAAGAAGAAACCAGACGATGAATCCAGCACATCAGACACATCAGCGGGCGATCGAGACGCTTCTCTCTCCCACCAATCGGCAGAGACCGGGGTTAACCGGTCCTGCCGGTCACAATGAATCTCATTAGTTGGAATGTACAGGGTTTGGGGAAGCCCTATACATTCCAATCTGTAAGTTCCCTGTGTAGAAGGAGTCAACCGGATGTGCTGTTCCTAATTGAAACCAAACAAACTTCTTCTCAGGCAAATCGTTCTAAGTTCAGTCTCGGATTTACGCAAGGTATTTCTGTTCCTAGAGAAGGCCTAGCTGGAGGCCTATCTTTATACTGGAGAAAAGGAATTGATGTGCGAATTCTCAAGATTAACAAGTTCTATGTTCATACCTATATTCGGCCGCCGGATGATACCGACAGATCTTTCTACGTTACTTTCTTTTACGGGGATCCCTACACCCCTAATCGAAAGTACTCCTGGGATTTACTAAAGAGGTTGAATCCGGGTTCTCATAATCCGTGGGTCGTGTTAGGTGATTTTAATGAGATTTTATCACAAAAAGAAAAAAAAGGGAGACGGTTAAGTAGTTGGAGACAGATCCAAGATTTCAGAGAGGCTTTAGCAAGATGTCAATTGAGAGACTTGGGTTTTAAGGGCTTCGAGTATACCTGGAATAATAGAAGACAAGGGGCCCACTTCGTCGCAGAAAGATTGGATAGGGTAGTCATCAATCAAGCAATGGAAAATCTGTTTGGTACTGCCGATGTTGAGAACTTTTTAACGTCGGGTTCGGGTCACATATCAGTGCTGCTGAATCTCAGAGTTGGCCGACCGCAACAATTGGGCCCTCGCCGGTTTCACTTTGCTGCGGAGTGGACGAAATCACCAGAGTACAGAAACTTAATACATCAGGTATGGAGCTCCTATTCTACTGCAAATTTATCTACTTTACATGCTTTACATGATAAAATGGCAACTTTGATTGAAAAATTAAAAATTTGGGGTAAAAAGAATCACAAAGAGAAAAATAATTTGCGTCGCGATCTTCACCACCGTCTTACTTATTTGAATAATCTGTCTCCTACTTCTTTCAACCTGCACCAAATTCATAATACAATTAAGGAAATTAACTCTTTAAATCGGAATGAAGAAATTAAGTGGAGACAACAGTCCCGTGCGATTTGGCTTAAAGAGGGTGATAATAATACGGCGTTTTTTAATAAAGTTGCTTCTAATAGGAGGAGAAAGAATTGGATCTCTTGTATTTATAATGACGACAACTCTGCTGTTACTAATCCCGCTCAAATTGGTGATGTTTTTACAAACTATTTCAAAGATTTTTTTAGCAGTACTAATAGCAATCATGATTTCGTCATAAATGGTATTCCTCATAAAATTACTGCTGATATGTCTAAAGAACTAGACACTCCTTTTTCCGCGGATGAAATTAGGGAAGCTTTGAACGGAATGCACCCTCTTAAGGCTCCGGGACCTGACGGTCTTCCGGCGTTATTTTATAAAAATTATTGGGACGATATTGGGACTGATGTCACTCATTGTTGTTTAAATTTCCTGAATAATGGATGTGATATTTCTAACTTAAACGAGTCTTGTATTGTTTTAATTCCTAAAAAGAAAGATGCTAAAAGAGTAACTGATTTTTGTCCCATAAGTTTATGCAATGTTATTTATAAAATTATTTCCAAGTGCATTGCTAGTAGACTAAGGCATATTCTTCCTTTTATTATTGACGAGTCCTAGTCTGCTTTCATTAAACAGCGGCTTATTACTGATAATGCCATCATTGCCATGGAAACCCTACACACTATGCACAATCAAAAAAGTAAAGTTGGGTCTTTTTCCTTAAAACTTGATATGGCTAAAGCCTATGATAAAATTGAATGGGGTTTTCTTATGGCGGTTTTACAAAAACTAGGATTTCCAACCAAGTTTATTCAAACTATCATGAATTGTGTTACTACCGTCAGTTTCACTGTTTTAATTAATGGCAAAAAAACTCCTTCTTTTGTCCCAAGCCGAGGTTTACGTCAAGGTGACCCGTTAAGTCCTTACCTTTTTGTTCTTTGCACTGAAGGCCTTTCTAGTCTCATCAAACATGCTAGGGACAAATGGTCAAATAAGTGGCGTTAAAGCTGGTAGGTATTGTCCTTATATTTCTCACCTTTTATTCGCAGATGATTGCCTTCTTTTCGAAAAAGCTAAAACCACTAATGCTATTTCTTTGCATACCATTCTCAATTTATATTGTAATGCCTCGGGACAATCTATTAATAAAGATAAGTCTACTCTTGTTTTCAGTCCTAAGGTTCCCCAGCAGGTAAAAAGAGACATATCCAACATTTTCCAAATTCCGATTTCCACGGGTCACGAGAAGTATTTAGGTTTCCCGGTTATTTTAGGAAGGAACTCTTCTAGATTATTTGCCAATCTTAAGCAAAGAGTGTGGGACAAAACAGTGGATTGGAAGAGTAAGATCCTCCCGTTTGGTGGTAAGGAAGTTCTTATTAAGGCGGTAGCCCAAGCAATCCCTACTTATATTATGTCTATGTACCTTTTACCTATCACTTTTCGCAATGATGTTCAACAGATCCTTTCTAAATTCTGGTGGAATAATAATCTGGAGAATAGAGGTATTGTTTGGAGGGAGTGGAATAAGATGTGTATTCCAAAAAAGGAAGGGGGAATGGGTTTTAGAAATATTCATGCTTTTAACCTTTCTGTCCTTGCAAAATAAATTTGGCGTTTATGGGATAAACCAGACTCTCTTGTGGCTCGTGTCTTGAAAAGGAAATATTATCACTCTTCGAACCCTTTGTCTTCTTACCCATCAAAACGTTCTTCAACCATTTGGAAAGGTTTGGTTTATGCTAGAGACATTGTGTGGAAAGGTTTTAGACAAGGAATTGGGAATGGGCACAATACTATGGTTTACCACAATAGATGGGTTCCTATAGGATTAGGAAGAAAGCCTTATTCTTCTAAGACTCTGCCAACTAATTCTTTAGTTAAAGATCTTTTTACGGCTGATGGTCACTGGGACAGAAGCCTAATAGAGAATAACTTCTCTACTGACGAAGCAGAAGCGATTCTGGGGTTACCCAGGGTTAACACTACAACATATATGACATTTGTTGACAGTGTTTTTGTCGACAGACGGTTTTATGTAGCTAGTTGCGCGATTAGTCGGCAATATTTGTTTTTGTCGATGCATATGATTTTTTTGTCGACCTTTTGGTTTTTAGTTTATTCTACCCAAAAAATTAGTCTATGATTGTGACTATTTGTTTAGTTTTGACAACTAATTATATAGTGACATACTCAATTGTCAACCCCTGCCAAAAAAGTACATTAAAAATTGGAGTGTAAACAATTGGTGTTTCCCACCATTCCAAATTGTAAGAGGGAATTAAAAAATTTAGAAACAGTTTCAATCATATATCAAAAAAACAATTACGAGAATTAACACTCACACTCACACGCACATTTAGACTCAGAAACTCCTCTTTCTCCCCCTCAATCCACGATCGTCTCTCGACCCGCCGGAGAGACTCACTGAGATGGTGACGATGGAAGAGACGGTGTGGAGATCAGAACACACACACCGTCGGAGAGACTCACTGAGATGGTGACGATGGACTACGGGAACCGTATTCCCCCCTCCCCAAACCCTAACCCCGACCTCATCGTCGCCGCCGCCAGCGACGGCTCAGTCTCCTCCTGGCTACTGCCGTTGCCTTCTACGACACCAGATCTAAGGTAGATTGGGTGTATCCCTCGATAGATCTGTATTTTAGGGCCAATTCTTCTATCCCTCTGTAGGGAGAAGAGAGAGAGAAATCAGTCCATCTACGGTGTTGTTTCAGTCCCGAATGCTCTGTCGCTCATTGCAATTGAGGGCCCAAATCTCTCAATCCCTTCTGGTGGTGTTTCATTCTCGACCAGGTTCGTTCCCCCCCCCCCCTCTGAATTCAAACAATTCACCTGATTTTGATAGTGTATTTCGTTTTGATTGGTGGGAGATGGCTAAAATTTCAGAGGCGGTGCCAGGTCTTTCCATGGGTCTATTTTAGAAGCATGGTTGACTAAAATTTCTACAGTTGTTGCAGGTAAGTTCAAGTTATATTAATTTGTTTTAGTTAGTCATTTGTTTTTTTTCTCTCATGAATCCTTTGTATCTTTATTCTCTCGAGCAATTATGATTTTGTACAATGGATCATCTCCATATAGATGAAATATAATTGGCCATAATTTCCCTAAGCAGGTTGCTCTATTAAACTTCTTGGGAGGCAAAGCTAGGGTGCCAAAGAAAAGTATTGGAGGCAGATTGGTGAAAACTTCGATGCACTGGTGAGTGATGTTTCTATCAAGTTTAATATCTTTACATAGACCACCATTAAATGCACATGATTACCTTAATCTCTACGTCCGGAGGCCATTTATGCATAGAGGTGTAACCAATTTCGTACCATCACTTGTGGCAATCTTATTCATGGAGTCTGATGACAACAGGGCAAGAAAAGCAATCAATATGTACTTCAAAAGATGTGTGGTACTGGAAGCATCAATAATAGGTTAACTGGCATATTTCCACTATGTACTGCCATTGATCCTTTTAGACAACGATCAGTTCCTTTCACATAACATCTTGATTGTTTTCTCTTGATCCAGATTCACGATTGGCAGCATCAGTCAATATTCAAGTTATTGTAATTCTGTTTCTCCAAATTAATTGTCAGAAGTGAAGTCAAAGGTTCGTATGTTTAGAATTGTCAATGGTGCATGCCTCTTCAATACTTGATTTAGTGCACACAAGTACAAGTAGTCAAACTCCACAATTTTGGCTCTCTTAAGTCATGAAATCAGTTCTTTCTATAGTAGTTTGAATAGGTTCATTTATTTGAAATAGGTAAAAAAATCAAATTCACTCTGTAAATGAAACATTGTGTAGTTTCATATACATGAAATAGGGTCGGTAATGAAGACTAGCCCCGCTAAACCGATCTTTTTGATGAAGTATATGGGTCTTCAATGAAAACCAGTAGCTCTGAAATGATTTTCCTCCTTTCATATAGTAGAGATGATGTCTTCAACCCCGATTTAACCAGATTGAACACTTGTTGGCTAAACCGCATTTGACAAAGTTCATTCATGTTTGGCTATACACAATTCAGGAGGTGACATTCTTCTCAAACTGAACACTTTCTCTTCTCACCAACTGATTCCATTGTTAAAGATATTTGATTATGAGATAAGTTATATTTGTTTCTCAAGCATAGGTTTCTAACTAATACAATTTAGAGTCCTTCCCTCCCTTGAGTTTGAGAGGAACAATTTGTGTTCATTCATGTGAAGTACCTCGTCACCATTATTGGAATTTGAACATTTTTCTGTACCTCTACAACTACAACCCATGCATTTTGTTCAAAGATCTTTCTAAGTGGTTTTTCTACTAGAAAGGAAATGAGGGACATTTTTATTGAAATATTTTTGTCTGCGTGGCTGCCCAACTAGGTACTGGAGGTAAGAGAAGTAGAGAGACCGACCTTCTAGGTTATTAAATAACACAACTTTTTCCTCAAAAAAATCAATACAATTTAGGATGAGCATATAGAGAGTGGTTGTATAGGGGTGTGAAAGTGAAGCATTCTCATTAGAGTAGTGACCTAGGAGGGGAACGTAGTTAAAAGGTGTTTGGTAGTAACAGTTTGTAATTTTCGGTCAAGTGGTGCCAGTATGGAGTATATGTCAATATCATTCTATTTGATTGTAGGCTCGTAGCAGTCAACAGCTAAATCTCCAATTGTACATACCAAAAAATAGTTGTCCAAGACAATCTTATATACCCCTAATCCCATATTCAGAATGTACTACAGTTATATATACTTTCAAGTTGGGAATTGCCTATTGCAAAAAAAATCATTTGCACCCAGCCTCTCATCTTTTGGTGTACCCTTGTTCCTGAATTATTTTACTACACCCGAGAAGAAACGTAGTTTTACTACCAGCCGAGTTGGATATCCCATTTGAAACATTGGAGTCATTGGATTTTTAATATCAATGAAGAGCTTTGGTGTCCATGTGGACTTAATGTTTAGTGTTTTATTGCTAAAAATTGGGATATACACACATTTACATATTTTTAAGTGGTGATTGAAGTTCTTATTAATGCTCTGATGATATGTACTCTATTGATTATTATGGATGGGTTCAGTGTTCTACTGATTCCTATGGATTGATTTAGTGCCCTAATCGAGGCATAGCTCGGTTGGTGTTGATATATATGATATATGTGCTTAACCTGGACTTACTCTTGTTTATACAAACATGGAAACATACAAAACTTGTGTTTGAAATGCTTTGTAGTCAACAAGTCGGCCAGAAGAAAAGTGCTTCTATTTAAAGTGAGTTTATCAGTTAAACGTTGTTGTTAAAATTCCTCAAAGGTTTGAGACTATACAATTGAAAAGTGCTTTGATATCATGGTTCTAATTCTAAAATGTGTTATCCCTAGATTCAATATTAAAAGATGACATAATCTCTTTAAGATTATAATAAATCCACGTGCAACGCACGTGCTTCTGACTAGTACTTGTAAAAACGTCTTAAGAGTTATGCCAGTTTGATATCTAATGTTCCACTTGCTACATTGCATAATCTTTCGTTTTATTAGAGGTGAATGGGGTTAATTGAGAAAGGGTACCAAGTTGCCTGGTTACGATGCCATGATTATGAAGATTGCCTTGTTTGTTTTTGTAGATCCAGCTCTCTGCGGCGATCTGGACTTCTTAGGGACTTGATTGGAAGTTGATGGGATCTGGTACTCATGCCTGTGCAACTCGTTGTTGTGGAGGTATGCAACTTGTCAGTGGGCACCTCTAGTTGACCCTTGATGGTGTGCAGCAGTTCCACTTGGTTTTGTGTAACCCTGTGGATACGGACCTTGATTGTGGCACCAATGCATATACCGTAGTACTATTACGTTGTGGTTTTTTGAAGTCTTGCATCTCATCTGTTGAACTGGGCCATCTACTTTTTTGTTATCATTGTCAGAACTTGATTCCCTAGAGGGGTAACCTTGTTAGTTGTTAGTAATCCTAACATTGCAAGCAAGATATATTGGATCAAAGTCCTAAACAACATGGGTTACTCAATTGAATTGTTTTCCAATCCTTTGCAGATCACGATCAAGGTCTAGATCTCCGGTTGAATCGGTCAGTACAATTTAATATTGTTTGATTTTAACATCTGCGTACTTCAGAGTATTCAAGTTATGCAGTTCTAAGTTATGTTACTTTATCCTGTATTATTCTAGCCTTGTGGTGGCATAGGGGCTAGCGGCAGTCCCGTCTAGAGTCCTAGCAGGAGCAAGAGCATTTCTATCATATGGTAAAATATGACTACAACATATCCTAGCTAGATAGTAGAACGGAGCAGGAGCAGAGCAGGAGCAGGAGCGATATCATGACGAACACGAGTTTTGTTTACTACAACATATCCTAGCTAGATAGTAGAACAGAACAAAGATATGGTAAAATATGACTATTATTAGTAATTGATGTTAACTAGAACCTGTGTGTACGACTCCACCATATGGTGGAATACGACTAGTTGCATTGGTGATGTACTCTTAGTAGTTGTTGCAAAACACTAATCATGTAGGCCATTTTGTTTTTATGTAAAACACCAAGTTATGGCTTGTTGATTATGGCTTTACGAACAATTGTGCATGTTTATGATTCATATTTGGAATTTTGGTGCATGTATTTTTTTTTTATTTGGTCGTGATACTGGCGACAAACATGTGTGTCGCCATGAAGATGCAATAGTGAGAAACATATCAACTGGTGACAAATAATTTTGTCACTCATCTACATAAACTACTAAATTTACTTGTCGGTAGTTGTACTAGCGACAGAAAAGGTTAGTTGTTAGATTTAAACTGTCGACAAAAAATGATGTCGCTTTTTTTTTGCTGCCGACGTAATTGAGATTTGTCGGCCTTAATACTAACGACCGACTTGTAGTGACCATTTTCCGTCAAAAAATTATTTGTCGGTAGAATTTCTACCGACATATTTGGCCTTTCTAGCGACAATTTTTTCTGTCAACGGAGGCAAAATTTGTTGTAGTGTAATATGCAAGGTAACGATTTTTTAGTTTGGTCTCAAACAAAAGATGGCCTTTATAATGTCAAATCCGGTTATTTTGTAGCTTTTTCTACCTTGAATGAACAAATGCTTTCTAATCTCACTGGGTCAAGCACAAACTCCAGTATTTACAATATTATTTGGATTTGAAGGTTCCAAACAAAATCAAAATTTTTATTTGGCGTTTGTTGAACAATTTACTGCCAACAATTGATAATTTGAAAAAAAAAGGAATGGACATTCCAGGGAATCGTACCTTCTGCTATATGAACTGTGAATCCTCATCCCACGTTTTCTTCTTCTGCCCCTGGGTTAAGCTCGTTTGGCTTTCTGCAGATCTCCCGTTTCAAATAGTTCCCAAGAACATGCCTTTACATCTCTGTGTGCTTGATCTTTTTCAAAATTTGGACAAAACAAATCGAAATTTGCTGGCTTTTACCATTTGGGAGATTTGGTGTGCTCGCAATAAAAAAAAATTTGAGTCAGCTTCTATTTCTCAGGAGGCAATTACCAGAAAAAGTAAAGCTAATTGTAGCGAGTTTTTGGAATCGACTTACACTTGGGTGGATGTTGTTTGTGCAGATACAAATCCAAATCGGTGCAATTGGATTCCACCGGCAGAGGGATCTATCAAAGAGAATTTCGACGCATCTTGTCACCTGCCTTCCAAATCAGCTACTGGAGCAGTGGTACTCAGAAATTCCACCGGAGTTCTCATCAGAGCATGGGCTTAACCCATACAATTTAACGGAGAATCCACCATTTTGGAGGCGGAAGCTATGAGGAGAGTTCTGGATCTGATTTCACAATATGGATTCATCTCGATAGCAGTTGAGACGGATTCGAAATCTCTGCAAACAAAGCTGAATTCGTCCTTGAAGAAATTGAGAATTTCGCCGGTCAAAGCTCTAGAGGGAGGTTCAGAAATGAACCGGATGATTCTCGAAGTGGCTGGTAGACTGCTAGGATTAAATACTACTGATGTGACTTGGACTTCCCGAGAAGGAAATGGTGTAGCTGATAAACTTTTTTTGTATGCTTCGGGTACACCAAATGTAGTGACTTGGTGTGTTAAATGTCCCGATTTCTTATGTACTGAATACTTGGCGGATAAAAATCTGCCCTAAGCTTATATATTATCCCATTTCAAAAAAAAAAAAAAATTGAAATAAACCAACCTAACAACGATTACAAGTTCTTTCGTTAGTTGAAAGGATTAAATTTTAAAAACATAAGATAACGATGACTTTTCGTAAATATACTTTCCAACAATATATTAATCATAATAATAAAATACATAATATAATCACATTAGTATGTGTAATTAAAATTATCAAATATTCAATTAATTAATCATTCATGTAGGGGGAGGGGGAGGGGATGTCCATGGGGAAATCCCCCCTAACCATCCCTCACCCAAAGCAAAATTTATCCCCATATAGCACCCCCTCCCCTTCCCCCTCCCCCCATGGGGTTGGACATGAACCGTATTTTTATACGATTTTCCCCTTCCCCCTCCCCCTCCCCCCATGGGGTTGGAGATGCCCTAAGGGTTGGTGTTGATTCAATCTAAGGACTGAAATAAAGTCAACCGCTAGGGAATCTCCAATCCCATGGGGGGACGGGGAGGGGGAAGGGGAAAATCGTATAAAAATACGGTTCATGTCCAACCCCATGGGGGGAGGGGGTGCTATTGGAATAAATTTTGCCTTGGGTGAGGGATGGTTAGGGGGGATTTCCCCATGGACATCCCCTCCCCCTCCCCCTACATGGAATGATTAATTAATTGAATATTTTGTTAATTTTAATTATACATACTAATATTTTGTGATTATATTATGTATTCTATTATTATGATTAATATGTTTTTATTATTTTTAAAATTAATAATGTATTCACGATTGTTGGAAAGTATATTTACGAATAGTCATTGTTGTCTTATTTTTTTGAAATTTAATCCTTTTAACTAACGAAAGAACTTGTAATAGTTGTTAGGTTGGTTTATTTCAATTTGTGTGTTTTATCGCTCTACTTGTTGCATTTTTGTATTAGTGTTTAATATTATTTCTTGTAATAACGACTTTTTCGTACTTGTAATCGTTATTGTTTCGAATAAAAGTTTTGGTTGTTAATATTATTTTAATTATTATTAGTATTATTATCATTGTTATTATTATTAACATTTTTTTTGTGTGTATGTCTGTGTGTGTATATATATACACACATTGGTAAACAATTTTTCATTTACTTTTTTTGGTATGAATAATTCATTGCTTTTTCCCCCTCCCCTCACCTCCCCCTCCCCCTCCCCCTCCCCCCACGGGCCCACCATTTTCCCCTTCCCCCTCCCCCTCCCCTCCCCTCACCTCCCCCTCCCCCTCCCCCTCCCCCCACGGGCCCACCATTTTCCCCTTCCCCCTCCCCCTCCCCTTCCGCCAAACTACTAATCGTCTCCAACCCATTTCTTTCCCCCCACCCAATAATTTAATTTGTAATATATATTTAATGATTTAATAATGAATTATTCATACCAAAAAAAGTAAATGAAAAATTGTGTATCAATGTGTATATATATACACACACACACACAGACATACACACAAAAAAAGATGTTAATAATAATAACAATGATAATAATACTAATAATAATTAAAATAATATTAACAAACAAAACTTTTATTCGAAAAAATAACGATTACAAGTACGAAAAAGTTGTTATTACAAGAAATAAAATTAAACACTATAAATGCAACGAGTAGAGCGATAAAACACACAAATTGAAATAAACCAACCTAACAACGATTACAAGTTCTTTCGTTAGTTGAAAGAATTAAATTTCAAAAAAATAAGATAACGATGACTTTCGTAAATATACTTTCCAACAATCGTGAATACATTATCATAATAATAAAATACATAATATAATCACAAAATATTAGTATGTGTAATTAAAATTATCAAATATCAATTAATTAATCATTCCATGTAGGGGGAGGGGGAGGGGATGTCCATGGGGAAATCCCCCCTAACCATCCCTCACCCAAGGCAAAATTTATCCCCATAGCACCCCCTCCCCCCATGGGGTTGGACATGAACCGTATTTTTATACGATTTTCCCCTTTCCCCTCCCCCTCCCCCCATGGGGTTGGAGATGCCCTTAGTAGAATAGAGATGTTGGGCGATTGGGGAAGAAGGTTTGGGTAGGTTTTTGCTCACCCTAATTTTGAGAACTCATCTCCATTGACCCGACCCGAACCGGAAAAATATAATAACCGTCCCCTCTCTCTCTCTCTCTGCTGCATACGCTGATTCTACTCGGACGCCAAACGGAGAAACTTCTTCATACCCCAGGGGTTAGGGTTTCTTGTAAGCCGGAATCTTCTGATAGATTCGTGAACTGGTTTTGGTCTGATCCGCGAACTGGGTTTGTCTAATTGCTGCTTTCTTGGTAAGTTCTTTGGACTCAATTCTCACTTGTTGTTCTTGTTATTCTTTTTTGTTCGGATCTATTTCATATCTCGTTGATTGTTGCCTTTGTACTTGAATGAGCAGAAACAAATGGGTTTTGTGTAAGAAAGGAATGCATTTTCTAGGTGAAGAAGTTTTCTTGAGTTCTTGTTATTATCAGTGCTTATTGTTTCTTTGTTTTATGGAGGCATTAATGTACATGTTTTGTTAATAAACATCTTGTTTAATGTCACATTTGTGATTGAATGAGGAGAAACCCAGGGTTTAAGAAAAGATGATACCGTTACCTTTTGCCATTACGTAAAGGTTTTTTAGGCCACGTATACTGTTATTTTCTTCCCGTAAAGGGTTGTAATTTTCCGTTATAGGCGATGTTCTAGCGTTGCGGTGTATTTTCTCTACTGTTGCGCCCGATACTTTACAGCTGCATTTGCAAAATTTCATACATTTGGTAACCAATCCCGTTATAATGATTCCGATACCCCATATATCGCTACACATGACCGCAACAGCTATGTCAGCCCTTACACTTATTTAGAACCACGGTAGAACTCCCTCTATGATTGTCAATGTCATTTTACCCCCATGAATATTTGCTGGCTTTTCGTGTATACACCGTAATGTTTTTAATCTGTTGTAATGGTCAGTGAAGCATCCTCAAGTCATCCTCCATACTCTGTCTGTCTGTCGTGCTTTAGACCTCTATTACTATCTCTTAGTGAGGCATCCTCAAGTCAACCCGCCGAAACTTATAATATTATTAATTGAAGTGAACCAATGAAAATCTAACCCGAAATAGAGAACGAAACGAATAATAACAGAATAGAGTTGGAAATTTCACGAATGAAGTGTGAATTTTCTAAGGAGTATTTGCGTGTTTTAGAGATAGTTGGAGGGTAAAAGACACCCTAACTCTTATGCTAGACCTGGAAATACTCTTGGCCAACCGACATTTAAATAAAAGGTTTAAAATGACGGCGTTCCATTTATGAGATCATCCTATTTCAGGTCGTTACGTTTCTTTCTTCTGAATGATTTAAACCTCAACGGCAACATGACATAAGTTGTGGTCTAAATCCTAGAAAATAAGGGTTTCTTAACAGACCCCAACGCAAGAGAAGCTCCATATCCTTGTGGATTTAATTTGGGAAATTGAGCGTGAAACACCTCCCAGTCCTCTACAGTAGCTTCACTGGGTGTTAAATGTACAGAGATTGCGCCTCAGTCTACAGTTCTTGCTTCTTTTGATGAGTCTATCTCGAATACAGAATCCTGTATTCAATTAATGGAAAGTGATTGATTAGCACCTAAAAGGCTAAATGACTGCTTCAATGTCACCTTCTCTTCTGCCGTTATATCTTCATTTGCCTCATGCCTCTATTATTTGGAATAGTCTTGAGTTGCGTTTTGCTTCTTTGTCAAGATCTCATTTCCATCAATTCAAGCTCATGTAATGTAAAATTAAATGCTTCACGGACTCGGGTGCGGATAGCGGATCTTATATGGATCCGGAGATCGGATTTGCAAACTTGCTTAAAAGTAGGATACGTTGTCTCGGTTAAAAATACACAACTTCTGGATACGCGTGCGGGTATATGCTAAAAAAGAAAAAATATTCCTCAATATATTTATGAAATATCATAAATCAGAACTATGTTACCTCGTGGAACGGGAACGGGATCGCGGAACGCCATACCCTATGGAATTCGGTACGCCAGGGGTAGGCTTCATTGGATACCTTTATAGCTTTTTTACCATTTATCGCAAATCATAAAGTGTAAAACTGCTTAATATATGAAATATTTTAAAGTCAATACCCTAAAAATGGATGTAACTTAGCAAAATTCCCCCTTTTACGTAGATGCTTTAGGTGAAATTTGTGAAAAAATAGGGATCGCCAAATTAAGCGATCTGGATCGCTGGTGTTCCATGTTTCGGAACGCGTGATCCACTTCGTAATTCGCGGGGGTACGAGTGAATTGTGGTAACACTGCATAAGAATCCAGAAAAACTTTCATTTCAATTTTAGGCAAGTTTTAGTATATTTAACTATTATATAGCTAGATTAGAAGGACTATAGTGAAATTTTGTACCAAAACTTGTTCTTCTTTTCAAGGGTGTTGAAATATAAATTAACCTTGTCCAGCCCAATGTTTTGAGTAAGCCCAACTAAACATAATTGGTCACTCATTTTTCTTTGAATGAATCGGAATTATGCTTCTCATTCATAATGATGATAGACCCAGCCGCGGTAAGTAAGTAGAGACGGCAACCAAGTCTTCTTCGAAACCCGAGGTTGCCGTACTCAACCCGTCCAATGAGATTTAGCCACATACGCCACACATACTATACCCACACCCTTATCAGATTGTATCGATACGGGTACGACTGCGATTTAGAAGAGTGCGGGTAACATATACAATTGATAAGGGGGAAATTCCGTTCGATGAGTATCTACAGAAGTTTAAATCTCTGGTTGACCGCTTCCCACGTGTGAGTGTGGTTGTTGCTGAATGAGATTTATTTTCAATACTCTGAAAGGTTTATCAGCAGATTATGAGTATTTTAGGTTAGTTTTTCATGTTAGGGATTCTCCATTTCTGTTGCTCAATTAAGTTTGATTTCCCACCTTCGACAAGTGAGACATGAAAAAATGAGTTTATTTTAGAGTAGGGTGTAAGGCTACTTTGCCCATTTTACATTTTTGGTAGAAAGGAGAATTTATAAACAACTAAGGCACATTCGAAATTCTCGGGGATCTGCCTATTACAATCAGAAGAAGAACCATCCATCACACATGCTAGAGGGTATAAGGAAGCATTAAATTCAACTATCAAATTGTTCAACTATTATATTGGAAAGCAAAAGCATATGAAATGGCATTGGTGGAAGCTCCAACAGCAGCATGGTAGCCATTCCGTGGAAGGGAATGTGCTACCCTGTTGGATTCATTGGGGGCAATGTTGCTGCATAAGCAAGAGGAGTCTTTGACCAACTGTCAAAAACCAAATACAAGTGGATCAACAGGGTGAGTTCTGGAAGGATGATAAAACAGATTGACAATATCATCAAAGTCAACATTTTCAATGTAGTTAGTGAGATGCACGCTATTGGTGAGCACGAGACATGTTTTGAGGGAAAGGGCTTCAGCAACGACAGTCGGCCGAGTTATACCATTTTCAGGTATAATTCGGCTGAGTGGAAGGGTGTCTCGGTTTTCTTCCAGTATCTTGGTCTGAATAGGAAGTCAAGGTTCTGATGGTCCAACAACCAAAAAGAAAGATGGTTTGCCAGTGGCTATATGAGATAGATTGTCTTGAAGTCTTGAAGAGCCATATTTAAACAATCATGACTAGAAGGGTTTGGAGGTAGAGGGTCAGGTACAATAGGAGGAGTTTATGGTGTGCCAAATGGTGGCTGGGGAGGGGAATTTCCGAGGAGATGGTCCAAGGTTTAAGGTTGTGTGCAAGAAAGAGGGCATATAAGCGAATGGTTGGGTAGCAAGAGGGCTAAGAAATCATTCTGGTGTTCAAGCAGCCAGGTGAAGAAAGTAATCTTGGGAGGAACTTTGGCTCTCAGAATAATCCAGTCCCCGGAGGGCAATACTAGACTTAGACCAGGAAGCAATGTTCTCAATGCAGGATTACGCCATAGTTAGTAAATACTCCGAATTATTCCGTTTAGTACCCGTACGTACGTATAATTGAAAAATACTCCCGTATTCCGTACTGAAGTCAGACCTAATTAAAAATACCCGAATTTTTGGTTAAAAACGTTTAGTACTCGTATTTAACGTCTTAACGTATAAAACTTCCAAATAAAACTTCTCGCATTCACAATTACATCACATAATGTATCATTAAAAATATTATCTCTTAGTTATTGGTCATGATTCAATATACTATAAACTATTTTCTTATACTTAATATTATTATTATTAAAATCCACAAATATTATAATAAAAAGATTACAAATATCAAGTTAATTATTAATAACCATACATATTATATTGTACACATATACACACGCGCGCGCGCACACACAAAACACACATCCATATATGTTGTATCTTGAGTGCTACGCATTCGTAAACATAAGGGCACTATTTGTATTAAGAATAATTCATACTTGAAATTAGTGCAAGTGCGGTACTTTTTATAAAGAATATAACTAAATAAGTAAAATTCAATGAATCAATAGAGAGAGTTACCATAATGAAAATTTACCGAGTATATATTTTAAAATAAAGCAAACATATATAAAAGAAATGATGAAAAGATAGCAGTATGGGACATAAAAATCTTACTATATGTGTTATTTTAAAGAAAAACTTATTATATGTGTTAGAATACTAAGAAATATGCCCGTATTTTTAATCTCGAATGAAAAATTAGTCTACGAATTATACACGTACGTTTTCAAAACTCGAATTATTCATATCTCGTATTTTTAACCCGAATTTTTACTAACGTACTTTTAATAAAAAATCGTATAGTACCCGTACGTACCGTATCACGTTTTATTTCCGTACCGTATTTTACTAACTAAGGATTACGGAGAAGATTTGGAGAAACATGGAAGTCTGTTTGTACGGTTGAAGCCTCAATTACACCCAATCACCTTCTTCAAAATGCCTTCAGTCTTGTGTTGGTCAGAAAATAGCTTCATTCAAGCCATCAGTGTTCGTGAGAGAGATTTTGAGCTGGTTGAAGCTGAGCTATGGGGGAGAGTAGCCGTATAGAGCCATGAAGGGAGTTGTTTTCATGTTGTACAAGTATCTAACTAATCTCAACCACTTTGACCATATGCTGGTAAGTAACAAAAAATACGAGAGACTTGAGAATACATTATATTTCTACATACTCTGTCCCTAAGTGAGTGTCCTGGTGTTTTGTTAAACTATTTTGAGGAGGTGAATTTAGGCGCAGACAATACCAGAACTTGTGGATCTTTTCACAATGTTATGAAAAGAATAACAAGACTCATTATCATTTTGTTAGTCAAACCATCTACTCAAAAACGTTGAAAGACAACAATAGTACATTCATTCTGGGATGTATGGAGTATTTATCATGTTTTGGCTTTTAACATCTGAAGAAATACAAGTAACTTCTTATTTTATGACACGATTGTCCGGTCTAGAGTTATTATAATTCACTGTTGGAGCTGTGATCTCCTTACTGGATTGCGGTTAGCAAACGCGGTCGCCGGCGATCGGGAATGGACATTTCAGCAATCCGTCGCTTTAAAGTAAGATAGATGAAGCATTGTGGAGTTCTTTCTATAACAAATTTTCAACCGAAATCTTTGCATCTGCGTCTCAATCGCCTTCTAGTTGGATTACGATAAGAGGAAGAGAAGAGGAAGAATTGTCCCTCCAAGAATATGTGGAAAACAGCAGAGACACAATAGGAGGATCATGGAGAGAGGGAGAGATATTGAACAAGAAAATTCAGACAATGTTATCTTGTTCCTCTAATTTATGTTATCTTGTTCCTCTAATTTAGCTACATAGTTACCTAAAATCTCTTCTTGGTTGACCCCTAGCCTACATAGGAGCAGTTTTCTATTCCAATTCCCACTATTTTGAAAAAGAAATTAAAATTGGCCACCAAAGCAAAGGAAGTCTGAAGGAATCAAAATGCATACTTCATATCATTTTTGTAAAGAAAACAACATAATTGATTAATTACATAAATAATTAAAGACCAAATTATATATTTCAATAAAGACCAAATCCTAGAAAACAGGTATATTTCCAAAAGCAAATAAGTCCAGTTTGTTAAGTAAAAGCAATATATCAATGTTCAAATGTATAGGGAGGTATATGTGAATGTCACTCTTGTATAAGTCTAATACAGAAATAATAGAACGGTCCAACAGAGGACTTTCTCCAACTTACATGGTATCAAACCCTAACCGTAACCCTTACCGATCGTCTTTTTGTGCGGCTGCCTTTGTCTTAAGTCAGCCGTCTCTCTGTCTCCGACGACCATTGTCCTCTCCAAGCAGATGACTTCGTGACTTGTTTTGTGCTTGACATTGCAGATCGCAACCTACGATCCTCAGGCCACAAACACCGCTTCTGTGAACACCTTCCCAGACGCTGTTTCTTCTTTGCATTGGGTCTCTTTCTTCGCTCCCTCTTCCGAACACAATAGCTTCGATTGCGAGGCAGGTAGCTGCGATCACTCCTTCCCCTATTCCTAACCGCCGATCTTGTCTGGGTCGGACAACACCGAACAGCTGCTTGTATGCAGTTCCCCCCACAACAGCAACAATTATCCACTTCTCCCCTTTTCTCTACAGTCAACCTTCTGAGACTGTATTGGGTCTCACATTGATTTATAGGTTTGTATTTGTTTGACTAATTGACAGAGGTTCGTGTTTGTTTTTGACAAATCCCTGGACCTACAGTTAGCCCTCACATCTAAGCCTCAAAACAAACAAGGAGCAAGAGCATGACTCCTATTACCATTTAGGAATTGGGTTGTAGGAAACAAACAACTGCGTTAGATCGAATCGGATAAAAGATTCAACACAAATTAGGACACCCAATTATTTGGTATTTAAAAGAATGGCATTCAATGTATGTTAATAAAAATAAGCAATTCACTGTGATTCGTTTGGAGCAGTCGGTTTCATCGATTTAGTCAATTTATGAACACTCTTAATTGAAAAATTGAAAAAAAAAAAAAAAGTTTAAAAGTGAAATTTGAGTTGGAACCTAGGCACAACATGTTTAATTGAGTGAAGAAAAAAATAGGTTACACGATAATAAATTATAAGACAATAATACATATAAGACATACCTAGAGTGCTGATAAACTGATATATCAGGGACAATGATCTTGAATTTAATTGCTTTGTAGAATTCTTATTCTCCATGTAAACTTCTATAGAATATATGTCCACAAAATGAGAAAATTTTGTTCATGTAAATATCACAACAGTCGAGATATAAGGGAAGAAACAATTTTCCTCATTATCTTCAAAGTCGGATTTTTTATTATTTTGAAATCAATTAGCAGCACAATCTAGACCAGCCTTATATTTAAGGTCATGAACCGCGTATGCAATTTTATATGTATTTTATATTTTAAAGACGAACCTGAAATGGATATCTTGATGTGATATTTTACACCATGCACAGATTTTCTTGTAGATCGACGACTTTTCAATTTGAGCAGCAAAATTCTCATAATCTCATGTCTATTAATAAAATATACCAAGATCCATCAAACTTTTGGATCCGTATTGATAAAATAAGAAATTATAACAATCACTCATTTAGATCTTTGATAATTGATAAATACATACACTTACTATTCATTCAACCCAAGAGACGATGTTCATGACTTTGGTCGAACCGCTTATGATAAAGGAACCCTGGAGAGTAGAGATTTGGCAATCCCACAACGGTAGAAAGATAATATCTAGGAATGAAGAAACCTAGATATACACGTGTATTTATACTATGATTAGGGGTGTTCGTAACTAATAGAGATTTAGGGTTTGTGAACTGTGAACACAGAGAAGAAGGAGAAGGAGAAGGAGATAGATAGATAGATAGATAGATAGATAGATAGATATAAGCGGCTATGTATTATCTGTATGTTCAATATAACCCTAATACGGTCTTAAGGCAACTTTATATACAATGAATTTCAACGTCTGGATTTGTAAGGACAAATCCAACGGTAGGAGAGAAATAGGGTTAGGTTTTGGTCAGTATAAAGACATGGATACCCTTATATATTAATGGGTTACAAATACGGTATTGGGCTGTTTTGGGCTCCAACTGCTACTCTATGGCATAGCAGTGAGCTTTGTCTTGGTAGTCCAATTATTATGCCCCCTTAAACAAATGGGGAGCGACGAACCATCACTTATGCTTGAATTCTGTAAAAGGAGCAACTGGAAGAAATTTGGTGAGGCGAATTGGTATGGGCTAGAAACAAAGAAAACACTCAGTTATTTATGAAGGGTTTCCTCATGAACAAAATAATAATCAAGCTCGATATGTTTAGTATGAGCATGAAACAAGGGATTAGCCTTAAGGCTAATGCCGATAAATACAATGAATCCCTTCTACTGAGGCTGAATGTTGGGCTTTAGCAACTGAGGCTGAATGTTGGGCCGATAAATACAATGTTATTTTACGACTTGCAATTTACTAATCCCTTGTTTCATGCTCATACTAAACATATCGAGCTTGATTACTATTTTGTTCGCGAGGAAACCCTTCATAAATAACTGAGTGTTTCCTTTGTTTCTAGCGCATACCAATTCGCCTCACCAAATCTCTTCCAGTTACTCCTTTTACTGAATTAAAGCTAAAGTGATGGTCCGTCGCTCCCCATCCGTTTAAGGGGGTGTAATAATTGGACTACCACGATAAAGCCCACTGCTATGCAATAGAGTAGCAGTTGGAGCCCAAAGTATACAGCTCAATACCCCATTTGTAACTTATTACTATATAAGGGTATCTATGTCCTTATATTGACCAAGACCTAACCCTATGTCTTTCCTACTGTTGGATTTGTCCGTACAAATCCAGCCGTTGAGATCCATTGTATATAAGCTTGCCTTAAGACAATATTACGGTTATGTTAGGGTTATATTGAATATACAGAGACTACATAGCCGCTTCTCTCTATCTTCTTCTTTGTGTTTACATATCACAAACCCTAAATCTCTATCAGTAACGTACACATTTAATCATAGTATGAATACACGTGTATATCTAGGTTTCTTCATTCCAAGATAGTTTCTTTCTACTACTGTGGGATTGCCAAATCTCTACTCTCCAAGGTGCCCGTATCATAAGCGAGTCTACCAAAGTCTTGAACATCGCCACTTGAGTTGACTGAATAGTAAGTGTGTATTTTATCAATTATCATAGATCTAAATGTGTGATTGTTCTAAATTATTATTTTATCAATAAGGATCTAACAGTTTTATGGATCTTGGTATTTTTTTACTTAAACATGAAATTATGAGAATTTTGTTGCTCAAATCGAATAGCCGTCGATCTACAAGGAAGTTCATGCATGGTATACAATATCACTTTAAGATATCCATTTCAGGTTCGTCTTTCAAATATACAGTACATATAAAATTGCATAAGCGGTCCATGACCTTAAATATAAGGCTGGTCTAGATTGTGCTGCTAATTGATTTCAAATAAAAAAAATCCGAATTTCTGGATAATGAAGAAAATTGTTTCTTCCCTTATATTTGTTTTGATATTTTTACATGATGAAATTTTTCATGTTTTGTGGACATATATTCTACATAAGTTTACATGGAGAATAAGAATTCTCCAACGCAATTAAATTCATGATCATTGTCCCTGATATATCAGCTTATCAGCACTCTAGGTATGTTCTATACATATTATTGTCTTATAATCAAGTATCGTGTACTGTATTTATTTTCTTCGCTCAATTATACATGTAGTGCCGAGGTTCTAACTCAAATTTCACTTTCAAACTCTTCTTTCCAATTTTTCAATTATGAGTGTTCATAAATCGATGAAACCAACTGCTCCAAACGAATTACAATAAATTGCTTATTTTTATTAACATACAATGAATGCCATTCTTTTCTTAATTCCAAATCACTGGTTTTCCTAATTTGTGTTGAATCTTTTATCCGATTCGATCTGACCCAGTTGTTTTTTTCCTGCAACCCAATTCATAAATGGTAGTAGGAGCCATGCTCTTGCGCCTTGTTTGTTTTTAGGCTTAGATGTGAAGGCTAACTGTAGGTCCAGGGATTTCTCAAACAAACGTGAACCTTAGTCAATTAGGCCTTCACCATCTCGTCTGTCCCACACCCATAAGAAGAAAAATAAACAGGCCCAATGGACGGCTCCTCATTATTGTCCCGAAACAGCCCATTTTAGAACTGGACTGGATTGGACTGGACTAGAAAACAGAACTCGTCCTCTCTCTCTCTATCTCTGCATACAAGCAAGCTGATTCAACTCAGACACCAAACGAGTTGGGACGGGGCAGCTTCTTGAATCAATCCCAGGGGGTTAGGGCTTTGGATTGATCACATTTGCTTTCTTGGTAAGCTTCTTCTTTTGACTATTATCCTCTTCGTCTTCTTCAATCAATCCCAAGTGTTAAGGGTTTGGATCGATCGCAGACCATTACTTCCGGCGTGTTACTTCATTTCTCTCAAGTTTTGGTTCTTAATTATTACATTTTCTGGGTTTCTCTCGGAATTTTGTGATCTTAAAATGATTTCCTTCTTCAAGTTATACATTTTTGGTGTCAAGATTTGGATCTTTGCAATTTCATTTTGTATATGTTCTTGGTGTACATGTTAGGTTTCAAAACTGGCTCTTTGCAATTTCATTTTGTATATGTTCTTGGTGAACTGAAGTCATATACAGACCCATAACAAAAGTTGCATCTTAGGTAATATATCAGACTTCTTTATAGTAATAGTTCATTTTTTTGTAGATTATTTGTGATTGTACCATAACCATCTATTCATATTTTTTGATCGTCGTGAAAGTAATAGTGTTAATGTCATTTCACTCTCTTGTATATGTTTATAATTGCTGATACGTACTTTTTCTAGTTTTTGGAAGGCTTGAAACTTTAGGGTAAGTTCTTAGCATACCACAGGTGGCTTAATTGTGGCCATCCGCGATACTCCGGCAAATTGCCACACAACGCTAATAACATTAAGGCAAGCTGAGTAATTGAAAATTCAGAGAATTCAACTAAATCCATCAACTGAACTGAATATCCTATTAATGAAAGAAAGGGGACTACAATTGAATAAGATCTCACTCAAAATGGAAGAGAGAGAAATGAATAACATAATAGCACCTGGACTATTTCGCAGGTTTCAGAGTCGGCCGTTGGAGGTTAAACGACACCCTTACTCGTATATGTGAAATTTGAAAATGCCCTTGCCTAACCGACAACTAAAGAAAAGGTTCATAATGGCGCAGTTCCATTTTTGAGATCATCCCACCTCGGGGTGAAGTCAAGTCTTTCCCTCCCCTTCTTCCTAGTAATTAAAATTACTTTTACCACAATAACCTCCTACCCTCCCCCCCCCCCCGACCCCGACGCGCGAATTGCATAATGGATCACGCGTTCCGAAACATGGAAAACTAGCGATCCAGACCGCTTCAATCTATCTTACAATCTCACTATTTTCATCTAAAGTATAATTGTGGAAGGGGAAATTAAATTCAGATTTGCCAACTTACACACCTTTTTTGAGTATGAACATTCAAAAATTTCATATGTTGAGAAGGTTATACTTTATGTTTTCGAAAAATGGTATATCTCCTACAAAGGTATTCAAAGAATCCTACGTCCACAATCCAAGTAACTTAGATTCAAACCTCGACGCTAAGTCGCCGAAATTTCCAGTCTGAACCATAGAAAGTCAGGGGTTCATGGTATACCCTACCCTTTGAGAAAACCTGTCCTCATGGACTGAATTTGGGAGCGTGGAACACGTCTCAATCCTCCCAAGAAGCTGCACTACGAAGTGAATTGACCAGTGAGTTGCCCCCCTTTAACAACATGCCTTCTCATCATAGTTGCAACATGTTTAACCAATAATTTCCTGTCCAACTTCTTATTGAGAAGTAAGACATGAAAATCTAACTGAATTTTGGATTTGGGTAGTAAGGCTAATTTTTAAGCCACTTAGCGCACTTTCTGGGGTACTCATACTAACACACTTCATACTGCTGCAGCAAGCTATGAACAATTTCTCCATTGAACTTAGGTATACCAAACCTAAGCACCTGAAACCCATTCATCCAAGGATATATTTCTTGATTCAAGCTGTCATAGTCTGGTCTAGGCCCTAGTAGTGGAGTGTAGTGGGGAGATGTGGTTGAGGTGCTGGAGGTGCTTGGTGGGTATAGGTGGTTGGATGGTGGTGGAAGCCTGGTGATGCTTCCTGGTGCCACTTGATTAGTGTTATTGGTAGTTTTGTAAGTTGGAGTCGGCTTTATATAGAGAGAAAATGGCTGGATTGGGCATGTGAGAGGTCTTCTATGTGACAGTGATGGACGATTGGAAAAAGTCAGCGTTTGAGGTAGTGATGACGGTGGACTCCAGGGATTCTCAAATTCCTAAGCCACCAACTTTTTGAAGAATCTTATGCTCGTGTTCATATGACTTAACCATACTTTGCTGAACCCTCTGAGAGAGCACTCTGATATCAAACGTGGCGACCGGTGGCTCAATTCTGGCCATCGAGTGATAAGTCAATCAAATCTGTAAACTCAGGATTTTCCTAAACCAACCAAGTGAACCGTAAATCACATTAATTGAGTGCAGTGTGAACTTGTGAGACGGAGTATAAGAAAGTATCAGGTCTAGACCATTGGGGGTAAAAGGCATGTATGCTCCTTACTCATAAGTGAAACACCAAAGTACCAACTGACAACTAAAGAAAAAAAAGGCATGTTTGCTCCTTACTCATATGTGAGAAAGCTGAAGTTGTGGTTTGAACCCTAGAAAATAAGGGGTTCATGATAGCTAGTGTTGACGTAGTGGAAAAGCCCTTGGTCTTTGATGTGTGCTCGGCCTGAGTTCCGTTGTTTAACACACAAAGTGCCACTGGAGGACAATTTCTGTTGTAGCCTTGGGGGCCCTTGGATGCGCTGTTTAAATATTTATGTCTAATCAATTCCGTACTTCCATATGTATTGTAGGCGATGTGAAATCCGATATGTGCTATCTTTTAATACGTGGAAATCATCTTCAACACAGTGCCATATTTAGTTTATCGATCCCTATGTTGTACTTAGTGAGAATCATGACTACAATTTGATGAAGGGAACACAAAAACTCTTAAAAGTTTCTTGGAGATGGTAATCAGCACTTGAAAAATTTATATACTTGCTTTGTAAGTATGTAGTCTCTTACTTTATTCTAAAATAATCCTGGTAAACGGTTCTTTCATGACATGATTTGCTACGATATAACGACTGCCAGCATATCAAGATGTGTCGTTTTTAAATTTTTACATTTCCTTACCATTTATATTTGTAGAAAAATAAACACTGTTAAAAGCCATTGGGGTTGTAAGATTATGAAGCTTTTTTTATTTTAGGGCGAGGAAGATAATGAGGGTATATTGTCAATAGTGCTGAATTTATTTACGATTAGGAGCTGAAGGTTTTTACATAGCTATCATCCTTCTTCCATAAGCGACTTTGTGTGTTAAGCATGACATATGTAAGGTTCCTCCACATCCGCCACACATTCCATACTCACACCAGTGTCGGATCGTATCGACACGGGTACCGCGGCGATTTAAAAGAGTCCTGGTAACGTAGCCAATTACACACTCTGTCCCAACCAAAGATCTGGTTTCTCCACCCCAATATCCTCAAATGACCACCTGCTCTAAACATGATATTATTAAACCATTAAATCGCCTCACTCTTCATGTCCAAATCCGTAACTCCATCTATCTCTTACCTAAGTATCATGTGTCCGATCATAAGGACCCACACTGGAAAGCTTCCATGGATGATGAATTTGGGGCTATCGTCCGGAATAACACTTGGAATTTGGGCCCTCGGACCGCCAAGGGCAATATTCTTCGGGCTATTTGGCTATGTCGACACAAGTTTCGGGTATATGGTACTTTGCGGAGATACAAGGCCAGACTGGTTGCCAATGGTCGTTCCCAGATGATTGTGGTGGACTTTGAGGAGACTTTTAGTTCAGTTGTCAAGTCGGCTACCATTCGTACTGTCTTGAGCATAGCCGCGGCGCGTCTTGGCCTGTCCGCTACCTTGATGTCAACAACATTTTCTTCCATGGGGATCTTGAGGAGACTGTCTAAATGCATCAGTCGTCTTCGTAAATCGCTATACGGCCTCAAACAGACCCCTACGACCTTGTTTCAGCGTTTTGATACATTTATTACTGCTACAATGGGATTTTCAAGGTTCATAATAGATGAGTCGCTTTTTGTTTACAGACGGGGATCTGACATTGTATATCCCCTTCTTTATGTCGACGATATCATCATTACTGGAACCTCATCTGACACCCTTTAGAAACTAGTTGTGCAGCTGTCTCGTGAGTTTGGCATGTCATTTATAAGAACTCTGCATCACTTTCTGGGCATCGCTGTCTCTTAGAACTCTTGTTCTTGTATCAACGACATTATGTGACGGACGTTCTTGCTTGTGCTTTCATGACGGCCCGCAAACCCGTCACCATCCCCGTTGAGACCGGTGCCAAGCTCACAGCGAGGTCTAGGCCGCCAGTTTCTAACCCTAGTGTGTACAGAAGTTTGGCAGGTGCACACCAGCATCTTACCTTCACTCTTCCCGAGTTGTCTTATGTCGTGCAGAAGATATGCCTCTTCAAGCATGACCCTCGTGAACCTAATTTTCATGCACTCAAGTGCATTCTCTGTTATGTTCGCGGCATTCTTGATCACGGATTTCGGATCTCGACACCGACTCCCACTGATCTTACCGCCTATACTGATGCTGACTGGGCCGGCTGCCTCGACACTCGCTGATCCACCTCCGCTCATTGTTCTACGGTCACAACCTTCTCAGTTGGTCCTCTAAACGCCAGACCTAGGTATCTCGCTCTAGTGCTGAAGCCGAATATCCTGGAGTTTCCATTGCCGTATCTGATTTGTGTTGACTTCACATTCTTCTGATTGACCTCCAGGTCCCACCACCTCCTGCCACCGTTGCGTACTATGACAAAGTGAATGCGGTTAAGCTTTCTGGTAACCCGTTCCAACATCAGCACACCAAACATGTATAGATTGACTTGCATTTTTCCGTGAGAAGGTTCGATTGGGGAAACTGCGTGTCCTTCAAATCCTGGTGCCGACATATTCACAAGGTGTTGCCCTTTTCATCTCTTCGAGCGTTTTCGATGCAATCTGAGCATTCATCCTCCCGCTCCGACTGAGGGGGGTGTAATAGAAATTTATCAATGTAGAAATGTATAGGGAGGTATATGTAAATATCACTCTTGTATAACTTTATATACAAAAATAATAGATCGGTCCTACGGAGGACTTTCTCCATCTTACAAATAAGAACAATTCTAAACATCGTTCCACAATCTGGGAAAGCAAATTTCGCTCCGCGTCTACCCTAGCAAACCGACTTCCATGGGGTAACGCGGACTGCGATCCCGTTCCATGTTATGTCGATTTACATAACCTGGGTCTTGTCTATATTATATCACACGATATTGGGATCCTTTGGACTTCTTGTCATACTTGTTGGGTGCAAAATAAATATAGACACCGCCGATATTATCAGATTCAATTGTGATAGTTTGGTGATAACGCCCAAATAGGGGTTATCTTATAGCCTTAAACAATGTGTATGTGTGCTAGAAAGCCACGTTTTAGCCAGAATTCACCCTCGGAAAGCATCGGTTTTAGGAACGAGACGTTTATTTGCTCTTCGTAAATTTCTGCTTATTTCACGCATTTCGAGATATGATCACGGGTTTTTTTCATGTTTTTACAGGAGCAGGTTCAGAAAGTGCATTGGGATGCGTGCCGAGACAGAACCGGGATCGCCTCAGGAGACGTGCAGAAAATGCTCGGAGCAGGATTGGACCGAGACTGGTACAAGGGAGAGTGGAACAGAAAACGGAGAGACTGGAGGAAAAACGAGCAGAGTAAACCGACCGAGGGAGCTGAAAACGCCAAAACCGAGAATCACCGGGACGCGCTCGGTTGACAATATCTTGAGCTTGACTTGGAATTTTAAAGTGAAACCAGGGGCAAAAGAACGGAGACGTCAAGGTATTTCCGAAAACAGGTTATAATGCTGAAACGGAGTCCGGCCGAAAAACCGACTCCCGTCAAGTGTGGGTCCCAGACAGTCCACGTCCGAGTAAGGAGTCTCGGTTTACGGTGTATGGAATCAGGGTCAGCTATTTCGTGTTCGTGACGATTTACGGGACAGTTTTGGCCTAGGGGTATTTTGGTCATTTTGGCACAGGGCCCGGGTTTCCGGAGTCAAGTTCAGATTTTGTCTCCCAAATTCAGTCAGCAGTTTTCCTATGGCCAGAGTCAGGATTGGGCAGAATTTGGAGCGGTTTTGACCCAGGGATATTTTGGTAATTTTGACAAGTTTCGGGTCAAAACGCAAGACGGGAACACGGGAAAACAGGAAGACACCAAGGAAGGCAAATTGGAGATTTCAGGCAGAATTGTGGAACCCAGGAGACCCAACCGGGCCCAACAGAGGACCAAGCCGGGCCAGGGCAACCCCCTGCCAGGAGGTGGGGGGATGATGATTTTGTGGGCCCTGGTTGCGTATATACGCAACCCTTGCGGATATACGCAGCCAGTTTGACATTTTTCCATAGTCGGTGGACCGATGGCAGTTTTCGTAATTTCTGGCGCAAGAGTTTTGGGAAAAACAACACTATTTAAAGACTCGTCCAGACTTGTTTTGATCATCAACACACAATAACACATCCACGGAGAAGTCGGAGCATCCCCGGAGAGCACGGAAACGTGATTCCAGATTCGAAGACTTAGTTTGATCTTATTCTCTCTCTTATTCAAAAACTGTGTTATTTCGTTATGAATTTCGGTAGCTAAACTTTTTACCTAGGTTCTCGGTGAACCTAGGGTTTCGTTTTCAGAGATTAGTTCTACGTTTTGACTATGGATTCATGATTACGTTATCTTAATATCAGCAGCTTTATTCGTTATTCTGTCTTTGAATTTTACTGTTCATGCATGCTCGGCTTGATCACCCAGAATTGCTACAGACCCGAGCCGGTAGGTGAAAACGTTCGGTTAGGGTTAGGAAGAAAAGACAGGATTTAGCACCTTACCCCGATGGGCCGACTAGCGAAGGGGAGTTAGGACTAGCCTGAAATCGTTGAGACCAACTGTTAGAGAATCCGACCCGGGCCATCAGGACAGGCTAGAAACCCTAGCAGACTTAGAACGAGACTGCAGACTCAGGCAGCTTAACAGGAATCCGACAGTCTGCAGGATTGTGATAACGTGTAGGAAAAGAAAAGATACTGCACAAATGGTACGTGGCACGGATAACGAGACTGCTGTGTGTTTTCATATCAAACTAAAGCGAAATCTGAAGAGACCCTAGGGGATCTCAGGACCTAGTATCTCGAACCCTAGTTTTACAACCTTAAGATTATTCAGAAAATTCTTGGAAAAAGATTTACGTCTCAGTTATTTACTTTCAGTACTTAAACAATCTCTCAAAATATTCCTCCTTTTTACACTCTGTTTGTTAAAACAGGTTGCTAGAAAAACCTGCAAAGTCCCCGTGGGATCGATAATCTGAGTCGTAATACACTCTATACTACTTGATTCGTATACTTGCGAATAGCACGCTAAATTGCGCATCATTTGGTTTGCTGGAAATTGTATAAAAAAATTGATTGACATCACTGTGCATCCTATAATCTTTGTATCAGTGTTATTGTGTACTTGGAATAGATGGTTTCAGAATTAATGAGGCTAAAGGGGGAATTGTTGCTTTTCGAGAAACTTAGCTAATGAAGGTATTTTTCTGTGGTGCTCAATTTGTTTGATCATTAAGAGCAGAAGCTTTCTAAACTGGCATTTTCATTCTGGAAGCATATGGTTATTTACACAACCTGAGTTAGACATCAATGTAGGAAAGTTTATTAAGCAATTTCAGGTGTGTTATGCATAATAACAGGACATCTTCCGTTTATAAATTACTTTTGTACTCCTCATATGCATGACATAATCACACTAAAAATATGCATACTCGTGTCGCTTTTTTCCTCGAGTTTATTGTTTTGTCTAGCTTCTTTTTCAAATTTATTTGAATTATTCGATGATTGTGTGCTAATATATGTTTGACGCAATCTTGTGAATTTTAATCGTAATCTTACGGTGCAAGTTAATATCGAGTACGCTACTGAATATATTCCATGAATGGACTGTTTAGTTTTAATTTCTAAGCCTTAAACTCTACTTCCTAAATGTTAAGGCTTAATTACTTAATGGCTACCCCCAGTTTATTAAACCTATCATATTGCAATACCCAGTTTCAAAATCAGCTTACAATGTACCCCAAACGTCAATCTCAAACTGGGAATTTTTTTGTTTCATCACTTAATGGAATAAGCCGTTAGTTGACTTTAATGTTCTTTTTTCAAAGGAAAAATTGTCAATTACATCTTATCTATGAAGATAAAAAACAGCCCAACAACCCCCACCATCACCGCCACTCAACCAGGAATTCAGTCATCGAAACCCATATTCTGGCCACCCAATCCCTCTCAGTAACCACCGCGGCTACTTCTGAAATTTCTGGACTCACAACCCAATCAATTCCTAAAACTTCCCAAAAATTTCACTTTCCCAATCCCACAACCCAATCAATCTTAACCCACAACCCAATCAACCTTCAAACCACTGCTAATCATGAATACAGAAAATCGAAAGGAGAAAACCACGAAATTGACTGAAAATCCCTTAACTTGACCCCAATTCATCCACTTAGCCAATAATTTCACTGGGTGTTTAGCTTCGCTGATCCAAATAAATACTACACCTGACCAATTTTAGATTTGGGGACAGCCCTAGCTGGAAACCAGAGAGAGTTTGCTTAAGAACTCTAACCCATCTCACTCACCCTCGAGGCTCTTTTTAGAGAAAACGCCGCTAAGCACAGCCTCCCCGACTGCGACCATTGGAGCTCCTCCGACCGCATATGGACCTCCAGTGTCGAAGGCCTCTGCAAAAAGCTCCACGATTTGGTAATCTGTCCATTCGTATCACCAAACCAGAAAACAAGAAAGAAATATAGGGAGTGAGAGAGAGACCGGAAAAACCCAGTCCGTTCATTTGTACCTTACATTCTTCATCATCCTTATCTCCAATTCTCCACCCTTAGTTACTTTTGCTCTTATTTTTACTTCATTTTGAGTATTTTTTAAAGTTGACTTATTGTTTATGCAGTGAAAAATATACCATTTCTGCAAGGATGATATTTGGATGGAAATTTTAACCAATTTCATTGCAATATATATTGCAAGGGGTACCATGTCAGTTAGTTTTGAAAAGGTTGAACAAAAAAAAAGGTTAGTTTTGAAACGGGATGTTGCAATTTGATAGTTTCGCCAAACCAGGGGTAGTCATTAAGTAGTTAAGCCAAATATTAATACTAGATTTAATAAGATACTTTTTCTTGGGAAATAATTTCGTTGTCTGACCAGGAGTATGCATAGTTTTAGTGAATGAGCTCATTAGTTTTAAAGTCCTTAACTCTTTTGTAAATCTGTGTCTACTGCTTCCTAATGTGGACCTTCTACTATATTGGATTTTTAGGTAGCTATCAAAAAACATTTTATATGTGTGCGCTTCTAACAAGTTTCTCAGTTTAAAGCTTCACTGATAAAGAAAACTTCAGTGAATTCTGTAGATATAAGTAGTACGACTAGTTGTCAATTTGGTTTTATTCACATCTAAAAAGGGTTAAAATCTATTTCTTTTGCATGCAGTTGGGGGGGGGGGGGGGGGGAGGGTAACATGCGACATACCGGAAGTGGGGCCAATGATTCGAGCGAGGGAGAAACACCACTTATACGTGGACTGCCAGACGACATTGCTGTTCATTGCTTGGCAAGAGTCCTTAGGACTTATCACGCGAAACTTAAATGTGTATCCAAGAGATGGAGAAAGTTGGTTTGTGGGGAAGAGTGACGCATCGTCCGCAAAGAGTATAATTTTGAGGAGACATGGATATACGCTTTATGTGAAGATGAGTTCAGGAAAGGTGGCATATCTAAATATCGCTGTTATATGTTAGACCCCCAGGCGTCATGAAAGTGCTGGAAGCGCATTCAGGTTCTGCCTCCCTCCATTGTACGGAGATAGTACATGAACTTTGAAGTGTTGGAAAATAAAGCATACTTGATTGTTGGGCGAGATCTTACTCGTGAAGGTGATTGGACGGACGACGAGTTAGATGATTTTATACCAAACGTTGCTGATGAAGTCTATTGTTATGATGCGATAACAAACTCTTGGAGTGAAGTTGCTCCTTTGTCAACTCCCAGGTTATCTCATTACTTTATGTTTCTATGCTTTGTTATGGTAATTAAGATATCATATATATAAATCGGATTATCTTCAAAGAATCCCCTTATATATCTCATTAGTTGTGGTGTTGAGCTACAATTATCGAAATGCAATTGGTGTTTTTTTTGATGCATTAATTTTTAGTTTTTTAAAATAAAAACCCAATGTGCTTGGACACTTATTTTTCTTAGCTTTTTGGTTTTACAATACCTTGGCCCCGGTTCTTGAATCTAGTTTTTTAGTTTCTTAATAAAAGAAACCACCCTATCCAAACAGTCTCGGTAGTTAACGTACATTAGGGGAATCGTTTTCATGATTTCCTGTGTGTCCAGTCCATTCACTCCCAACTTTAATCTGGATGGTTAACTTATCTGGTGAACTACCACACTGGCATTTTGTGGTTTATGGTGATCACTTTGAATTGTTATGGGAAACAATTGCTCGTTATTTGTTTGTATCCTGCAAAAGTCTCTTAGCTTATGCTTCTGGTTTTGTAAGATATCTAGTTGAATACTTAGTAATGATTAGGGTCATAATTTCATGATGCTTGCAGATGCCATTTTGCTTCTGGAGTGCTAGGTGGAAAAATTTATGTGGTTGGATCAGATTTCAACCCAGATGGTAAACATACCTTGGAGGCTTACGACCCTATGACAAAAAATTGGACAACTCTGCGGATCCTCATGGGATGGATTGCTCCTTCGATGTATCTGTTGTGTACAATGGAAAACTTTATGTGCAGAACTTAACATGTGGAGCTGTTTATGATCCATCAACTGGTATATGGCAATGTCAAGACATTGATTTTCTGTTAGGCTGGCATCCTACATCTGTTGTTGCAGATGGGAAACTTTACTCTTTCGATTCAATTTTTTGCGAAAACGTGGGACGAGGACCTAAAAGAATGGATGACTGTTGCGGATCTGGCTGCATATCTCAAGGAACCGAGCCCACTGCCGCATTACGATCTTGTTGCTATTGGGAAGATCATTTTTTTCATTAGCGAGGGGCTTTTTACATTAGAGGTCGATGCCAGCAATGTTGGGGAAGGAGGGTAACTCTCGATTTCAGGTGTGACCGGACCAATCTCTGAAATCAGACGTGTCATATGCAAGTGTATGACGATTTGAGGTTCTTTTCATGATGGTTTAAACCGTGTGACGAAGACACGTTGGGTGCAATCAGATGGCCATTAATTCTAATATTCTTTGTGAGTGCAAGTATATTTCTATTTTCTCGGGTAATTTCTGTGTTAGTTTTGTATGTGTCTGATATTGAGTATGCATATGAAAACTTCCAATGAACAAATTGATGAGTTTTAATTTGTAAGCCTTAAACTCTAGTTCCTTAAGTTCAATGCTACTTGTTGGCTACAACACTATTTGGTAAGAGATTTTGTCTCAGGACATTTTTTCGTTGTCATACACAAAAAGCATTAGTATTTTTCAAAGTCTTAAACTGTTTCATCCCCACTTGGTATTCCTAGTTTATTTTGCAGGCCACTTTTTAAGCCATTAGGGTTACTACAACTTCCTAGAAGACACGATTTCTGAACGATTTTGAACCAACTGATGACAGTATGCGATTTGCGCACATCCTTCTGCCTGATTCATATCTACCATGGCTTCTGACCTTCAACTTGGACTTCAATTCTTCATTTCAAGCATCTAGTCCTGGGTACCAATTCACCTTGTTTCCGCCAATTATTTGCTATGGCGAGCTCAGATGCAGACAGTTCTTGGTGCAAAATCAACTTCTCCATTGTAATGGATGACCCACCAATTCAATTTCTGTAATCTCCGACTACATCTGAAGCTATGGATCCATCAGGTTCCGTTAATGATTATGGAGTTCTTAATCCTGCATATCATTGTTCTCTTGTTGATCCTCATTTTCTTATTTGCTTGTTTTCTTCGATTACACATGCAATCCTATATTTGGTTCTGCATCTGCAGAATTCACGTCAGACATGGTTTGCACTGGAAACAAGATTCAACTCTCTTTTGCGTGCTCATGTGCATCAAATTAAGCCTCAGCTGTCGTCATTACAGAAAGTCAACTTAACTATCACATGGCATCTAGACCAATTCAAATGTATAGTGGATCATCAGGCACATGTTAATGAGTACATTGTAGATGAGGACTTGAAAATGTATGTTCTTGATGCAGGAGCAGACGATCCAGATGAAGCTGAACTGTCAGATGCGACTAATTTGGCGCTTCTCTACCATGAGATGGAAGATAAGCGCAAGGGACGGAAGAAATTGCAGCTTTTGGTGTCCCCGCACTGTTTGGGCCATAACTTTGGCTACGGGTATCAGAATGACGCGAGCCACCCCAATTCGGAAAGCTCTCGACGAGACGCACGACGCCCCGATCGAGCTACGCTCCATCGGGGTCCATCTTCATCCCCAAATTCCACTGTTTGACCTATCATACGGGCGTTTTTAGTTATTTTTTACTATTTTTAGTAATATTTCCGTTGCTTATTAGGACCTCAGTTTGGCACCGTTTTGGGTCAAACTTTCACGTACGTGTTTCTTTCAATAAGGCCAAACTGTTGGGCCAATTTCGGGATTTTGCCATTTTTGGCATATTTTATGATTTCAGCTATATATGCCCGGCTTGTGGGCAGAATTGAGCAGTTTTTGATCAATAGATATTTGCTTCGAACCCTAGAGTCTCTCTACTGGTTTTTGCCTTTCTATTCGTTGTTCTGCTGCGTTTGATCCCTCGCCTTGATTCAATTCGGCGTTAGGTTGGTATCAGAGCAAGTTCAACTTGGGAGGAAGATCATCATCGACGATGCCTCGTGGACGTGCTCGTGGTCGTGGGCAGCAGGTTGCTGAAGATCCCCCCCTGAGAGAACGTAACCTCGAAGACGTGATGAGGATAGAAGATCTGCAGCGACAGAACCAGGTTCAGCAGCAGCGGATCGAAGAGCTGACACGGCGCCTGGCGGCGCAAGATCTGGATGATCAGGAAGACTCAGACAACGACTCAGACACGTCACTCGAAAACCCGTACCATCGCGAGCCACGAGTTCGAGAGTACCGTGGTCGTGACGATCATCGCAGCGGTCTAGGATTCAAGGTCGAGATCCCTAGTTATTCCGGTACCCTTCAGGCCGATGGATTCATCGATTGGCTGAACGAGGTGGATCGGATCTTTGAGTACAAGGAAGTTTCTGAACGTGAGAAGGTGAAGTTGGTCGCAATCAAGCTCAAGGGCAGAGCTTCAGCATGGTGGGAGCAGTTGCGACGTTCTCGTGAGAAGCAGGGAAAACCGAAGATTGCTGAATGGGAAAAGATGAAGAAGAAGATGAAGGCTCACTTTCTTCCCTTTGGCTACACCCAAACCCTATATCAGCGTCTCCATACGTTGAGACAGGGCGTTAAATCGGTGGAAGATTACACTGAGGAGTTCTACCAGTTGATCGCCCGCAACGACCTATCCGAAACAGAAGAGCAGCTAGTAGCACGGTACTTGTCAGGTTTGCGACAATCCCTGCAGGATGTTTTATGCTTGCAAACTTACTGGACGGTTTCAGAAGTTTACCAGAGGGCTCTTACTGTGGAGAAGCAACAGAGCAGAAAACCTGCATCGAGGGCCGATCAGACCAATCGATCGACTCGATCTCAGGAGTCCCGACCAAGCACCCAGGCAGCACCCGGTACATCGAGTAGCGGCTTCAAGTGCTACAAGTGTGGCGAGCCAGGACACAGGGCGACAGAGTGTAAGAAGCCGGTTGTGCAAAAGACGAAGAATTTATTCATCGAAGAGGGTACTGCGGACGAGGTCGAAGAAGCGGAGTACCAGGGAGACCCCGTATATGATGAATACGAAGATGAAGATGTGCTTTACGGGGATGGTCATGAGAATCTGGTCGTCCGTAAAAACTTGCTAACTCCCAAGGGTGACTCGGAGGATGATTGGTTGAGGACCAATATCTTTCACACTACCTGCACAATTGGGAAGAAGGTTTGCAAGATGATCGTAGACGGTGGCAGTTGCGACAACATAGTCTCTGAAGAAGCCGTCAAGAAATTGCAGCTGAAGACGGAGCAGCATCCTGCGCCTTACAAGCTGTCATGGTTGATCCGAGGTTCCGAGGTAACAGTTGATAAAAGATGTCTTGTTTCTTTTTCAATTGGTAATAAGTATCATGATAGTCATTGGTGTGACGTGGTAAAGATGGATGCATGTCATATTTTGTTGGGTCGTCCGTGGCAGTATGATAGACGTGTGTTCCATGATGGGTACAAGAATACCCATTCGTTTGTGATGAAGGGGAAGAAAATCGTACTAGCTCCGCGACGGGAGGGTTCCACTCCGGCTCCAACCGCGCCGACTAACCTGCTTTCTCGATCCCAGTTCTTGGGAGAGATTCGGCGGGAAAAGTTTGTTTATGCATTGATCCCTTCTAATAATAGTGCCAGTAACGAGGAATCTGAATTACCCCCTGAGGTGCAGCAGGTTTTGGATGAGTTCTCCTACTTGATGCCAGAGGACCTCCCTCCTGGTTTGCCACCAATGAGAGATATCCAGCATCAGATATACCTAGTTCCAGGTTCTAGTCTGCCAAACAGACCTGCCTATCGTCTCAGTCCCAAGGAAGCAGAAGAGTTACAGAGGTAGGTACTTGAATTACTTGAGAGGGGTTACATCAGAGAGAGTATGAGTCCTTGCGCAGTGCCCGCTCTGCTAGTTCCAAAGAAGGATGGTTCTTGGCGCATGTGTGTAGACAGCAGAGCCATTAATCGGATCACTGTGAAGTACAGGTTTCCCATTCCGCAGCTTGATGATATGCTAGATCAATTGTCCGGCTCTCAGGTCTTCTCAAAAATTGACCTCAAGAGCGGATACCATCAGATTCGGATCAAGCAGGGGGACGAGTGGAAGACCGCGTTCAAGACACAACATGGGTTGTACGAGTGGATGGTGATGCCTTTCGGTCTCTCCAACGCACCTAGCACCTTCATGCGGTTTATGCATCAGGTTTTGAGGCCTTTCATGGGGAAGTTTGTTGTCGTTTATTTCGATGACATTCTTATTTACAGTCCCACATGGGCTGTTCACTTTGATCATTTGCGAGCTGTCTTTGAAGCATTGAAGGCGGAGAGTTTGTTCATTAACAGGAAGAAGTGTTTCTTTTTCACTACTTCTGTACAATTTCTGGGTTTCATTGTGTCTACTGATGGTGTGCATGCAGATCCTTCGAAGATTGAGGCAATTGTGGACTGGCCCAGGCCTAAGAAACTGCACGATGTGCGCAGTTTCCATGGGTTGGCTTCTTTCTATCGCAGGTTTATCAGAAATTTCAGCACTTTGGTGGCACCCATCACTGAGTGTCTGAAAGGGCGTGATTTCAAGTGGACGGATGAAGCAGAGGCCAGTTTCAACCAGGTCAAGAAGATGATGACAGAGGCACCAGTTCTGGCACTACCTGATTTTGACAAGATGTTCGAGGTTAACTGTGATGCCTCAGGTTTGGGCATTGGCGGTGTTCTGAGTCAGTCAGGGCGTCCGATTGCGTTCTTCAGTGAGAAGCTATCCGGGGCCAGAAAGAATTACTCGACTTATGATTTGGAGTTCTTCGCCATTGTTCAGACGTTGAAGCACTAGCGTCATTACCTAGTGCAGAAGGAGTTCGTTTTGTTTACAGATCATGAGGCTTTGAAGTACATTAATGGGCAGCACAAGTTGAGTCGGCGGCATGCCAAGTGGGTGGCCTATTTGCAGGAATTCACTTTTGCATTGAGGCACCAGGCGGGAAGTTTGAACCGGGTAGCCGATGCTTTGAGTAGGCGTAATCTGCTTCTTACATCCATGAGCAACCAGGTTCCTGGGTTTGAAGCATTTGCAGATATGTATGAGGCAGACCCTTCCTTTGGGAAGATCTTTGCTGAGGTAATTTCTGGTCAACGCCATGATTTTGTTTTGCATAATGGTTATCTGTTTCGGGGACGGCGTTTGTGCGTTCCAGATTGTTCTTTGCGGGAGCAGATTATTAGGGAGCTTCACCAGGAAGGGCACTTTGGCCGAGACAAGACGTTTGTTCTTGTATCTGCTGATTTTTATTGGCCAAAATTGAGTGCTGACGTGGCGCACTATGTGGACCGTTGCTATGTGTGTCAGCGATCGAAAGGAGTTCTCACGAATGCAGGTCTTTACACTCCTTTACCTGTCCCTAAGGCGCCATGGTTTGATGTCAGTATGGATTTTGTTCTCGGCTTACCCCGCACCCAGAGAGCGGCAGATTCTGTCCTTGTTGTTGTTGACAGGTTTTCCAAAATGACACATTTTGTACCATGTAGGAAGACAATGGATGCAGTGCGGATAGCCCACCTCTACTTTAGAGAAATTGTGAAGCTGCATGGGGTACCACGGTCCATCACCTCTGATCGTGACACGAAGTTCATGAGTCAATTTTGGAAGAGCCTCTGGGAGAAGTTGGGCACTCAGTTGAACTTCAGCAGTGCGTATCACCCGCAGACCGACGGGCAGACGGAGGTGGTGAATCGCAGTCTAGGGAATCTTCTCAGGTGTTTGGCAGGTTCCAAGCCCAAGCAGTGGGATTTGGCGCTTGCTCAGGCGGAGTTTGCGTATAACAGGTCAGTGAACAGAACTACGGGAATGAGTCCTTTCCAGATTGTTTATGGTCAGAACCCGACAGGGGTGCTGGATTTGACTCCGATTCCGCGCGTGGGACGCGTTCATCCTAAGGCTGAGGAGATGGCAGATCACTTGAGGGGTATTCATGACCAGGTGAAGAACAAGATTGAAGAGAACAACAGAAAATACAAGGATCGGGTGGACAAGCATCGTCGTCAGGTACTATTTGATGTTGGTGATTTTGTATGGGCTGTATTGACTCGTGATCGTTTCCCTGTTGGCGAGTACAATAAGCTCAAGGATCGGAAGATTGGGCCTTGTGAGATCGTGCAAAAGATCAATGATAATGCTTACAGGTTGAGGCTTCCCAGTCACCTGAAGACCTCGGACGTGTTCAATGTGAAGCATCTCACTTCTTGCTTTGTGGATTCTGAAGACATTGCTGTGAACTCGAGGACGAGTTCTTTCCAACCCGGGGAGACTGATGCAGGACCAGACGATCCAGATGAAGCTGAACTGTCAGATGCGACTAATTTGGCGCTTCTCTACCATGAGATGGAAGATAAGCGCAAGGGACGGAAGAAATTGCAGCTTTTGGTGTCCCCGCACTGTTTGGGCCATAACTTTGGCTACGGGTATCAGAATGACGCGAGCCACCCCAATTCGGAAAGCTCTCGACGAGACGCACGACGCCCCGATCGAGCTACGCTCCATCGGGGTCCATCTTCATCCCCAAATTCCACTGTTTGACCTATCATACGGGCATTTTTAGTTATTTTTTACTATTTTTAGTAATATTTCCGTTGCTTATTAGGACCTCAGTTTGACACCATTTTCGGTCAAACTTTCACGTACGTGTTTCTTTCAATAAGGCCAAACTGTTGGGCCAATTTCGGGATTTTGCCATTTTTGGCATATTTTATGATTTCAGCTATATATGCCCGGCTTGTGGGCAGAATTGAGCAGTTTTTGATCAATAGATATTTTCTTCGAACCCTAGAGTCTCTCTACTGGTTTTTGCCTTTCTATTCGTTGTTCTGCTGCGTTTGATCCCTCGCCTTGATTCAATTCGGCGTTAGTTCTTCATGGTCTGATTAAGGAATTTGAGTATTTCAAATCCAACATTAGCATTTGTGATCCTCCTTTGTGTCTGGCTGAGTTTCAAAGCATGTTACTAGTTATATTCTCATCTACTCCTTCTATAAGTACTGTTTTTTACCACTCCTAATGCATAAGTTCTCCATGCCCTTCAAGCTCAGTATTCTGCATTCAATGTCACTAAGTTATAGTCATCTATTGGTTCAAGATTTAAGCACTATCATCATGGTTCTCGGTCAAGAAATGGTCCTACAAGAACGGGGGCCGAAGGGTAATGGCCGCAGGTTCCCACGTCATCATAGAAAAATGGTCCCACTTATCAACAGAGAGGATATGGAAATGGCGACACTCTCCAATCCACAGTGTTGGTTATGGTAATCTAACTCTATCTTCTCTACCTGTCATACTCTCCGAAATTCTTTACTCTCCATCAATGTTTTTTAGTCTTTTGCCAGTCTCTGAACTCACCTTCGATAATGATTGTTCTATTATATTTGATACAAACGGGTTTGATATCAAGGATAATCATACACATACCAGTCTCTACAAGGGCAATTGGACATTATAAGGGGACATAATGACTTATGTTAAGATTTGGTTTTCTCCCTCTCTCCTGCTATTTTCTTTCTGCACTCTTTCTGGTGTTACGGTTTGCATATTATGAATTGACCAATGTGTTCATCAATTTAGGTTATCTCTTCTTCATGCACCTCCTCAAATAAATATCAAGGACATGAAGGAACCAAATAAGATATTGCACAAGATTTCCGTATATTTCCGGTTTGATTACATTCATAACGTTTGGTTAGTTATCGGTGATTGATACTTCGATGTGTCATACTCTCCATATATGCCAAACATTGAGCTATGTGCTTTCAACGAGCTTAAGATTCTTCACCCAATTCGATGGGTAATTTTGCAACAACGGGAATAGTTGCGAGTGCTGCTATTGACGAGGCATTAGGTGGTAGGGTACTGAAAAAAAAAAAAAAAAAAAAACTATCATTTTCCAACTAATGAAAAAACCAAACACAACATATAAAAAGAAGTCTAAGTTTCATTAATACATACTATGTTCAATCCTTTAAGCAAGGCGAATCAAATTGTCATACACTTGCAGATCACAGGTGAAATTTCTGAAATAGGTTGGGTTACATGTGAAATTAACAGTTCCCCGCCTTCAGCGATATTGTTCACATCCAGCACTGCAGTAAAAAGCCCCGCACCAATGATAAATATGTTCTTCCCTATAGCGGCAAGACGATAACTTGTCAATGACCCTGGTTTCCAGAGACTTGAAACATTCCCCACAAAAATCCATTCTTTTGTAACTTCGTTCCACATCCTGACCACGAATCCTCGAAGTAGATCAAAAGCGAAAAGCCTCCCGTCTGCAACAACAAATTTATCACACTGGCCCGTTATAAAGTTGTCCACATCGTTCCATATACCAGTTGATGGATCATAAACAGCTGCGCAGTCACTTTGTCGCTGGTTATCAAATTTTGGATACCCCACATAGATTTTTCCGTTGTGCACGATAGATACAAAGGACTAACCGATCATATGCCCATGTGACTCAGCTGTCCAAGCGTCCATAATAGGGTCGTAAGTCTCCCATGTATGTGTACTATCCGGGTTAAACGGCGACCCAACTGCATAGATTTTCCCATTAAGCACTCCAGATGCAAAATTACATCTGAAAGCATCATGAGATTATGAATAAATTAGTACTAGATAACTTACAAAAACCAGAATTACAAAGGAATATTCAACTGCTGTTTTGCAGTAAGATGCTAGAAAATTATTTTTTTCCATGACAATTTATTCAAATCTTCAAAAACCACAAATGGTTTCCTTATTCTTGAAGTTTAGTCTTAGCTCTGAGTTTTTAGACTTAGTGACCATTTTGATGTATAGAAGGATAAAGTAATGAGTTAACCTTGGAGTTGACAAAGGAGCTACTTGACTCCACGTATTTGTTAACGCATCGCAGGAGTGGACTTCATTGGTAATTTCCCGTATCGAATCATCTGAATCCGCATTGGTTATCGCACCATCTGAATCGCTTTCTGTCGAAGCATTATCTGAATCTTCCGCCGGAACATCATTGTCCCACCACTCTCTTTCAGTGAAATCTCGGCCACCAATCAAGTAAGCTTTATGTCCAAGCACTTCAAAATTCATGAACTGCCTCTGTGCAATGCAAGAAGGGAGGTCCTGAATGCGCTTCCAGGACCTTCTTGATGCATAGGGGTCTAGGACATAACAACAATATTTAGGTATGTCATCTTCCGCATACCCTCTTCGAACAAAGCGTATATCCATGTCTCCTCAAGATTATATTTTTTGCGGATGATACGCCACTCTTCCCCACGAACCAAGTGCCTCCATCTCCTCGATACACGTCTGAGTTTCGCGTGATAGGACCTAGGGACCTTTGCCAAGCAGCGAATTGCAACGTCATCAGGTAGTCCGGGTATAAGTGGCGTTACTTCTTCATTGGAAAAGTTAGAAGCACTTCCAATAGTACCCACATTGGTACTGCGATCAGGATTCCCCTGCGTGCCGAAGAAACAGATTTTAAGCATTGTCAACTATCAATTTAATCAAAATAGTACGAGCAGTAATCATTATAAGTGCATGTTCAAACATATAAATTGTGTCCTTTTAAAAAAACAGAAAGCTTGGCTAGTATGTTAGAAGTGCACCCCAGGAGAAGATTTTTTGATCAAACTAGTAGAAGAATCATAACGTCAAACTACACTAAGAACCAGAGATTCTTGGAATACTATCAACGATTTTAACCATACTAAAGCATCCCCCAAACTCAAGAAGAAACCCAGAAACAACATATGGCATTAGTAGACAAAATACCAAAATAGTCAAATCAGAGATGGCCCAAGGAATTGAATTCAAGAACAGACAAAAGTGAGATTATCTGAATCAGAAAACGTAATCATAAAACACGAGCAATCAAACCCAGAAGAGATACAACTAGATATCAAGAAAAACACTAGTTCAAGTACCCAATTCGGTTTGAAACCAATCCGTTCAAGGTTTTGACATCAAGAAGCACCATGAGAAACCCAGATGTCTGAATTCAAATAAACCAAATTTAACTTGATGATTCCACAATGTCCTTCGAATTCAATCAAACACAAAACAGAAATCAACAAAAAAATACGAAAGCGAGGATGCAATCACTGCAAACTGAATCAAGCAAAACAAAATTCGCAAACAAAACTTTGCAATGCACCTCTACGATATAAGGATGAGGATCGTTGAGAAGGGATTGCATCTCGAATATGTTTGAGTCCTGCATGTTCTGAATGTGGCTACTCTGATTTGTGTTAGACAAAAAGACGAGGAAAGTTCTGAGAATTATGTGGAGGATTTGTGTTCTGGAAAGAGGCCGGATTGGTGGATATGAGAGTGGAAAATGAATTGTGTTATTTCCATTGATCATGCTGAGTATTTATACACAAGCGCTATTGACTACATAGACTACATCAAGTGACTATATACATTGTATCTTCATGCTAGAGTAGGAAACATTATAATTTATATCTATATTATTATATATAAAAGCTAGGTGGTAAGCAAAAATTCACTCTTTATATGCCATTTGTCACATCCATAAATTTAACCATATGCCATTTGTCATCAACATCGTGACATACATGTCATGTAATAACCAATTAAAATGATCCACCTCATCCATAAATTTAACATTTAATGTTTCATAAAATTGACATTTAATTTGAAGTAAATGCAATAGTTGTAACTCTTCGTTTTTGTGATATTTAGATTATAATAACTATAAATTAATTATTTTTTTATAAAGAGGACATGAGAAAAATTACAATAGCATCTTCCTTCTAATCTATTTTTTAAAAGACTATTATCCTGCTAAATTTAGATTATGAGGAATCAAAAAATCATCATAAATATGTCTTTTAATATGAATTATTTACAATAGTTGTAATTCATTATTTATATATTTCACTTTTATAATATTAATTATTTATAGCAACTATATATATATATATATATGTATATATGTATGTATATATTTTAGAACGACGATAGCAAAAGTGAAAATTAAATTCATTCTATAATCTCTTTTTTTTTTAAATAAATATTTGTTATGTTCTTGTCGGTATATATAAAAAAAAAAAGTCTATGAAATCTGATAGATAAACAATTCTTTAAACTTAATTTTTTTTCCAACTCACCACTTCTTTAATTACAATGTATTGAACTATTTAGTAATAAAAATATTTAAATTTAAATGAGACGATAAAAATAATTAAGTTTTGTTCTAATCAATCTCATGTCATACAATAACCAATTAAAATGCTAACTATTGGTTTATGTAGAGTACACGAGTAAAAATTACAATAGCATCTTCCTACTAATCTAATTTTTCTAAAAGCCCAAGTACCTGCTACTGTAAAAAATTTAAATTATGAAGAATCAAGAAATTATCATAAATAACCTTTTTAATATAAAGTGCTTAAAATAGTTGTAACTCATCATTTTTTAAATTCATTGTCGTGATATTAATAATTTATACAACTACAAATATACATATTTACATATTCAAAAGCGAAAATAAAAACTAAAAATTAATTTTATTCTCTGATCTGTTTTTTGGGAAACCAACACTTTTTATTCAGTTTGGGGGTATATATAAAAAATGCATGAAATGAGAGATAACAATTCTTTGAACTTGATTTTTGTAAACTCTTCACTACTTTAATTTCAATGTTATTGAACTATTTAGTAATGTAAAAATATTTTAAAATTAAAGGAGATGATAAAGATAATCAATTTTTTCTTATCTATGTTCATTAATTTATTTATTTTCCAGTCTCTGTCTCTCTAATCTCCTTTCTAGAAAACTTGAATTTGTTATTTTTTTTGTTCGTATATAAAATAGACAAAAATGTCAAAAATTAAAGAGATAACAATTCTTTGAACTTCAAAAATACTTTAACTCTCCATTTCTTTAATTTCAATGTTATTAAAAATTTAATAATAACAAAATATTTTAAATTAAATGAGAAGATAAAAATAAATTAATTTTGTCCTAATCCATTATCCATTAATCTCTTTTCTAAGATGTCTAATTTTCTTTTACTATATATAAATACATATTTTGTGGTAGTGCACATAAAAAATAATTTCAAGAAATCATTGAAGTAGCAGGTCATTCCACTACAAAACTGTAAGTTAAGTATTTTTTTAAGTTCATTGTAATTATACTATTAATAAGAATTAAAATACTTCTGAAAGTAAAGAGTTGTTATAAACAAGGGTAAAATTTATTTTCTTCTAAAAACAATAATGATTTTTTTCAATCAATTAGTATCCATCAATTATAATATCACAACTTTTGATGACAAAATATCACAATTTTTTCTCTTTCTCTTTACATTTATTTTATTGATTCATATTGGCACTGTGATAGACTATTAATTTGTTACATGTAGTATTCTATGAATGTAAACAGGAGATGCTGCAAACAAGAAAGGGTTTCCTTATATATAAGGATCACGAAGTGATTTAATACGGATTTCTTTCTTCCTAGAGAAGAAATCTCTATTTGATAGTTGATTATTTGAATGCAACATCATTCGTTCACACATTTCTTCTTGGAAGTTGAGTTCATGCATACCCGTAAGCTACATCATAATTATGTTTCGGCGATGAACTCATGAAATGCTGTTATCAATGAACTATTGTGTACGAGAGAATCCTTTAGGGAGGATTCAATATACACCAAGAGCAGAGGATAAGAACACATGAAGAGTAGGGTTGTGTGTAGGGAGAGAGTAAGGCAATAGTACTGTATGAGAGAGAGACATAATTTTGGCAGAGCATCCGCGTATCTCAGGTGATTCGTCCTTGTATGGAAGGGTTAACGATCCTATATATAACGGAGAATGTGACCGTTGTAGTGGGTTAATGCGCTCATTAATGGCGACTTAATTAGCTTTACCACAACGGCACGTTCGTCCGCGTATATAGGAACCGTTACGCACGTCGTCCGCGTTTACCGGAACCGTTACGAGGTTGACCGGGTTTATGGAGCTCGTGCCATAAATCTCTCAAAACAGTTAATAAGGTCCCGCGCGGGCTTGGTTAACACTCGCGCGCGACAGGACTTACTCTAGCCTCCAAACCAATAAGTCCCTACAAGTCTCGTGTGGTGGTATGCGAGGGCCCTGTCTTGCAGCCCCCACGTGGATCAGCGCGGGTGGTGATCCAGTGTGTGTGGAGCACAGCTAGGTGTGCTGGATGATTGCCATGTGGCTAAGATCTGTCTGTCTAGAAAGCACTATCTACATTAGCCCCCTTTCTGCGCGTGAAGACACATAGCCGGATAGGCTTCAATGCGCAGGAACCAATGCACGCGTCGCTGCCACGCACCAATTCAAATACACACAAAATCAGCCCCCGGTGCGTGCCATTATGACCTAGAATCCCTAGATTCGTGCCGTCTGTTCTTTTAGGGTTTTAGGCGTGACGTCAACTTGTCCTGTGATTGCGCGATTCGACGGTGACGGTTGCGATTCGACTACTGAAAGGACGCGAATCCTCGTTGTTTTTGAATGGTGTGTCCCAGGCGCAGAGACTGAACTTTCCAGTGGGAGAGCAGCTCGATGGTTTAGAACCAATCTTCCCAAGTGCACATGGAGCCTGATATGCGATGACCGGAGCAAGTTTACTGCTAGGCCCTATGCCACGCGTATTGAGAATGTGGGATGGTTCCCGAAGCTGTATCCCACCAAATCTCTCGCTTATTCAGAAGAACTCCTACGCGAAGGTCATGAGCGCTATCGCGAATTCTTCTACTGGTGTTTAAGGGGTTCTCTCCCTGCTCTGGCTGAGTATGTTCCTGAACTTACTCCCAGGTATGAATGGATCACAGTCGACGTTGATCCAAACTCGCGTTTCTCCCCAGTTTGGTTTTGATGCAGTGGCGCCCTCCATTTAGCTTAAGTCGAGCATAAGAGGCTGCTACAAGCGACTGCTGTCTGAGGAGTGCCAGACGATCTTTCGGAGCAACTTGCCCTTCGTTCAATCTTTAGGTGGTCGTGAAGGTCGCCTCTCCAGAAATTGGATTTCTTACTGGACTACTCAGCAAACCAGGTTCGAGACGCAGTCGGCTCCTCAGCCCAGCAAAGCTCCTATAATCAAGAGGAATGCCTTCCCATTCCGTCCTAATTGCAGCTTGGATGATTCCCAGTATTGCTTCTACAACTTGTTGGATCTTGACAATCACTTGTGCCCATCCACCATTCTTGAGGAGAAGATGACCGCTGTTAGGGATGGAGCTTCTCATGTTATCAAGTACAGCGAAGATTTTGCAAAGGTAAACAATTTCCTTTGTGTGTGTTAAACTCCTTTCCTTTGATGCATTGAAACTTATTCCCCATTTTCTGTTTTAGTGCTATCTGAGGAGGTTTGCATCTGGAGAGCGCTCCAAGTCGCTGATCAATTCTATCGTTACTGCGAAAAGGCAGGGCGAGAAAATTCTTTTAGCAATGGGAATGGCTCCCCAAGTAGAGACTCTGATTCGCGAGGTAATTGATGCGTTTGCTAGCTCGCTGATAGACAATACCCCAGCTCTGTCTCCTCGTAGGAATGCTCCATCTTCTCCAGCAGATGCTGCCCCGAGGGCCAAAAGACAAAAGCAGAAGGGTATTAAGTTTTTTTCCTCTAAAGACAAAGGCAAAGGTCGCATGCCAAGCAAAGTGCGGAAAGAGCTCGCAGTTGAGTCTTTCATTCCTTTTGGTCAGGAAGAGGAGGAAGAGGAAGTCGAGGAAAGAGAAGTAAGGGCAAGAGATGAAGAGGAAAGAAATGAAAGCGAAAGAGAAGAAGAAAGAGGTGAGATACGAGAAGGAGACTCGGAAGGTATCTCAACAAACTTATCTCCTTCATACCTTAGCTCTTTGCAATAGTTGCTGAACAGTTTGTTCTTTCGCAGGTGATGACACAGAAACCATCAGCGGCCTCTTGGCCGAGGAAAAGAAGAAAACGAAGGGCTCTCACTCTGGCGTTTCCAACGAAGCCATAGACGAAGTTATCCTTGCTGAGTCTGAGAGAACGGCTGCTGAAGCGTCAGAGAGAAGGAGGAAGCGAGAAGAAGATGAGATCGAGCTCATAAAGAGGAGAAGTTTGGAAGAACAGCATGTTGATGATTTGGACGCAGCTGCTTTGGAGCAAGCTCAAGAGGACTTTGAGGAGATCGCAGGTGGCAACGAAGGTGAGATTTTTAACCTTACTGTGACTTACCAAGAAGTAATTATTGGTGTGTTAAAGCATGGCTTATCAAAAGCTGATATTCGCCGATGGCTAGTAGGCAAGTGTGGTGAACCCTCAGGTAAATATTCAAACAATGTTTGTAAACCATGCTTAGTAGCCCAATCATCATCGTAACGAGTTTCTCCGCACCCCAGGTCACGCTCACCTTAAAGATGTGCTTAATGAAGATACTCTAGTAGGATATGGTGTCGCATCTTTAACATATGATGAAGGTGCTGCGATCCCACCTAAGTGTGGAGGTGCTCGCTTTTGATCTATCAAAATAACAAAATAATGTATAATACAAGTTACCTTAATATTTTCTGCCTCGCATCGCAGGTGATGCTGATGAGGATGTGTCGGAACAAAGGGGTCAGCTCCCTACATCCTATGCTCCAGTGCGAAGCTCTTACGTCGAGAAGCCTGTCGCAGCTACTGAGTATGCAGGAGAGCCTTTGGAGGATATCATCGAGGTTTCTGATGATATCGAAGCTGACACCGTGCTAATAGAAGAAGATGCTGACGTTGCAGTAGAGGAAATGGAAACATATGATGTTGGAGCTGAATTTCATGAAAATGAACAGGTCGTGGAAGACATAGCATCACATGCAAATGTTGATGTTCAAATGAATGCTCCTGAGCCACAAGAGCCCCCCGCAGCCGAAGAAGTTCCTGGTCGAGCAGCAGCTACTACTGTTGCCATTCCTTCATCGGAGGTAGAGTTTTTATAGGTTCCCCCAGCATGGAGTTTTTGGAGCTCACAAGTTGGAGCTGCCGTCGCACCTGATGTGGCCTACACTCTCCCTGCCAACTATGATGAGCTCGAGCTCGCGGCTGACAGACGAGCAATGCAGCGAGGGCATGCTTCGGATTTTCCAGCGATGCGCATTCCCTCTTTGCGTGAGATCCTTGAAGGAACTGGTATGTTGCCATTTTCGCATTCTACACCCTTGTTTTAAAGCTTTCACGCTCTAAACTTGAATCAACTTTGTCAGGAATGAAGCAAGCCGATGTGGACTGGCTGATTCAGATGCGCCTCTCATACCCCCGGTCATTCGTGAAATCTCTGGAGATAGAGCCGTATGAAAGGAGGCTTTTCTTGACCGAAGCCATCTGGATTCTGGAGCAACTGTTTGTGGCCACTCCCGCGACCATTTCTCCTCATAGTGCACAGCTGCTTTTCAGCACATGCAAGGGGCTTCAAGCTAAAGTTCAAGGCAAGCTAGGCTTCGGGTATCTTCTCAACAGGATCACCAAAATTCTCGCAGCTGTGAGTTTGAAGCGCGGCTACCACAACCTCGCATCTGAAAGGCGGAAGGTAGAGGAACAAAGGCAGAAGGCTGAAGAAGCTGTCAACCTCTTTCATGCGATGAATGTCAAGTACGAACAGCTGAAGCGAGAAGTGGACCAAGCAAGAGAGGCATCACTCTCGTTTTCTCCAGAAGACCCTTTGATCAAGGATTTGTTTTAGAAACAAAATATTTGTTTAAAACAAAATATTATTGTAATGCTAGTGTTTCTCCCCCTTTTTTTATCTGGAACTCTATGGCCCGTTTTACCCTTTTGGGGATTTTCACAAATATCTTGATGCGTATCAATTATGACGTCACATGGTGACGTATCTGCCTTGATTTTCGCGCTAATGATTTATTAGATAAGCACAATTTCCTTGGGAAACCCATCCTTATTTTGACCTTCCGTCATTAATTAGGGCGTGCCACCGAATCGTCATAGCCTTTAGTAGGGTAATTGAATTTTACCTCTTTTGAGACGTAAGTAATTGATTCTTACCCGTTTTCCAAGCTTTGCTGACTCAGCTAGGGAACTGAAGAGTCCCCGTAGAGTCTATATAAACCCTGCCTCTTGCTGCTTGGGTTCTTCATCCCAAAATGTGGCTTGCCATGAGTCTTTACGACTGCTGGCCTCAATGCTTGTTATTTGTTGACTCATGGCAGTTTGAGGTTGTGAAACCTGAGTTTGTGCCTTGTGCCATAGAAATAGCTCCCAAGATCTTCTTTATAAAGCTTACTGATCTTTATGACCACTTTGAAGAAGATATACATAATACCTCATGTTTGTACGAAGATTCTTCTTCGTCTATTATGTTTGCAGGTCGTATCTCAGGCTGCCTTCCGGCGAGGTGCAGTTCCATACTGACCTTTTTACCGACTCATAATGAATGGAGTGTTTCTCCTCTAGCTTTCCTGGAGGAGAACTATTTGCCTCCACGTTCTTGAACAAGGTGTGACGAGCCACGACGCTTGTCTCTTTGCACCATAAGCTTTCTGCCCCAGGAGTTGTTCTCCACTTGTTCTTCACCGCCACATCCGCCTGGATATGAGGTTCATCTGGCACATCTCTTGGGCAGAAGACCAATCAAGAGCCTTGTTCAGATCTAGGACCTTGACGATAGCGTCGCATAGCTTTTGTTAGCATTTGTAGGCCGTTCATTTTATAGTAAGAATTTTCTCACTTTAGCATTTTCTGTTCTCGTTTGATACAACAAATAGTAATATCGCATGCGTTTTGCTATAAAACAAGTTATGTTTATTTCGCCTTTTGCATTTGGATATTTGCCTGAATAATTCTTTTTCTCAAGCTAATAAGTTTTGCGTCGCATGGGACGTTGTTGCTGTAGCAGCTTATAGATCAATTAAGATCATTTCTGCCATCTTGGCAGATGAGCTTTGGATCGCATATGATCGTGTATTATGGCTGCTATCTAGGCAGATAGGCTTTTAGATCACTTAAGATCATTTCTGCCATCTTGGCAGATGGGCTTTGGATCGCATAGGATCGCGTATTATGGTTGCTATCTAGGCAGATAGGCTTTTAGATCACTTAAGATTGTTTCTGCCATCTTGGCAGATGGGCTTTGGATCGCATAGGATCACGTATTGTGGCTGCTATCTAGGCAGATAGGCTTTTAGATCACTTAAGATCGTTTTTTGAACATTGTTGCTATCTCGGCAGATAGTCTTTGGATCGCATAGGATCATACATTATGGCTGCTATCTAGGCAGATAGGCTTTTAGATCACTTAAGATCGTATTTGAACATTGCTGCTATCTCGGCAGATAGGCTTTTTGTTGTAAATAAGCAGAGAAGTAAATAAAATGATAAGATACGACTACGGTATGGGAGAATTCTTTTATTAAAAGCACCCTCGTATGGGAGAGGCAAGATTACAAGTTCCTCATATGGGAGGGACGAGATTACAAGTTCCTCGTATGGGAGGAAACAACGCATGAATTTATCAGAGTACTAGACATACATTTCAATAGACATTTGAATCCAATGTATGTAAAGAGAGAGAGAGAGGTTAAGGATAATACTTTTTAATCCAGCGCATATTGATCGGACTTGGGGTTGTGGCAGTCCCGTGAAGCCTCTGTATTGTGCAGTAACCACTGTCAAAGACTTCTTTAACTTCGAATGGACCTTCCCAGTTAGCTGCGAACTTTGGATGGGCTGCCTCCCGCATGCAATGATCTGAAGCGCGCAAGACCAGGTCCCTGACCGCGAAATCTCGATGTTGGACTGTTTTGTTGTATGCGCGAGCGATCCTCTCCTTATACCTCTTGTTAGCCCGCTTAGCTTGTTCTCGCTTCTCCTCCAATAAGATCAAGTCGTGGTCACGTTGATTGTCATATAATGCATGAAAGGCCAATCTCGCTGAATTAACTTTCACTTCCGCCGGTACAACTGCTTCAGCTCCATAGCATAGAAGGAACGGGGAGACTCCTGTTGGAGTCCTTGGCGAAGTTCGATATGCCCATAATGCTATGTTCAAAGAATTGGCCCATTTCTTGTGATCGTCTGCAACCATCTTGCTCAGAATTCTAAGCAATGTTTTGTTGGTTGCTTCTGCTTGACCATTCCCTTTCGGATAATAAGGAGTGGAACAGACATGCCTTATGTTGTACTCCGCTAGTTTTGCGGCCACTTGACGATTTACAAAGGGTGTGCCATTATCCGAAAGGATCGTATTGGGGATTCCAAACCTGTATATTATGTTTTATTGAACGAAATTGACCACCGCGAGCGCATTAGCTGTCTTTAGCGGTATTGCCTCCACACACTTAGTAAACAACTCGGTCGCGGTCAGGATAAACTGGTTCCCATGTGAGGCCGATCGAATGGGGCCAACAAAATCTAGAGCCCAAGTGTGAAATGGCCATGGCGTCCCCAACGCGTGTAGGTCTACGGAAGGAGCATGTACGAGGTTGCCCTTGAATTGGCATTCCTGGCATCTCTTTACTTTGGTGCGGCAATCTGCCTCCATTGTGGGCCAAAAATAACCAACCGTGAGGAGCTGTCTGCATAGCTTCGCGCCTCCCTGATGCTCTACTTGGTGAGATAGATTCATCACCTCTTGCGCTTCTTTGCTATCTAGGCATCAGAGTAGATTACCCTCATGACCCCTTCGCCATAGTATGTTTTCCTGCACCACATATCGAGCCGCCTTTCTTTTCAGTTTTTCGGCTTCCTTTCTTTGCTCAGGCTCGATTCCTTCTGTGAGAAAGTCGAAGAGTGGCTTTCTCCTGTCGGCGTCATCATCAACCAAAGTGATTGTTAAAGAGTCCTATATCAATGCGCAGCTTTCACAATTCCCTTGAATTATTGCCGCAGCCGTTGACATGTCCGGCCAATGAATCCCATATCTTTGGGCTTTTCGATAGATCGACACCTCACCTTCTCCGCAAGTGTGTTGGTGAATCTTTTCCAATAATGCTTGCCCCTCCTGCTACGAGACGCATCGCATGAGTATTCCTCCTAGACCTTTGTAGTAGAGGGCATTGTCATGTATGCAGTACCCTTTGGTGGATGCCCAATTTTCTTTGCTCGTTCCCTCATCGATTGCATGCAATATCGGTTTTCTCCAGTCTTCGTCATTCATGGACTCATCCTCGCTTTTGTCCTCTGTTAATGCCGGTGAAATTCGGACTTCGATCGAGATTCTCGCAGGGCATTTTTCTGTACTCACTTTAGATCCCAGAGTGGCCAAAGCATCAGCATACCGATTATCTGCTCTAGGCGTGTGCTCATACCGAACATCGCAGAATTGTTGTACCAGCTTCTGCACCAAAGTCCGATAAGGTAACTGATTTACCTCTTTCAATATGTACTCGCCTGAAGCTTGTTTGACGATTAACTTAGAATCCCCCATAACCGTCAGATTGCTCACTTCCAGTGCCCTGGCTGCACGGAGGCCTGCAATGAGAGCCTCATACTCCGCTTCATTGTTGGTTACCGAGAAATCGAGTTTTGTTGACATTTGGATGACCTCCCCATCTGGTTTAGTCAAAACGATTCCAATTCCTCCACCTTTCCTTGTTGACGATCCATCAAAATGAAGCGTCCAGTAAGGTAACTCGACTGCATAGATCTCTGGTCCTTCTAGTTCCTCCTCGATCATGGGCTCATAGCTGTTATCTGGGAACTGTGCAAGACGATCCGCCACTGCTTGCGATTTGATTGCTCGCGGTCGAACACACGTGATATCATATTGCGAAATGGTCATATACCATTTTGCCAATCTTCCGCAGGGAGAGGTGTGAGTCAAGAGATACCGTATGGGGTCGCTCTTTGTAACCACTACTACTTTGTGCGAGGAGAAATAGTGTTTTAACTTTTCTATTACGAAGAATAAGGCAAGACAATTGCGTTCGATATCTGTGTACATTGATTCAGCTGGTTGCACTATGCGAGAAATATAATAAATCGACCTTTCTTGCCCTTCATATTCTTGAGCCAAAAGCTCCCGTATAGACTTCTTTTTCGACGTCAAATACAACAAAAGCGGCGATCCAAGCTGCGGTGCGATCATTACCCATGGCGATGTCAGCAGGTCTTTTAGCCTCCCGAATGCGGCCTCGTGTTCCGCGGTCCAATTGTACACAGCATTCTTCTGGAGGAGATCGCTGAAGCAGAAGGTTATTTCTGCGATTGCTGGAACAAATCTTCGCAGGTAAGATAATTTCCCCAAGAACGTCTTCAGAGTGCTTTGATTGTGTGGCGTCGTCATGCTTGTGATAGCCGATACCTTCGCGGGGTCAGGCTCGATGCCCTTGCGATGTATTACGCATCCCAAGAACTTCCCTGAAGTGACTCCGAATGCACACTTCATGGGATTCATCTTCAGCTGGAAACTCCTGCATCTTTCAAATACCTTCCGCAGGCCCCCAAATGGTCCGCTTCCTCTTTGGACTTGATAACCAAATCATCAACATAGAACTCCACCTCCTGGTGCATCATGTCGTGAAATAGAGCCATCATCGCTCGCTGATAGGTCGCGCCTGCGTTTTTGAGCCCAAACGGCATAACCGTGTAGTTAAAGACTCCTAGCGGCGTGATGAAAGCGGTTTTACGTGCGTCTTCAGGGTCCATCTTGATCTGGTTGTATCCACTTAAACCATCCATGAAGCTAAACATCCGATGCCCCGCAGTAGAATCGATGAGCAGATCAATGTTGGGTAACGGAAAATCGTCCTTGGGGCAGAAGCGGTTGAGATCTCTGAAGTCTACACAAATGCAAAGCTGCCCATTCTTCTTTACCACAAGCACAATGTTAGCCAACCAGGTGGGATGATGATTCAGCTCGATGAACCTGGCAGTCAATAGCTTGACAATTTCTTGCTTGATTTTCACATTTATCTCCGGCCTGAAGCTTCTCGTACTTTGCTTTACTGGTTTAGATCCTGGGATAACATCTAACCTGTGCACAGTGATGCTCGTGTCCAAACCAGGCATTTCATCGTATTCCCAGGCAAACACATCTTTGTATTCAGTCAGCAGCTGCAGCAATCTTGCTTCTTCCTCGCTTGTGAGGTCTGCACTCAGAAAGACGGGCCTCTTCTTTTCTTCGCCTGGGCTCAGGAACACTTCCTTCAGCTCCTGCTTCTGAGGTTTCGACTTATCCTCCATGCATTCAGGCGTTTCTTTTGGCCTATCCTCTAAAGCGTCTGATGCTGGTTTGTCTTCCTCCGTGACACGCTCGATTTGATTGGTTTGCCCAGGGATATACCCATGCTCGAATGGGGGTACCCCCGCGCACCTTCATATGCGGTAGCATTTCTTTCCATTGGAGTAGAAATTTTCTATCTCTTTGCCTACGACATCATGGTTTACCACTCTTTTCAGAGTGTACACGTTCTTTCTTTGATAGGCGACCGGCGGTGCCTCCTCGCGTGAGGAAAACTTTTCCTTAGCATCTTCCCTTGTCACCATCACTCCCGCTGGCGAGTGATCCTTGATGTCCTCCCATCGAGGCAAAGGAGTCGGATTAAACGGCCCTGGCGTTTGCTCGTCCGCCATTTCAGTAAACCACACTGCTTCAGTGAGGTGCGCCTCATTTAGATTGAAGGGGTTTACTGAAGCTGGTATCTCCACTATTCTGTCATTCCAGATGGCCTTCATCACTTGGTGAGCTGTCGAGGGGACTGCATCGAAGCGATGAATCCAAGCTCGCCCTATGATCATGTGATACGTAGTATTCGCATCAATAATGAAGAATTTGGCAGAACATTTGATTTTTCCTATCTGGACGCCCAGACGAATCCATCCTATCGTCATCCTGGAATCACTCTCAAATCCCATCAGCGGGGATGGACGTCTGACAATCTTCTTCTCCAAGATTCATGGCAACTTTAAAGTGCTGAGCGAGACCACGCTGACGGCTGCTCCTCCATCAACAAATTCCCTCTTGAATTCGATATCATTAATCACCGCCGTTACGTACAGGCTTCTGGTGGCTCGATTCCGTCTTCTTGTCACTTGCGGAGAAGGTCATAACCTTTTTCGTAGAGCGAGACGCCCTAACAACTTTCCCATTGGAGTCCACGATGTCTTCCTCGAAGTCTTCTGCTACCCTTAGAATCGCCTTTGTCATTTCTTTCCGGAACTTCTCCGAAAAGTTCATTTCGTCGAAGAACCTGCTGAACCCGTGCGACCCCTTCATTCGATCGGCACGCTCGTCCTCCGTGTCTATACTGTAGTCCTCATCGTTGTGGATTTCAGCAATGATAGGCAAGCCGTCTTCCGCGATCTCTTCAAGATCCATAATCGCAATCATGGCTACCTCTTTGCCTTTCGGCTCTTGCTCCGCATGAGCTGGAAGCGGATTGCTTCGCAGGTCCTGCCTCTGATCGCTGACAATAACCTTGCCCTCCTTCATTTTTCGGCTCACCATGTGCCTGAGTTTCTTGCAATCAGCTGTGGTGTGCATAATTTTTCCGTGGCACTCGCACCACTTCGGGTCCCTCATCATCTCCTTAGAGGGTATCCTTTCGAGCGGAGGCAGGACTCCATCTTTACGCCACTGTTTGCATAAGTCGATCACTTCCTCTATCGAGCATGGCAAAGGTGGAGCATCTGAGTTTGTAACCATGGGCTGCTTGTGTGGCGAAACTGTATTAACCTCAGCTTCGCTCCCCCTTTTATAACTAAACCTTCCAATCTTGAAATTGGTTCCCCCTGAGTGTCGTTCAGGAGCGTGCTTCTTCTTTTGCCTTTCCACTATAGGCTCTATGTTTTTCGTGCATTCAATCAATTTTGAAAAGGTAGGAGTTTGTAGGTTGATCAGCATACCTTTGTACTCATCTCGCATGCCTTGTAGACATATCTCCACGAGCCTGCCCTCAAGCACTTCGTCTCTGCACTCCAAGGATTTGGCCCTGAATTTCTTGATGAAGGTGACTCCATCTTCCTAGCGCTTCTGATACATACGGGAGAGATGAATCATTGTAACCTTCTCTTCTACCTGGAGGAATTTCGTGTAGAAATTCTGAACCATGTCGTCCCAAGTTTTAACAGATCCGGCCTCCAACGTTCTATACCATTTGAAGGCCACATTTCCCAAAAATTTCGGGAACTCGCGCATCAGCAACTTGGGGTCGGCCCCATATGGTCCCATTACATCAATGAAGCGCATGACATGCTCGTGGGCATTCCCGTTGACATCTTCAAACTTGTCCCACTTAGGAGCCTTATACCCGGCGAGGTTAGGCATGAGATAGATCTCACGTGGGATAGGCGGATCGTTGTCGACCTTCGGAATAATGGTGTCTGCAAACGGTTGATTGGCCAAGAAGGTCTCTACGCGCCGCTGCGGCGATGTCATACATTCCGGTGCGCTTCCCCCAGCAGCAGGAGGAAGGGTTGTAGCCGGGGGGGACACATATGCTGCGGTCGGGCTAGGGGTGTAAGTCACGTTGCCCAACAGTGCCGGCGGAGGAGGCAAGGGGTATTGGGAAGAGATGTTGGGTGCCACGGTTGGTGGTTGAGGAACATGAGCGGTAAGGGGCGGTAGTTGGGCCGTTTGCCCCTGAACGGAGGGTAATTGCACCATTGCTGGTGGGGTTTGCGAATTAGGGTTAGGTGGTGTGGGTACCACTCCAGTCCCCTGGGTGGCAGAGGCTCCCCCAACCTGAGAGACAGCAGTGCCCGATGTAGGATTCGGAGCAAGGGTTCCCAAGATGGCCATTATCTGGTCCATCTGTGCAGATTGAGCCTGGAGGGCCTTTCCCTGATTCTGGATGGCGGCGTTTAGAGCCTCCAACGTCGGAGTCCCACAGGCGGCCGCAGCGGTGTGACGGGTCTCCTCTCCCGAGGTTGTCTCCGTTGAGGGCGATTTGTTACTAACGTCGTCTTCGTGAGACATGGTTGCTTGCAGTGGTAAGATTCACGTCAGGTTCACCAAATGTGTACGAGAGAATCCTTTAGGGAGGATTCAATATACACCAAGGGCAGAGGATAAGAACATAGGAAGAGTAGGGTTGTGTGTAGGGAGAGAGTACGGCAATAGTACTGTACGAGAGAAAGAGACCGAATTTTGGCAGAGCTTCCGCGTATCTCAGGTGATTCGTCCTTGTATGGAAGGGTTAACGATCCTATATATAACGGAGAATGTGACCGTTGTAGTGGGTTAATGCGCCCATTAATGGCGGCTTAATTAGCTTAACCACAACGGCACGTTCGTCCGCGTACATAGGAACCGTTACGCACGTCGTCCGCGTATACCGGAACCGTTATGAGGTTGACCGGGTTTATAGAGCTCGTGCCATAGGTCTCTCAAAACAGTTACTAAGGTCGCGCGCGGGCTTGGTTTTCATTCGCACGCGACAGGACTTACTCTAGCCTCCAAACCACTAAGTCCCTACAAGTCCCTTCTGGTAGTATGCGAGGGCCCTGTCTCGCAGCCCCCACGTGGATCAACGCGGGTGGTGATCCAGTGTGTGTGGAGCACAGCTAGGTGTGCTGGATGATCGCCATGTGGCTAAGATCTGTCTGTCTAGAAAAAACTATCTACAACTATGAATAATTACAAGTTCATACCATAACGTATCTTTTTTTTTATATAGTATTAATTGTGAGATAAGTCGTCGTTTTGTGCATCCCTATGCAAAATTCATGTTAAGAAACCTAGTAATTATGGTCATAGTTCCAAATACTTATTACGTTGAATGACACTGTGGAACAGTTATTTCTTTCCAAATTCAGAAAAAATGAGTAGTTTTTTTCTTAACCAATATTATTCAAAGGAACATCCCCAAATGTAGAACCTTGTTGTAATCTCAAGTAGGGGAGAACGATTCATTTTCTTTGCTTATATTTGGAAGTATACCAAATTTTATTTTTTTTGTCTAATCCAAGAAACACACACACATAAGTAGTAGAGTATTTAAAAGCCCCTGCACGAAGTCTCGGGTTCAAAGCCGGTAGACGAAAAACAGGCAAGTCTTAAAAAAGAAACTACAAATTTATATTATATACACTATACTATATCATTTTCTCTGAGTTTGTATAATAATATTTTGTTGGGAGAAATGAAATTGTTGTTTATTTTCAGATTCTTCTATTCCTTCTTCTATTACACAAGCTTCATACTATATCTAGAATATTTGTTTCATTGGATCTAAATTTTCAATCGAGTTTTTATGTTTAATTAGTTTAGTTAGATGATGCTTCAGTTTATATCATCTAACTATGCAATTATGTATCTTTGTATCAACTAAGTTCACAAAGCGGAGATAAAACACCAAGTGATCCAATTCCTCGCAAATTAAACCACCATCTCTATGTCACAGAACTATTAGAACTATGATAAGTGATTTACTGAACCATTATAAAAGTTAAAACGATGTGCGCTCTTAAGATAACTCGCCTTAAATATGAAAAAAAAAACAAGGAAATTTAGTTTTCATTTAAATCAACGTTTCCAACTTTTATTAAAATAATTGTAATTTGCCTGACTCTCTAAAAATTTATTTTTTTCATGTTTCGCACTGTTGGCTAAGGTAAGCAAGAAAAACTCTTATTGATTTTGGAAATGGGATGAGCTGATTTGCGTAATAAAGAGTTGATTTGTTACATTTCAAGGAGTTACATATGAGAAAAATAATAAATCACCTTGAATTTAAATTCATATTTCAACAAAACTTTATTTGAGCGATAAAGTTGAATTACTATTAAGTGAATATAGGATTGCTGCTCAAGTGCACCCACGAAGGGTGTCAAAGCATTATAACTTGCAATACAACAACGACACGACATAGAGAACTATTGCTCAAAGAAGAATTCTTATACTATATTAGAGGAACGTTAACAAATAATTGAGGTTAAAGCTACAATTGATTATTAAATTGTTTTGTAATATCTTTTTTCTTCCTATAGTCAGTTTTATTTTTTATAAGTCGGCTTGACAATCGGTTGTATCTGGTCTCTCATGTAAAATGCACTATCCACCAGCTAGGGTGATAGCTCAAGTGGTAGAGCGTTGGAAGCCCCTACATGAGGTCCCGGGTTCGAACCCGGTTGATGACAAAACAATTTCTTAAAAAAAAAATGCACTATCCACAATAAAGTAATCATTACTAAGAATCCACGAGAAAGAAACTGTTGGTATTTTTTTAATTTATAAATACCTACATTTTGAGAAACAAAAGTCGAAAATTTCATAACGAATTTGATTTCCTTCGTTTTATGAAAATGTCATCGGTTTAATTTCTCTTCATATACTTCAGTACACCATAGTATGTCGACAGTTACACAATTTTTTTATATTATTGTATTTAATGTGAATAATATGAATTACATTGTGTTTAGTTTTTTCTTTAATGTCTCTCTACGTAATTTTCGAGGAACTTCTTGTAGTTCGGAGACACAACACATAAAATTATTTTATAAGACGTATTATGCCATTTTCACGCAAAAAAAATTGAACAATGGCATTTCAACCATCACAAAATATAACTTTTAGAATACCTCAAAAAGGAAAAGGATAAATAAAATTGTTTGATATTTTTAAAATATATTTGTCATTAAATGCAAGCGATCTTGTTAGAAGTAAGTTTTACAATAGTTTAATTTATTTATTTTTTCTTATTTGTACACTCGATCATATAATTATTTTCTATACTTCTTTCTTCCGAGATTCAATTGGAGTTTAATTTCAGCTACACTATTTATATACAAAAAACAATATGAACTTTTTAGAGCTTTACTTCCCAGGAATTCAGGTAATATTTTTTGTATTTTTTCGTAAGATTTCAATCATTACAGTTAGATTCATTTATTATATTATTATCTTCTTTAAAGTGAACAAATTGATCTTATGGCAGACTCGCCTATCTTGAAAATGTATGTTTTAAAATATTTTAAATTTGTTTGTTTTATCTTATTTGTACACTCGATCATATAATGATTTATATACTTCTTTCTTTTGAGTCTCAATTCGAGTTTTTCAGCTACACTATTTGTATAAAAAAAACAATATGAACTTTTTCGAGCTTTACTTCCCAAAAATTCTGGTCATATTTGTTGTTTTTTTTCGTAAGATTTCAACTATTACAGTTAGATTCATTTATTTTATGATTATCTTCTTAAAAGTGAAAAAAAGTGATCTTATGGCACACCCGCCCATCGCGCGGGGTATCTCCTAGTTACAACATAATGATTGGTAGCATAAATCATAGAAGAGATAATGACTTAATATCTCATTCTTTAAAACGCCCGCGCAAGATGGAGGATTTGTTGGAGAGTACTGGTACGATTATTGCTGAGCTATGGGATGTTGAGGATGAGGAGGACCAAACTGGGATGTCTAACGTACCCAAAACGTTGGGATGTGTGAAGCATACGGTGGTATGTACAAAATGGTGGATCGTTAGTCAGTCGTTGTTTTATTTTAATTAAGACATAGCAAGTAGATAGTCGTATTTTCTTTTGAGTTGGTTATGCTCAGACTGGGTTTTCTTTACGCTTCTTTTTCTCAGATTGTATTTGGGTCGAACCGTCAGGGTCTAGAGAGTATAAAGCATGGTTTCCAAATTCGTGGGTAAGCATAACCCCGCAGAGCGTGGGTAGACTCGACTCATGACCTCTGACCCAAGACTTGTCCGGGTCACGTTTTTACTTCATATCTTCAATTTTTTTTTTTTACGTACACATGACTTTTCACCTATGAAAAGTTGTATTTTTTTTAAATCTTTGATGATTAAACGCGAAATTTATCTTTATGTATATAAACTTGTTTCAAAGTTACAAGCTAAAAATTTAAAAGTTGTAGAATTAAGCCCATTTTTTTAAAAAATTATTCATTTATATTTCTTCCTTGCACCGAGTCAATTATTTGAAGTAAGGGTGTAACTAAAATTTACTAAGCTAAATTCCATATAAATTTCCACAAAAAATGAAAAAGGAACGTGCATATAATCTTAATTGGTGTGGCTCGTTTGATATTTACACAGTTATCGGTGTGGTTGATAAATATTAGGGGTGCAACTTCGACGGGCTGAACCCGACCAACCCGAACCGATACCGGACTAAAATCCGACTTGGGCATATGTTTTGAGTCATTTTGACGGGCTCGGAAAAAAATTCTCAACTTCAATGGCAATTAAGGTTGTGCTTGGGTATGAATATAAAACGATGGGCTAGCCCGAATTGTCAGATTTGTATACTCATTACCTATAGATGTCATATTTGGAGAGTATTATATAGCATATTTATCAAGAATTTATTATTCTTCTATTAGTTATTAGTGAAGTTTTAAGTTCTTAACTAATAAAATATCTTTCCACAATATATTTAGTATTCTCTTGTATAAATGGATAATTTTTTAATTCACTATAAAAATATATAGTCATTATTTTTTAACCTTATCTTAAAAAAAGTGAAGTGTCTACATTCCGTATTTATTTTTATATATAAGTTATTAAATTTACTTTAAGGGGACAATTTTAATCGAGTTGAATGTGACATTTATGTTAATATATTTAGTTTAATGGAATAGCCCGAATTTAACCCGAACATGAATTAGTTTGTTCGAATTTGGGCTTGGACGGGCTGGCGATGCTCTTAACCCGGGCTAGGCTAGGCTTGGACAAGCCTGACAGAACTCGGGCTTGTGCTTGGACAAGGGTGTAAACCCGCACAGCCTGCCTGAGTTGCAGTCTTTGGTTGATTGGATATTGGTCATCATAGTTTATTTCTTTACCTTGTGATAATTCCAATGGTTCACCAGTGTTTTAAAGATGGGTGACAATATACCATATTTTTCGGTGCACTAAAAGATCAAAAACCTCATAAATCTACACTATTTCACAATGAGTTGACCCGGTAAACCCGCGGGTCAAGTCACGTTTGACGGGATTGCATGAGTTTGTTGCGGGTTTGTCGGCTGTCGGGTTTTCCAACGGGTCAACCCGATTGAAATACCCCGTTATTTAGAAACGGGTATTTTTAACTAATATTAGGTGTTCATATGTTAAATCGGGTATTTATAAGATAATTGGGTGTTAATATGACATTAGTATAAGTTTGGGTACTAGTTGTTATTATTTTAAAGTTAATTTTAATGTTATAAACCATTAGGGGGTTTTATGTAGTTTTCCTAACTTAAAGTGTGTCTTTAGTTGAACTTGAGGGGGTAGTAGTTGTGCTATTACTAAACCAATGGGGGTTAAATTGCCTTTACCCTAAAGTTTAGTCATCTTCTTCCTCAAACTCTCCCATGGAGGAAGAACTCCATCTCCAACCCCAATTCTATTACCACCACTCCAAATCTTTATCAACCTTGTTAATTTTCGTCCTTATACACTCCTAATTCAGTAGAGACCCAATATTGTTCATCAAGAAAAGTAACTTTGCCCGAAACATAGTCCGATTCGGAATTGGAAAACTTGAAAGTTGGTTTCCTCATGGAGGTTGAATTCGACTACTGAAAGGACGCGAATCCTCGTTGTTTTTGAATGGTGTGTCCCAGGCGCAGAGACTGAACTTTCCAGTGGGAGAGCAGCTCGATGGTTTAGAACCAATCTTCCCAAGTGCACATGGAGCCTGATATGCGATGACCGGAGCAAGTTTACTGCTAGGCCCTATGCCACGCGTATTGAGAATGTGGGATGGTTCCCGAAGCTGTATCCCACCAAATCTCTCGCTTATTCAGAAGAACTCCTACGCGAAGGTCATGAGCGCTATCGCGAATTCTTCTACTGGTGTTTAAGGGGTTCTCTCCCTGCTCTGGCTGAGTATGTTCCTGAACTTACTCCCAGGTATGAATGGATCACAGTCGACGTTGATCCAAACTCGCGTTTCTCCCCAGTTTGGTTTTGATGCAGTGGCGCCCTCCATTTAGCTTAAGTCGAGCATAAGAGGCTGCTACAAGCGACTGCTGTCTGAGGAGTGCCAGACGATCTTTCGGAGCAACTTGCCCTTCGTTCAATCTTTAGGTGGTCGTGAAGGTCGCCTCTCCAGAAATTGGATTTCTTACTGGACTACTCAGCAAACCAGGTTCGAGACGCAGTCGGCTCCTCAGCCCAGCAAAGCTCCTATAATCAAGAGGAATGCCTTCCCATTCCGTCCTAATTGCAGCTTGGATGATTCCCAGTATTGCTTCTACAACTTGTTGGATCTTGACAATCACTTGTGCCCATCCACCATTCTTGAGGAGAAGATGACCGCTGTTAGGGATGGAGCTTCTCATGTTATCAAGTACAGCGAAGATTTTGCAAAGGTAAACAATTTCCTTTGTGTGTGTTAAACTCCTTTCCTTTGATGCATTGAAACTTATTCCCCATTTTCTGTTTTAGTGCTATCTGAGGAGGTTTGCATCTGGAGAGCGCTCCAAGTCGCTGATCAATTCTATCGTTACTGCGAAAAGGCAGGGCGAGAAAATTCTTTTAGCAATGGGAATGGCTCCCCAAGTAGAGACTCTGATTCGCGAGGTAATTGATGCGTTTGCTAGCTCGCTGATAGACAATACCCCAGCTCTGTCTCCTCGTAGGAATGCTCCATCTTCTCCAGCAGATGCTGCCCCGAGGGCCAAAAGACAAAAGCAGAAGGGTATTAAGTTTTTTTCCTCTAAAGACAAAGGCAAAGGTCGCATGCCAAGCAAAGTGCGGAAAGAGCTCGCAGTTGAGTCTTTCATTCCTTTTGGTCAGGAAGAGGAGGAAGAGGAAGTCGAGGAAAGAGAAGTAAGGGCAAGAGATGAAGAGGAAAGAAATGAAAGCGAAAGAGAAGAAGAAAGAGGTGAGATACGAGAAGGAGACTCGGAAGGTATCTCAACAAACTTATCTCCTTCATACCTTAGCTCTTTGCAATAGTTGCTGAACAGTTTGTTCTTTCGCAGGTGATGACACAGAAACCATCAGCGGCCTCTTGGCCGAGGAAAAGAAGAAAACGAAGGGCTCTCACTCTGGCGTTTCCAACGAAGCCATAGACGAAGTTATCCTTGCTGAGTCTGAGAGAACGGCTGCTGAAGCGTCAGAGAGAAGGAGGAAGCGAGAAGAAGATGAGATCGAGCTCATAAAGAGGAGAAGTTTGGAAGAACAGCATGTTGATGATTTGGACGCAGCTGCTTTGGAGCAAGCTCAAGAGGACTTTGAGGAGATCGCAGGTGGCAACGAAGGTGAGATTTTTAACCTTACTGTGACTTACCAAGAAGTAATTATTGGTGTGTTAAAGCATGGCTTATCAAAAGCTGATATTCGCCGATGGCTAGTAGGCAAGTGTGGTGAACCCTCAGGTAAATATTCAAACAATGTTTGTAAACCATGCTTAGTAGCCCAATCATCATCGTAACGAGTTTCTCCGCACCCCAGGTCACGCTCACCTTAAAGATGTGCTTAATGAAGATACTCTAGTAGGATATGGTGTCGCATCTTTAACATATGATGAAGGTGCTGCGATCCCACCTAAGTGTGGAGGTGCTCGCTTTTGATCTATCAAAATAACAAAATAATGTATAATACAAGTTACCTTAATATTTTCTGCCTCGCATCGCAGGTGATGCTGATGAGGATGTGTCGGAACAAAGGGGTCAGCTCCCTACATCCTATGCTCCAGTGCGAAGCTCTTACGTCGAGAAGCCTGTCGCAGCTACTGAGTATGCAGGAGAGCCTTTGGAGGATATCATCGAGGTTTCTGATGATATCGAAGCTGACACCGTGCTAATAGAAGAAGATGCTGACGTTGCAGTAGAGGAAATGGAAACATATGATGTTGGAGCTGAATTTCATGAAAATGAACAGGTCGTGGAAGACATAGCATCACATGCAAATGTTGATGTTCAAATGAATGCTCCTGAGCCACAAGAGCCCCCCGCAGCCGAAGAAGTTCCTGGTCGAGCAGCAGCTACTACTGTTGCCATTCCTTCATCGGAGGTAGAGTTTTTATAGGTTCCCCCAGCATGGAGTTTTTGGAGCTCACAAGTTGGAGCTGCCGTCGCACCTGATGTGGCCTACACTCTCCCTGCCAACTATGATGAGCTCGAGCTCGCGGCTGACAGACGAGCAATGCAGCGAGGGCATGCTTCGGATTTTCCAGCGATGCGCATTCCCTCTTTGCGTGAGATCCTTGAAGGAACTGGTATGTTGCCATTTTCGCATTCTACACCCTTGTTTTAAAGCTTTCACGCTCTAAACTTGAATCAACTTTGTCAGGAATGAAGCAAGCCGATGTGGACTGGCTGATTCAGATGCGCCTCTCATACCCCCGGTCATTCGTGAAATCTCTGGAGATAGAGCCGTATGAAAGGAGGCTTTTCTTGACCGAAGCCATCTGGATTCTGGAGCAACTGTTTGTGGCCACTCCCGCGACCATTTCTCCTCATAGTGCACAGCTGCTTTTCAGCACATGCAAGGGGCTTCAAGCTAAAGTTCAAGGCAAGCTAGGCTTCGGGTATCTTCTCAACAGGATCACCAAAATTCTCGCAGCTGTGAGTTTGAAGCGCGGCTACCACAACCTCGCATCTGAAAGGCGGAAGGTAGAGGAACAAAGGCAGAAGGCTGAAGAAGCTGTCAACCTCTTTCATGCGATGAATGTCAAGTACGAACAGCTGAAGCGAGAAGTGGACCAAGCAAGAGAGGCATCACTCTCGTTTTCTCCAGAAGACCCTTTGATCAAGGATTTGTTTTAGAAACAAAATATTTGTTTAAAACAAAATATTATTGTAATGCTAGTGTTTCTCCCCCTTTTTTTATCTGGAACTCTATGGCCCGTTTTACCCTTTTGGGGATTTTCACAAATATCTTGATGCGTATCAATTATGACGTCACATGGTGACGTATCTGCCTTGATTTTCGCGCTAATGATTTATTAGATAAGCACAATTTCCTTGGGAAACCCATCCTTATTTTGACCTTCCGTCATTAATTAGGGCGTGCCACCGAATCGTCATAGCCTTTAGTAGGGTAATTGAATTTTACCTCTTTTGAGACGTAAGTAATTGATTCTTACCCGTTTTCCAAGCTTTGCTGACTCAGCTAGGGAACTGAAGAGTCCCCGTAGAGTCTATATAAACCCTGCCTCTTGCTGCTTGGGTTCTTCATCCCAAAATGTGGCTTGCCATGAGTCTTTACGACTGCTGGCCTCAATGCTTGTTATTTGTTGACTCATGGCAGTTTGAGGTTGTGAAACCTGAGTTTGTGCCTTGTGCCATAGAAATAGCTCCCAAGATCTTCTTTATAAAGCTTACTGATCTTTATGACCACTTTGAAGAAGATATACATAATACCTCATGTTTGTACGAAGATTCTTCTTCGTCTATTATGTTTGCAGGTCGTATCTCAGGCTGCCTTCCGGCGAGGTGCAGTTCCATACTGACCTTTTTACCGACTCATAATGAATGGAGTGTTTCTCCTCTAGCTTTCCTGGAGGAGAACTATTTGCCTCCACGTTCTTGAACAAGGTGTGACGAGCCACGACGCTTGTCTCTTTGCACCATAAGCTTTCTGCCCCAGGAGTTGTTCTCCACTTGTTCTTCACCGCCACATCCGCCTGGATATGAGGTTCATCTGGCACATCTCTTGGGCAGAAGACCAATCAAGAGCCTTGTTCAGATCTAGGACCTTGACGATAGCGTCGCATAGCTTTTGTTAGCATTTGTAGGCCGTTCATTTTATAGTAAGAATTTTCTCACTTTAGCATTTTCTGTTCTCGTTTGATACAACAAATAGTAATATCGCATGCGTTTTGCTATAAAACAAGTTATGTTTATTTCGCCTTTTGCATTTGGATATTTGCCTGAATAATTCTTTTTCTCAAGCTAATAAGTTTTGCGTCGCATGGGACGTTGTTGCTGTAGCAGCTTATAGATCAATTAAGATCATTTCTGCCATCTTGGCAGATGAGCTTTGGATCGCATATGATCGTGTATTATGGCTGCTATCTAGGCAGATAGGCTTTTAGATCACTTAAGATCATTTCTGCCATCTTGGCAGATGGGCTTTGGATCGCATAGGATCGCGTATTATGGTTGCTATCTAGGCAGATAGGCTTTTAGATCACTTAAGATTGTTTCTGCCATCTTGGCAGATGGGCTTTGGATCGCATAGGATCACGTATTGTGGCTGCTATCTAGGCAGATAGGCTTTTAGATCACTTAAGATCGTTTTTTGAACATTGTTGCTATCTCGGCAGATAGTCTTTGGATCGCATAGGATCATACATTATGGCTGCTATCTAGGCAGATAGGCTTTTAGATCACTTAAGATCGTATTTGAACATTGCTGCTATCTCGGCAGATAGGCTTTTTGTTGTAAATAAGCAGAGAAGTAAATAAAATGATAAGATACGACTACGGTATGGGAGAATTCTTTTATTAAAAGCACCCTCGTATGGGAGAGGCAAGATTACAAGTTCCTCATATGGGAGGGACGAGATTACAAGTTCCTCGTATGGGAGGAAACAACGCATGAATTTATCAGAGTACTAGACATACATTTCAATAGACATTTGAATCCAATGTATGTAAAGAGAGAGAGAGAGGTTAAGGATAATACTTTTTAATCCAGCGCATATTGATCGGACTTGGGGTTGTGGCAGTCCCGTGAAGCCTCTGTATTGTGCAGTAACCACTGTCAAAGACTTCTTTAACTTCGAATGGACCTTCCCAGTTAGCTGCGAACTTTGGATGGGCTGCCTCCCGCATGCAATGATCTGAAGCGCGCAAGACCAGGTCCCTGACCGCGAAATCTCGATGTTGGACTGTTTTGTTGTATGCGCGAGCGATCCTCTCCTTATACCTCTTGTTAGCCCGCTTAGCTTGTTCTCGCTTCTCCTCCAATAAGATCAAGTCGTGGTCACGTTGATTGTCATATAATGCATGAAAGGCCAATCTCGCTGAATTAACTTTCACTTCCGCCGGTACAACTGCTTCAGCTCCATAGCATAGAAGGAACGGGGAGACTCCTGTTGGAGTCCTTGGCGAAGTTCGATATGCCCATAATGCTATGTTCAAAGAATTGGCCCATTTCTTGTGATCGTCTGCAACCATCTTGCTCAGAATTCTAAGCAATGTTTTGTTGGTTGCTTCTGCTTGACCATTCCCTTTCGGATAATAAGGAGTGGAACAGACATGCCTTATGTTGTACTCCGCTAGTTTTGCGGCCACTTGACGATTTACAAAGGGTGTGCCATTATCCGAAAGGATCGTATTGGGGATTCCAAACCTGTATATTATGTTTTATTGAACGAAATTGACCACCGCGAGCGCATTAGCTGTCTTTAGCGGTATTGCCTCCACACACTTAGTAAACAACTCGGTCGCGGTCAGGATAAACTGGTTCCCATGTGAGGCCGATCGAATGGGGCCAACAAAATCTAGAGCCCAAGTGTGAAATGGCCATGGCGTCCCCAACGCGTGTAGGTCTACGGAAGGAGCATGTACGAGGTTGCCCTTGAATTGGCATTCCTGGCATCTCTTTACTTTGGTGCGGCAATCTGCCTCCATTGTGGGCCAAAAATAACCAACCGTGAGGAGCTGTCTGCATAGCTTCGCGCCTCCCTGATGCTCTACTTGGTGAGATAGATTCATCACCTCTTGCGCTTCTTTGCTATCTAGGCATCAGAGTAGATTACCCTCATGACCCCTTCGCCATAGTATGTTTTCCTGCACCACATATCGAGCCGCCTTTCTTTTCAGTTTTTCGGCTTCCTTTCTTTGCTCAGGCTCGATTCCTTCTGTGAGAAAGTCGAAGAGTGGCTTTCTCCTGTCGGCGTCATCATCAACCAAAGTGATTGTTAAAGAGTCCTATATCAATGCGCAGCTTTCACAATTCCCTTGAATTATTGCCGCAGCCGTTGACATGTCCGGCCAATGAATCCCATATCTTTGGGCTTTTCGATAGATCGACACCTCACCTTCTCCGCAAGTGTGTTGGTGAATCTTTTCCAATAATGCTTGCCCCTCCTGCTACGAGACGCATCGCATGAGTATTCCTCCTAGACCTTTGTAGTAGAGGGCATTGTCATGTATGCAGTACCCTTTGGTGGATGCCCAATTTTCTTTGCTCGTTCCCTCATCGATTGCATGCAATATCGGTTTTCTCCAGTCTTCGTCATTCATGGACTCATCCTCGCTTTTGTCCTCTGTTAATGCCGGTGAAATTCGGACTTCGATCGAGATTCTCGCAGGGCATTTTTCTGTACTCACTTTAGATCCCAGAGTGGCCAAAGCATCAGCATACCGATTATCTGCTCTAGGCGTGTGCTCATACCGAACATCGCAGAATTGTTGTACCAGCTTCTGCACCAAAGTCCGATAAGGTAACTGATTTACCTCTTTCAATATGTACTCGCCTGAAGCTTGTTTGACGATTAACTTAGAATCCCCCATAACCGTCAGATTGCTCACTTCCAGTGCCCTGGCTGCACGGAGGCCTGCAATGAGAGCCTCATACTCCGCTTCATTGTTGGTTACCGAGAAATCGAGTTTTGTTGACATTTGGATGACCTCCCCATCTGGTTTAGTCAAAACGATTCCAATTCCTCCACCTTTCCTTGTTGACGATCCATCAAAATGAAGCGTCCAGTAAGGTAACTCGACTGCATAGATCTCTGGTCCTTCTAGTTCCTCCTCGATCATGGGCTCATAGCTGTTATCTGGGAACTGTGCAAGACGATCCGCCACTGCTTGCGATTTGATTGCTCGCGGTCGAACACACGTGATATCATATTGCGAAATGGTCATATACCATTTTGCCAATCTTCCGCAGGGAGAGGTGTGAGTCAAGAGATACCGTATGGGGTCGCTCTTTGTAACCACTACTACTTTGTGCGAGGAGAAATAGTGTTTTAACTTTTCTATTACGAAGAATAAGGCAAGACAATTGCGTTCGATATCTGTGTACATTGATTCAGCTGGTTGCACTATGCGAGAAATATAATAAATCGACCTTTCTTGCCCTTCATATTCTTGAGCCAAAAGCTCCCGTATAGACTTCTTTTTCGACGTCAAATACAACAAAAGCGGCGATCCAAGCTGCGGTGCGATCATTACCCATGGCGATGTCAGCAGGTCTTTTAGCCTCCCGAATGCGGCCTCGTGTTCCGCGGTCCAATTGTACACAGCATTCTTCTGGAGGAGATCGCTGAAGCAGAAGGTTATTTCTGCGATTGCTGGAACAAATCTTCGCAGGTAAGATAATTTCCCCAAGAACGTCTTCAGAGTGCTTTGATTGTGTGGCGTCGTCATGCTTGTGATAGCCGATACCTTCGCGGGGTCAGGCTCGATGCCCTTGCGATGTATTACGCATCCCAAGAACTTCCCTGAAGTGACTCCGAATGCACACTTCATGGGATTCATCTTCAGCTGGAAACTCCTGCATCTTTCAAATACCTTCCGCAGGCCCCCAAATGGTCCGCTTCCTCTTTGGACTTGATAACCAAATCATCAACATAGAACTCCACCTCCTGGTGCATCATGTCGTGAAATAGAGCCATCATCGCTCGCTGATAGGTCGCGCCTGCGTTTTTGAGCCCAAACGGCATAACCGTGTAGTTAAAGACTCCTAGCGGCGTGATGAAAGCGGTTTTACGTGCGTCTTCAGGGTCCATCTTGATCTGGTTGTATCCACTTAAACCATCCATGAAGCTAAACATCCGATGCCCCGCAGTAGAATCGATGAGCAGATCAATGTTGGGTAACGGAAAATCGTCCTTGGGGCAGAAGCGGTTGAGATCTCTGAAGTCTACACAAATGCAAAGCTGCCCATTCTTCTTTACCACAAGCACAATGTTAGCCAACCAGGTGGGATGATGATTCAGCTCGATGAACCTGGCAGTCAATAGCTTGACAATTTCTTGCTTGATTTTCACATTTATCTCCGGCCTGAAGCTTCTCGTACTTTGCTTTACTGGTTTAGATCCTGGGATAACATCTAACCTGTGCACAGTGATGCTCGTGTCCAAACCAGGCATTTCATCGTATTCCCAGGCAAACACATCTTTGTATTCAGTCAGCAGCTGCAGCAATCTTGCTTCTTCCTCGCTTGTGAGGTCTGCACTCAGAAAGACGGGCCTCTTCTTTTCTTCGCCTGGGCTCAGGAACACTTCCTTCAGCTCCTGCTTCTGAGGTTTCGACTTATCCTCCATGCATTCAGGCGTTTCTTTTGGCCTATCCTCTAAAGCGTCTGATGCTGGTTTGTCTTCCTCCGTGACACGCTCGATTTGATTGGTTTGCCCAGGGATATACCCATGCTCGAATGGGGGTACCCCCGCGCACCTTCATATGCGGTAGCATTTCTTTCCATTGGAGTAGAAATTTTCTATCTCTTTGCCTACGACATCATGGTTTACCACTCTTTTCAGAGTGTACACGTTCTTTCTTTGATAGGCGACCGGCGGTGCCTCCTCGCGTGAGGAAAACTTTTCCTTAGCATCTTCCCTTGTCACCATCACTCCCGCTGGCGAGTGATCCTTGATGTCCTCCCATCGAGGCAAAGGAGTCGGATTAAACGGCCCTGGCGTTTGCTCGTCCGCCATTTCAGTAAACCACACTGCTTCAGTGAGGTGCGCCTCATTTAGATTGAAGGGGTTTACTGAAGCTGGTATCTCCACTATTCTGTCATTCCAGATGGCCTTCATCACTTGGTGAGCTGTCGAGGGGACTGCATCGAAGCGATGAATCCAAGCTCGCCCTATGATCATGTGATACGTAGTATTCGCATCAATAATGAAGAATTTGGCAGAACATTTGATTTTTCCTATCTGGACGCCCAGACGAATCCATCCTATCGTCATCCTGGAATCACTCTCAAATCCCATCAGCGGGGATGGACGTCTGACAATCTTCTTCTCCAAGATTCATGGCAACTTTAAAGTGCTGAGCGAGACCACGCTGACGGCTGCTCCTCCATCAACAAATTCCCTCTTGAATTCGATATCATTAATCACCGCCGTTACGTACAGGCTTCTGGTGGCTCGATTCCGTCTTCTTGTCACTTGCGGAGAAGGTCATAACCTTTTTCGTAGAGCGAGACGCCCTAACAACTTTCCCATTGGAGTCCACGATGTCTTCCTCGAAGTCTTCTGCTACCCTTAGAATCGCCTTTGTCATTTCTTTCCGGAACTTCTCCGAAAAGTTCATTTCGTCGAAGAACCTGCTGAACCCGTGCGACCCCTTCATTCGATCGGCACGCTCGTCCTCCGTGTCTATACTGTAGTCCTCATCGTTGTGGATTTCAGCAATGATAGGCAAGCCGTCTTCCGCGATCTCTTCAAGATCCATAATCGCAATCATGGCTACCTCTTTGCCTTTCGGCTCTTGCTCCGCATGAGCTGGAAGCGGATTGCTTCGCAGGTCCTGCCTCTGATCGCTGACAATAACCTTGCCCTCCTTCATTTTTCGGCTCACCATGTGCCTGAGTTTCTTGCAATCAGCTGTGGTGTGCATAATTTTTCCGTGGCACTCGCACCACTTCGGGTCCTTCATCATCTCCTTAGAGGGTATCCTTTCGAGCGGAGGCAGGACTCCATCTTTACGCCACTGTTTGCATAAGTCGATCACTTCCTCTATCGAGCATGGCAAAGGTGGAGCATCTGAGTTTGTAACCATGGGCTGCTTGTGTGGCGAAACTGTATTAACCTCAGCTTCGCTCCCCCTTTTATAACTAAACCTTCCAATCTTGAAATTGGTTCCCCCTGAGTGTCGTTCAGGAGCGTGCTTCTTCTTTTGCCTTTCCACTATAGGCTCTATGTTTTTCGTGCATTCAATCAATTTTGAAAAGGTAGGAGTTTGTAGGTTGATCAGCATACCTTTGTACTCATCTCGCATGCCTTGTAGACATATCTCCACGAGCCTGCCCTCAAGCACTTCGTCTCTGCACTCCAAGGATTTGGCCCTGAATTTCTTGATGAAGGTGACTCCATCTTCCTAGCGCTTCTGATACATACGGGAGAGATGAATCATTGTAACCTTCTCTTCTACCTGGAGGAATTTCGTGTAGAACTTCTGAACCATGTCGTCCCAAGTTTTAACAGATCCGGCCTCCAACGTTCTATACCATTTGAAGGCCACATTTCCCAAAAATTTCGGGAACTCGCGCATCAGCAACTTGGGGTCGGCCCCATATGGTCCCATTACATCAATGAAGCGCATGACATGCTCGTGGGCATTCCCGTTGACATCTTCAAACTTGTCCCACTTAGGAGCCTTATACCCGGCGAGGTTAGGCATGAGATAGATCTCACGTGGGATAGGCGGATCGTTGTCGACCTTCGGAATAATGGTGTCTGCAAACGGTTGATTGGCCAAGAAGGTCTCTACGCGCCGCTGCGGCGATGTCATACATTCCGGTGCGCTTCCCCCAGCAGCAGGAGGAAGGGTTGTAGCCGGGGGGGACACATATGCTGCGGTCGGGCTAGGGGTGTAAGTCACGTTGCCCAACAGTGCCGGCGGAGGAGGCAAGGGGTATTGGGAAGAGATGTTGGGTGCCACGGTTGGTGGTTGAGGAACATGAGCGGTAAGGGGCGGTAGTTGGGCCGTTTGCCCCTGAACGGAGGGTAATTGCACCATTGCTGGTGGGGTTTGCGAATTAGGGTTAGGTGGTGTGGGTACCACTCCAGTCCCCTGGGTGGCAGAGGCTCCCCCAACCTGAGAGACAGCAGTGCCCGATGTAGGATTCGGAGCAAGGGTTCCCAAGATGGCCATTATCTGGTCCATCTGTGCAGATTGAGCCTGGAGGGCCTTTCCCTGATTCTGGATGGCGGCGTTTAGAGCCTCCAACGTCGGAGTCCCACAGGCGGCCGCAGCGGTGTGACGGGTCTCCTCTCCCGAGGTTGTCTCCGTTGAGGGCGATTTGTTACTAACGTCGTCTTCGTGAGACATGGTTGCTTGCAGTGGTAAGATTCACGTCAGGTTCACCAAATGTGTACGAGAGAATCCTTTAGGGAGGATTCAATATACACCAAGGGCAGAGGATAAGAACATAGGAAGAGTAGGGTTGTGTGTAGGGAGAGAGTACGGCAATAGTACTGTACGAGAGAAAGAGACCGAATTTTGGCAGAGCTTCCGCGTATCTCAGGTGATTCGTCCTTGTATGGAAGGGTTAACGATCCTATATATAACGGAGAATGTGACCGTTGTAGTGGGTTAATGCGCCCATTAATGGCGGCTTAATTAGCTTAACCACAACGGCACGTTCGTCCGCGTACATAGGAACCGTTACGCACGTCGTCCGCGTATACCGGAACCGTTATGAGGTTGACCGGGTTTATAGAGCTCGTGCCATAGGTCTCTCAAAACAGTTACTAAGGTCGCGCGCGGGCTTGGTTTTCATTCGCACGCGACAGGACTTACTCTAGCCTCCAAACCACTAAGTCCCTACAAGTCCCTTCTGGTAGTATGCGAGGGCCCTGTCTCGCAGCCCCCACGTGGATCAACGCGGGTGGTGATCCAGTGTGTGTGGAGCACAGCTAGGTGTGCTGGATGATCGCCATGTGGCTAAGACCTGTCTGTCTAGAAAAAACTATCTACAACTATGAATAATTACAAGTTCATACCATAACGTATCTTTTTTTTTATATAGTATTAATTGTGAGATAAGTCGTCGTTTTGTGCATCCCTATGCAAAATTCATGTTAAGAAACCTAGTAATTATGGTCATAGTTCCAAATACTTATTACGTTGAATGACACTGTGGAACAGTTATTTCTTTCCAAATTCAGAAAAAATGAGTAGTTTTTTTCTTAACCAATATTATTCAAAGGAACATCCCCAAATGTAGAACCTTGTTGTAATCTCAAGTAGGGGAGAACGATTCATTTTCTTTGCTTATATTTGGAAGTATACCAAATTTTATTTTTTTTGTCTAATCCAAGAAACACACACACATAAGTAGTAGAGTATTTAAAAGCCCCTGCACGAAGTCTCGGGTTCAAAGCCGGTAGACGAAAAACAGGCAAGTCTTAAAAAAGAAACTACAAATTTATATTATATACACTATACTATATCATTTTCTCTGAGTTTGTATAATAATATTTTGTTGGGAGAAATGAAATTGTTGTTTATTTTCAGATTCTTCTATTCCTTCTTCTATTACACAAGCTTCATACTATATCTAGAATATTTGTTTCATTGGATCTAAATTTTCAATCGAGTTTTTATGTTTAATTAGTTTAGTTAGATGATGCTTCAGTTTATATCATCTAACTATGCAATTATGTATCTTTGTATCAACTAAGTTCACAAAGCGGAGATAAAACACCAAGTGATCCAATTCCTCGCAAATTAAACCACCATCTCTATGTCACAGAACTATTAGAACTATGATAAGTGATTTACTGAACCATTATAAAAGTTAAAACGATGTGCGCTCTTAAGATAACTCGCCTTAAATATGAAAAAAAAAACAAGGAAATTTAGTTTTCATTTAAATCAACGTTTCCAACTTTTATTAAAATAATTGTAATTTGCCTGACTCTCTAAAAATTTATTTTTTTCATGTTTCGCACTGTTGGCTAAGGTAAGCAAGAAAAACTCTTATTGATTTTGGAAATGGGATGAGCTGATTTGCGTAATAAAGAGTTGATTTGTTACATTTCAAGGAGTTACATATGAGAAAAATAATAAATCACCTTGAATTTAAATTCATATTTCAACAAAACTTTATTTGAGCGATAAAGTTGAATTACTATTAAGTGAATATAGGATTGCTGCTCAAGTGCACCCACGAAGGGTGTCAAAGCATTATAACTTGCAATACAACAACGACACGACATAGAGAACTATTGCTCAAAGAAGAATTCTTATACTATATTAGAGGAACGTTAACAAATAATTGAGGTTAAAGCTACAATTGATTATTAAATTGTTTTGTAATATCTTTTTTCTTCCTATAGTCAGTTTTATTTTTTATAAGTCGGCTTGACAATCGGTTGTATCTGGTCTCTCATGTAAAATGCACTATCCACCAGCTAGGGTGGTAGCTCAAGTGGTAGAGCGTTGGAAGCCCCTACATGAGGTCCCGGGTTCGAACCCGGTTGATGACAAAACAATTTCTTAAAAAAAAAATGCACTATCCACAATAAAGTAATCATTACTAAGAATCCACGAGAAAGAAACTGTTGGTATTTTTTTAATTTATAAATACCTACATTTTGAGAAACAAAAGTCGAAAATTTCATAACGAATTTGATTTCCTTCGTTTTATGAAAATGTCATCGGTTTAATTTCTCTTCATATACTTCAGTACACCATAGTATGTCGACAGTTACACAATTTTTTTATATTATTGTATTTAATGTGAATAATATGAATTACATTGTGTTTAGTTTTTTCTTTAATGTCTCTCTACGTAATTTTCGAGGAACTTCTTGTAGTTCGGAGACACAACACATAAAATTATTTTATAAGACGTATTATGCCATTTTCACGCAAAAAAAATTGAACAATGGCATTTCAACCATCACAAAATATAACTTTTAGAATACCTCAAAAAGGAAAAGGATAAATAAAATTGTTTGATATTTTTAAAATATATTTGTCATTAAATGCAAGCGATCTTGTTAGAAGTAAGTTTTACAATAGTTTAATTTATTTATTTTTTCTTATTTGTACACTCGATCATATAATTATTTTCTATACTTCTTTCTTCCGAGATTCAATTGGAGTTTAATTTCAGCTACACTATTTATATACAAAAAACAATATGAACTTTTTAGAGCTTTACTTCCCAGGAATTCAGGTAATATTTTTTGTATTTTTTCGTAAGATTTCAATCATTACAGTTAGATTCATTTATTATATTATTATCTTCTTTAAAGTGAACAAATTGATCTTATGGCAGACTCGCCTATCTTGAAAATGTATGTTTTAAAATATTTTAAATTTGTTTGTTTTATCTTATTTGTACACTCGATCATATAATGATTTATATACTTCTTTCTTTTGAGTCTCAATTCGAGTTTTTCAGCTACACTATTTGTATAAAAAAAACAATATGAACTTTTTCGAGCTTTACTTCCCAAAAATTCTGGTCATATTTGTTGTTTTTTTTCGTAAGATTTCAACTATTACAGTTAGATTCATTTATTTTATGATTATCTTCTTAAAAGTGAAAAAAGTGATCTTATGGCACACCCGCCCATCGCGCGGGGTATCTCCTAGTTACAACATAATGATTGGTAGCATAAATCATAGAAGAGATAATGACTTAATATCTCATTCTTTAAAACGCCCGCGCAAGATGGAGGATTTGTTGGAGAGTACTGGTACGATTATTGCTGAGCTATGGGATGTTGAGGATGAGGAGGACCAAACTGGGATGTCTAACGTACCCAAAACGTTGGGATGTGTGAAGCATACGGTGGTATGTACAAAATGGTGGATCGTTAGTCAGTCGTTGTTTTATTTTAATTAAGACATAGCAAGTAGATAGTCGTATTTTCTTTTGAGTTGGTTATGCTCAGACTGGGTTTTCTTTACGCTTCTTTTTCTCAGATTGTATTTGGGTCGAACCGTCAGGGTCTAGAGAGTATAAAGCATGGTTTCCAAATTCGTGGGTAAGCATAACCCCGCAGAGCGTGGGTAGACTCGACTCATGACCTCTGACCCAAGACTTGTCCGGGTCACGTTTTTACTTCATATCTTCAATTTTTTTTTTTTTACGTACACATGACTTTTCACCTATGAAAAGTTGTATTTTTTTTAAATCTTTGATGATTAAACGCGAAATTTATCTTTATGTATATAAACTTGTTTCAAAGTTACAAGCTAAAAATTTAAAAGTTGTAGAATTAAGCCCATTTTTTTAAAAAATTATTCATTTATATTTCTTCCTTGCACCGAGTCAATTATTTGAAGTAAGGGTGTAACTAAAATTTACTAAGCTAAATTCCATATAAATTTCCACAAAAAATGAAAAAGGAACGTGCATATAATCTTAATTGGTGTGGCTCGTTTGATATTTACACAGTTATCGGTGTGGTTGATAAATATTAGGGGTGCAACTTCGACGGGCTGAACCCGACCAACCCGAACCGATACCGGACTAAAATCCGACTTGGGCATATGTTTTGAGTCATTTTGACGGGCTCGGAAAAAAATTCTCAACTTCAATGGCAATTAAGGTTGTGCTTGGGTATGAATATAAAACGATGGGCTAGCCCGAATTGTCAGATTTGTATACTCATTACCTATAGATGTCATATTTGGAGAGTATTATATAGCATATTTATCAAGAATTTATTATTCTTCTATTAGTTATTAGTGAAGTTTTAAGTTCTTAACTAATAAAATATCTTTCCACAATATATTTAGTATTCTCTTGTATAAATGGATAATTTTTTAATTCACTATAAAAATATATAGTCATTATTTTTTAACCTTATCTTAAAAAAAGTGAAGTGTCTACATTCCGTATTTATTTTTATATATAAGTTATTAAATTTACTTTAAGGGGACAATTTTAATCGAGTTGAATGTGACATTTATGTTAATATATTTAGTTTAATGGAATAGCCCGAATTTAACCCGAACATGAATTAGTTTGTTCGAATTTGGGCTTGGACGGGCTGGCGATGCTCTTAACCCGGGCTAGGCTAGGCTTGGACAAGCCTGACAGAACTCGGGCTTGTGCTTGGACAAGGGTGTAAACCCGCACAGCCTGCCTGAGTTGCAGTCTTTGGTTGATTGGATATTGGTCATCATAGTTTATTTCTTTACCTTGTGATAATTCCAATGGTTCACCAGTGTTTTAAAGATGGGTGACAATATACCATATTTTTCGGTGCACTAAAAGATCAAAAACCTCATAAATCTACACTATTTCACAATGAGTTGACCCGGTAAACCCGCGGGTCAAGTCACGTTTGACGGGATTGCATGAGTTTGTTGCGGGTTTGTCGGCTGTCGGGTTTTCCAACGGGTCAACCCGATTGAAATACCCCGTTATTTAGAAACGGGTATTTTTAACTAATATTAGGTGTTCATATGTTAAATCGGGTATTTATAAGATAATTGGGTGTTAATATGACATTAGTATAAGTTTGGGTACTAGTTGTTATTATTTTAAAGTTAATTTTAATGTTATAAACCATTAGGGGGTTTTATGTAGTTTTCCTAACTTAAAGTGTGTCTTTAGTTGAACTTGAGGGGGTAGTAGTTGTGCTATTACTAAACCAATGGGGGTTAAATTGCCTTTACCCTAAAGTTTAGTCATCTTCTTCCTCAAACTCTCCCATGGAGGAAGAACTCCATCTCCAACCCCAATTCTATTACCACCACTCCAAATCTTTATCAACCTTGTTAATTTTCGTCCTTATACACTCCTAATTCAGTAGAGACCTAATATTGTTCATCAAGAAAAGTAACTTTGCCCGAAACATAGTCCGATTCGGAATTGGAAAACTTGAAAGTTGGTTTCCTCATGGAGGTTGAATTCTTCACCTCTCTACCTATATGAACCCATCAATCTCAGAAATTTCTCACACCCATTCAAGCTACCAAACTCAATCTCTCTCTCTCTCTCCCGTCGGTTGCGCCGGAACCCAACCGGGTCCGACCGAGCGGAGCCCAGCCGAACCCCGCCGAGCCCGATGCCGCACCGCCACCGCGCCGTCGCCCTCTGCCCGCCTCACCGCCGCCACCGTCGGCCTCACCGTCATCAACCCGCCACTCTCTCTCTCTCTCTCATTCTGGTATGAACAAACCCGTATGTTCTCTTCTTCTTTTTCTTCTTTTGTTATTTTTTTTTATTATTATTATAAGTTACTGTTGGTTCATGAGAATAATTGGGTAGAAGGTTTACACAAGTGTGGGCTCCCAGTGGTTAGTGTACTTGGTAGTATGGTGTAGGTTCCAGGTTCAAACCTAACAAGTGGCAAGTTTTTTTTATACAAGTTTAAAAGTAATTTTTTTGTACTCATCTTTACCCAAAAAAATAAAAGTGTAGAATAAGGGTGGTAAACAATATTTTTCTTATTTATTTTATAGACTTATAACAAATTAGATATGTTACTTTTTTCAAATAAATTTGTTATTTCTTCTAAATAAAGTTAGTTAGTTTATAATTTATTCTCTACTAAGGCTTGTTTGGTTGGGAGAACCTACTATTTGAATTAAAAGTGTTTTTGGGTAAAATAATATGTTTCTCTACCCTAAATAATAAAATCAATAGTTTAGTTAATCTTATAAGTTATATTTATATAACTATAGCTATGTTTTTACAAATAATAAACGTTATAAAGCGTATTTATTATTAAAGAGGTTGTTCACGTTAGCAAGGTTGGGGAGAGTTAGTAAAGGATTTATTTCATATACCTATAGGACTTCGTGTGCAATGTATTGATTAGAATACTATCAAATTGCAGGCAACGAGTTATCTGACGACGGATACGTCGAATACTACGATTGATTTGCTGTGATTGCTTTTAGTTAAGGTAAGTAAACATGCCAGGCCTATTGTCCATATCTTCTTTCGTGTCTAAACTGCTTTTATGATTTATTATCTCAAAATGATTTGTTCGCTTTAAATGTTTATTTGAGAAAGTTTAATGATTTTATAAAGGTGATTCTATCACAACTATCACATGATATGATAATAAGACGTAAAGACGTAAAGTGGAATAGTTGTACCGGGGATCAATATTTTGAGCTTTGGTCGATGTGGACTACGTCTCTCGACCCATTTATTTTATTTTCCTCGGTCGCAACCGCCCCGAGTTCGCTCCTGTACTTACCTCTCTGGCTGCAAGAAGTCTTATGGGGGTGTCGACACTTATGGTCTGGTAGCCAGTTATTAGTAGATCTTCCCCGTGTCCACAGGATAAAAGATGGTTTCCAAATACTTGGACCTTTATTGTTTAAATATGAATGTCCCGATTGGAGAAATGAGGAAGGAATTTTGAAGAGTTATTTCATGTGAAGTGATAAAATGAAGTGATAAAATGAAAAGATTGGTGAATTGATAAAATGAAAAGATTGGTGAATTGTTTTTCATACTTATACTCTTACTCAAATACTTTACTCTTCAAACTTATGTGTCTTTTATAAACTGCTTCATAATCTGTTTACATGTTTGGGTGTTGCTTACTCAGTATTTTCCGCTGACTTTGGAAACTGTGGTGTTTCTTTTTGTTTCTGCACCACAGGTTTAGGGGGAAGCTTGGATTGAAGGGGAAACGCGACTCATCGTAGAACTCGCATGATTCACATTTATTTTATTTAGAATTTATTTTAGTTGCCCTGAATTTCTAGATTGGAATAATGTCCATGTTTGTGGCGAGACAAGTTTCAAAGTTTTAATTAATTATTTTAAGGATTTGGTTTGGATATTCTGTTATAAAATCTCCTTGTATTCGGGTTTACTCTCGGGTACAGAGTGACATCCCCGGGCTTCTGGTTTGGACGTTTTGGGGGTGTTACACCGATTTCAATAAGATTTTTTTTTTACCCTAAACGATTTTCCTTCTCTCTCTCTCCCGTTTGTTTTTTTCTTGGTGGCACGAAATTTCCAAGTAGCTCACTGCAGCAGGTTGGGTTTGTATCAAATTGGTGATCTCAATTGATTTGCGCCGGTCACTAACACCGACCAAGCAGTGCTCTCCGCAACACCGATCGTCCGTTAGTAGCAACCTGTCGCCCACTCCAACAAAAAGCCACCAAGCAAAATAAGGGCTTTCACCGATTCCTACCGCGTAGAGGCATAACAAGGTGAATCATTGATTCCTTTTGAAAGTTCTAATCTCCAGGTACTACCATGGTGAAAACCACTAGACCCCTTCAACCAAACCACCATTCTCCAATGAAGACATCTGTGCAGCCTTCAACACCCTCCAGAATGATATACACGCCAAGGACAAGAAATCACTACTACAAATTAGGTCTATAGTGACAACGTCCATAGTGACAATAGGGAATTTGTCAATTCGTTTGGTTGTTTAATGACAACTATATATGTTTTCAAGTTTGAGGGGGTGTAAGTGACAATATCTAGGAAATTGTTGGCGTACGTGGGGCGGGGTCCTTTATAAATTTTAAATCTTATGAGGTCATTATTCAATAACAAGACTTCTCCTAGTATAAAAACATTTTGTATATACCCCATTTCACTCTATTGTTGATTTCTCTCTCTTACACTCTATCAAGCCCTAGGTGTTGAAAAGTCTCTGTGAATCGAACGATTGTACTCGTCAATCAGTGAGATCAAACATGTGGATCACCGGTGCACGAAGAGATATGGATTCCCGACGACGATGAAAGAGAAAGGAAGAAACAAGACATCTCAATCTCTACCACCTCCTTATCGAATCTCCCTCTTCTACCCGACCTTAACTAGGTAACCTATCATCTTTCTCTAGAGACTCTCATTCTTATAATATCCAGATCTATTGTTCAATTGAAGTTACGAATGGTGATTTTCATGTTTTACTAGGGATTTTAATTTGGGTATTTGTGTGCTTCAATTGGGGGTTTCATAGGGGTTCGGTTCAAGGACTTCGTTTGATGTTCTTGTTATTTTCTGTGTTTTAAGCCATCTTCTTCCTTGTTGTTCAATAAATCATTGATTTCTTTCATGGTATCAGAGCCATGGCTCTATCGGATCCTTCTTCTGGTTCTGCGAACCCTTTTTACCTTCTCTCAATATCAATCAGTTGATTCCTTTCAGGTTGGATAACTCCAACTATATCCTCTGGAAATTTCAGATCTCATCTCTTCTGAAAACACAACATCTCTATGGGTATATTAACGGTTCAGTTGCATGTCCGCCGGAACGACTTCCACCAGTCGATGACTCCGGCGAAACAAACCCTAATCCGGCTTATGTCACTTGGGTTACTCAAGATCAAGCTGTTCTCACTCTCCTGACGGCTACTCTCACACATGAAGCGCTCATACAAGTGATTGGTAAGACCACCTCTAGATCTGTTTGCCAAGCACTGGAAAATCGGTATGCCTCTCTAACTCGCTCGAATGATATACAACTTAAATCTGATCTTCAATCGTTGAAAAGTAACTTTGATAGCATCGATCTATACATGTAAAAAAAAAAGAAAACCTTAAGAGACAAACTTGATGTTTCTTGTAGTCCTGTGAATGATAAAGACATGATTGTTTACATTTTAAATGGTTTGCCTACTGAATACAACACTTTTCACACCTCTCTGCGTATGCATGCTAATACTGATTTTATGACTGTTGAAGACCTCCATGTTTTCTTCTTGCGGAAGAACAAATGTTTGAATCTCAAGTGTCTCATGTATCTGAAATGTCTGCTTCTGCCTTCATGAGTCATGTTAACAACCCTAACTCTGGTAGAGGTCGTGGTAATTGTTATAGCAATGGTACTGGTAGAGGAAACACTTTTATTCAAAATCCTAACTACTCTCCTAATACCAATTCTTGTCGTGGAATGAACAGAATGGGTAACCAAGGGTTTGACAACCCTAGGGGAGGCAGTTCTGGCTACTCAAGAGGTGGTCAAACCTCTGGAGGTAGGTCTAATTGGAACAATAGTTATGGGAATCAACAATCTAATTACTCTTACAATGGTGGAAATTATAACAACTCTTTTGGAAATGGTAGAGGTAGAGGAGGCAGAGGAGGTGGAAAGCCCCATGTAACTTGTCAAATATGTGGTTTTGATTATCATTCTGCATTGGATTGTTGGCACAGAATGGATCATGCTTATCAGGGTAAAAAGCCTTCAAACCAATTAATTTCTATGAATTTTGTGACTCAATCTACGGCTTACCCTGAGAATCCTGGTTCTATTGATAATCCTTATTCTATTGAAAACAATTATTGGTTAAGTGATTCTGGTGCTACAAATCATATGATTGCTGATCTGAAGTCTCTCCCTCTCTTGTTGACAACTACACTGGTAATCACCAAGTCTCTGTTGGTAATGGTCAATGTGTCCCTATCTCTCACACTGGTACTGCCACTCTTCAAACTTCTTCTTCAATTTTTCATTTACCTAATACTCTTCATGTACCTTAATTGTCTGCAAATCTTCTTTCTGTTTATCAAATGTGTCTTCAACACAATTTCTCTTTCCACTTAGATTCTGATTCATTCTATATTCAGGACAAGGCTCAGGGCACAATACTTTACCAAGGGCATAGTGTAAATGGACTTCATCCCATTTACACTCACCCTTTCAAGAGTCAAGGTCAAGGTCACAGTCAAAGTCAAAGTCCAACTCAAAGTCAAAGCTTACTTATTTAGAAAAGAAAGTGTCTAATCTTGTCTGGCATGCCAGATTGGGCCATCCCTCTGAGGAAGTGATGAAACTCATCTTTATTACCATTTCTTCTATTTGTAATAATTTGCAACTCTCTGATATTCATTCTGATGCCATGTGTGAACAATGCTTGAAGGGTAAAATGTGTTGACTACCTTATAAAAATTCAACTAGTGCAGTTAATGATCCTCTGAAACTCATACGCACTGATGTTTGGGGGCCTTCTAGCACTAAAGTTTTTACTCTGCATGCTAAATCTGATCTAGTTGTTGTGTTTCCCAAATTTTAATTACTTGTTAAAAAACAAATTGGTAAACAAATCAAAATACTGAGGATTGATGGAGGTGGTGAATATACATCTTACTTGTTCACTTATTTCTTATCATCACATGGTATTGTTCATCAAAAAAATTGTCCTCACACACCACAACAAAATGGTGTATCTGAAAGAAAACATAGACATATAGTAGAAACTGATGTCACTCTTCATGAACATGCCGAATTGCCTAATCACTTCTGGTATCATGCTATGTCTACTGCAGTTTATCTCATTAATTGTATGCCTAGTAAGAAAACTCCTAATAAGTCTCATTGGGAACTGATATGCAATGTTAAACCTGTTAACTCTAGATTTAAAATATTTGGTTGTGCTTGCTATCCATACTTGAGACATTACAACTCTTCTAAGCTTGATGCTAGAGCCAAAATGTGTATCTTTCCGGGTTATGCTGATAATTCAAAGCCTACCTGTGTTATGATAAATCAAATCAAAAATTCTATAGTAGCAGATATGTCATTTTCAATGAAGAGCTGTTCCCTTATTATGATTCTTCTACTTCTACTGTTACTTCTGCTACTGATTTAAATTCTTACAGTACACATCCTCTTATCTTTTCTGATCCAGGTCCCACCTCACCTACATTGAATGTTACACTTGATCCTATGCCACCTACATTCAATGATGATATGAACACTGATGAGAACAATACTACACCTGGGTCAGCACAATAGCATGACACTGCAGCTTAGGTGTCTGAAGTTAATGCAGAGCTGCAACCATCAGTTGGCATGGCACCTGCACCAGTTCCAGCCACCATCATTGTTAGTGAACACCCTATGCAGACCAGAAGCAACTCTGGTATCATAAAGAAAAAGCAATGTGGGTATACAGCTGATACTGGTAACACCTTTTCTGCTTTTACTTATGAACCTACTTGTTTCAATGAGGCTAAGAAACACTCACAGTGGCTACAAGCTATGACTGATGAGTTCCATAGCCTCACACATCAAAACACCTGGACACTTGTACCTCCTCCTCACAATGCAAATATTGTTGGGAACAAATGGGTGTTCAGAACAAAATATAACCCAGATTGATCTATATCTAGGAACAAAGCTAGACTTGTTTCCAAGGGATTTCATCACAATCGAGGCACTGAATATGGTGAAACCTTTAGCCCAGTTGTGAAGCATGCCACAGTTAGAACTATTCTTGCTCTTGCAGCCAATTTTAATTGTCCACTCAAACAATTAGATGTCAAAAATGCCTTTCTGCATGGTTATTTGAAAGAAAATGTCTATATGCAACAACCACCTGGTTTCAAAAATCCCCTTTATCCAAATCAGGTTTGTAAACTGCACAAATCCATTTATGGTCTCAAAGAAGCTCCTAGAGCTTGGTTTGAGAGATTCACCAGCTACATCTTGTTTTTGGGATTTAATCAATCTGGTGCTGATTCTTCTCTTTTCACCAAAAAAAAGTGTTGGCATAATAATTTTGTTACTCTATGTTGTTGACATTATTCTCTCTGGAAATAATATCACTGGTATTAATGCTTTAATCACCAAGTTGCACACTGAATTTGAAATGACTGATCTTGGTGATTTGACTTAGTTTCTAAGCTTGCAAATTCAAAGAAGCCAACATGGTATTTTTATGCATCAACTCTAGTACATTTTGGATTTACTTAACATATTTAATATGCAAAATTGGAAACCTTGCTCAACTTCTACAGCTTCTGGAGTTAAATTTCATATTCATGATGGCGATCTTCTTGAAGATCCAACTCAATATAGACAACTTCTTGGTTATCTTCAGTATCTAACATTTTCTAGACCTGACATTGCTTTCTCAGTTAATACTCTATGTCAATTCATGCACCAACCTATAAATGTTCACATGTTATGAGCTAAGAGAATTCTTAGATATCTGCAAGGCACTCATACTCATGGCATTTTATATCACTGCAGTGACATTAAATTACATGCCTATTCTGACTCAGACTGGGCAGATAACCCTACTAACAAAAGAAGCACTAGTGGTTCTGTTGTTTTTCTGGGAAATAATGCATTACACTGGGGTTCTAAGAGAAAACCCACAGTATCTAGATTATCTAGTGAAGCTGAATATAGATCTTTGGCTACTGCAGCTGCATAAATTTATTGGTTTCAAATGCTCTTCAAAGACTTGCATATTTTTCTTCATGAAACTCCTACTCTTTACTGTGATAACTCCTATGCTATTCTCATGTCTTCAAATCCCATTATGCATGCTACGACAAAACATATAGAATTGTATTATCATTTTGTTAGGGAAAAAGTTTTAAGAAAAAAATTACTGGTTCAATCTGTTTCTTCTGCAGATAAACTGGGTGACATCATCACTAGGGATGACAATGTGGTTCGATCCGATCCGAAATGCGAATGATTCGACCCGAATGGATCAAGTCCGAATAAATGGATCGGATATGGAAATTAAAAATTAAAATCCGATCCCTATCCATATTCCATCCAAATATATTAGGATATCCGATGGATATCCGACCCGAAAGGATACGAACACACATAATTTTACGAAAATACCCTTAGAGTTATAAAATATAGTGTTTTTACCTACACGCACATACACACACACACATATACATATACATATATATATATATATAAACATTACACAAATCACTACACATTATGTTTTCAAGCCTGAATAAAATATTCCACTATGGTTATTGACAAATTTAGTGTTGTTTTGAATAATTTCGTAGTCAATTTTAGACATTATTGGTTCCTTCAATATTTGAATGGCTTGCTTATATTTTTTGGTAGATTTACGTTTGTCATATTGCTACAATATTTTTAATATATTTGTTTTTTAGGCAGATTTATTTTTGGTGGGGTGACTCTTTTTACACATTTTTATGAATTTGTTGTTTATTTTTAATGAGAAGAAAAAAAATTCTCAAGATCCGCATCTGGATCCGAATCAGATCCGTTTCTACAGATTTGGATTGTCGGATCGAGTACGGATATTGCAAATGAAATCCGGTCCAGATTCCATCCGAATCCATATAGGATCTGGTCAGATCTGGATCGAATATGGATCCACTTATTTTGATCGGATTCATATTTGGATATTGGTGAATCCGATCCGAATCCGATCCATTGCCATCCATAATCTTCACCAAGGGTTTACCTACAGCCACCTTTGATCACATTAAAGACAAACTCCTGGTTCAGCCACCATGTGTTTGAAGGAGGGTATTAGAAGATTCTAAAATGTTGCTGCAGAAGAATTGAAGTGCTGCTGTCAAAATTCAAAGAAATGCTAAGTTGCTGAGAAGTTGCAGTATCGATGAATGATGAAGAATGGTGCTGGTTGCATAGTTTTGGAGCATTCTGGGCCAGAGTCCAATTTAACAAAAGTTGAAGGTCAATATGTTATTCAACTAGACTTCTTTATAAAGTCTTTCAATGTCTCTGTGCTCAAATGTAATTCGCAAAAGTTATGTGCTAGTTGTGTAAATCATTCCAACTTGTGAATGGCTGAGATTTTACCCGGTTGATCAAACGGTCATAAATAAGACCGTTTGATTTCTGTGTTTAGAAGCCTTCGTTTGAGGCTCTAGGGTTTCTTATGGCTTTTGCCCCAAATTTACAGCGAAGCTCTGCTGAATTTTATCTATGAAAATCGTTTGATGTTCTTGTTATTTTCTGGGTTTTAATCCATCTTCTTCCTTGTTGTTAAAGAAATCTTTGATTTCTTTCAAATATTCCACGGATGCGAATCGACACACCCCGATTATCGGTTGATGATCCCGTTGGGTGGATCTTTATTATCGTACAACTGAACCCCAACGATTGCAGGTCGTCTCCATGCTGGTTGACAGTCCAGCGTTCGAATGGCTTCGGTATTACCAGAGTAATAATCCTACGACAACGAGGATTGAATTCTTTACTGCCGTTTAACTTCCATTTGATCCAGGACACTATGTTGATTATCTCGCCTTACTGTCAAAATTGCAACAAACTACTACCCTTATGGCTTATCAAACAGAGAACACCAATTTGATACAAACCCACATACAGATGTGTCTCCCAGAACAAGAAACGAGCACACCTCCTAGAGCCAGATGTTCCAGAGCTGTATGTGGGACTGGATTTAACAAACGTTTCTCCGGCTCCCATGCTGTTCTCGCAACGAATGTGCCGATGCACTTCAAATAACAGAAACAAGTGCTTCACCTTGATCCACACTACAATACATTCACTAATACACGACCGAATATATCATGATGCTCTCCAAATAGCGTCTGAAACCTGAGGATCACAAAAACAGAACTTGCCATATACGTGTCATGGTACATGCCCAAAAACCGGCACGTTAGGAACAAGACGGTGCAGAATGCGCGCCATTTCGCATGCTGATGGACTTGCTTCATGCCAGGAGCCCATTTCGCTAGTCCATTATTCCAGTCATCTTAACAGAAGCATCAATTTTGGTTCCGGTTGCTAGGAGATTTCGGGTTAAGGTGGATATTTATTGAAATAGCTGAAAACCCTATCAAGACTTGGGGAAGCAACAAGACAAGAGGAAACGAAAAGCAAGCAGCAGAAGGAACATTCTACTGGTGGTATGACCTGGATCGTGGCTAGGGCAGTTTGTTTTGTTTCCTTGTCCATCTTGGAAGGTTTCTGGGTTTCTATGGGCACAAGTTAGGCTCTCTAGGTCTACATAAGAGTCTAGGGTCCTGGCTTAACTAGTGTGGTGTATCGTGGCTTGTAATTATGTGTTCTCTCTCAATAAAATCAGGTTTTCAAGTCGTGGATGTAGCTAGTAACTTTGCTAGTGAACCACGTTAAATTATGTGTTCTCATTCTTAATTATTTCTTCATTTATTTGTTCTTACTCGAGATACTTCTGTCATAGCATTCGTCTTCTTTTTCAATTCCTTCCGAACCAAAACTAGGTGTGCTGTTGTTGAAGAGATGGTGATGTTGATGCATTCT